>JARQOD010000009.1:126731789-126842234 GCA_033576555.1 Oophaga sylvatica | reverse complement strand
AGGTTTCAAAGCTGTGACGGGGCAACATTGAGTTTCAGCTGCCTCCAAAGATTTTCTATTGGGTTTTGGTCTGAAAACTGGCTAGGCCATTCCAGGACCTTCAAATGCTTCTTACGGAGCCACTCCTTAGTTGTCCTGGCTGTGTGTTTGGGGTCATTGTCACGCTGGAAGACTCAGCCACAACCCATCTTTAATTCTCTTATAGAGAGAAGGAGGTTGTTGGCCAAAATCTCGTGATACATGCATTTTCCCTTCCATCCATCCTCCCTTCAATACATTGCAGTCGCCCTGTCCCCTTTGGAGAAAAGCACCTCCAAAAAAGTATACAGGGCACCGCTACAGGGCAATGGGAATAGACGGGCAAAGTGCCAGAAAGGGCTAATCTAATTAGAGATTTGCCTTTTCTGGGGTGTCTGGGGGCAGATGTTAGTAGTCAGGGGGGGCACAAAAAAATGTACCCTCCTTAGGCTATTATTATCTGCCCCCCACTCGCTGGCTTTGTCTGTCTGGTGGAGAAAATACAGCGGGAGCCCACGCATTTTTTTCAACAAATTTATACCTTTAATTAACCCCTACATGTCTGCAATTTTGCACACATACACTCATGTAATTGTAAGTTTAAACCATATATAAAAATACATGAAATGACATGGTTAACTGTATGTAAACCATGTGTCATTTCATGTCGGGTTCTGTATTTTCACAAAAGCCGGCAATTGAATTAGCGGCTATTACAGTATGTATATATATGTATTCTATGTGTGTATATGTATTGAATATATTCTTTATTAAAGCTGTCAGTGTGATTTTACAGTATAGCCGGGGATGAATTGCCGGCTTTTCTAAAGGACACCGGTGCGATTTAATCGCAATTCACACGCATGGTCCGTGTGCAATCCATTTTTTTTGCGCTCCCATAGACTTGCATTGGCGACTCTCGGCCGACATACGAGTACAATCGCAGCATGCTGCGATTTCACTCGCACGTACAACACGTCCGATAAAAAATCGGATGATGCGAGCTGACCCATAGATTAACAGGGGGACGAGCGCAATGCGATTTTTTATCGCCTCGCGCTCGTCCGTATTAAACGGTAGTGTGACCCCGGCCTTAAAGGAAAACTAACAGGACTGTCAGAGCCAGAATTCGTGTTGGTTGGTAGGTGACTACTTATTTCATGCTTTAAAATGCTATTTAATTATTTAAAAATCATACAATGTGATTTGCTGTTTTTTATTTTTAGATTCTGTCTCTCGCAGTTGAAGTGTACATTACTACAAAAATTAAAAACCTCTCCATTCTTTGTAGGTGTGAAAACTTGCAAAATTGGCATTGTATCAAATACTTATTTTCCCCACTGTATATACTGTATGCACAGTGGTGGCCAAAAGTATTGACACCCCTGCAATTCTGTCAGATAATACTCAGTGTCTTCCTGAAAATGATTGCAATCACAAATTATTTGCTATTTTTATCTTCACTTAATTTGCTTGCAAGGAAAAAACACAAAAGAGAATGAAGCAAAAATCAAATCCTTGATCATTTCACACAAAACTCCAAAAATGGGCCAGACAAAAGTATTGGCACCCTCAGCCTAATACTTGGTTGCACAACCTTTAGCCAAAATAACTGCGAACAACCGCTTCCGGTAACCATCAATGAGTTTCTTACAATGCTCTGCTGGAATTGTAGACCATTCTTCTTTGGCAAACTGCTCCAGGTCCCTGATATTTGAAGGGTGCCTTCTCAAAACTGCCATTTTGAGATCTCTCCACAGGTTTTCTATGGGATTCAGGTCTGGACTCATTGCTGGCCACCTTTGAAGTCTCCAGTGCTTTCTCTCAAACCATTTTATAGTGCTTTTGGAAGTGTGTTTTGCGTCATTGTCCTGCTGGAAGACTCATGACCTCTGAGGGAGACCCAGCTTTCTCACACTGGGCCCTACATTATGCTGCAAAATTTGTTGGTAGTCTTCAGACTTCATAATGCCATGCACACGGCCAAGCAGTCCAGTGCCAGAGGCAGCAAAGCAAACCCAAAACATCAGGGAACCTCCGCCATGTTTGACTGTAGGGACCGTGTGTTAAAGGCCGGCGGAACGCACCTAATAGATATTAAGGAGAGGTGCGTTCGCAGCCCGGGGTCCACCGTGCAGGCAGAGCCTGCTGCTAGTAAGATGAAGCAAATAGGCAGTATGAGCAAACTCTGTTATCCCGCAGAGTCGCAGATGTAAACGCCGTAGCACTATATGGCGGTATGGGCGAACTCTGTTATTCCACAGAGTCGCTAACTAAAATGCTGTAGCGCTATATGGCAATATAAGCGGACTCTGTTAATTCACAGAGACGCTGTGACAAAGACTGTGTCCTGTTAGACTCACAGGGGACACAGATGACTGCTAAGCGGATTGTAGTCTGTGGCCATGCAATCAGAAAACAAGCAATAATCTCCTCACCGGAGTAGCCGGTATTCTAATGACGTTTTCAGCCGAGCCCTGAACACGTGCATACAAAACTCCTCACCGGAGGTGCCGGTATTCTAGGGGCTTATTTCATCTGGACCTAACCACATGCATACATGACCACACTGGCGCAAGCACGTAACAGATTTGATACTAGCGCGCGGCCGTGCGGTTATGCCACCTTTTTATAGTAGCAGCTACAGGACCTTCCAGAAAAGGACCAATGAGAAACTGCTCCAGAACACAAGCACTTTCAGGACATTCCTGGCGGACCAATGGGAGTCGCTGCTGTAACCGAACATGTGAACCCTGATCTCCAATGGGAGATCTTGCCCTGGGCATGCTCAGATGGAGAAAGCGAGGACTTTGTCCCAGGACTGCCTGCTCCAGCACTGGTTATAATAGAGGAATCAGGAGAGGCAGCAACAAGTCTCTGCACAGCATTCGACCGAGCGAGACGCTGGGACCTACGTCTCTGCTGAGCAGGCTCCACTGCGGCCAGAGATGGATGGGGGACCACAGCGGGACTGGTTCGAGATTCCCCTTGTGCAGCAGCGGGAACTCGATCCCTAACACCGTGTTCTTTTCTTTGAATGCCTCTTTTTTTTCCTGTACACTCTATGTTGATGGTTTTTCCCAAAAAGCTCGACTTTTGTCTCATCTGACCAGAGAACATTCTTCCAAAACGTTTTAGGCTTTCTCAGGTAAGTTTTGGCAAACTCCAGCCTGGCTTTTTTATGTCTCGGGGTAAGAAGTGGGGTCTTCCTGGGTATCCTACCATACAGTCCCTTTTCATTCAGACGCCGACGGATAGTACGTGTTGACACTGTTGTACCCTCGAACTGCAGGGCAGCTTGAACTTGTTTGGATGTTAGTCGAGGTTCTTTATCCACCATCCGCACAATCTTGCGTTGAAATCTCTCGTTAATTTTTCTTTTCCTTCCACATCTAGGGAGGTTAGCCACAGTGCCATGGGTTTTAAACTTCTTGATGACACTGCGCAAGGAAGACACAGGCACATTCAGATCTTTGGAGATGGACTTGTAGCCTTGAGATTGCTCATGCTTCCTCACAATTTGGTTTCTCAAGTCCTCAGACAGTTCTTTGGTCTTCTTTCTTTTCTCCATGCTCAATGTGGTACACACAAGGACACAGGACAGAGGTTGAGTGAACTTTAATCCATGTTAACTGGCTGAAAGTGTCATTTAGTTATTGCCAACACCTGTTAGGTGCCACAGGTAAGTTACAGGTGCTGGTGATTACACGAATTAGAGAAGCATCACATGATTTTTCAAACAGTGCCAATACTTTTGTCCACCCCCTTTTTTTAGGTTTGGTGTGGAATTATATCCAATTTGGCTTTAGGTCAATTCTTTTGTGTTTTTTCATTGAAGACAAATTAAATGCAGATAATAATACCAAAGAATTTGTGTTTGCAATCATTTTCAGGAAGAAACTGAGTATTATCTGACAGAATTGCAGGGGTGCCAATACTTTTGGCCACCACTATATGTGATATATACTTATCCCCAAATAGAGTTATAATCTTAATTTATCTCATTCACATGGCCTGCAAAACTTCAGCCAGCAAAAATGCAAATTCAGCTATGCTACATATGAGAGTACACATATTATACCAGTATACAACCCATGTGTTTTATGACTTACTTGAGGGCAAACTGAACAATTTTACTTGAGACTGTGCTTATAGCATTATAGGTTGTAGTATGTTATCAAATTATAGAGGAGCATATGTTAGAACATACAGTAATACTTCATCCTTCCAAGGTCAGAAGAGGAAAGGACTTCTACTGTGGCCATGAATGAGAAGTCACACATACATTGTGCACAAAGTTCTAAAGCCAGCCATGCAAAGCTACAAATACTGCAAGTGAAGATGGATCACGGCTCATTCTAAAGAATATGTTACTTTTTCATGCCTCATTAAACCTCAGAACATCAATCAGCAGGGAAAACAGGTCTATAAAGACAAATAATTTCACATTCTGATAGTTATCAACATTAAAATGTTATCCTGGCAATAATCAATCTTAAATCAATTACTGGGTAATTGCTGAGTCAATGGGAGAGAGAGTTAAATATTGATAAGTGTCTGGAGGGTCCATCAGTGTTATTGACGAGTGGCACAGAGATGGATGGAGGCTCCTGAGTGTAGAGCAGTGATGGAAACTATACAAGTTTAGGTTAACGCTCCTATTACTGCAGCCAGACGAGGCTATCAATACCAAGTAGTGCTGCCCTGTCAGCATCTGAGAACTGCCAGCTGAAGCGAGCAGCACTGCTAAGGAGAAGGAAAGCCAGCTTGAATACCCCAGAATGTAGCCATGTGTATTGGTACTCACAAATATAAATTAGAATATATCCTCAGTCACACAAAAATGTATGCAAAAAGTTACCAAACTTACTGAACTGAAATAACCTATCCAGTTTATTCTCCTTAGTTCTGCAAATGTATGAAAAAAGGTGCAAAAAAGAAAGACATCATCTTGTTTAGCATCAGAAAATGATGGAAGAACCTATCTGATTGATGTGGCTACACCTAGGGCATGCTGCTATACTGTAGGTAATCACAATGCTAACCAGGACCCTGGTTAAATTCTCAGTCTGAGGGTTTTAATGTCCAACTCACAATAAAACATAGCACACGATATCCTCTGGATTGCAGCCGGGAAACATATCCTCCAGATTGCAGCCATTAAAAACACCAGTCCACCTCCAGTTTACAGCCGGGCACAAGACAGTCCACCTCCGGGTTACAGCCGGGCACAGGACAGTCTACCTCTGAGACCGGTTGCCGTGGGTGACTACACCACCATGTATGAAATGGGTGCCAGGCCTTTCAGCTCCCTTGGCTGCTTGGCTCCGCTTGCTTGTATAGTCTCACACTGGAGGAGCTCTGCAGAGCCTTCTGTTCGGCACACTTGCAAAACCAAACTGATACTGACCCTGACCCACCCAAACCCTTTACTGCAGGGTTTTTAACTGGAATCTGCCGCCATGTGCCACAAGAAAACCCAGGCAGGAGGGGAGGAAACTGACTGCCCCACTACCATCCTGTAGTCCATCTCAAAAATAAAAGCCCAGCAGGTTTTCCCAAATCTGCCCTGGACAAATAGCTTGTCCAAGATCTGTACTCACTTTTATTCTGCATTGCAATCACAGCTAGGATGCACATTCAGCTGAATTGTAAATGTATGTGACACTGACGCAGAGACCCGTTGGGTCCCTGCTCTGCAGTACACGTCACCGGTCAATCAGAGGCCAACAGTTGATGTTGTTAGATGGTGCATGCCAGTGTCATCATACGCTGCCTATAGCATGCAGGCTGATGTCAGCTGCTGGCCTTTGTGCCTGCCTGCTACAGAGGAAGACATCACATGGAATGTGAGTGGGGGAAGGTGAGTAAACATGTTTTTTCATGCATTAGAGAATGGAGGCAGAACAAGGACATGCATATCAGGGAGGAACCCAAGATGGGGGGCATAAATACCAGGAGAAGAACCCAGGATGGAGGGGCAAATATACCAGGATGGGGGACATATTTACTAGAATGGGGCATATATACCAGGATGGAGTACATATATATACCAGCATGAAATACATATAAATCAGAAAGAGTCCCAGGATGGGGCATATATACCAGGAAGGAACCCATCATGAGAGACATATATAAAAATGGGGCCTAGAAGGGGCACATATATACCAGAATAGGAGACATATAAACTAGGATGAAACACAGGGTGGGGGCATATATATCAGAATGGGGTACATATATACAGGGAAGGAACCCAGGATGAAGGAAAAATGTACAGGGCACAGGATAGGGGACATATATATCAGGAAAGCGCCCAGGATGGGGGACCTATCCACCTGGAAGGGGCCCAAGATGGGGGACACATATACCGGGAATAGACTCAGGATGGAGGACATATAAAAAAGGAAGGGGCTGAGGATGGGGGACATAGAATCATAGAATCATAGAATGGTAGAGTTGGAAGGGACCTCCTGGGCCATCTAGTCCAACCCCCTGCTCAAAGCAGGATTCTCTAAATCATCCCAGACAGATGTCTGTCCAGCCTCTGTTTGAAGACTTCCATTGAAGGAGAACTTACCACCTCTCGTGGCAGCCTGTTCCACTCCTTGATCACCCTAACTGTCAAAAAGTTTTTTCTAATATCTAATCTGTGTCTCCTCCCATTCAGTTTCATCCCATTGCTTCTAGTCTTTCCTTGTGCAAATGAGAATAAAGATGATCCTTCTATAATGTGACAGCCCTTGAGATATTTGTAGACAGCTATTAAGTCTCCTCTCAGTCTTCTTTTTTGCAAGCTAAACATTCCCAAATCCTGCAACCGTTCCTCATAGGACATGGTTTGCAGACCGGTCACCATTCTGGTGGCTCTTCTCTGAACTTGCTCCAGTTTGTTGATGTCTTTTTTAAAATGTGGTGCCCAAAACTGGACACAGTATTCCAGATGAGGTCTGACCAAAGAGGAGTAGAGGGCAATAATGACCTCACGTGATCTAGACTGTATGCTTCTGTTGATACATCCTAGAATTGTATTTGCCTTTTTTGCTGCTGCATCACACTGTTGACTCATGTTCAGTCTGTGATCAATTAGTATACCCAAGTCTTTTTCACATGTGCTGTTACTTAGCCCTATTCCTCCCATTTTGTATATGCTTTTTTCATTTTTATTGCCCAGATGTAGTACTTTGCATTTTTCCCTGTTAAAAACCATTCTGTTAGTTGCTGCCCACTGCTCCAGTTTATTTATATCTTTTTGAATCCTCTCTCTCTCTTCTCTAGTATTAGCTACCCCTCCTAGCTTTGTGTCATCAGCAAATTTGATCAGTTTACCCTCAATTCCTTCATCTAAATCATTGATAAAGATGTTGAACAATACAGGGCCCAAAACAGAGCCTTGTGGTACCCCACTTGAGACATATATATCTGGAAAAAGGCCCAGAATGAGGGGACATTATTACAGGATGGGAGACATTGCTACATAATGGGGTGGCAACATGTATGTCCTTATAGGATTTAGGTTCATGGAGATTTGCAACTCTGAGAAGACTGACATGCTGCATAATGCAGTGATGTTCTTTTATACATAGAACAAAGTGTGAGTCATCAGAGGTGTTGTTTTGGGGCACAAGTAAGTGGATATTCCTACATGGGGCTACATGTTGATAAGTTGCACAGGGAGGTGTTGCTGCTACTAGTTTGGAGCTGCATACTTGGGGGCTGAACAGTGAAGTTACTATTTGTCTACAAGAGCTCAGTGGTTGCCGCCAGAGGAACTAGTACCCTTCCCAAGCTAAGTCTACCTCACTGGGTGTGCCACCTACCTGTTTGATTGCTAATTGCCAGCTCTCCTCAGTTAGGCAGTAGGAAGCTGACTGTGAATCAACAGAGATGCCCATCAACAGAGCAAAGCTTAAGAGAAGACATCACTTTATTGACATGACGTCAGTGCAAGCCGCAGAATCGCTAACAGTGACACTCCGAGACCGCTCTGAGCTGGCAGAAATTGGCACCTGGTAGAATTAGCAGGTCAATGGTAGCTACCTGTCTGTTAGTTATTAGCCCCATTTGCAAAAATAATTAAGGTCCCAGTAATCCCTTTAACATATTACTTGATGATTGTATGGTGCTTTTTAAAATAACAAACACGCAAATAACAACAAACAAAAAAACAAAAAGCAGCTCATTTTACCTAATATTAGAGAACTCTCTTGAACCTGCATAGTTACCTTGACATTAAGTTGCCCTGAAAACAATAAGGAAGAGATTTAGCTCTGTATTGTACATCCCATTTTGTGTGTGTGTAAGGCCGGGGTCACACATACGCTCGTACAATAAAGTCCGTATTTTTCTACGGTGAGTGTGACGCCGGCCTAAAGCTTATGCTGACACACTTAGGCCGGGATCACACATGCGAGAAATTCGCACAGTTCTCGTGCGAGTCTCTCGCATGAACACCCGGCGCTTCCCCCGGCACCTGGACCAGAGCGTGCGGCTGCATGTATTTCTATCCAGCCACACGCTCCGGTCTGAGTGCCGGCAGTAGTGCCGAGTGTTCATGCGAGAGACTCGCACGAGAACTGTGCGAATTTCTCGCATGTGTGATCCCGGCCTAAGTGTGTCAGCATAAGCTTTAGGCCGGCGTCACACTCACCGTAGAAAAATACGGACTGTATTGTACGAGCGTAATACACCAAAATGTTGCCGGCACAACAATCCGTATTTCATCCGTTGTCAGGGTGCGGCTGCGTATTTTGCGCATGTAAACATCCGTATGCAATCCGTATGGCATCCGTACAGCGTATTTTTCTCGGCGCCTTGCAAAATGGACATTTAACGGTTTTTAGGCCTAAAACTCATTCAAATCATCATCAGCAAGGCTATTTATTGGCTCTGCATCAGGTTGCAGCCCCCAATCTTGCCATTTTGGTGGTGTGCTTGTGTTTGAGTACTGCTGCTTGCTCGCCAACATGTCTGACAGTCTTCAGTTCACCCCAACTGATCGAGTGTTGTACAACTGGGTTTTGTCCCGCCGCTTTGGCCATCTTCACCCAGTGATCACTGATCTGCGGAGGAGGAGGCGAATGTGGGTGCATCCGCATTAGATGCAACGGCTCACAAAAGGCCATTTTCACCGCTTGGATGCATCTCTGCGTTTTTTTCTGTTTTGTCGGATGACCATTCCCACATTTGATGTTTTGTTGGAGATTGTGCACCCTGGGATCAGCTACCAGGATACCAGGATGCTCAAAGCTATCTCTGCAGAGGAGCGACTTCTCCTTACGCTACTGTATGTATTCCTCACCTACATACTGTCTGTTGATGATGTGTTTTCCCACAAGTGTCCCTTTACCCTTATGTCTATAGCTGAAATATCCTCATAATATATCCCATATATCACCTAGAACTACCAGAACTATTTTGTCGATGTAAAAATGACAGCAACCTTTGACTTGTGTTAAATTTAAATTAGGATTGTTTGTAAATGAAATGATTTAAGGGTTATGTATAGTGCGTTTGTTCTACCTTTGTGCATGTGTAATGATTGCTCTCTCTACATTTGGTTACTTGTAGGTTCCTAACTGCTGGCATATCCTATGCCATACTCCATCTGGAGTTTTTGATTGGGAGGTCCACCATATCTGGCATTGTGCGTGATACCTGCTCACAACTCTGGGACAGACTTAATTAACTGGTGATGCCTGAGCCAAAGATGGAAGACTGGAAGAGGACT
Source organism: Oophaga sylvatica (assembly GCA_033576555.1). Taxonomy (NCBI): domain Eukaryota; kingdom Metazoa; phylum Chordata; class Amphibia; order Anura; family Dendrobatidae; genus Oophaga; species Oophaga sylvatica. Next base: position 126,832,489 of record JARQOD010000009.1, on the reverse strand, counting down.
GCCAGGGGATTTGAGGAGCAGTGCCAGTTCCCAAATTCTATAGGAGCCCTTGATGGGAAGCACATCCGTGTGTGTAAGCCACCGAACTCAGGGTCCCAATTCTATAATTATAAACAATATTTTTCTGTTGTGCTGTTGGCTCTGGTTGACAGTAACTACAGGTTTATAATTGTAGACATTGGGGCCTATGGAAGAACTGGAGACTCTAGAGCAGTGATGGCTAACCTTGGCACTCCAGCTGTTGTAAAACTACAACTCCCAGCATGCCCTTGCAACCTGCAGCAGTTGAAGCAGCAGTTGAGGCATGCTGGGGTTGTAGTTCTCCAACAGCTGGGGTGCCAAGGTTCGCCATCACTGCTCTAGAGTCTTCAATTCTTCCATTATGGGTCGGCGGCTTCGCAATAACGAGTTGCACCCACCACCAGCACGCCAACTTCCTGGCTCCAATCTAGAGCCTGTCCCATATGTTGTAGTTGGGGTGAGGCCTTCCAGCTATCAAGGAATGTGATGAGGCCATATCCACGATGACACCTTGACCACCGTCGTCGGATCTTCAACTTGCATCTATCACGGGCCAGGCGCCTGGTGGAGTGTGCATTTGGCATTCTGTGTGCAAAATAGCGGGTTCTCCAGTCTGCTATTCAGCTGAGTGAAGCCAACGTCAATGAGGTCATCAAAGCATGTGTTGTTCTACATAATTTCACCAGAATGCATGATTGTTGCCCATCTGATGTTCGTGAATGTGAGGTTACCAATGTGGATATGCCCACACCCCATGTGATCCCTTTACGTCGCCCACTCTCAGGACTGAAAACCCGTGATATATTCACCCAATATTTTGTGTCACCTGAAGGTACAACTACATGGCAAGATGATGCTTTATCTATGGTGTAATGCATTTCTGTGTGTATACATAAATGTATTGTTTCTATGACATAATCTGTGTCTGCTGTTACAGTTCATACCAGATATGTAGGTGATGTAGTAGACCTTACTTAAGCAACAAGACACCAAATTTTAAAAAAATATATATATTTATATGTGCAAACTCGCACTTGAGGTAGTGACAACCATATTTTATGCATATGGTATATGTCTTCATAGCACTATAGTGTAAGTGCGCATTATTACACAAGTAAAACAAAAATCAGAAAAAAATAACAAACATTTCCATAAATAATAATACATAAGCAAAATAACTAACTTTCACTATCACTAGTGAGCACCATATCTGCCCCATATGGTTGGGTTCTAAGACTAGACTAATGCAATGATGCATTAGCCAACAATGTTTACAATGGATTTAAAAAAAATAACAAACATTGGCATAAATTATAAGATATAAAGAAAAAAAAATAGGTTCACCTAGCCCAGTTCCCACTAGCTAAGTACCATATGCTGTTTGTAAGCATTCAGATGAGTGCAGATATGCATTACACAACATGGTGTAAAAATAAATATAAAAAATAGCAAACTTTTGTATAAATAATAAAAGCTAAAATGAAAATAACAAACATTGAGTATGCCTACTGAAGAGCATATTGGTACCATATGTTTTTTACAGCCATCTAGATTAGTGCACATTTCTTTGTCACAACATGAGTCTAAACTAAATATAAAAAAATAACAAACAGGTTTTGAAATCATAATATATAAGTAAAATAAAAAAATCACAGCTGGTGGTGGGGTTGGTAGGTTCCCAGCATCTCTTTGTGGTAGGCTTGGACCTTGACCATCACCCTGTTGTGGAGGATTTTCTTGGCCCTGAGCTAACATCTGCCCACGGTCAGGTTGGTGTGTGGGCACATTGCCATAAAGATAAGGGAGATTATATTCCTGTGTAAGATGGTACCCACGAGAATTATACCCCCCAATATGACCATGTTGAGCACATCCAGGTAGGGACCAGCCTCCAACACTGGATCTGTACAAGTGGACATATTGGGAAGTCGGATTATAGCCAGCCATTTGGCCCTGTTGTTGCCAAGGTTGGTTCCATGGGGGAATGAGTTGAGGTGTAGGCACCCGTGCAGGAGGATCATCAGATACTAATTGAGCATGCACATTTTGGTGGGGGCAAGGCGCAGAAGGTTACCGGGTGAGAGCTGCCACCTCTCAAGGAATTCAAACACCTCATATGGTGTATTGGGGGTGTGCATGCATCAGTTAGGATGTGCATTGATCCTCACACATGGAGCCTCAGCTCACGGGGTAGGGGACGAAGGTAGCGGGCAAGGCTACGGGCATAGGCCTCCTCACCCTCATCCACAGCTGCCCTTGAAAGGTAATTGAGTACCCCAGTGTCCACATGCCTATGTGTGTCTGACCCAGTGATGTCTCGCCGTCTTCTCCCATGGTGGAATATTGCAGCAGGCTGGGGGGAGCCCCCAGGGGTACAGTGGGGCTGCTGCTGTTTCCTGCTTCATCCCCAATGGCGGATGCTGCTGCAGCTGGTGCCTCTGGTACAGGTAGAGGAGGAGGGGGTTGCTGAGGTCCTTGGGATTGTGAACCTTGGGGGATGCTGATGGGAGGTTCAGACTATGGACCAGCCACCTCTTCACCTCCCCCAACCGGGTCAATAATGGCCTCTGAGTCTGAGCCTGTCTCCCTCTCAGTGAGGTTGGATTGAGTTCTGTTAGGAAATGAAAGGGGATTAGAACATGTAAGAGAGGTGAGCCTAAACTGCATATGTGTTATGTGGTGTGATGTATGTACTCAAGGTCTGAGATCCAGAATAGGTGCCAGAAAAGCCAACCTGTCAAAATAAACGTATTTTCGTTTTGTGGGTGCTGCTGACCCGCTCTTGGCCCTCTGCTGCTTTTCTCGCCGGTATTGGTTGCAGATGCCTCTCCATCTTCTCATAACATCATCCACTGCAATGAGACATATAATGTCATTAATTAGCTAACTGCACAAAGCCAAATTCTTCTACATACACGTAATATAGTCATGGGGGCCTAGTAGGATGTGACTATCCTAACATTTTGGCGCCCAAAAAAACCCCAAAAAAACCTTTTTTTGGGAAAATCTGCACTACAACTACCTTCTGACCGTGAAGAAGTTTGAAAATAAATCAAGTAACTTACTGATTTGCTGCTGCTCCTCGCGTGGGCTGCCCACAGATGCGCCTCCATGCCGCCTCTTTCCTTGCGCGGTCTGCATAATGTGCATCTCTTTGATCCCAAATTTCGGGCCTCTCCTGCACAAATACAATGAGCATCTCTACATTGATGAGGGTGGACATCATGGCCGACTCCATGGAGGCGTTCTTCCGGGATGTCTGGCGCTCTTTTTGAGCTAATTTACATGTGTCAGCTTCCTGCTGCATGTGTTGCACCATTTCCTGTGAGCTGCAGAAGTCTTGCGTATTTCTCGCAAGTCACATGCCTGGTCCATGTGTAATCTGTTGTTTTCTCGCACCCATAGACTTTCATTGGTGTACAACGGGCGTAATACGCGTACAATCGCAGCATGCTACGGGTGTCTCGCACCGTAACATACGCCCGAGAAAAATACGCATGATCAGAGCAGCCCCATAGAGAAATATTGGTCCGTGTGTAATACGTGGTTTTCATGCCTCTCACTCGTCCGTATTCCTCCTTAGTAGTGTTGAGCGATACGATACTGCAAATATCGGGTATCGGCCGATATTAGCTGTATCGGGCTTTCGATTCCGAGTACCGATATTTTCATCATATCGGATACCGGAATCGGATTTGTCACTGTCACTGTGAGTGTCCGTCGGTCGGGTCTGTCAGGAGTCAGCGGCACTTACCTGGCAGAAGATCTCCGGCGGTCACGTCCTGGACTGCTTGATGGCCGCCATTATATTCTCCCTGGCGGTCACATGCAGTTTTTCGCAATAACTGCAGTGACTGCAGGGTAATCCCGGCCGTAAACCAGTCCGATGACGTCACCGCCGGGGAAGCAGGTAATCAGCTGTGCTGCGCCGGGATGACAGGCTCTGCCTGTCATTCTGATGTAGCAGAGCTGGATCGTCGTGGGACACTCGTTACTATGGACTGCGTCGGACAGGTGGTATACTGCTGTTTTTTTTTTCATTATTTTACAGGAGATCGATGGCGTCGCAGGATGAGACTGTAATAAAAGTAATGAAAACTGTGTTGTGTTTTTTATTAAATTAAAAAATTTTTTTATGAACATTCACCCATCCGGGTACATCAACAATTTAACTATTTACATACAGGGACCCTGTCCGGGTTATTTATAATTCTTTGGCAGGGGTGTTCCAGGTACCACCTGGTACTCTTCTGATGCTTGCCAAACATCCGAGACACCAAGGACCACCAGGACCTGATGACGTCATGTGACCTGTACAGTCAAGTCGTGACCCGCTATCTGTGTCTGTGTGGCCACCTCTTTCATCTCCCTCCGGGTCTGGAACCCTATGTCCCGGACTGAACGAACCCCAGGGGGCCTAACAGGCGCCGGGTACGGGCCAGCTATAGTTATCATGTCCATAGCTGGGGCTGCTGAGGAGACCACTGAGGGAGGCTGGGGAGATTTACGGCGTGGGGTGGGCACTTGTGCAGAGGCCTGGATGTGGGAGGCTGAAGGCTCCGAGGGTCTCACAGGTTCCTGACACTCTGGGGAGTAGGGGTCGCACCTGGTAACATTTAGGGCGTACCATCCATTGTAACCCCAGTGTCGGGTGTAAGTCACCAAGTCTCCTGGCAACAGGTCCCTCCCGGGTGTCCTTCTGGGAGGTGAGTCTCCACGTCCCGCCGGGTCACAAACACTTCTAAATAAAGTCCAGGCTCCTGGATGAAGCCCCAACCACCTTTCAATTTAAAGCTCCGTACTGCACCCTTACGCCGTGGCTCCCACAGGGTTCCTTTATCTTTTCTCATCCGGTCCTTATCTGCCCGGTCCTTCTCCAGGTTACGTTGCCGAAGCTTTTGGGATTCTCGCTGCTCCCTTTGTCGCTCTGCTTCCCGCCTCCAACGTCTCCACTCTTCCTCCTGACGCCGGTTGTAATTCTCCTCCACCAGCATCTCCATGTCTCCACCATCAAACTGCAGCTTACGATGTCCGGTTTGCGGCAGCTCTCCTGGCGCCCGACAGTCCTGGCGGCGCTCACCTGTGGAGGAAGCAGCCGGCTCTGGAACAGATGAGAGTCGGGGCTCCGGTACAGACAGGTAGACCTCTGGTGCCTGCGCGGCCTCCTCCATGAGGACGGGTGTCGCTTCTTCTGTCTCAGCGACGGGGGCAGACAGCGGGATCTGGGGTGCTGCCGGTGCTGAGTTTTTTGCAGGAACGGGTGCATCCACTGCGACAACGTCAACCGGATCACATTGCAAGGGCTGGGATGCCCGCACGGACTCCTCTACTAGAACGGGTGCCTCACCTTCCGGTACAGACACTTCAGGTAAGAGGGATTGGCGCCGCTCCAAGTTTAGTTTTAGGGCACGCTAGCTGGCTTCCATCCTGGCGACCTCCTCCCGGTGCCGGGCCAGGCCTCTTAGGGTATCCTCCGCTTCTTGCAGTGTAGGAGGGTTTCCAGGCCGGGTGCCCAACGGTGGTTCCGTGGCGATCGGGTCGCTTCCGTGGGGGGAGAGCTCTGACTGCTCCATCCCTTCACACTTCTGCTCGTGTCCATTAGCCATCTCTGCCAAGTCACATGTGTCATTAGCATCTGGAGAGGGCCCCTCTTTTGTAGGGAGGCGGGACCTTCGTGTTAGTTTCCGCACACTGAGGAGGATGAGGAGGCGGAACTGAAGAGCTGTGGGGCACGATCTTACATTGCAGTAACATTTAGAGTGGTCGGCCATCGTTTTCGCGCCACTGAGTGAGTGTACACCCACGAAGAGCACGCCCTTCTTCTTCACCAGTGCCTCGTCGTGACGCAGATATGGCGGAAAAATGGCAAATACATTCTCTGATGATTTTAGCAATTCTCAAGCACAAAACCAGTTCAATTCAGGCACACAGGACTCGCTTATAGCGAGCTACAGAATCCTGTTCGTGACGCCCAAGTTGAGTCGCACAGAGCCAGAGGTTTTGGGGGTACTCGGCACCGAGCCCGTCGACTTCTATGGGGTATGTCACGGCTTTACCCGGCAATTGAATCAGAGTCTATTTTACTATGTAGAAGTGTATAAACTATAAATATATGTATATATATATGTCACAATGACATGTATATATTATATATATATATATATATAATGTATTCTATGTGTGTATATTTTGTGTTTACAACGAAAGAAAGGGTTTTTTTTGTTGCGATATTTTGTTCCCATAGACTTACATGGGACTTCCGGTATCGGAATCGGATATCGACGATATTTAGTGATATCGGCGATACCATTCCGATACGATATTTTTAGATATCGAGCAGTATCGCTCAACACTACTCCTTAGTGTGACGCCGGCCTTAGGTGTAAATCATTTATGCTCATTTCTCATCTAAACGTTATTGTTTGATGCCTTTTATTTGCTGCATTTGGATTTGATATATGTAACATGAAACTATAGCATTTATAACATTTAAAAATTAAGACTGGTGAATCTACAACCATTGTTCATAAAGGCAACCTAGAATAAATGAGGGTGTGCACACAATCGTACAAATTTGAGGTGCAGGTGTAATGGACCAAAGGTCCTAACTACATATAAGTACAAACACCGCACACTAGGAAGAGATTTTTTAGATGCTGAAGAATAGTGTATATTTATTTAACAAATTAGGCAGCATTTAGAGACAGAAAATAAAGCGATACATAACGTTTCGGCCCTATCCAGGGCCTTTGTCAAATCACGCTTATTTGAAAGTCCAGTGCCGTATATAGAAAATATGCATGGGGTGAGGACCAAATTGAAGTCCTAATTCTTATTTGAGATTTATTGTTATAAGAGATGGTCCGCTGCAAGAGATCTCAGTGTGGAGGGAGTAGTATATATATAATAGTAGTAGCGCTTAAGTAAAGTTGCTGGTGGGACCTCAGTGTGGAGCTGAATGGGCTCCCTGGTCAGCCGTGCTGTCGGAAGAGTCGCTTGTGAAAGGCAGCGCATCCAGTCCAGGCTAAGCACGGGAGCGCTGCCTTTCACAAGCGACTCTTCCTACAGCACGGCTGACCAGGGAGCCCATTCAGCTCCACACTGAGGTCCCACCAGCAACTTTACTTAAGCGCTACTACTATTATATATATACTACTCCCTCCACACTGAGATCTCTTGCAGCGGACCATCTCTTATAACAATAAATCTCAAATAAGAATTAGGACTTCAATTTGGTCCTCACCCCATGCATATTTTCTATATACGGCACTGGACTTTCAAATAAGCGTGATTTGACAAAGGCCCTGGATAGGGCCGAAACATTATGTATCGCTTTATTTTCTGTCTCTAAATGCTGCCTAATTTGTTAAATAAATATACACTATTCTTCAGCATCTAAAAAATCTCTTCCTAGTGTGCGGTGTTTGTACTTATACATAAAGGCAACCTGTCAAGAGATTCATGCTGCTTTATCTGCTGCTAGCATGAATCGCAACCTGGCTTCGTGATGGCATCCAGGTGTATTATTCTCTAAAATTCTCTGGCTGTGGCGCTGTGAAGAGCCGGCCAGGGAATGACTAGTTATGCCCCAGCTTTGAAGAAATATCTATCTATGTATATTTAACCCCTTTACCCCCAAGGGTGGTTTGCACGTTAATGACCGGGCCGATTTTTACAATTCTGACCACTGTCCCATTATGAATTTATAACTCTGGAACACTTCTACGGATCTTGGCGATTCTGAGAATATTTTCTCATGACATATTGTACTTCATGATAGTGGGAAAATTTCTTTGATATAACTTGTGTTTATTTATGAAAAAAATGGAAAATGGAAAATATAAGTTTCAAAATTTTAATTTTTATGCCCTTAAAACAGAGAAATATGTCGCATGAAATAGTTACACATAACATTTCCCACATGTCTACTTTACATCAACAAAATTTTGGAAACAAATTTTCTTTGTTAGGAAGTTATAACGGTTAAAATTTGACCAGCGATTTCTCATTTTTACCACAAAATTTACAAAACCATTTTTTTAGGGACCACCTCACATTTGAAGTCACTTTGAGGGGGGTCTATCTGGCAGAAAATACCCAAAATGACAAAATTCTAAAAACTGCACAACTCAAGGTACTCAAAACCACATTCAAGAAGTTTATGAACCCTTCAGGTGCTTCACAGTAATTTTTGGAATGTGGAAGAAAAAAATGAACATTTTACTTGTTAGTCACAAAAAATGATCTTTTACAAACAATTTCTTTATTTTCAAAAACGTAAAAGGAAAAAGTTGACAGATATAGTTGATAGTTGTTCTGCAATTTCTCCTGAGTACACCGATACCCCATATGTGGGGGAAAACCACTGTTTTGGCACACGGCAGGGCTCGAAAGGGAAGGAGCGCCGTTTTACTTTTTCAAACCAAAATTTGCTGGAATTGAGATCGGACGCCATGTAGCGTTTGGAGAGCCACTGATGTGCCTAAACAGTGGAAAACTCCCATAAGTGACACCATTTTGGAAACTAGACCCACTAAGGAACTTATCTAGATGTGTGGTGAGCACTTTGAACCCCAAGTGCTTCACACAAGTTTATAACGTAGAGACGTGAAAAAATAATCATATCTTTTCACAAACATTATCTTTTTGTCCCCAATTTTTTATTTTCCCAACGGTAAGAGGAGAAATTGGACCCCAAAAGTTGTTATCCAATTTGTCCTCAGTACGCTGATACCCCATATATAAGGGGGAACCACTGTTTGGGTGCACGGCAGAGCTCGGAAGGGAAGAAGCGCCATTTGACATTTTCAAACCAAAATTGGCTGAAATTGAGATCGGACGCCATGTCACGTTTGGAGAGCCCCTGATGTGCCTAAACAGTGAAAACCCCCAATTCTAACTCCAACTCTATCCTCAACACACCCCTAACCATAATCCCAACCCTAACCATAACCCTAACACACCCCTAACACTAATCCCAACCCTAACCATAACCCTATCCACAAACCTAACCCTTACAGACCCCTAACCCTAAACCCAACCCTACCCTAATCCAAACCCTAACCGTAATCCAAACCCTAACCTCAACTCTAGCCCCAACCCTATCCCTAACTTTAGCCCCAACACTAACCCTAACTTTAGGCCCATCCCTAACTTTAGCCCCAACCCTAACCCTAACCCTAAAGGGAAAATGGAAATAAATACATTTTTTATTTTATTATTTTTCCCTAACTAAGGGGTGATAAAGGGGAGTTTGATTTACTATTTATAGCAGATTTTTATAGCGAGTTTTTATGTTTGGCAGCTGTCACATACTAAAAGACGCTTGTTATTGCAAAAAATAGTTTTTACATCACCATATTTTGAGAGCTATAATTTTTCCATGTTTTGGCCCACAGAGTCATGAAAGGTCTTGTTTTTAGTAGGACGAGTTGACGTTTTTATTGGTACCATTTTCGGGCACATGACATTTTTTGATCGCTTTTTATTATGATTTTTGGGAGGCAGAATGAACAAAAACCAGCAATTCATGAATTTCTTTTGGGGGGGCGTTTACACCATTCCGCGTGTGGTAAAATTGATAAGGCGGTTTTATTCTTCGAGTCAGTGCAATTACAGTGATACCTCATTTATATCTTTTTTTATGTTTTGGTGCTTTTATACCAAAAAATAATTATTTTTGCTTCGTTTCATTCTGACAGCTATAACTTTTTTAATTTTTGCTGATGGCGCTATATGGCAGCTCATGATTTGCGGGACAAGATAACGTTTTCATCGGTGCCATGTTTATTTATATCCGTTTTTTCATTGTGTGTAATTCCACTTTTTGCTCGTCGGTATGATGATAAAGCATTGTTTTTTGCCTTGTTTTTTTTCATGGTGTTCACTAAAGGGCTTAACTAATGGGACAGTTTTATAGGTCGGGTCGTTACGGATGTGAGGATACCAAATATGTGTACTTTTATTGTTTATATTTTTTTTATTAACATATTTATTTATTGATAGATTAAATATTGATTTTTTTATTATTATTTTTTTTAAATATTTGTACAATTATTTAAATTTTTTTTAATTTAATTCTTAGTTTTACACATTGTCCCACTATGGGACACTTATTGTGTGCAGGCTGATCTCTTCTATAGCATGCAGATCTTCATGCTATAGAAGCTGTCAGCGCTGCAGCTCCTATAACACTGACCTGAAAGACTTTCTGGTCATCACTACGCATGACAGGAAGTCCCTCAAGCCTGGAGACCTGGAGACCTGTCACGGGGCAGTTGTATGAATATAAGGGACGAGGAACCTGGGCCCCTGAACTGCCCCTAAGGCTAAGGAAGGGCCCTATCTTTCCTTAACTTGGGGGTGCACTTGAAGGTAGTGAGGCCCAAGCCACCGACCTATCCCTGTCTCCTGTTTAGCCCTGAGCTAAACCCACCAACCACCTCCCCAGGAGGTGAGACAGAGAATAATGTGAATAACACCAAAACAATAAAAGGAAAGACAGACACCTAGGTGTTAAATAACTACATAATAACACTTAGCTTTCTTTGCTGCAATGCACCGCACAGCAGAGTAAGGCACCAGAACAGGAAAATAGCAGAAGCACCACTGCGCTCAGCAGCTCCTGGCTCCAGCTTGGTTGGTCTCCAAAAGAAGCAATATCACCACAGTAAGCTGAGCCTCAGGTGACCTTTCATAGGATGGAGGGAGTGGTCTCCACCTTCTCCTGACAAATCAGCAGCAATGTAATTACACCAGCGGCTATCAGGGGAAAAGACTGACATTAACACCCCGATCGCCTGAAAGGAAAAGGGTTTCAACATGGAAAGCAAGATCTGTCACAGATCCAAAAGTGAATCATGAAAAGACCAAGATGTCGTTGTGACAACATCGGGTTTCCATGGCAGCGATCGGTATCCCGTGGTATCTCCAATCCAAAAACAGAGGGGCTATTAGCCCCTCTGCAGCCGCCGGAACATCGTGATCATGTTTGATCACAGTGTGCCAGGGGTTAAAGTGCCGGGAGCGGTCCGTGACCACTCCTGGCACTTAGTGCTGGGTGCCAGCTGTGAGAATCAGCTAACACTAGACCGCGATCGGCCGCGCTCTCCCCATGATCGCGGCCTATCGCCCATGACGTACTATTCCATCCATGGGTATTAAGTCCCAGGGCACATGGACGGAATAGTACGTCTTATGGCAGAAAGGGGTTAATATATAAAAAAGCTAGTTTCAACTTTGTATCCAAGCTGCTGCCTGTGCTTTGGACAGCATGAATCGGCTGACAGGTTCTCTTTAATATTGTAATCCTTAAATGCAGTCTAAAATTATTTAAAATGTTAATATATAATTAGAGTGCCTAATATTTCCACAAGGTAGCACTACAACACAAATAAAGCTAGTTTTATTGTTCTTCAGGATGGTATGGTTCGTGATATGAACATATCACTTGCTTACTAGGGTCTGATAAATAAAGCAATAAATAGGAAAAATATTATGTGAGGGAATTAATGCAAATATAAAGATTGGAAGGCTTGAATATATAAATGTTAGACCTCTCTGGCATTGTTTGAAATTAATTGTATCTATACAGTAGCAGCCTAAACGTTACATTAAAAGTATCCACTTCCATTTGAATATTTGGAAAAACACTAAAGATTAGAGATGAGCGACTTTGCCTTTTTTAGGGTCGAGTCAAGTTTCGTGAAACCCGACTTTCTCAAAAGTCGAGTCGAACGAAGTGGGCCGACTACCAGAAAAGGTCGGGTCGGAGTCGAAAATCCGACCCCAATGCAAGTCAATGGGGAATAAAAGTCAGCAGGGAGTGGAGGATAGTAAACACACCTATAGTGCCCATTTCATGCCAACGACATCAATTATTATTACTTAAGCTTGTCAACCTTAATTTACTTTATAATAATAGTAACGCATTGAAAACTGAGGGTTATGTGCCTAAAGTTGTGGGGGAGGCAGGGCTGGCTCCAGGTTTTCGTGGGCCCCGCGCCAAAGAGTCTCAGTGGGCCCCTTTAACACTTACCACAATTCATGATGCTCTGATACGGCAGAGAAATATAGGTATAGTTCAATGCCAAATACTTCACTTCTTACATTACATGAGTGATATCTATTTTAAATTCTACAATAGCTCAAAAAACGGACAGTATAGTCCTCCATACAGTATTATGGGCACCACATAGTGCGCCATACAGAATAATGAGCCCCATATATTGCTCTGTACAGAACAATGAGCCCCATATATTGCTCCATACAGGATGGACTCCATATAATGCTCCATACAGAATAGGCCCCATATGTGCTCCATACGATGCTCCATATATAAAGGGCCCTATATGATGCCCCATAAATAATGAACCCCATATGATGCTCTAGTATATGATGGGTCCCATATATGATGCTCCAGTGTGTGATGAGCCCTATATAATGCTCCAAATATAATGGTCCCCATATATAATGCTCCATATATAATGGTCTCCATGTGATGCTCCATATATAATGTGCCCCATATGATGCGCCATATATTATGCGTCCCATATCATGTTCCAGTATATGATGTGCCCCATCGATGATGCTCCAGTGTATAATGGGCCCTATCTATGATGCTCAAGTGTATGATGGGCCCCATATATAATTCTCCAGTGTATAATGCTCCCCATATATTGCTCCAACCATTAAAAAAATGAAATACCTCTCCTCGCTGGGCAATGCTCTACTCTGGACTCCTCAGCGTCGCCATCTTCCAGCTCTCTGCACTGTGACTGTTCAGGCAGAGGGCGCACAGATGTGACGTCATCGCGCTCTCTGACCTGAATGTCATTGTTAGGAAACGCGGAAGACGTCACAGCGGTGGAGGAGTGAGAGGTAAGTATTGCAAGTGCTGGTGCCCCGAGCAAGCAGGGGGGACGCACTAGTGGGCGCCGGGAACTGGCACAGGGCGCCTCATAGTACGCTTGTGTCTCTGACGGCGAGTGGGCCCCCCCACCTGCTTAGGGCCCCGGCACTTGCCCGGGTTTGCCACGTGTTGATGCCAGCCCTAGGGGGGGACTGCCCAGTTAGGGAGGTGGAAAAAGTGGCATATGTTGAGGTGTAGGCTGGACGTTCAGCAGCTGCAAATGGAGGAATTGGAAAAGTCGGAGGAAGAGGAGGACAAAGCGAGCCATTTTGCTGGCAACCTATGTGTCATCAGGGGAAGGTGGTACAAAATCCTTTGAAATCCAGGCATGGTTCATTTTAATGAAGGTGAGATCACCTACATTTTGGGTCGACAGCCGGGTCCTTCTTTCTGTCAGGATTGATCCAGCAGCACTGAAGACACTTTCTGATAGAACACTCCCAGCAGGGCAAGCGAGCTCCTGTAAGGCATATTGTGCCAATTCAGGCCAGGTGTCCAGTTTACAGGCCCAGTAGTCAAAGGGGCAAGAACTGTGAGGGAGAACATCGATAGGGGAGGAGAGGTAATTTTGAACCATAGCTGACAACTGTTTTCTCCTGTCTGTTGCAATCGATTCAGTATAACCAGTCGTGTGAGCGTTACTCGAGAAATCAGACCACAACATGGTCATGAAACCCCTGTCTCCAACGCCACTTCGGCTGTGTGCACCATGAACACCTCTTCCATTTGGCCCAGTACTGCTCGTCGTACAACCTGCACCACTGCTGTGTGCTGGGAATGCCTCTAACTAACAGTTTACCAGAGTTGCTTGTTTGTTCGCCAATATTAGCTCTAGGTTCTCCTGTGGCATGATGTTCTGTAATTTGCCTTTATAGCGTGGATCGAGGATGCTGGCCAACCAGTAGTCGTCATCCTTCATAATTTTGGCAATGCGGTGGTCCCTTTTTAGGATTCGCAAGACATAATCACACATGTGGGCCAATGTTCCAGGTGTCAATGATGCACTGCCAGTGGTGGGTCGAGGAGCACTTTCTGCCAAATCCACATCCCTCCAGTCACGCACAAACCCTGTGCCTGACCTTGGCAAGCCAACATTTTCTCTTGCCCCCTGAGAAGCATCATCCTCCCCAAAATAATCATCCCCCTCCTCTTCCTCTTCTTCCTCCACCTCATCCAGGACAGTTCCTTGAGCAGACAATGCCTGACTGTAATGAAGGCTTCCCTCCTCCTCCTCCTTTCCTGCAGACGCCTGATCCTTAATGTGCGTCAAAGTTTGGATGAGCAGACGCATAAGTGTGATGCTCGTGCTTATGATGGCGTCGTCTGCACTTACCAGCTGTGTGCATTCCTCAAAACACTGAAGGACTTTACAGAGGTCTTTCAGCTTTGACCACTGCACACACGACAACTCCATGTCTGCCCTCAAACTGCCTGCCTGTTGATCCTCCCACAAATGCATTACAGCCTGCCTCTGTTCGCATAGACTCTCAACCATGTGCATGGTGGAGTTCCACCTTGTTGCAACGTCTAGGCGGTGCTTGGGGAGGTGGAGCGATCACTGCAGCCTCTGCATACGACTGGAGTCTACGGGCGTGCGACGGATGTGCGAGCACAGCCTTCGCACCTTATGGAGCAGGGCTAGTAACCCTGGATAATTATTTATGAAGCACTGCACCACCAAGTTCAAGGTGTGAGCCAGGCAAGGTATGTGTCAGAGTTTTGCCAGGGCTATGGCCGCTACAAAATTACTGCAGTTATCACTGACTACCTTGCCTGGCTCAAGATGTAGACTGCCCAGCCATGACTCAGTTTCTCCCTGCAAGTAGTCGACCAGTAACTCCACGGTGTGTCTGTTGTTGCCCAAAGACATCATCTTTAAAACAGCCTGCTGATGCTTACCACTAGCTGATCGATAGTGGGACACCTCGTGTGCAACACTAGCAGCTGCGGATGGAGTGCTTGTGCAACTGTGCTCTGTCGACGAGCTGGAGGAGGAGGAGGGTCGAATGCATATACAGCCAACTGTTGCCTAAACCATGGGCTAGGCAGCACTGTCCCACCACCTCTATCCCCTGTGGATTCTGCATCCACCACATTAAACCAGTGCGCAGTGATGGACACGTAACGGACCTGGCCAAGCCTACAGACCCATGCATCTATTGTGAGGTGCACCTTTCTACTCACTGATTGTTTGAGTGCATGGACAATGCGGTCTTTCATATGCAGGTGGAGGGCAGGGATAGCTTTTCTAGAAATGAAGTGCCGACTGGGTAGGTCATAGTGTGGGACAGCATAGGCCATGAGCTCTCGGAACGCTGCGCTTTCAACCAAACGGAAGGGCATCATCTCTAATGAGATCAGTATGGCAATGTAGGCGTTCAAAGCCAGTGATGTTTTGTAGTCCGTCCATACTTGCAAGTGCATGGTGTTTAAATGTCTAAGCATGCAACTGGTATTCAATTTTCGGAGATTTTTACCTCAGCTAAAGGTCCTTCCGCACCTCTTACAGATAACCTTTGCCTCATCAATAGGATTTTGGTCAAAAAAGTGCCACACTGCACTCTTCCTACTATGGGATAAATTTTCAGGGCTTGCACGCCGTGCTAATTGGACCATCTGGCCAAGCTGCCCTGCAACTCTTTTTGTTTTTTTAACACGTTTTTGGACTGCTACGGGCCTGAAAGATAACCGCAGCTGCGATGTCGATGCCTGCCGCAGATCCTCCTCCTCTTCTGAACTTTTGCCAGCGGCACCCTCTTCCCCCAATGGATGCCAATCCAGGTCAACAACTGGGTCATCCATCACCTCCTCTTCAATGTTATCTACACCTTCCTCTGTGTCACCGTGTAAGGTGTTAGAGTTTGCGGGAATGGGCATCTGAGTTTCAACAGGGTCATATTCTGGCTCAGTAGAGTGCAAGGGCAATACAGTGCTCAGGGTGAATGTACCAGCAGAATCAGATAGCAGTGGCTGTGCATCAGTGCACTCCATGTCATATTCATCTTGGACTGGGGAATTCAGGATTTGACTTGATAACCCAGGCATGGTATGTGAAAAGAGCTCCATGGAGCAATCTGAAGTGTGGCCTGCCACATCCTTCACTTTTGGTGGGGGTGAAGGACACAAGGAAAGGTGTCGTTCCTGACCAGGAGCCTGCACTGACGACTCAGTACTTGCATTTTTTTTAAACTTCTGAAGAGGAGGCGATAGAGCTGGTCGCTGTTTCAGCAATGTAAGCCAAAACCTGTTCCTGATGCTCAGGCTTTAAAGCGGTTTACCTACTCCCAGAAAAGGGAGCCTTCCAGGCCTTCTGGAGCCAGACGATGACGCAGGCTCAACACCTCCTGCCTTAGATGCTATTGGGCTTTTGGCACTACCAGCAGATGCACCACCACCATAATTCCCAGCTGGACCCCCCCGCACACGTCCGTGGCCTCTTCCACCATACTTCCCCATGTTTGGGAAAATGTACCAAAAATACCAGCAGATATATGGTACTGTATGAGGAGTGTACAGCTGTATATGGCATAGGGGAAAATTTAAATCTCCGTATATATTTCCGGAGTGACACACAGACACTCACTCAGTATGGATTTGACCGTAATTCAAAGAGCAGATATACGGTACTGTATCAGAAGCTGACAGCTGTATACGGTGTAGGGAAAAATTGCAATCTCCGTATATATTTCTGGAGTCACACACAGGCGCTCACTCAGTATGGATTTGAACGTAATACAAAGAGCAGATATATGGTATTGTATCAGAAGCGGACAGCTGTATACGGAGTAGGGTAAAATTGCAATCTCCATATATATTTCCGGAGTCACAGACAGATGCTCACTCAGTATGGATTTGACAGTAATACAAAGAGCAGATATATGGTACTGTATCAGAAGCTGACAGCTGTATACAGAGTAGGGTATAATTGCAATCTCCGTATATATTTCTGGAGTCACACACAGGCGCTCACTCAGTATGGATTTGACAGTAATACAAAGAGCAGATATATGGTACTGTATCAGAAGCGGACAGCTGTACATATACGGTTTTGGGGAAAATTTTAATCTACCTATATATTTCCGGGGTCACACACAGACGATCACTCAGTATGGATCTGACCGTAATACAAAGAGCAGATATACGGTACTGTCTCAGAAGCGTACATCTGTATACGGTGTAGGGGAAAATTGCAATCTCCTTATATATTTCCGGAGTCACACGCAGATTCTCACTCAGTATGGATTTGACCGTAATACAAAGAGCAGATATACGGTACTGTCTCAGAAGCGTACAGCTGTATACGATGTAGGGGAAAATTGCAATCTACATATATATTTCCGGAGTCACACACAGATAGCCAGCATGTATTTGTCCGTGATACCAGTCGGTACACGGTAGTGTGTGAGTAGCGTACAGCTCTATACGGTGTGGGAAAAAATGAATGGTCGGTATGTGTGCAGAAAAAAAGAATAAAAGTATTAGTGCTGTGTAAAAAGCAGTTTGCACAGCAGTGTACACACAGCAATACAGCTATCAGGCAGCCTAATAACCAGTGCTGCTGCACACAAGAAAATCCTCCCCTGTCACTGCACACTAACTGTACAGCACAATTGCTATCATCAGAAGCACAGAAGAACTTCTCTTTCTTGCCCTAACTCTCTCCCTACTGATAAACAGCGTCAGCAACCTCTCCCTACTGTTAATATAGGCAGAAGTAAAATGGAGGTCGGCGCTCAGGGCTTTTATAGACACTATGATGCCCCCAAAGCAAGCCAATCACTGCAATGCCCTTTTCAAAGATGGTGGTGGACGCTGCCCATTTCATCTCGGTGCTGACAGTGTACGTCCTTGCTTATTGGCTGAAAAAAGGCGCCTGCAAGTATTATGGGAAAACCGACTTGGGCGCTCGGGTCGACGACTACATGGCCGACTGCACGCTATGGTCGTGTTTCGGCCAACGAAACCCGACTTTGGCAAAAGTTGGCGACTTTTGAATCTGACCGACTTGTTTCGCTCAACTCTACTAAAGATCTTTAAAAATGCAGAATTTTGTTGTAGTAAACATGTAGATCAAGATCATTATATTTAGTTTTTTTTGAAAAGTTGGTACACTGCTTTTTTATTGGTGACCTATCCAATTGGTTGGAGTTTGACATCTGAGTGTTAATCCCAAAGATCAGCATTTTCCATGCTGATGGCAGCCAGATTTTATCGGTTGGTTAGATGAACAGCATAAAACCATCAATGGTGTAGCGGGCTCAGCCGTGTATTGCAGATCTGCTCCTATTTGAATTACCATCACACAGTTAGGCCGGGATCACACATGCGACGAAAACGTCCGATGCTCGCATGTGAAATCCTAGCTCTGGCGCCGGCACTCGGGAGTGAAGCAAGCAGCTGCATATAAATACATGCAGCCGCGCACTCCACTCCCGAGTGCCGGCGCCAGAGCTAGGATTTCACATGCGAGCATCGGATGTTTTCGTCGCATGTGTGATCCCGGTCTTAATGGAGTTGTGCTGTTCAGCTCTGCAACTGTTAACATCCAGCCACCGCTAGCACCAACAAAGACTGAACAGTGTCAGTGATGGATGTTGGACCCTTACCATGTCATATTGATGGACCTATACTTAGAAAAGATCATCAAAATAAAAGTAGTTGAGCTACCCTTTAACAAATAACTCACTGAATGGGAGTCATTTTTTTAAAGTAAGAGAAATACAAAATGTAATGTTGTTTTATTTTTTTTTAATAATGACATACATTAAAAGTATGAAATGAAGAAAGCATATCTTTAAAGGGAACCTGTCAAAAGAAATAATGCTGATAACATGCAGGTATGTGGTTAATCTGCAGGTTAACAGCATTGCAATCCTGTCCAGCGCCTGCACGTAGTCGAATGCAGTTAAAATTATCTTTATTGTCCTTGGCAGCATTCGGTATTCAGTCATAGGTTCGGGGGTGGCACCGGTTCAGTCATCGCTCTGCGTATACAGAGCGGTCGCTGTAACCGCACGAACAGCCCTTATTGACAGTCAACCGCAATGTAGACACAGTGTCAGTCAGGGCAGGGCAGTTACAGATGCTGGTCTGTATACTCAGAGAGTGATTGAACCGGCGTCACCCCTATGACTATGGATAAGGGTAAGATGAGGTCCTAAGGTGAAATGGTTGCATGAGGCTAAAGAACACTCACACAAACTTAGGCAAATGAGTTTTCAGTCTCTTTCAGATGTTCATTTTTTTCTTGAAAAGTGTGTCACTTTTAGCATTTGCAGGTGGTTCTCACAAAATTAGAATATCATCAAAAAGTTAATTTATTTTAGTTCTTCAATACAAAAAGTGAAACCAATACATTACATAGAGTCATTACAAACAGAGTGATCTATTTCAAGTGTTTATTTCTGTTAATGTTGATGATTATGGCTTACAGCCAACGAAAACCCAAAAATCATTATCTCAGTAAATTTGAATAATTAGCAAAAAACACCTGCAAAGGCATCCTAAGAGTTTTAAAAGGTCTCTTAGTCTGTTTCAGTAGGCTAAACAATCATGGAGAGAACTGCTGACTTGACAGATGTCCAGAAGGCAGTCATGTGGAGAGGCACACAATCCAAGCTGCTTGAGGTCTAGGGTGAAGTTTCCATAATTAGTGATAATTCCATAATTTGGGGAGTCATGTCATCTGCTGGTGTAGGTCCACTGTGTTTTATCAAGACCAAAGTCAGCACAGCTGTCTACCATGAAATATTAGAGCACTTCATGCTTCCCTCTGCTGGCAAGCTTTTTGGAGATGGAAATGTAATTCTCCAGCAGGACTTGGCACCTGTCCATACTGCCAAAAGTACCAATATCTGGTTTAAAAACAACAGTATCATTGTGCTTGATTGGCCAGCAAACTCACCTGGCCTTAACCCCATAGAGAATCTATGGGTTATTGTCAAGAGGAAGATGAGAGACACCAGACCCAACAATGCAGATGAGCTGAAGTTTGCTATCAAAGCAACCTGGGCTTCCATAATACCTCAGCAGTGCCACAGGCTGATTGCCTCCATGCCTCTCTGCATTGATGCAGTAATTGATGCAAAAGGAGCCCCGACCAAGTATTATTTACTGAACATACATTTCATAAGCCAACAGATTTTAAAATAACTTTTCAAGCTGGTGTTATAAAGTATTCAAGTTTACTGAGATAATGACTTTTGGGTTTTCATTGGCTGTAAGCCCTAATCATCAAAATAAACAGAAATAAACACTTGAAATAGATCACTCTGTTGGTAATGACTATATTATAGTACAGTATATGAGTTTTACTTTTGTATTGAAGAACTGAAGAAAATTAACTTTTAGATGATATTCTAATTTTGTGAAAAGCCCTTTTACTTTAAGTGTTTCATCAGTTTTTCTTGTATCCACAAAAGTGCTGACTGAAAAAAATGACCAATGGTATTCAGTAGAGCTGATCAATGACTGTCTTTTCAAACACAATCCAAATGTCCACGTGAAAATAAAAAATGGCAGCATGCACTAGCCTCTTTCACTTATTTCAGATGTGACTTGCCTAATCACATCTATGGGTGCGCAAAAAAAAATCCCATATGAAGCATTTGGATAGCAGTTGATTTTTACAGCTACAATGCCATAATTAACATAGGAAAATGCATTTGTTCCTGTGAACTGTAATACCTTCTGAAGTTTAAAAACGGATGCCGTGCGGATTGCATATGGATGACAATATAGTAGGAAAAATGTTCATTTTTTTCAGAATGAAAATCAGACAATTTTTTATGTGGGATGTGAATTTAGCTTATCAGTCACTGAAAAGTAGACAGTATTAAGATGCAACTAGGATGCCAACACTGTACTGTTTCAAGTATTTCACAGAGCCAATGATTTGAATGGGTGAGTTTGATCAGTTAACAGTGTTTATTAAGTCTGTGCATACGATAAATTGCAAAAAGTGAACAGATATACATGAGAAGTTCCCTATTTGCATTAACAATATGCACATATAATAAATTAGGACAATATATTACTCATTCACATGAATCATAGAGAGGCTACTTCCCCAATTATGCTTGCTACTTAAGTCGAGAATATACTAGCGTCCGACGTGCTTGATCCGAGTACAGAGCACTTAAGCATGTAACTTCTAGATCAACACTGGTGCTGAGGGATCAACTAGTTGTAGGCTTGTGAGACTCCTACCTGAGGTATGTCCTGAAGTGGTGCCTATGCTATAACCCCAATGTGAGTTTTCTTGAAAGTTGGTGTGGAAGCCAGTGATTGAGAACGAGAGGCCACAGTTATAACAGATATGGTGCGAAGTCATGAGGTAACAGTCTGATTCACTCACTGCCAAGCCTGACTAAGCCTGGGAATTATGTCAGGAAATACAAGACATTAAGGGAGACTTATTTAGCACCAGGGGAATCCCCGTTAATTCCACAGCACCTAGCAATGTGATCCTGTATGAGAAGTCAATAAAGTCAGAACAGGAATTTTTCTCTCCCCGTGGCCAAGAGCATCGATCACGTTGCACACCAGGTGAAAGTGGTGTAAAATTGATGGACTTGTAGCGGAAGGGGGCACATCTTCTGGAACTGTCCAACTTAAGAAATGAGACAGAGATTGTGGCCGTTAAACGAACGCACCTCATGGTCGTGGAACAAAAAGTGGGTCTACATACCTCTAGAATGTGGAATGGAGAGTCCAAAGACATTGTTTCTGAAATACCCACCATGTCGTCCAAGTTCGATGGCCAAATGATCTGCTGCTTAATGGACACCAGGTCCCTTGTGACAACTATACCAGAAGAATACTTCTGGTGTCACATCCTGGATGTCACCCTCTCCATGGAGGAACCACCCATACAGCTGAATGCAGAAAGAATCGAGGAAAGAAGGGGACTGTATTAGTAAAAGACCCAGTGGGGGAGGACATATCTTGATCCTGGGGATGAATATCTTGAGAGAAGTGGGAAAATTACTGGCTGATGCGCGGTGAGGGATAAGCTAGGCAAGCATAACCTGATATCATGGGAGCAAGAGAGTGTTCCAACAACTCGTGTGGTCAGCCAAATTCAGAAGTTACCAGCTGCATCTCAGTTCCTTGGAAAAGTGGAGGTACCCACTGAAGCTGCAGTAAATCTTCAGGGCAAACTGTACTCACTGTGACAGACCAGGCCCATGTGTCATTGGAGTGGGTGGAGATACAGGTCGAACCCTCAGGGGGGAAGAAGCAGCCCCAGGGTTGCTGATCACCTGCAATCTAGCCACCGTATGCCAAGGACATCTATTAGTGCAGTGAATTAATTTGAAGTGACCAAATCTACAACCAGCCCCTAGGAAAGAAGTGATTTGAGAGTACATGATGCCAGCAGCTGTCACATGGCCCGATGTCAGAAAATTGACTCCCGTGAAAGGAGACCCATGGACCCTGTCAGTGTCTCTCAATTCGAAGGAAAATAGGTGTGAAAACAGAACTCACCACAATATTTTGGAGCAGATGGAATAGAACCTGACAGAATTCACCCCTAGACAAGTTGGGCAGGAAAAAGACCTACTAAGACAATATCAAAGGCGTTTGCTTAACAAGAGGATGTCTTTGGGTGCACTGAGGCAATCCAGTATAAGATCACTATCCAAGAAAGGAACCAGCAGATCCCACCCCAAATGCAACATTTTCTGTCAAAGTGATATGAGAGAGTCAGAGCCCCTGGGCTACACTGATTGTATTGGTCCGGAAGATGGATGGGACATTAAGATTCTGTGTAGGCTATTGATGATTGAATGCCTGCACTTCACTGGACTCATACCCTCTGCCAAGGATAGAAGTATCCCTGTCCACATTGAGAAAGCCAAATACTTCTCTTCTCTCGAAATGGCCAGTGGTTATTGGAAGGTTTCTCTTCATCCTTCCCATGAGGTTATTCAAAATCAATCGTATGCCGTTCGGGTTAACCAATGCAACAGGAACATTTCAGCTCCTGATGGAAAGATGCCTTGGAAACCTAAAATTCGAAGCAATCCTAATATGTCTCAATAATATCATCAAGTATTCTGCAACCTTCAAGGAACATCTCGCCAGATTGGGGTAGGCGTTGGTACAGCTTCAGAGGCATGCACTGAAAATAAACCTCCTGGAATTGTAACCTGTTTCAGAGAGAGATTGAGTACCAGGGGCATAAAGTCTCCAGCTCAGGGTTCTATCATTCCACAGAGAAAGTAGCTGCTGAATAGAAATGGCCTACCCCCACAGCACTGAGGGAGCTAAGATCATTCCTGGGACTGTCGTACTATCAGAGGTTTATGAAGGATTTTGCCAAGACTGCAGGACCATTACATGAGTTACTAAAGAGGACAGCTGAAGGAACCAAGCAACAGTCGATCCAAAGGGGCCCAAAGAAAATAGAGATGCTGAAACTGGCACTGAACGATGTCTTCATCCTGGTGTATGCTAGCTACTCTCAGCCCTTCGTGTTGTACAAAGGAAGTCTTTACAGTCTAGAGACAGTGTTGGCTCAGGTCCAAGGAGGGCGAGAACGGGTGATCTCATACGTTAGTCACTGAAGGACTCCGAGAAGAACCCCAATAACTACAGCTCAATCAAGTTGGAATTGCTGGTGCTGGTGTGGGCCATGGCAGAAAATTTGGCAGAATACCTGTCAGGATCGGAAGTACATGTACGAACCGTCAACATTCCACTCACCCACCTTAAGAATGTAAAGTTGGGTTGCGAGAATGTCCAAGTAGCGGTACAAGATCTTCTATCAATTGAAAGCTATGAATATACATGCAGATTTCCCGCAATGTTCAAAGCATGATGTTGAGGAATAACTGGAAGGCAAGGAGACTTTGCAAGAGCAGTAGTGGCCGCTCAAGAATCATGGGAGAATCCCCAACCCATGGATACAGTTACAACAGTCTGACCCTAAACTATCCGAGTTGCGGAAGTGAGTAGCCCAGAGACCCAACAGAGAGACAAGAGCAACTTTATCCACCAGTGCCTTACAGATCCTGGGACAATGGGAGAGACTGTGCATGAAGAATGGTTTGTTGTACAGATTCCAGCTACCTTGGGAATTCAATGTCACATGGCAACTGGTTGTCCAAGAAGGAATGGCACTACGCTTGGCCAAAGAAAGCCCATGAGAGAGGTGCACACTTTGGTACTGAGAGAACTTTCCATTGGCTACAGCGGCTGGTGTACTAGCCTCAGCTGCACCGAACAGTAAAAGAAATTTGTAAACAGTGTGAGCTGACCAAACCTCCTGAACAAAGGGCCCCTGTCTAAGTGATCTAAACTTCTGTGACACTAGAAGTGTTGATGGTTGACTACATGATGATTAGATCATCTGACAATGGCTGTGATGTGAATATTGCCTAGTAATGACTGATAACTTCACTAAGTTTGTAGTGGTGATTTAAACCAGGTATCAGATGGGTGAGGTGATGGCCAGGACAATATATAATGATTTTATTTGCATTTATTTGCCGCTTGAAGAGGGTACACTCAGATTAGGAGGCCTGTTTCCAGGGAAGAATGATGGAAGAATTATACCAACTCTGCGGCATTGATAAATCCAGAATGACACCATACCATCCACAGGGGAATAAGGCATGCAAATATTTCAATAGAATGCTGCTGCAGATGTTGTGAACCTTGGAAGAAGATGGAAAGATGAGGAAGCCAGAATTCATCTCAAAGTTAGTGTGTGTGTACAACATCAGAGTCCTTGCCACCAAATGGTTCATGCCATACTTGTTGCTGTTTGTTTCTGAAAGATTGAGAAGTTACTGAATTAGAGCTGGAGGTTGACTGCACATGGAACAGTCCAAGCACCTCAGTCCAGGAGCATAGAATGGGACTGGGTCCAGCCAATTTGAGGAGTAGCTATAAAGTGTTACATGGCTGGCTGCTAGAGACTTGGAGCCCAGCAGGAAATACCAATGACCCCTATTAGTGCCAGTATAACTACTGAAACTATTTAAAAGACTTATTGCAGCGACAGGCCTACTGTTGTGAGTGACGGCCGTGCGAAGTAAAAACAAAAGAACATTAAAGCACCTTTAATACTGAGAGATAGATAAAATAATAAATAGCATATTGAAACTCCTAAATGGATGTTATTTCCATTACTGCTGATATTGTGTGATTTATTACCCCAAATGACTGACTGTTTCCACAATTAACCCCTTCACTTTTGTGCTAGAAAAATAAATGACTTAGCTTGTTACTTCTGCCCAGTCTACATCTGAGTGCTGAATCTTAGTAATCTGTTCACATATGTGTGACTGTCAATGCCCTTATTTGTGGTGTATCCCCATTCCCTGTATGATGCGCGGTCATTTATTGGTAGTTTTATTTTTTTTCTTCAACCTTTTAGATGAAACACTTAATCATTGACAGCATAATTTAAATGGTTTGGTTTTCAGTGGGCACTTGTACTCTCTTCCCCACCCTTCACCATGTTACAATATTGCAGGTTTCTAAAGAGTTGTTAAGACAGCCGGGGATCTACTGTAGGCCCCTATTGCTTGTAGCTTAATAGTCCATACTGCAATAGAATCGATACTGCAGTAGAATGTAAGTCCGCAAGGACAGGGTCCTCTCCCCTCTGTACCAGTCTGTCATTGTAAATTTGTTTACTGTAAACGATATCTATAACTTTGTATGTAACCCCTTCTCATGTACAGCACCATGGAGTTAATGGCGTTATAAAAATAAATAATAATAATAATAGTGCAGTATATACTGAATAATAAGGGATCAAATGACTATAAAAGAAATAAAGCATAACATTTTGAATCAACCCTTTTTCCTCATTTAAATAAAAATAACAGAAAAACTATCCATCAAAATACAAAATTATTTCACCCCTACTATAATAAATAGAAAACAATGAAATGCCAGATTTGCCATGATTGCAAATTGTAATGTCTGTATCCTCTTTTACTAAGGGCCCCATCCCACATAGCAACACACCAGCGATCCCGACAATGATCAGGATCGCTGGTGTGTCGCTACATGATCGCTGTTGAGATGCCAAACAAGCAGCTCAGGCAGCGATCAGGACAGGGACACTGCGGGTAACGTCGCCTAGTTAACCGCAGTGTACGTTGGATACCTGCGCACTGAAGCAGGGAGCTGGTAACCAAGGTACACGTCGGGTTTCCAGGCGCTGCGCAGTGCCTGGAAACCCAACGTGTACTTTGGTTACCAGCTCCCCTGCAGCAGCGTGCTGGTATCCAATGTACACGTCGAGTTTCCAGGCACAGCCCCGCGCCTGGAAACCCAGTGTGTACCTTGGTTACCAGTAGATCGCTGGTCTCCTGCCTGTCACAGCGATGCGTGCTGGCCAGCGGGAAACCAGCGATCAAAAAAAAGTCCTGGCATTTCTGACACGACCAGCGATTCACAGCAGGGGCCTGATTGCTGGTACGTGTCAGACATAGCGAGATCGCTGCTGAGATCGCTGTTTAGCAGCGATCTCGCTAGCGATCTCGCTATGTGAGACGGGGCCCTAACTCCCCTGCCCAGGAGCTGTGATATGATCAGAACAGTTTCCTGTACGGTCAGACACAGCCATTACACAGTTTGTGGAAAAACTAGGAGGAGAAAAAAACAATAGGATTTTATCTGAGGAGATAAAGGTGTTAAGATGGTTATGCTAACCTGATTTATTTGTGTATAATGATGGGTGGACCCATTGATGTTCGAGTCCGTTGGATTGGCCGAACTGAATGGGGACCTGAACATCCAGCGTGACAGCGCGAGAAACACCAGCTCTAATTGGCAGTAACCTTACACGGTGGTGAAAAGGTAACTGCCGGTTAGGTGTGTGCGTGGTCTTGCTGATAGCAGTGAGAACAGGTGACGTTAATAAGAGTATTCACCAGACTGCACCTGTCCTTAGTAGTAAATATGTCTGTGAAATAACTAGTGCAGCGTGTGTGTATTTTACTGTACATGTACTTAGTTCATAAACAAGTAAAAGAAAAAAATGGCATGGAGTCCCCTTTTTTCTTGATAACCAGTGCAGGTAAAGCTGACAGCTGCAGGCTGCAGCTCTTTCCTGTCAGTTTTATCTTGGCTGGTTATCAAAAATAAGGGGGTCCGCACTAGAAATTGGTGAAACGGAACATGCAAGGACCCCAAACACGGACTTCTCCCAGAAGTCCATATTACTGTTCAGGTTTAGCAGACCAAACAAAGCTTGTTGCAGCACAGCCAATCAACAAGCTTTCCTGTATGGGCACCTCTGGCTCAATCACAGCCATGTCAAGCATAGGCATAACTGAGATTGGCAGGCACATTGTGTAAAAAAAGAAAGAATTGGGGTCTGGCTTGTCCTTGATAAACAGCGCAGGCAAAACTGACAGCTGGGGCTCTTTCTCAGATTGGGAAAGAGCCATGGATATTAGCCCTCACCACGTTAAAAATAGCTGCCTGCAGCCGCCCCAGAAAAGGTGGATTCTTAAGATGCACCAATTCTGCAATTTTGCCCGGCTCTTCCCACTTAGCATGGTGCAGTGTCAAGTGGGGTAATAGTTTTGGGGTTGATGTCAGCTTTGTAATGTCAGCTGAAATCAAGCCAAGTCCCACCCATTATTAGATGTCCACATTACTAACCCCGTAATCAAAAGTAAGAAAGGCATATACAGAAAAAGTTCTTTGCTTGAAAAAAACACAAAAAAAAATTATTTAAATGGTATTCTCATCTCCAGAATCCTATCTCAATATATAGTAGGTGTAGTAATAATAATCATAATATTAGCAAATACCTCTAACTAGAAATGTAGTATATTTTTTTCTGATTCACTATGTCTCTTTCCTCATGTGCAGGCACTGCAGGACCTTGGGCATCCATGATTACAACCACTAGCAACTAGCTAACTGTCACTATATCAGTGGTTATAACTATGGATACCCCAAGTGGGAAGTGTCACAATTCATTTTTGGATTTGTGGCAGTTCTGATTCTGCTATAATTTAAATGTAGCTTTTTTAGTTTATGGGCCAACAAGGGTTAATGTCAGTTTTCTTGCTGGCAGCTGCTTTGTTGATGGTCTGCTAACATGGGGGTTTTGACCACTCCCACATCCTTTAAATAGCCACATGACCCATCAGCTGACTTTCGGTAATAGAATAATCTATGATGACCAGCCTGGAGTAAAAAGCTCTCTGGGTTCAGTGGTGAATCTGCTGTTTCCGTGGAGTTTGGTGTCCTGGTGCCTTGTCCTCTGCTGTTTGGTGCTTTGCAGCAGAGGCAGTTGTTATGTACAATTCCCCTTTTTCTGTCTGTCTCGTGTTTGTCACTCTCCCTGTGTTGTTTACCATCTGCAGTGGTGAGGCTAGACCCCTTACCAGCTAGTACACTAGCCAGGGAATAGTGAGGTGACAATTAGGGACTAGGCACGTGACGACAGCAGCTGGAAGGACCCACATAGGGCATTTGGGGAGCTTAGGGATAGGCTCAGGTTGGAGTCAGGAAGTGCCCCATCCCCCGTTCCCTAATGTTAGGGCCTTCCTTTCTCTATTCCATCCCATTGTTGGTATATGTGGTGTCGTCCGCTGGACTATCTCATGCAGGTTGTGACAGGAAGAACCGGGCAAAGCATCAGAATTAGCACATCTAATAAATGTGCCTTTTCTGGGGTGGCTGCGGGCTGCTATTTTTAGGCTGGCAATATCCATGGCCCCCTGAGAATACCAGCCCTCAGCACAATGCTTTAGCTTGGCTGGTAAAAATGTGGGGGGAATCCATAGCATTTCTTAAAATTATTTATTTAAATCATTTTAAAAAATGGCATAGGTATCCCTCTAATTTTGATAGCTAGCCAAGATAGAGTTGACAGCTGAGGGCTGCAGCCTGCAGCTGTTAGCTTTACCTGTGTCAGTTATCAAGAATAAGGGAGACCCCAGATCTTTTTTTAAATTAGTTTTTTTGCATACAGCGCTGGCTGGATTCTTCTCTCCTCAAGATACTACACGAATCTCTAAGGACTCATCAATTATACACCTTTCTCTTATAAACCAACTTTCTAGTTTTTTATATTTACATAAGTATGTTAACACACTTTTATACACTATACCTAATCACATAAACTTGCGTTTAAACGCAAACAATATACTTTATATATACTGTATATATATATGCACATTATTAATCTTTTTTGCACATTGTTCACTTGGTTAGGATTATATGAGGCAAATAACTCACTAGGTATGTACAATCATCGCATGATGAATCATTTTAGACTTCTGGTTCCTGTCCATATGCCTGCTTTCCATATGGAACGCTGGATACTTCCGTTCTATCGGTGTGCCTGTATAATTCTGCGATTCTCTTCTTCTCCTTTTCACCTAAAAATTCATAGACACATATAAGTGAATATATATTAAAATCGGTAATAGTTTATATGTAAAT
This sequence comes from Oophaga sylvatica, assembly GCA_033576555.1. Lineage (NCBI taxonomy): Eukaryota > Metazoa > Chordata > Amphibia > Anura > Dendrobatidae > Oophaga > Oophaga sylvatica. The sequence goes on along the minus strand of JARQOD010000009.1, from coordinate 126,803,127 downwards.
TTATTACACTGCTCAAAAAACTAAAGGGAACACTCAAATAACACATCCTAGATCTAAATGAATTAAATATTCTCATTGAATACTTTGTTCTGTACAAAGTTGAATGTGCTGTCAACATAATCACTCAAAAATCATCAAAGGAAATCAAATTTTTGAACCAATGGAGGCCTGGCTTTGGAGAGACCCCCAAAATGAAAGTGGAAACAAGTCTAAATGAAAATCAAAACAAGACAAAAATTAAAGAGGAAACAAGTCAAAATGATGCTCAGTATTGTATGTGGCCTCCATGTGCCTGTATGACCTCCCTACAATGCCTGGGCATAATCCTGATGAGGTTGTGGATGTTCTCCTGAGGGATCTCCTCCCAGACCTGGACTAAAGCATCCGTCAATTCCTGGACAGTCTGTGGTGCAACCTGACGTTGGTGGATGGAGTGAGACTTGCTGTCCCAGATGTGCTCAATCGGATTCAGGTCTGGCGAACGGGCAGGCCAGTCAATAGCTTCAATGCCTTCATCTTGCAGAAACTGCTGACACACTCTAGCCACATGAGGTCTGGCATTGTCCTGCATTAGGAGGAACCCAGGGCCAACCGCATCAGCATATGGTCTCACAAGAGGTCTAAGTATCTCATCTCGGTACCTAATGGCAGTCAGGCTACCTCTGGCGAGCACATGGAGGGCTGTGTGGCCCTCCAAAGAAATGCCACCCCACACCATTACTGACCCACTGCCAAACCGGTCATGCTGAAGGATGTTCATTTAGATCTAGGATCTGTTATTTGAGTGTTCCCTTTATTTTTGTGAGCAGTGTAAATTCTCTACTTTCAAATTTGTTTACTAATTTCTTCGTCTTTTTCTCAACTGTGATGAACTTTGACACATCATGTTTCTATTATGTGCCAATTTGGCGCCAACATTTGAACGTTTACCACTATAAATGTAACTGCACTGTGTTGTAAACTACATTTTTTTTGCCTCTATGAAGAAGTCTGTAGTATTTCTAAACGCGTTGACTGAATATAGAAAAAACGCTAGTACCTCTTGTCTCTGCTTGGATCTATCATATAGATATACCAGCAGTGCAGATTATCCACAAATCCTCCTTTTCAGTGTTTACACAGTACACAGCAGGGGCACATTTAAAATATTATCTCAGCACAGGAACATTTTTAAACACATCCAGTTGTGGAACTTTTTATAATTCCAAGTTCTATTTGATTAAGATGTTGATTAAAATTAACTTTGTCAGTGGGAAAACCCCTTTAAGTATGCTAATATCCCCCTATATACCATTTTTTTTTTTACACAGACTCCCTATATACTGTATGAGCCCTTACACAGTCCCCTTATACACTGTATGAAGCTGCATACAGCCCCCTTATATACCATATGAACCTTCACACAGACCCCCTATATACCGTATGAGCCCACACACAGCCCCTATATACCTTGTGAGCCTGTACACAGCCTCTATATAATGTTTGAGCCTGTACACAGTCCCTATATACAATATGAGCTTTTACACAGCCCCCTATATACTATATTAGCCCACATACAGCCCGTCTATATACCGTATGAGCCCACACACAGTCCCCCATATACCATATGAGCCCACACACAGTCTCTCTCCCTATATACCATATGAGCCTGCAGACAGACTCCCTATGTACCATGAGCCGACACACAGTCCACTTCATGCTATATGAGCCCACACACAGCCCCCATATACAATGTGAGCCCCACATAGCATGCATGCAAACATCACATACACATGAAAAATAAAAACACCACCTACTCACCTCGCTCCCTTTCCCTGGGCGCTCTGCTCCTGTCTCCGATGCACTGACTCTCTGCAGTGCACAGCTGACGTGATGAAATGACATCATCACATCAGCTGTTTCACACACTGATTGGTGGAAAAAGGGGCCAATGGTGTCATCCTCCACCAATGTATACACCGCTGTTTGCATCATGTGAATGCGGACAGCGGTGACAGAGGACAACGTCTGGACGGCAGATGGGGAGGGCACGGTGAGACCCATGGCCCACTGTTTGAGCTTTTAAGCTGTCTCAGTCCGTGGGCCAGACTGGTAAAGCCAGAGGGCCGGCTGTGGCCCCGGGGCCACACTTTGCCCAGGTCTAGTGTTGAGCGATACTGCTCGATATCTAAAAATATCGTATCGGAATGGTATCGCCGATATCACTAAATATCGTCGATATCCGATTCCGATTCCGGAAGTCCCATGTAAGTCTATGGGAACAAAATATCGCAACAAAAAAAACCCTTTCTTTCGTTGTAAACACAAAATATACACACATAGAATACATATATATATATATATACATGTCATTGTGACATATATATATATATATATACATATATTTATAGTTTATACACTTCTACATAGTAAAATAGACTCTGATTCAATTGCCGGGTAAAGCCGTGACATACCCCATAGAAGTCGACGGGCTCGGTGCCGAGTACCCCAAAACTTCTGGCTCTGTGCGACTCAACTTGGGCGTCACGAACAGGATTCTGTAGCTCGCTATAAGCGAGTCCTGTGTGCCTGAATTGAACTGGTTTTGTGGTTGAGAATTGCTAAAATCATCAGAGAATGTATTTGCCATTTTTCCGCCATATCTGCGTCACGACGAGGCACTGGTGAAGAAGAAGGGCGTGCTCTTCGTGGGTGTACACTCAATCAGTGGCGCGAAAACGATGGCCGACCACTGTAAATGGTACTGCAATGTAAGATCGTGTCCCACAGCTCTTCAGTTCCGCCTCCTCATCCTCCTCAGTGTGCGGAAACTAACACGAAGGTCCCGCCTCCCTACAAAAGAGGGGCCCTCTCCAGATGCTAATGACACATGTGACTTGGCAGAGATGGCTAATGGACACGAGCAGAAGTGTGAAGGGATGGAGCAGTCAGAGCTCTCCCCCCACGGAAGCGACCCGATCGCCACGGAACCACCGTTGGGCACCCGGCCTGGAAACCCTCCTACGCTGCAAGAAGCGGAGGATACCCTAAGAGGCCTGGCCCGGCACCGGGAGGAGGTCGCCAGGATGGAAGCCAGCTGGCGTGCCCTAAAACTAAACTTGGAGCGGCACCAATCCCTCTTACCAGAAGTGTCTGTACCGGAAGGTGAGGCACCCGTTCTAGTAGAGGAGTCCGTGCGGGCATCCCAGCCCTTGCAATGTGATCCGGTTGACGTTGTCGCAGTGGAGGCACCCGTTCCTGCAAAAAACTCTGCACCGGCAGCACCCCAGATCCCGCTGTCTGCCCCCGTCGCTGAGACAGAAGAAGCGACACCCGTCCTCATGGAGGAGGCCGCGCAGGCACCAGGGGTCTACCTGTCTGTACCGGAGCCCCGACTGTCATCTGTTCCAGAGCCGGCTGCTTCCTCCGCAGGTGAGCGCCGCCAGGACTGGGGGGCGCCAGGAGAGCTGCCGCAAACCGGACATTGTAAGCTGGCATTTGATGGTGGAGACATGGAGCAGCTGGTGGAGGAGAATTACAACCGGCGTCAGGAGGAAGAGTGGAGACGTTGGGAGCGGGAAGCAGAGCGACAAAGGGAGCAGCAAGAATCCCAAAAGCTACGTCACATCGAGAAGGACCGGGTATATAAGGACCGTATGAGAAAGATAAAGGAACCCTGTGGGAGCCGCAGCGTAAGGGTGCAGTACGGAGCTTTAAATTGAAAGGTGGTTGGGGCTTCATCCAGGAGCCTGGACTTTATTTAGAAGTGTTTGTGACCCGGCGGGACGTGGAGACTCACCTCCCAGAAGGACACCAGGGGAGGGACCTGTTGCCAGGAGACTTGGTGACTTACACCCGACACTGGGGTTACAATGGATGGTACGCCCTAAATGTTACCAGGTGCGATACTGCAAATATCGGGTATCGGCCGATATTAGCTGTATCGGGCTTTCGATTCCGAGTACCGATATTTTCGTCATATCGGATACCGGAATCGGATTTGTCACTGTCATTCTGATGTAGCAGAGCTGGATCGTCGTGGGACACTCGTTACTATGGACTGCGTCGGACAGGTGGTATACTGCTGTTTTTTTTTTTTCATTTTTTTTTTTACAGGAGATCGATGGCGTCGCAGGATGAGACTGTAATAAAAGTAATGAAAACTGTGTTTTTTTTTTTATTAAATTAAAAAACTTTTTTATGAACATTCACCCGTCCGGGTACATCAACAATTTAACTATTTACATACAGGGACCCTGTCCGGGTTATTTATAATTCTTTGGCAGGGGTGTTCCAGGTACCACCTGGTACTCTTCTGATGCTTGCCAAACATCCGAGACACCAAGGACCACCAGGACCTGATGACGTCGTGTGGCCTGTACAGTCAAGTCGTGACCCGCTATCTGTGTCTGTGTGGCCACCTCTTTCACTTCCCTCCGGGTCTGGAGCCCTGTGTCCCGGACTGAACGAACCCCAGGGGGCCTAACAGGCGCCGGGTACGGGCCAGCTATAGTTATCATGTCCATAGCTGGGGCTGCTGAGGAGACCACTGAGGGAGGCTGGGGAGATTTACGGCGTGGGGTGGGCACTTGTGCAGAGGCCTGGATGTGGGAGGCTGAAGGCTCCGAGGGTCTCACAGGTTCCTGACACTCTGGGGAGTAGGGGTCGCACCTGGTAACATTTAGGGCGTACCATCCATTGTAACCCCAGTGTCGGGTGTAAGTCACCAAGTCTCCTGGCAACAGGTCCCTCCCCGGGTGTCCTTCTGGGAGGTGAGTCTCCACGTCCCGCCGGGTCACAAACACTTCTAAATAAAGTCCAGGCTCCTGGATGAAGCCCCAACCACCTTTCAATTTAAAACTCCGTACTGCACCCTTACGCCGCGGCTCCCTCAGGGTTCCTTTATCTTTTCTCATCCGGTCCTTATCTGCCCGGTCCTTCTCCAGGTTACGTTGCCGAAGCTTTTGGGATTCTCGCTGCTCCCTTTGTCGCTCTGCTTCCCGCTCCCAACGTCTCCACTCTTCCTCCTGACGCCGGTTGTAATTCTCCTCCACCAGCAGCTCCATGTCTCCAAAATCAAACTGCAGCTTAGGATGTCCGGTTTGCGGCAGCTCTCCTGGCGCCCCCCAGTCCTGGCGGCGCTCACCTGCGGAGGAAGCAGCCGGCTCTGGAACAGATGACAGTCGGGGCTCCGGTACAGACAGGTAGACCTCTGGTGCCTGCGCGGCCTCCTCCATGAGGATGGGTGTCGCTTCTTCTGTCTCAGCGACGGGGGCAGACAGCGGGATCTGGGGTGCTGCCGGTGCTGAGTTTTTTGCAGGAACGGGTGCCTCCACTGCGACAACGTCAACCGGATCACATTGAAAGGGCTGGGTGCCCGCACGGACTCCTCTACTAGAACGGGTGCCTCACCTTCCGGTACAGACACTTCAGGTAAGAGGGATTGGCGCCGCTCCAAGTTTAGTTTTAGGGCACGCCAGCTGGCTTCCATCCTGGCGACCTCCTCCCGGTGCCGGGCCAGGCCTCTTAGGGTATCCTCCGCTTCTTGCAGCGTAGGAGGGTTTCCAGGCCGGGTGCCCAACGGTGGTTCCGTGGCGATCGGGTCGCTTCCATGGGGGGAGAGCTCTGACTGCTCCATCCCTTCACACTTCTGCTCGTGTCCATTAGCCATCTCTGCCAAGTCACATGTGTCATTAGCATCTGGAGAGGGCCCCTCTTTTTTAGGGAGGCGGGACCTTCGTGTTAGTTTCCGCACACTGAGGAGGATGAGGAGGCGGAACTGAAGAGCTGTGGGGCACGATCTTACATTGCAGTACCATTTAGAGTGGTCGGCCATCGTTTTCGCGCCACTGAGTGAGTGTACACCCACGAAGAGCACGCCCTTCTTCTTCACCAGTGCCTCGTCGTGACGCAGATATGACGGAAAAATAGCAAATACATTCTCTGATGATTTTAGCAATTCTCAACCACAAAACCAGTTCAATTCAGGCACACAGGACTCGCTTATAGCGAGCTACAGAATCCTGTTCGTGACGCCCAAGTTGAGTCGCACAGAGCCAGAGGTTTTGGGGGTACTCGGCACCGAGCCCGTCGACTTCTATGGGGTATGTCACGGCTTTACCCGGCAATTGAATCAGAGTCTATTTTACTATGTAGAAGTGTATAAACTATAAATATATGTATATATATATGTCACAATGACATGTATATATATATATATATATATGTATTCTATGTGTGTATATTTTGTGTTTACAACGAAAGAAAGGGTTTTTTTTGTTGCGATATTTTGTTCCCATAGACTTACATGGGACTTCCGGAATCGGAATCGGATATCGACGATATTTAGAGATATCGGCGATACCATTCCGATACGATATTTTTAGATATCGAGCAGTATCGCTCAACACTAGTGTTGAGCGATACGATACTGCAAATATCGGCTATCGGCCGATATTAGCTCTATCGGTCTTTCGATAATTCGTTTCGATATTTTCGTCTTATCGAATACCGGAATCGGATTTGTCACTGTCACTGTGAGTGTCCGTCGGTCTGGTCTGTCAGGAGTCAGCGGCATTACCTGGCAGAAGATCTCCGGCGGTCACGTCCTGGACTGCTTGATGGCCGCCATTATCTTCTCCCTGGCGGTCACATGCAGTTTTTCGCGATAACTGCAGTGACTGCTGGGTAATCCCGGCCGTAAAACAGTCAGTCCGATGACGTCACCGCCGGGGAAGCAGGTAATCAGCTGTGCTGCGCCGGGATGACAGGCTCTGCCTGTCATTCTGATGTAGCAGAGCTGGATCGTCGTGGGACACTCGTTACTATGGACTGCGTCGGTCAGGTGGTATACTTTTTTTTTTCATTTTTTTACAGGAGATCGATGGCGTCGCAGGATGAGACTGTAATAAAAGTAATGAAAACTGTGTTTTTTTTTTTTTTATTAAATTAAAAAACTTTTTTATGAACATTCACCCGTCCGGGTACATAAACAATTTAACTATTTACATACAGGGACCCTGTCCGGGTTATTTATAATTCTTTGGCAGGGGTGTTCCAGGTACCACCTGGTACTCTTCTGATGCTTGCCAAACATCCGAGGCACCAAGGACCACCAGGACGTACCATCCATTGTAACCCCAGTGTCGGGTGTAAGTCACCAAGTCTCCTGGCAACAGGTCCCTCCCCGGGTGTCCTTCTGGGAGGTGAGCCTCCACGTCTCGCCGGTTCACAAAAACTTCTAAATAAAGTCCAGGCTCCTGGATGAAGCCCCAACCACCTTTCAATTTAAAGCTCCGTACTGCACCCTTACGCTGCGGCTCCCTCAGGGTTCCTTTATCCTTTCTCATCCGGTCCTTATCTGCCCGGTCATTCTCCAGCTGACGTTGCCGAAGTTTTTGGGATTCTCGCTGCTCCCTTTGTCGCTCTGCTTCCCGCTCCCAACGTCTCCACTCTTCCTCCTGACGCCGGTTGTAATTCTCCTCCACCAGCTGCTCCATGTCTCCACCATCAAATGCCAGCTTACAGTGTCCGGTTTGCGGCAGCTCTCCTGGCGCCTCCCAGTCCTGGCGGCGCTCACCTGCGGAGGAAGCAGCCGGCTCTGGAACAGATGACAGTCGGGGCTCCGGTACAGGCAGGTAGTGCTCTGGTGCCTGCGTGGCCTCCTCCATGAGGACGGGTGTCGCTTCTTCTGTCTCAGCGACAGGGGCAGACAGCGGGATCTGGGGTGCTGCCGGTGCAGCGTTTTTTGCACGAACGGGTGCCTCCACTGCGACAACGTCAACCGGATCACATTGCAAGGGCTCCTCTACTAGAACGGGTGCCTCACCTTCCGGTACAGACACTTCAGGTAAGAGGGATTGGCGCCGCTCCAAGTTAGTTTTAGGGCACGCCAGCTGGCTTCCATCCTGGCGACCTCCTCCCGGTGCCGGGCCAGGCCTCTTAGGGTATCCTCCGCTTCTTGCAGCGTAGGAGGTTTTCCAGGCCGGGTGCCCAACGGTGGTTCCGTGGCGATCGGGTCGCTTCCGTGGGGGGAGAGCTCTGACTGCTCCATCCCTTCACACTTCTGCTCGTGTCCATTAGCCATCTCTGCCAAGTCACATGTGTCATTAGCATCTGGAGAGGGCCCCTCTTTTGTAGGTAGGCGGGACACTTCCCAAATCCTCTACCCATGATATTCCATTGCCCCTTCTAAGTCTCCATTTGGTTTTGAGTTTTACATAGAGGCATTTTTTTCTTAAAATTGTGGCAAGCCACTTGTTATGTCAGCTGGAGAAACTTGGAAGAATATGGTGGGGCATTGGGTTGTGTGTTAAAGGGAATCTGTCACCCTAAATTGGAGGGATATTTAAATGATGGCAGTCAGGTCAGATGGGCGGTGTTTTGGGTACTTGCCTTAACATGTTGTTCGCCGCTGTCTCCATTATTTCTGGGAATTGTAGTCGTTGCCCTCCATATAACGCGTCTGTGCATTGCAATCTTGAATTGCGCACACGCAGTATGCTTTGCCCGCAGATTGCAATGCGCAGGCGCGCTTATATGGAGGGCAACGACTACAATTCCCAGAAATAATGGAGACAGCGGCGAACAACATGTTAAGGCAAGTACCCAAAACACCGCCCATCTGACCTGACTGCCATCATTTAAATATCCCGCCAATTTAGGGTGACAGATTCCCTTTAATCACATGATCTGAAAATCTGCAATAGCTTCAAAATGTCCAACCGCTAAAAAAAAGTCAGTTTGCTTCATCTCACTGTGGATGACTCTTCAAGTTCACTCTATCATACACACTTATGTAGCACATCCATTGCAATATGTTGCAATCCCTATATAATACAAAAGCACAACTAAAAAACAGAATTGCATTGCAAAACATATGTGAAGGATATCATACAACCTGGCAATGAACACGAGCTGGTCGTTCTCCAAATGACGAGGAAAGTGATAACACCCAGTTGTCAATTTATTCATCCATTTGCAATAGGAATAACTAAGAGTACAACTTTCATGTCTAAGAAAATAATTTCCAGAATCTATTTTTTCATGGGAAATTTAGGTATTATTGACTAAAATATACAGAAGGGTTGACACTAATTATGTATCAATTAATGATTATGGGCACTGTTGTTATTCATTTAATTCCATTTTCTAGCTAAGTAGTAAGATAGAAACTCATTTTATACAACCCCAACCAAGTAGTGGTGAAAATTATGGAGCAAATAACTTTTAGGTGGTATTTTCCCAACCTTTAAAAATAGACTTGAAGATAAATGTGTGCCTCTGAAATATGGTTCCATAGTTTAATAATTATGTCAATATAGATTGCAGCCCTATAGTGGTGTTTACACTATGATATTGGATTAGCTTCGGCTTTGAAAATAGCAATAGACGAGATGTGGAACACTAAGACAAAATCGTTACTTTCTCAAATTTCTATGACCGAATTTCAGCTATATAACAGCTATGAGAAAAGATTACTCATGTGTCATACAAGACATTTTAAAAGCTGGTGTCAAACTAGAGATTTATCTACCGAGTCATGTTCATTAATCCCTAAAAAACGGCTTTTTGAAACTAAAATGTCACCAGACTTAACCTTTAGTTAGTTTAAAAGAGTGATTTGATTAATTTAATATCTGATTAACCAAATGTCTCCAGGATGTCTGTCTTTTCCCAAAATCAGGGCAAATGTTATCTGTGCAGGAAGAACAATGAAAAATTGTAATATGCTGCTCTGTTCACATCGGTTTAACCTCATTTAAGTAACATGTTTTACAGAAGCTGAGTTGTTCATTGTAACCAACAGATGGATTGTGAATCCTCCTGATGTAAGAGATGTTTCTCTTTGTATCTGTTACATAGAAAAGTGGATCTATCACCAGAGTTCACAATACAAATTGCATACATTATCAAATATATCTTATAGGCATGAAGAACTGGTGTAATTGCTTTTAAAATCTACCGTATATCAGAATGGCTGTATAATCCTTTTAGAAAGTTTTCTCGCTTGATATTAAAATGGGCATTTTATTTGGACTAGTGGCAGACCTTCTTTAAAAGGACTCTGTTAGCAGATTTTCAGACCCCAACGTAACGTCATCACTGTAAAGTACCTGTAATGATGAATATTTCCACACCTTTATGTTATAAGCCTGTGTCTCCATTGTCTCGTAATCCAGGGTTCCCCAACTCCAGTCCTCAAGGCCCACCAACAGGTCATGTTTTCAGGATTTCCTTAGTATTGTCAAGGTGATAATTGCATCACTTGTGCAATACAAAGGAAATCCTGAAAACATGACCTGTTGGTGGGCCTTGAGGACTGGAGTTGGGGAACCCTGTCGTAATCCATTGGCAAATGAGCCTGGTCCGCACTTATAGCCCTCCAGCTTCTACAGTCTCTTTCTACTCCTGGTGGCGGCTTCCTGCCAGTGATTGACAATATCCGCAATGGTAGTTCCCTTTGCACCACTCCACAGGCTCGGTGCTTCCTTGGAGCAAATTCTCACCAAGCTACCAGAAAATTCAGAGACAAATCATTTCCAAACCACCAGAGAGATGATTCTTTGCCTTTATTCATTCAAAATGCATCATAAAAGTAATATTTCAGTCAACAAGCTGCCTTTTTCAAGCATAAACAAACAGCTTCATCTGCCATTTTGTTTATGCTTGATAAAGACCATTTGCTGGTGGAAAAGTTGCTTTTATGATGCATTTTGGATGAATTAAGGACGAGAATCATCTCTTTGGTGCCTTAGAAATGATTTATCTCTGCCAGTGACGGACAGGATCTGTAGTTTCAGGGACAGTAACATCCTTATGACGTTGTGATATCTATCTGCCCATGAACCATGCCCGGGAATGATGGTGTCTGCTCGAGATCTCAAGGAAGGGAGAGCAGATTACCCAGTGTGACCAGTTACCCACTGGCATGAGGCCGGTGACAGGAGGAAAAAGAGCAGGGTCGCACTGGGGTGTCTGGGGCCCACTGGTGGAATTGACTCTAGGGGCCCATCCTACAGCTATATACAAATATCTGTTAGCCTTTATTCCCTTTATAGTGGTGCATTGACTGCAAAATACATGTAGCTTCTGCATATCTTCTGTGCACCCACCATAACTGTGATGTACAATTATGGTAGTTTGCATTAAAGGGGTTCTCTGGTGAAAACAAGTTATCATCAAGCCACAGGATCCACACGAAAAGTGATAACTCTTTGATTGAGGAATCAGACTTTTGAAAACCACACCAATCTGAAGAAATTTTATACCTGAAAGGGTACTTTGATCCCCATATTAACATAGAGCAGCAAGTCAGATTTCTGATCATAGATCCATTCGTTCTCTTTGGTGCTGCCATAACAAGCTAAGTGAAGTGCTCGGCATCCACTTATGGAATGAATGGATTAGAAGCCAAGTCAAGCCTATGTGCTCTATTCTAATGGGGATAAAAGTTCCACATTCTGACGATCACTGCAGGTCCCAGCAGTCGGACCCCCACCAATCAAAAAGTTATGACTTATCCTGTGGATAGGTGATTACTTCTTTTCAACAAATAACCCCTGTAAGTGCATCTCTACCACTGTGTAACAGTATGTTTCAGGACAGGAGGGGGTTAAAATTCCAAGTCTTTCATTTCTATTGAAAATAAAGAATCTTCTTATTGATATCAGAGAGAACAAGTTACAGTGGGTACGGAAAGTATTCAAACCACTTTAAATTTTTCACTCTTTGTTTCATTGCAGCCATTTGGTAAATTCAAAAAAGTTTGCTTTTTTTCTCATTAGTGTACATTCTGCACCCCATCTTGACTGAAAAAAACCCAGAAATGTAGAAATTTTTGCAAATTTATTAAAAAGGGAAAACTGAAATATCACATGGTCATAAGTAGTCAGACCCTTTGCTCAGACACTCATATTTAAGTCACATTCTGTCCATCTCCTAGTGATCCTCCTTGAGATGGTTCTACTCCTTCATTCGAGTCCAGCTGTGTTTAATTAAACTAATAGGACTTGATTTGTAAAGGCACACACCTGTCTATCTAAGGCTACTTTCACACATTCGTTTTTCGCCGTCCGGTGTAATCCGGCATTTTTTTGTAAAACTGGATCCGGCGAAATCTAATGGCGGATCCGGTTTTTCCCATTGACTTATATTAGCGCCGGATCGCACCGCATGGCCTTGTGGTTCGTCCGGGTTTTGCCGGATCCAACTAATTGTCTCATTCCGGCATCTGGAAAAAACGGCAACTGTAACGTTTTTTGTCTCCGCGCTTCCGGCTTTTTGTCACAATGAAAGTCTATGAGCGCCGCAATACGCCGGATTCGGCAAAAGCCGGATCCGGTGGCCAGGATCCGTTTTTTTGTCTGAGCATGCTCAGAAGTAGCCCAGCCCACAGCAAACATATATAAACCATGCCAGTGGGACCCTCAGCCATAACCATGCAGCCAGTGAAGAAGTTGGGAGCAAGCCACAGGAGAAGGCAGCAGCAGGAGAATACAGCAGCAGCAGCAGAAGAAGAACAAGAAATAGAGTCTGGGGACCAGCAGGAGAGTATGGGAGCAGACGCCAGACGGTAAATAACACACACCCCATTCCCCAAAAGATGTTAACATGTATAACCAATTTTTGTGTTTCAGCCAAGGCCATGCAATATCAATATATTCATGACATTTTTTTCTCTTTATTCCACAGCAGAGGCAGCCCGACAGCAGCAGCACCACCACCAGTAATGCAGTCCGGCAGGCAGCAGCAGCAGGACACCAAATCATCTTCTTCTGGGAGCCCTTCCTCGCATCGTCAGCGTTTACAGGTAAAAAAAGTGTTTTTTTTTTTTAGTTTAATTTGCAATCCATCTCTGGGATATATCTATTAATTGCCTTATTTTTTATTTATACCAGGAAACTGAAGCTGAAGAGGAGCTCCCAGAAGAAGAATGAAGGGGTGGAGAGATACCCGGAGTGGGCTCGCAATTCGTAAGTTTCCTGCATGCATCGCAGAAACGCAACATCACACTACACACAACACATAGAAAACAATTTAGTACACACATCACACTGCACAAAATACATATGCCTACATCAAAGCACATAATTTTTTTTGCTTTTATAGCTTTCTGAATCTGGGGCTACAGCAAGAGGTGCTCGCAGTGCCTCCCAGGGTCGTCGGCGCGAGCGACGCGGTGGTCTCCATTGTGTAAGTAACTGTGTTTTTTTTTTTCTTGCTTTTTTTAAATTTTAGTTTGTATTTTTTTTTTTTTTTACTTTTCTTGGTATTTTTGAGGCTAATGAATTTTTTTTCTCTTTTTCTTTAACAAGCTTCACTGTGTGCTCCCGCCTCTGACGGTGAGGAGGGGGGGATCAACGTGGACCTGCTCATCGATCTGGTCAGAGAAAGGGAGCCGCTGTGGAACACAGGGGACCGCCGTCATGCCGATCTAATTGTGACCCGTCGGCTCTGGAAGGAAATCTGTTCACTACTCGTGGACCGCTGGGAGGACCTCGATGCTCAGGCCCAGATTGAAGAGCGTAAGTATATACAGTTCAGGTTGCTGGATGTAAAGCAGTACTTCCCAAACTCCAGTCCTCGTGGCCCCCACGGGTCTTGTTTTCAGGATTTCCTTTTGTGCAACACTATGGAAATCCAGAAAAAATAACCCGTGGGGGCCGTGAGGACTGGAGTTTGGGAACCACTGATGTATACTAACCAATTTGTGCTTTCTCGTTTCAGGGGAGAGAATTGTGAAGCGGTGGCGGTCTGTGAGGGATCGCTTCAAGAAGGAGTTCAACAAAGAGATGCAGGCCCCGAGTGGATCTGGAGGACGCAGGAGCAAGTACAAATACGCACGAGCCCTGTCGTTCTCCGGGCAACAATGGTCACCAGAAGGTAAATATTACACACCCAATGTAAAAAAAAAGAATTTTAACATGGCTAACTAATTTTTTTTTGCAGTCAGGGCCATAAAATATCACTATATTAATTGTATTTTTTTCTCTTTATTCCACAGAATGGTGACCAGCACTCGGGAGCCTGCAGAGTTGGACACTTCTGGAGCGATCCCTCAGGAGTCCGCCACCGAGGGACACTTCGACCGCCCCAGCCCATCTGCACCTTCCCTGCCTTCCCTGACATGTGAGCCCTCTGTCCCCTCCACTAGCGCTGGAACATCGTGGCCGCCTGCATTGCACGAGTCTACTGGTCCGGAGATAGCTTTCCCTTTACCCCACCCTTCTGCCGCTGCCACCTCTGGTACACCTGTGGCTACTGGGCGGCAGCGGCAGAGGGGACAGGAAAGGAGCTATGCGCCTGAGTTCTTGCATCTGAATGCATCTTTCCAGAACTGTCTTAAAGTCTTGTCAGAGCAAATGGCCGCAGGCTTTAATCAGCTCAACACCAGCATTGTAGAGATAAAGACACTTCTGCAAACCATGCATTCAGAAGCAAGAAGTTCTTCAAACCACAGCTTTTTTCGGTCTGTAGTCGAGCGCATGGATACGCTATCTACTAGCCAGCAGATGCATGTAATGCATTCTTGCCATGCTGCTCTAGCGCAGGTTACCTCCCAACCTCCTCTACCCACCCCAGTAGTTCCTCCCACACCTGCCCCCTCCAGCCATTGTCCCTCCTCCCCCTCCTATTCAATACCAGAGCAACCTCCTCAGTACCAGCAACCTCCCCAGTACCAGTAACCTCCCCACTTCCAGCAACCTGCCCAATTCCAGCAACCTTCCCCGTACCAACTTCCTTCCCCGTACCAACCTCCTTCCCCATACCACTTCCAATCACATCATCTGCTCCTCCAGTCCCTGCCCAACCCTCCTCTCCACCACCCACCTGTTCTGCCTCCCACATGTCCACCCGTTCAATTTCTTTTTCCACCCATTCACCTCTTTTACCTGATCCTTCCCTACCACTATCCCAGTCCGCTCTCCACACTCCCAATATCAAAGTGCCCCGCAGCCCCTCCAGCAGTATCTCCACCCCACAATATACCAATTCGTAATTTTTGTAAATAAAAAATCAACTTTTCTGGTTTTAAATTATGTTTAAATAAAAAACATTTCTTTGAAAGTGAAAAAAAAAATTTGTTCATAAACATTTTTATTGAAAATACAATAAATGTAAAATTGGTTGATTAAAATTGTTGTCTGTCATTTATTTCTAAGGTTAAATATGTGTAAAACAAAGGTAAAATAAAGTGGATAAATAAAGGTAACATTTATTGGGTATACAAAACCAGGTCCATAAATTTGGGTAAAAGGTATATTTATTTTACCTTTGGGCCAAAGTTGTGTCCCTGGTTGTGTATTAGCCAAAGTATTTCACCTGTTACCCAAAGTTGTGTACAATGTTAGGTAATCCCCAACAAGGTACACAACTTTGGTTAAAAGGTGAAATACTTTGATTAATACATAACCAGGGACACAACTTTGGCCAAAAGGTAAAATACTACAGATAATCCACAACAAGGTAGACGACTTTGGTTTGAAAAGATATACTGTGGGTACAGAAGGTACATGCATTTGGTTAAGGTTACAGAGCAATTTTTCAAACTCTGTCATCCTGCCAGTCTAGTCTTCCTTCAGGTGACATAAAGTATTCTGCAAATTTGTCCCTCATTCGGGAAACAGTCACAGAATTTCTATTGGTAATGTTCTGGTAATCATGCAAGGTGGTTTCTTCAGAGTGGTCCTCAATGGAAATCTGTTCCTTGCAGATAACAAAATTGTGCAGGACCACACAAGCTTTGATTACCTCGTCAACAGTTTCAGTCTTTAGGTTGATCGCAGTCAATAGAACACGCCATTTGGCTGTCAGAATGCCAAAAGCGCACTCCACCATTCTTCTTGCTCTTGTGAGGCGGTAATTAAAAATTATTTTTGTTGGTGTCAATCCTCTGCTGGAGTACGGTTTCAAAAGGTTTTCTAACAGCTGGAAGGTTCATCCCCTACACAAACAAAAGGCATAGGTGGGCCAGATGTTTGAGGCAGCAGTCTAGGGGGTGGGAACTGGAAGGTGTTTCCATAGAGCTGACGGCCCATAGCTGACAATTTGAAGACTTGTGAGTCATTGGAGTGGCCATAGGCCCCAATATCGACAGCAATAAATTTGTATTCCGTGTCAGCAATGGCCATGAGGACAATAGAAAAATATTTTTGTAATTAAAATATTCGGATCCAGATCCTGCAGGCTTGACAATGTGGATATGTTTCCCATCCACAGCGCCCAAGCAATTAGGAAACTGACATATTTGTAGAAACTTGTCAGCAATTTCAAGCCAACTCTCTGTTGTGGGCTGTGGTAAAAATTCCTCAAGTAAAGAGTCCCACAATGCACGGCATGTGTGCTTTACAATTCCAGATATGGTGGAAATTCCAAGTCTGTACTGGAAATGGAGTGAGGAAAGAGATTCTCCAGTTGCAAGGAATCTGTGAATAAAAAAAAGAAAAAAATGAGTTCAAAATCACAGCATTACATACCAGAACTCAGCTTTAACAATTGGAGATACTCTACAAATATTTATTACAAACTACCAGCAACAACATTCCAGGACAAGTATGCTCTCAAGCAATCAGATCAAATAAATATGGCTTACCGAAGAGTCACCATCAGACGCACCGCCGGTGAAATGGAGAAGCGGCAGTAGGTGTTAGATATTCTTATGAGGTGTCCAAATCGCTCCACCAAGAAATCAAAGTTCTCCATTTTCAACATATGAGAAAAATTTCTCAGGGTTTCCTCGTAGCTCCATGTAGAGTGTAGAATACACCCCACGCGTCATTCTCTGGGCTGCGATGGGGTGGATCCACAAACGCATCGTCGTCGCTGACGCATGATACTCTGCTGTATCTTTCTCTCCTTCTCCAGAACAATCGCTTTCAAACGATTCGCCTCCAATGTGAAATCCACCAAATTCTTCAAAATGTTTCCTATCACAACATCCATCTTCGCCTGCCACTTGCATTTCTCTCCAACCTGCACTTTCTCCTCTACAACCTGTCAAAGATGGGCTGTAGGAACTGTATATATAAGTTTTCAGTAGCCAATCACGTTTGGAAGCCCCAAGGGGCGTTTTAAAAAACCGGATCCGTCGTTATCCATCGAAAAACGGATAAAAAAATGGATGAAACTGATTAAACGGATCCGGTTTTTGGTCGGATCCACTAGATGGATCCAGCAGAAATCCGGATCCGTCTCATCCGTTTTTACATTATATTAGCCGGATCCGGCGCTCCTGCGCAATGCCGGATCGCGCCTGACGGCAAAAAACAGATGTGTGAAAGAGGCCTAAGACCTCACAGCTCACAGTGCATGTCAAACCAAATGAGAATCATGAGGTCAAAGGAATTGTGGCAAAGCACAGATCTGGCCAAGGTTACAAAAGAATTTCTGCAGTACTCAAGGTTCCTAAAAGCACACTGGCCTCTATAAGCCTAATATGAAAGAAGTTTGGGACCACTAGAAGTTTCCCTAGACCTGGCCGTCCAGCCGGACTGAGCAATTGTGGGAGAAGAGCCTTGGTGAGAGAGGTAAAGAAGAACCAAAATCACTGTGGCTAAGCTCTACAGATGCAGTAGGGAGATGGGAGAAAGTTCCACAAAGTTAACTATCACTGCAGCCCTCCACCAGTCAGGCCTTTATGGCAGAGTGGTCCGACGGAAACCTCTCCTCAGTACCTGACATATGAAAGCCTGCATAGAGTTTGCTAAAAAACACATGAAGGACTCCCAGACTATGATAAATAAGATTCTCTGGTCTGATGAGACAAAGATAGAACTTTTTGGTGATAATTCTTAGTGGTATGTGTGGAGAAAACAACGCCTTGCTCATCACCTGCCCAATACAATCCCAACAGTGAAATATGGTGGTGGCATCATCATGCTATGAGGGTGCTTTTCAGTTGCATGGTCAGGATGACTGGTTGCAATTGAAGGAAACATGAATGCGGCCAAGTACAGAGATATCCTGTATGAAAACCTCTTCCAGAGTACTCTGGACCTCAGACTTGGCCGAAGGTTCACCTTCCAACAAGACAATGACCCTAAGCACACAGCTACAATAACAAAGGAGTGGCTTCAGATCAACTCAGTGACCATTCTTGACTGGCCCAGCCAGAGCTCTGACCTAAACCCAATTGAGCATCTCTGGAGAGACCTGAAATGGCAACGTTCACCATCTAACCTGATGGAACTGGAGAGGATTTGCAAGGAAGAATGGCAGAGGATACTCAAAATCAAGGTGTGAAAAACTTGTTGCATCGTTCTCAAGAAGACTTATGGCTGTACTAGCTCACAAGAGTGCTTCTCAATATTGAGCAAAGATTCTGAATACTTCAGTTTTTCTTTTTAATAAATTTGCAAAAATGTCTACATTTCTGGTTATTTTCAATCAAGATGGGGTGCAGAGTGTACATTAATGTGAAAAAAAGAACTTTTTTGAATTTACCAAATGGATGCAATGAAACAAAGAGTGAAAAATTTAAAGGGGTCTGAATACTTTCCGTAACCACTGTACATAACACAATCCACTATACCAAGCTCAATATACCACAAAGAAGGGAAAAATACCACCACACCTTGACCAGACCGCATATTATCACCACATAGTGTCCGAATAATACTGCATACTGATCATGATTAAAATCCACAATACTAAAAACACTAATATTACCGCTGGTGACATAATACACAGGAGCTCTGTAGAAAGTACATAATGTATAGTGTAAGTGTACAGGCAATACAATGAATTACCAGTGACGTCAGTAGTTGAAGTCATTCATCTTCACTTTTCTTCTTCATTAGGTGCAAACCACTACGACTTTTTCCAGCCATCCATGTGGAAAGTAACAAACAGACATCTATAGCTGATCGCTTTATGAGCACATTTCCCACTTTTTCCCCAACTTCCACACTGCACAAGATGAAGAAAAAGCAACATAGTGCCGCTGTGCACAATAACGTCCCTTTTCTCCCCCCATGGAAGACTGTATCCTCAAAAGTAAAATATATTACAGCAGTAATAATGTCCCCAAATTAGCCCCTACAGTTATTATGTTCCCCACTTGCCACTATAAACTAATAAAGTGCAGTGCCTTGAAAAAATATTCTGCATTTTTTCAACTTACACCCACAAAATGAAATGTATTTTATTGGGATTTTATGTATAGTCAATCACAAGGAACTATAGTATAATTGCATCAAAAAACTTATATAGCTAACTGATCAATAAAGAAAAAAATAGTAGCGTTGAAAAATCAAACCAAAAATATGTAATCCAAGTGACCCAGAAAGCAATATAAAGTGAGGATGTTAACGGAGAAAAAACCCACACATATTGCTGCTCAAGGCAGCTTCATCAGGGAGGAGACATAGAACATTGTCTCTCCTCTGATGAAGCTGCTTTGGGGTCTGGAGAGACACACAACATCATATACATCTTTTCACAGCAATCATGGAGTTTAGAATTTGGCCAAATTTATTCAGACCGAATCAAATCTGCCAGCCGACCTGAATGAAACAACAAATTTTGAGGAACATGCTCATCTTTGGTTCTTAATTACCAGTAAAAGCTTTCCATTTTTTTTCGTACCATGGTAAGAAAGCAAAATTTTATTTTATTTCTTTTGCATAAAAAAGGAATTTTTACAAGATTTTTTGTTGCATTATAATGTTACTATCTTAAATATATATATATATACAGCTCTGGAAAAATTTAAGAGACCACCACATCAAAACCCTGTAATGTGCAGCCTATTCTCCAGACCTGAACCCCATTGAAAACCTCTGGAATGTAATCAGGAGGATGATGGATAGTTACAAACAATCAAAGAAGAAGTGCTTAAATTTTTGCACCAGGAGCAGTGTGAAAGACTGGTGGAAAGCATGCCAAGACGCATGAAAGCTGTTTTTAAAAATCATGGTTATTCCACAAAATATTGATTTCTGAACTCTTCCTGAGTTAAAACATTAGTATTGTTGTTTCTAAATGATTATGAACTTGTTTTCTTTGCATTATTTGAGGCCTGAAAGCACTGTTTTTTTTTTTAATTTTGACAATTTTTCTTAGTCAGAAAAAAAATACAAAATTTATTGCTTGAAAATTCGGAGACATGTTGTCAGAAGTTTATAGGCTAAAAAAACAATTTACATTTTACTCAAAAATATACCTATAAAGAGAAAAATAGACAAACTGAACATTTGAAAGTGGTCTCTTAATTTTTGCCAGAGCTGTAGATGTTGCCTTTTTTTGCAATATTAGTATTTCAATGTGAAACATTGCAAACATAAAAAAAAATTAAAACACTAAAATCTAGTTACAATAATTGAAAGGCTTAAATATACAGTTTTTGGAAGTGAAAATGTTACATGTCACATGGGTAAGTAGACCACTGCTGATTTCTTGCCACCATTACTGTGGAGTGCTGCATTATGTTGGATTAAAATAAATATTGGATATTATCCTGCCATTATTTGTCAGTTACTATGATATACGACATGCCTTTAAATTAAGCTAATGTGTAGGGGTAAGGGCTATGTTTATATATAATTTTTTTTCATTAAGTCATAAAAAAATTTGGGGACAATTTTTGTTTTTTTATTTTTACTTTATTTGATAGGGTTTGTCCAGTCACTAAGGTTAGGGTGGTTGGGACCTGCAGTGACATCCAGTCTAACAGCATGGGTGAGGCATGATGTCAACGGAAAGGGAGGAGCCTCATGGATTACACCGCTGTGCTCATAACAGGAAGTTGCTGTGTGATACTGCAGAAGAAGTAGGCTGTGTATAGGTAATGATACCCCATCCTTTCCAGATCCTTCCCCACACAATGAGCTCTGCTACAGTCATTAGGTTTTGCAGACTCATGCTGTGGGCTTCTGACCCCCCTTTTCTCTCCCTCCAGCTACACACACTCTGTGTAACGTGAAAACAGGCTGCTGGCCCCCACTGAGAAGCTATGGCCCAAGCTGGCTGAAGGCAGTTGGGAGGCCATGTGTTCTGTTGTTCTTGTAGAAACTTATTATGAGGGCATATGTTGGCCCCAGTTGGTGTTCGGAGAATGACAATTACATATTTGAGTTGTGCGTTGACCCAGCTATCCGGCCTGTAGTTTTCTAGACTCCAGCGTCAGCAGGATCTAAGAAATGGATTCCTGCTTAGCCGATCCATCCAGGTACTTCGTGTTTAGACTTAAATGCAGCCAGCGTCCTGCGGAGTAAAATGGTATGCTGTGCATCGCTGAGTTATGTAATTCAGAAGTTTTGTAGCAAAATGTTCCTTCTGAGAAAAGAGTGCTTCCATAGCTCCACCCACTTCAGTGATGTCACGACCAGAGTAGTATAAGGCAGTGCCAGCTCATTTTGCTTCAGATTTGCCCTGGAAACTTGATGCAGTGATGTAATGCACTGCGACGTATCGCCCATCCCCCATCCACATGGTTTGCCTGCAATGATCTAAGCAACTGTAAGTTTTTCTTCCTTATGGTAATTCTTTTTATTTTTTAATCATCTTGTACATACTTTAATTGTCTCATATTGTAATATCTTTTAGACCTTTTGTAAACACTGCCTACCTTTTTGGAGTAAAATATATTAAATTACTAGTTCTGTTTCTCCTTGCTCTATAACGTACTGTCACGTCCTCCGAAGGGAATTACGCTACTAAATTGGGGTGGACTCTGCCCACATTCTAGAACCAGAGAATGGTGGCAGCAAGCGTGTGCTGGGAATTGGGTATAGCTGGCAGTGACGGAGTGGGTTTTATAAGCGTATTGGCTGGCTGCAGCTAGGAGTAGTTAGAATTCCCTCGCTGCAGCATGCCTAATAGCCAGTAACCAACCAAGCAGGCCTGTCTGGCGACTAATTTTCCTAGGTGCAGTTCCCTGTTTGACCTGATGGTAAGGGTGCGCCGGAGAGCTGCGAGTTCCTAAGCTGAACTGGAAAGTGGGATATACATTACATCCCTGCAGTTTGTGATACATTGGTGTCAGTGGAGGGATAACTAAAATATGCCCCCATGTGGCAAAGTGTATGGTCAATAGACTTGTTTACTGTTTTTTCATCTCATCGGGTGGCAGCGGTGGGGTCATAAACCGTAACCACCGGGCCTCCGTGAGCCGTTCATTACATTTGGTGGCAGAGCGGTGGGATAATAGAGCATTAGTCATCTAGTCTGAGCAATCATTCTTCTCACTAAAAACTTGCACGGTTCTTGGGAAACCCTGCAGCAAAAGGTTTGGAGAACGGAATCAGTGTTTATTAGTCCTGAGACAATTGTGTGTACTTGCGATTACCTCTCTCTTTCTCTTTGTTTTTCTATCCTATCTTTTATTTGGCAACCATGGCTATGATGGGAGAAGACTAATATAAGCAGCATAACAAGGGAACTCTTGTTGCCCTTTGCGGGTTCAGGCAGATTGACACCACAGGCAAAAACAAAAGCCAACGGTCACGGCCTTGGTGGAAATGGAAAACACCCAGAGAGCAGCGGGCGCAGGAGCCAGCCCAAGCAAAGATGGTGCAGCAGCAGAGGCCCAAACACGCAGCGCTGGCCCCACTTGCACCCAGCGCTGATTGGACCCCCACCTACAGGCGGCCTTGGAATAACTCCCTGCCGAAGACACAGACGTCTGCAGCTGATGCAGCAAGCTCTGGAGAGACCACAGTGCCAAGCCGAGCGAAAGGCCCAAGCCCAGCGAGAGGCCGAGCACCGAGCAGCTGAGAGAGCCGAGCGGGAGGCCCAAGCCCAGAGAGCCCATGAACTGGAGAAGGCCTGGCTGGAGGGATACCCTCCACAGCCCAGTGCAGTGAGCACAGCAGTGCTCAGAGTCCGAAGCCGCGGCCAGAGCATTTTGCCATGATGGAAAAGGACGGGGACTTGGACACTTTCCTCTGGGCCTTTGAGAAAGCCTGTAGACAGTAACAGCTGCCTGCGAACCAATGGGCCAGGTTCTTGACCCCAGGGCTAAAAGGCAAAGCTCTGGAGGCATTTGGTTCTCTCTCGCAATACCAAGATGACGACTATGAGGCCATCAAACAGGCACTAATAAAGAAATACCAGCTAACCCCTGAGGTATACCGCAAGAAGTTTCGGAACCTTCAACGTGGCCCACACAACAGTTACAGCAATGTGGTGACTGGACTCAGGACCCCCTTTGACCAGTGGATCCAAGGAGTGTCAGCGACCACCTTTGAGCAGCTGAAGGACCTGATGATCAAAGACTATTTCCTACATCTTTGCCCAGTTGAGGTGTGACAGTTCGTGATGGACCGAGAGTCAAAAGATGTGAACAAAGCAGCGCAGATCGCTGACACCTACGAGGCCAACCATAAACCAGAGGTGCGGAAGCTAGTCACCATCATCTGAAAAGAGGGTAAGCCTGCAACCAACCCCCGTGCCCCTGCCAGCCGACACACCCATGCAATCGACCCCTGTCCCATTTGCAAACACCAGACCTACCACCGATCTTCGCCAGTGTTTTGCCTGCAAACAGACTGGACATATCATCACCACTTGTCCAGAGAAGCCGACCCGAACTGGCGGCCCCTGATGAGATTATTCGGGGGAAAACCCTGACTGTAACTGGAATTGGGGGCGTCCACTGTCCCTTGCCGATGACCCGGGTTTTCATTGATTGGGGTGCCGGGAGCGGAATGAAGGAGGTGGGGTTGTCCGAAAACTAGCCCACCGACCTTTAGTTGGGGACTGATTTGGGGAGAATGGTCGTGTATTATGTCCCTGACATCCCTCCCCAATCTGATACTAAGGTTAATGTGAATGCCATTGATGATGATATGAAATTGCATGCTTTACCTGAGGCTGTGTTGTCTGATAACCATTTTTCCCCTAGGAATGATGCTGATAATGAGGTTAATGCGCCAGCTGTACCTGATAACCATTTTTCTGAAAAGGTTGATGTGTCCACAGGTGCAGGAGTGCTCAGACACGTTACTCTGCGGGGTGAGATGGCTGAGGAACCCCTAGCAGGAGCAAGCGACAGTGCTAAAGAAAATGGGGAGGTGCATGGGAAACGTGAGGAAGGTGATGCCATGCAACTGACAAGTGCCACAGAGGAAGGTAACTGGCCCATAAGTATCACTGCTTCTTAAGTGTTGGGGGTAGATGGGGAGGTAAAGCCCATAGCAGCCCCGGCTGATAGATCTGGGGAAACCCCTGGGGAGACAGCCTATGTAGATGGTGTCACCCGCAGTCAGAGTGCCTGGAGCGCAGGTAACGCCCTGCCTTCCAGACACTCCTCAGTCAGAGGGTTGACTGAACCAGAGGTGGACCCAGAGCTGATCCCAGAGGGTTCCCGTGAGGAAATAACCTTGACATCACTTCTGGCTGCCTCCAGCCAGGAGTTCCAGGCCGCTCTGCACTCAGACGCGAGCCTGCAGAAATTAAGACACCTCGCCGAGACGCCCACCTCCGTTACTGATAAGGAGAGGGTGTTCTGGGAACGAGAAAGGTTGCACCAGGAGACAGTACCTGGAGATTTCCAAAAGGAGTGGTTGAGGGAAAGACAGCTAGTCACCCCCTACCAATTTAGGTGTGAGTTGTTGCGGATTGCCCATGAGATTCCACTCGCTGGACACTTGGGGATCAGCAAAACTAAGGCCCGGCTGTCTCAACACTTCTATTGGCCCAAGATGGGGACAGATGTGGCAAACCACTGCCGCTCCTGTATCACCTGCCAAAGAGTGGGGAAGGTGGGGTCTGCTCTTAAGGCTCCCCTGATCCCTTTGCCAGTGATAGAGGAGCCCTTCCAGAGAATCGCGGTGGACATTGTGGGCCCGCTGGACATCCCCAGCAGCTCTGGAAAGCAATACATCCTCACTGTGGTAGACTACGCTACCCGGCACCCGGAGGCAGTGGCTCTGTCCTCAACCAGGGCAGATAACGTGGCTGATGCACTGGTGACCATCTTTTCACAGGTAGGAGTTCCCAGGGAGATGCTTACCGATCAAGTGACCCAATTCATGTCTCGCCTAATGGAGGCTCTCAGTAAGAAAATGCAGGTGAAGCGTTTGGTATCGAGTGTGGTATCCGCATGCTGGTTGAGACCCAAGGACGCGACTAGAAGTGGTACCTCCCACACCAGCTATTTGCTTACCGATAGGTTCCGCGGGCCTTGACGGGGTTCTCCCCCTTCGAGCTCCTGTATGGCAGACGAGTCCAGGGACCCCTTGGGTTGGTAAGAGAATCCTGGGAAGATGAGCCAAACCCTTCAGAAGTGTCCATAGTGGAGTACATCATGCGCTTCCGTGACAAAATGCAGACCTTGATGCAGTTGGTGCATAACAACATGATGCAGGCTCAGTCTGATCAGAAGCACTGGTATGAACAGAACGCCCGGGAGCGGTCCTACCAGGTGAGCCAAAAGGTGTTGGTGCTGATCCCCGTACCAAAGTATAAGCTTCAGGCACCCTTGGAAGGCCCATATGTTGTGCACTAACAGTTCAACCCAGTCACCTATGTGGTCACCCTTGACCCCACTCGGGGTAGGCGCAAGGCCTTTCACGTCAATATGATGAAGGCTCATCACGAAAGTGAAGCCTGCGTCCTACCGGTCTGCAACCTGCCCGAGGACGGGGAGGAAGACCCCCCTCCTGGACATGCTAGCCCAAGCCAAGGCCGGTGGGTCCATTGAGGACGTGGAGGTAAGCGCCTTGTTAACCGAACCCCAGCGGTTGCAGTTGCGGACCACGCTGGAACCCTTCTGGGTCGTGTTCTCCAACAGGCCTGGGGGTACTGAGTTAGCGGTCCACGAGGTGGACACCCAGAATCATGCACCACTACGGCGAACACCCTATCCGATCTCTGACGAGGTGCAGCAGGTTATGCGCCAGGAGATCAATGAGATGTTACAGCTGGGGATGATTCAACGGTCCAAAAGCACGTGGGCCTCACCTGTAGTTCTCGTGCCAAAGAAGGATTGGACCACTCGGTTCTGCACGGACTACAGGGGGCTCAACGCCATCACAGCCTCTGACTCACACCCAATGACGTGCATCGAGGAGCTACTTGAGCAGTTAGCAAAAGAGAACTACCTACCCATCATGGATTTGAGTCTGGGATACTGGCAGATTCCCCTGAGCCCCGAGGCACAGGAGAAGTATGCCTTTATCACCCCCTTCAGATTGTACAAGTCCACGGTCATGTCCTTCAGCATGAAGAATGCCCTTGCCACTTTCCAGCGGATGGTCAACCACCTGCTTCAGGGACTGGAGAAGTATGCAGTGGCGTACCTGGATGACATTGCAGTCTTCAGTTCCATCTGGGAGGAACACCTGCAGCATCTCCAGGAGGTGCTCCAGAGTGTTCACCAAGCAGGCCTGACTATCAAGCTGGGAAAGTGCCAGATGGGCATGAGGGAGGTCCACTACCTGGGGCGCCGTGTAAGCGGGCGCTCCATGAGGCCAGAGCCAGAGAAAGTGGACGTGATCGCGTCCTGGCCCACCCCCAGCACCAAGAAACAGATGATGTCCTTCCTGGTCACTGCAGGGTACTATAGGCGCTTTGTTCAGAACTATAGCAGCCTTGCAAAGCCCTTGATGGACCTCACCAGGAAGAAGCTACCCCAAACAGTCGACTGGACAAACAGCTGTGAGGTGGCCTTCCGGGCTCTGAAAACAGCCCTGTGCAGCTCTCCTGTGTAAAAACCAGTCGACAGCAGTCAGCCGTTTCTAGTACAGACTGACACCAGTGAGTTTGGCCTCGGTGCTGTGCTCAGCCAGGTCAAGTCGGGGAACCTAGAGCACCCCGTGTTGTACCTGAGCCGGAAGCTTCTGCCGAGGAAAGAGGCCTATTCCACCATCAAGAAGGAGTGCCTGGACATAGTCTGGGCACTGCAACATTTGCAGCCCTACCTGTACAGACGCACCTTCACGGTGGTGACCGACCACAACCCCTGAGCTGTCTGCACACTGTGTCCGGAACCAATGGAATGTTGCTACGCTGGAGCCTTGCCCTCCAGCAGTACAACTTTACCGTGAAACACAAAAAGGGCAGCGAGCAAGGAAGCGCAGATGGGTTGTCTCACCGAGGTGTGCATGGACGAGTACCGAGAGGTCCTGCCTCTGTAGCGCTATCCAAAAGGGGGAGGTGTAATTATACCCCATTTTGCCCACATTCAAAGTTCCTTTCCAGAACCTTCCCCACACAATGAGCTCTGCTACAGTCATTAGGTTTTGCCGACTCATGCTGTGGGCTTTTGACCCCCCTTTTCTCTCCCTCCAGCTACACACACACTCTCTGTGTAACCTGATACCAGGTTGCTAGCCCCACTGAGAAGTTATGGCCAAAGCTGGCTGAAGGCAGTTGGGAGGCCATGTGTTCTATTGTTCTTTAAGAAACTTAATATGAGTGCATATGTTTGCCCCAGTTTGTGTTAGGAGTATGAACATTACATATTTGTATTGAGCATCGACCCAACTATCCGGCCTGTAGTTTTCTAGACTCCAGTGTCAGCAGAACCCAAGAAACGGATACTATCGTTCTGCGGAGTAAAATGGTACGCTGTGCATAGCAGTAGGAGGTTCCATCTCTGAGTTATGTAATTCAGAAGTTTTCTAGCAAAATGTTCCTTCTGAGAAGAGGAGTGCTTCAGTGATGTCACGACCAGAAGGATAAAAGGCAATGCCAACTCATTTTACTTCAGATTTGCCCTGGAAACCTGATGCAGTGAAAGTCTGTAATGCACTGCGATGTGTCGCCCATCCCCCAACCGCATGGCTTGTCTGCAATGATCTAAGCAACTGTAAGTTTTCTTCCTTATGATAATCCTTTTTACTTTGTAATTGTCTTGTACATACTTAAATTGTCTCATATTGTAATATCTTTTAGACCTTTTGTAAACACTGCCTACCTTTTTGGAGTAAAATATATATAAAATTACTAGTTCCGTTTCTCCTTGCTCTATAACGTACTGTCACTTCCTCTGAAGGGAATTACACTACTAAATTGGGGTGGCCTCTGTCCCACATTCTAGAATCAAAGTCTGATGGCAGCAAGTGTGTGCTGTGCATTGGGTCTAGCTGGCAGTGACGGAGCGGTTTTTATAAGTGTATTGCCTGGCTGTTGCTAGGAGTAGTTATAATTCCCTCACTGCAGCATGCCTAAAAGCCAGTACACATTAAAGCAAGCCCATACGGCGACTAATTATCCTAGGTGTAGTTCCCTGGCCTATAATTTCCAAGTTCAGTTTTTGTCCCCTTTTTGAATATTGGCACGACATTTGCTATATGCCAGTCCTGTGGTACAGACCTTGTTATTATGGAATCTTTAAAGATTAAAAATAATGGTCTGTCTATGACTGTACTTAATTCCTGCAGTACTCGGGGGGGTGTATCCCATCCGGGCCCAGAGGATTTGGCAACTTTAGTGATTTTTAGACGCCGCTGTGTTAAGCAGGTTTCATTTAATGGAGAATTTTTGTTATCACTGATCATGTTATCTGTCAAGGGATTTTCTTGTGTAAAATACTGTTGAAAAAAAGTCATAAGCATGTTGGCTTTTTCCTCATCCTCATCCACCATTTCATCCAGACTATTTTTAAGTGGGCCAACACTATCATTTTTTAGTTTCTTACTATTTATGTAGTTAAAGAATATTTTGGGATTATTTTTATCTTCTCTGGCAATGAGTCTCTCTGTCTCAATCTTTGCTAATATAAGAACGCTAACCAGCTCACCGGTTTGTAGAAGCACGGATCCTCCGCTTGATCAAACGTGAAGATACATAGGAAAATGAAGGAAAAAGGGATCCAGCGTCAATAAAATCTTCATCTTTATTGATTCATAAAAACATGAATAATGACATGCTCCTGGACAAGCTCAGGACAAGGCAACGCGTTTCGATCACAGGGATCTTTATCACAGCTGACATATTCAGACAAAGGCACATATTTAAGACAAAGGAGGACCAATCACGATCAGAAAAAATGTCATGTGATTTTTGAAAAGTCCTTTAACAATTTGCACATAACGAATAAAGAAACAAAAACAATATTTGCACAAATAAAATCAATGCAAAAAATGTAAAATTAATAATGGAACATCAATTCGTTTCTTTTGTTGAGACCAAATGGATGTCTGGTATGTAGATTAAAAATCCAGAAAGCTTCACGTGTGAGGAGTCGCTGACGTACATCTCCACCTCGGGCAGACAGGTTAACACTTTCAATACCTGTGACTTGGAAAGAAGAAACATTGCGAGCATGCTGAAAAATAAAATGTTTAGCAGCAGCAGAAATATTGCGATTCGAAGAAACATTCTTTATATCCTGCAAATGTTCAGCGATCCTAATTTTTAATTTCCTAGTGGTGCAGCCTATATAAGATAAATTGCAAATGGTGCACATAATTTTATATACCACATAGCATGAATTACAATTGATATATTTGTTAATGGTATAAATCGCAGTGCTGTCATTATTTTTAAAGGTTTTCGTTACACAAACATATTTGCAAAGTGCACATCTATTGTGGCCACATTTATAAAAACCTTTATGTTCTAACCACAATGTTTTGTGAGAAGAAAAATTATTACTGAACATGCTTGGAGAAACTTTGTTACCAATAGATGGCGCTTTTCTTGAAACAACATTAATACCTGACGATAGAATATCGGCAAGAGAGGGATCTTCATATAAAATAGGCAGCGATCTCAAAATGATTTTTTTGATGTCCCCAAATTGAGGACTATATTGAGCACAAAAATATGGTTTCACTGCAAGATCATTTTTTTGTTGTCGCCCTCCACTAATGAGATCCTCTCTATTTCTATTACTTACAATTGTTCGTGCTCTTTTTAATGACCATTTAGGATAATTTCTGTTTTTTAATCTTGTATCCACACAATTAAATTCCGTTTCCAGAGCTGCAGGATCGCTGCAGTTTCTCAAAATTCTAGTATATTCACCCAAAGGAATCGATTTAATAGTATGTTTGGGGTGACTGCTTGCTGCATGCAAGATAGAATTACCAGCACAAGGTTTGCTGAACGTTTTAGTAATAATGACAGAGTCATGTACCCCATATAAATCAAGATCTAAAAAAGAAATTTTGTTATGGTGAAATTTATTAGTAAAATGTATGTTGAATGAATTAGAATTGATATAATCAATAAATCCGGATATGGCAGATACATCACCACTCCAAATAATGAGTAAATCATCAATATATCTACCATACCAAGCAATCGAATCAATAAATGGATTAGTGGCTGAAAAAATAAAAAAATATTCCCAATATGACATAACAAGATTAGCTAGGGATAGTGCAAATTTCGCACCCATCGCCACGCCAGATTTTTGTAAAAAAAATTTATTGTCAAATGAGAAAAAATTGTGGGTTAATAAAAATTGAATAACTTGTAAAATGTAATTAATGAGATCCTGGGAATAATTGCTGAATTTCGTTAAGACAAACTGCAGCGCTGTCATGGCAACATTGTAAGGTATACAGGTATATAAAGAAGTCACATCACAACATAACCAAGTATATTCTTTGAACCATATTTTCTTGGAAAACATTCTCAGCACTTCTTTGGAATCTTTAATATAACCAGGAGTGATTTGTACTAGTGGTTGAAGTAGTGAGTCAACCCATTCACCCAGATGTTCATTTAAAGATCCAATCCCTGAGACAATGGGTCTCATGGGGGGGATTTTCATATCCTTATGAATTTTTGGAAGACCATGCATGATAGGGACAATGGGATGAGACACTGTAAGATAATCAATTTGTTTTTTGGTTAAAATACCAAGGCTGAAACCCTCATTAATAGTGTTGAGCATTCCGATACCGCAAGTATCGGGTATCGGCCGATATTCGCGTTATCGGAATTCCGATACTTAATTCCGATACTTTTTCCATATCGTATACCGGAATCGGAAGTTCCCATAATTCTTTGAGAGGCAATGTGATTTTAGTCAGCCAATGAGGAATCCTACGAAGTGTGGGCACATCCTGTAATGCTGCGGTCATCTTAACTAATGGCATGGCTGTGATTGGCTGCTGAAATGATGTCAGAATGCACTATAAAAGGCGCCGCCGCCATTTTAGCGTCACTGTGCTGTGAACTCAGTAAGGGACAGAACGCTACTCTGCTCACTCTGAGGGACAGTTAGATATAGCGATTTTGTGTACTACTGTGCTTGAGGCAGGCTAGTTTACCAACCGCTGTGTAAAGCTTCATTTTGCCAGTGTTGTTTTAACAGCTCTGTGCAAGGTGTGTGTGTGACAGTGCAGGTGACGCTGCAGTTTGCTCTGCATCCACCGCTGTTTGTAGGCATCTGCACGTGTCACTTTTTTTTTTTTTTTTTTATTTTATTTAGTGGAATTGGTGCAGCTCCATTATATTAGAAAAAAATCAAATCTATTAGTGTGACGTGCTTCCATCCGTATACAATACATTGGTTGCAAACACTATAGAAGTACAGAAAGGAGCTTTTCACAGATTGTGGACAGTTGTGTTTCAGTGTTCACTTCAGTCTGTGTTTTTTACTTTTTTGAGTGCAGATCACGCTCCAGTTACTTGTTCAAGCACTGCTGCTTGTACTCTGCTGAGCGTGTCTCAGTGGCTCATCCTTTTCATTTATCTCCAATTGGTTCTGCTACATTCCATTTAAAATAAATCTAATCTATTAGTGTGACGCGCTTCCATCCGTATACAATACATTGGTTGCAAACACTATAGAAGTACAGAAAGGAGCTTTTCACAGATTGTGGACAGTTGTGTTTCAGTGTTCACTTCAGTCTGTGTTTTTTACTTTTTTGAGTGCAGATCACGCTCCAGTTACTTGTTCAAGCACTGCTGCTTGTACTCTGCTGAGCGTGTCTCAGTGGCTCATCCTTTTCATTTATCTCCAATTGGTTCTGCTACATTCCATTTAAAATAAATCTAATCTATTAGTGTGACGCGCTTCCATCCGTATACAATACATTGGTTGCAAACACTATAGAAGTACAGAAAGGAGCTTTTCACAGATTGTGGACAGTTGTGTTTCAGTGTTCACTTCAGTCTGTGTTTTTTACTTTTTTGAGTGCAGATCACGCTCCAGTTACTTGTTCAAGCACTGCTGCTTGTACTCTGCTGAGCGTGTCTCAGTGGCTCATCCTTTTCATTTATCTCCAATTGGTTCTGCTACATTCCATTTAAAATAAATCTAATCTTTTAGTGTGACGCGCTTCCATCCGTATACAATACATTGGTTGCAAACACTATAGAAGTACAGAAAGGAGCTTTTCACAGATTGTGGACAGTTGTGTTTCAGTGTTCACTTCAGTCTGTGTTTTTTACTTTTTTGAGTGCAGATCACGCTCCAGTTACTTGTTCAAGCACTGCTGCTTGTACTCTGCTGAGCGTGTCTCAGTGGCTCATCCTTTTCATTTATCTCCAATTGGTTCTGCTACATTCCATTTAAAATAAATCTAATCTATTAGTGTGACGCGCTTCCATCCGTATACAATACATTGGTTGCAAACACTATAGAAGTACAGAAAGGAGCTTTTCACAGATTGTGGACAGTTGTGTTTCAGTGTTCACTTCAGTCTGTGTTTTTTACTTTTTTGAGTGCAGATCACGCTCCAGTTACTTGTTCAAGCACTGCTGCTTGTACTCTGCTGAGCGTGTCTCAGTGGCTCATCCTTTTCATTTATCTCCAATTGGTTCTGCTACATTCCATTTAAAATAAATCTAATCTATTAGTGTGACGCGCTTCCATCCGTATACAATACATTGGTTGCAAACACTATAGAAGTACAGAAAGGAGCTTTTCACAGATTGTGGACAGTTGTGTTTCAGTGTTCACTTCAGTCTGTGTTTTTTACTTTTTTGAGTGCAGATCACGCTCCAGTTACTTGTTCAAGCACTGCTGCTTGTACTCTGCTGAGCGTGTCTCAGTGGCTCATCCTTTTCATTTATCTCCAATTGGTTCTGCTACATTCCATTTAAAATAAATCTAATCTATTAGTGTGACGCGCTTCCATCCGTATACAATACATTGGTTGCAAAACATATAGAAGTACACAAACGGGCCTTTCACAGCTACTGAACATGGGTTTTTAATTTTTAACTAAAATATGTATTTTTTCAAATGACACAAATATAAGTAATGTTGAAGAGGAATAGTCCTACATCCATTGTTTGCACAATATTACAGGTGTACATCATGTCCCTTAATCAACAATGTATTATTATATTTACTTGTATGCTTTTATTTAAAAGCCAAGAACACAGAAGGATAACCTTCGCACTGCAGCTGTTGTCAAAGTTCAACCCACATTATGCACTTCCAACATTGCAGCATTTGAGGCATGATGTGAGTTGGATTGGTCAAAGTTATGGAGTGAGAAGGTTCACCATCAGTACCCTATAGCATAAGTATGCTTTTGTGTTAGCATTTGTGTTAGACATGTGGATATCTGCCATAATATGTCACAATTATTTAGTTACAGATTTGTTACCAACACTAATCATTGAATGGTTTTAAATTTGACGTTTCACTTGTTTACAGCTTAGAAATAAGGGTGTAGCCTGATATCTATGTGTAGCACTAGCCACTTTAACATGTCATGTTTTTTAAACATGTGTAGCTAGGTAGCAGTAATTTTTGCCGGACACACAGCAGGGGAACAGCAGGCGTTACTGAACCCCACTATTACTATAGCTTGTGTATTGGTCTGTGGACACGACACTTCTGAGCAGCAACTGGCAGTGTTGTAGCCCAGGGAGTATAGCTCAGGTGGTAGAAAGATGAACATAACAGGAGACATGGAAAACGTTGCCAACCAGTTAGTTAATCTGAAACGGACAGGCAAATTCAGGCGAGATCCATGCCTAGTTCATTTTCAGAAAAGTAAGCCGTTCTACATTATCGTAGGATAGTCGCATGCAACGGTCTGTTAGTACACCACCTGCAGCAGTAAAGACGCGCTCCGATAATACACTGGCAGCAGATCAAGCCAGCACCTCCAATGCATACTGGCTAAGCTCTGGCCATGTATCCAGCTTAGAGACACAAAACTTGAATGGGGAAGAGCCATCTGAGAGTACACTGAGAGGGCAAGACATGTAGTCTGTAACCATCTTACGGAAATGTTGCCTCCTGCTGACTGGAGCCGTCTCGGATGGTGTAGACATTGGTGGCGCTGCCACAAAACTTCGACACATTTGGAACATACTGTTCTTGCCCTGTGCAGAGGCGCTGCTTGTGCTCCCTCTTGTTGCAGAGCTGTCTCCACTGCCTCGACGCACAGAGCTGCTTTGTAAATCAGTAGCAGCAGCAGTGCTCTCGGCTGGAATGGAGAACATTATGGATTGCACCAGTGTGTCTTGGTACTTCCGCATTTTACGCTCCCGGTTCAACGGTGTGATGAGGCTTTGTAAGTTGTCCCGGTAGCGAGGGTCTAGGAGGGTGTACACCCAATAATCAGACGTGGTGTGAATGTGTTCGATGCGGCGGTCGTTTCTCAGCCACTGCAGCATGAAATCAACCATGTGCTGCAGACTCCCAACTGGCCAAGAAACGTTGTCCCCTGCAAGAGGCGTCATCTCCGCCTGCTGTGCATCACCCCACCCTTGGTCTACATACTGACTAGAGCATTGTCTACCTCCCTCTGGAGCGATGTCTTCCTCCTCCATTGACTCCTCCTCATCCTCCTCACAAAGTCCTTCAAATACATATAAATTTACAAAATTTAAAACTCAAAATTTAAAAACTTTGTATCATAATTCTGTAACATCAGTTTATGGAAACACAATAGCATTACAAAAGGATAGACAAAAACTGTACATTATGTGCTTTGTAAATACATTAAAAGTTTGTAATGGTTATGAAAATATAGACAGCGACTCTGGAGGTTCAATTGTTGATACAGCATGGTACTTTGAAAGTCCTCCAGCCCTTTGTGAGGAACCACGTTGCGCTGACTGTCCAGAAGGTGATGGAATTTGTGACTCCTCATCCTCCACCTCTTCCAAAACCTCATGCCTTAGTGCTTGCAGTGTTTTTTGAAGCAGGCAGATAAGGGGGACAGTCAGGCTGACTAGTGCATCATCTGCACTCGCCATCCGCGTTGACTCATCAAACGCACGCAAAACGTGGCAGATATCCTTCATAGAGTTATTCGCCACTCATTACACTGGCAGTGGCTGCCCATTCATTATAGGATCCAATTCTAATTACTGGTTCTCACCAACAAAGCTCTCCACAGCGCAGCACCCCCCTACATCTCCTCCCTTATTTATATTTATCGGCCTAACCGACTGCTGCACTCTGCAAACGACCTTCGACTAACCTCTGCACTAATCCGTACCTCCCACTCCCAACTCCAAGACTTCACCCGCGCTGCGCCAATCCTCTGGAATGCTCTACCCCAAGAAATTAGGACTATCCGCAATTTGGATGGTTTCAGGCGCTCCCTCAAAACACATTTGTTCACAGTGGCCTATCACATTCACTAATCAAAGTCATTCTATGTGTAATTCTGTGTGTGTAGCCCATTCACTATCTCCATGCATCCCTCACTTCCTTAAAATGGCTGGACCATCATTGTAAAAACACCATTGTATATAAACACCTGTACTTTGTATCTCCCACACCTCATTGTAGATTGTAAGCTTTCACCAGCAGGGGCGGCTGATTTTGCTTTAATTATTGTATTGTTAACGTTGTTACTTATGACTCGTGTTTTGAAACTGTTAAACTGTAAAGCACTGCGGAATATTATGGCGCTATATAAATAAATAATATTATTATTCTTATTATAGAGGCCCACTCAGTAGTGGTGAAGTGTGAACGGCGTAAATTGCGAGTTGACTGCGCCTGATGCAGCTGATACTCCATTACTGTTGGCTGCTGCTCACACAACCGCTCCAACATATGTAACGAGGAATTCCACCTGGTGGGTACGTCACATATGATGCGATGTTCATGAAGGTGAAATCTGCGTTGCAGAGCTGCAATCAGCGATCTGGCCATGCTGGAACGTCGCAAGTGAGCGCACTCTAGGCGGACCTTGTGCAGCAGTGCATCAAGATCCGGATAGTCCCTCAAAAAACTCTGCACGACCAAGTTGAGCACATATGACAGACATGGTATGTGAGTGAGGTTGCCAAGGCCCAGAGCTGACACCAGATTTCGGCCATTGTCACACACTACCAAGCCTGCCTGTAGATTCTCTTCCAAAAACCACACGTCGCTCTCCTGCTTTATGGCATTACAGAGCTCCTGCGCTGTGTGGCTAAGATTCCCCATGGAAATTAATTTCAGGATGGCCTGTTGACATTTGGACACGGCTGTGCTCATATCGGTCGCAACAGGTAAACGTTCACGGGTCCATGTGGAGGTAGACCGTGACGGCTCCTGCAGCGATGATTCTGAGGAACTGGAATAGGAGGAGGAATCAATGTGTACAGACTTGATTCCTGCAATCCTTGGAGTTGGCAGAACACGTACAGCGCCACTCGCAAGATCAGTACCCGGCTGCACAACATTGACCCAATGGGCAGTGAGGGAAAGGTATTGTCCCTGGCCATGGGTGTTAGAACCCTCTTGTTAGGTTTTGTTTCAGTTTGCTGGTCACATGACCTTTTTTCCCTATTTAGTCTGGCTCCGCCCTTCTGGCTTTGCTTGACTTCATTGTATTATCTACTGTTAAGCTAGCCGGGTGCTTAGGTGCCTTAATCTGTCAGTTTTGCTTGATGTTAGGATCACAAAGTATTTATTTTTCTGTTTAATTATCCATGCTACAATTTATGTTAGGAGGTGTCCACCTTTTCTCACAGTCCCTAGATCTTGTAGGGATTACTCCCTCGCAACTATAGGTCTTCGTTCACACTAGATGAGGACTTTAGCGGGTCTGGTCGCAGGATCAGGTTCCCCGTTACATCGTAGGGATTCAGCTTAGTTGTATTGTAGGGACAGAATTCCCTTCTTTCCTTACTGGTTGTAGCAGATCATAACAATGGGTACTGGTCCACGCATCGGTGGTCAGGTGGACCTTGCTACTGAGGGCTTTTAGTAGCGCATGTTTAATTTTTCCCTCAACATGCTTTTGCAGACCAGGGACGGCTTGCCTGCTGAAATGAAATCGGCTTGGCACATTGTATTGTGGGATTGACAATGATATTCAGTTACGGAAACTGTCTGTCTCCACCAGCCTGAATCACAGCATTTCAAGGGACAGGAGTTTTGCAATGCCAGCATTCAGAGCCTGTGCTCGTGCATGGTTTGCGGAGTATGGCCGTCTTTTATCCCATGCCTGTGCTACCGCTGGCTGTTTTGTGGCCTGGGAGTGTGAGGATGACAGGGAACTTGCTGCTGTGTGTGGAATAACAGTTTGTCTCTGGACAACAGTGGCCGAGGTTCTTCCATGGCGATCCTGTGAGGAAGCATAACCAGCTGTGTGTGAGCTCGATGAAGAGGCTTCAACACAACCTGAAGATGTAGGTGCTGCTGTAGGTTGGCCTACATCTCTAGTGTGTCTTTGTAACTCAACTACGTGCTTTGTCCGCACATGTTTCCACATATTTGTGGTATTGAGGTGACTGACACTTTTAGCTATTTTTAATTTTTAATTACACAGCTTGCATTTCACATAGCAAATATCATGTGCAAGTGTGTGAAAAAAGGACCACGCAGTGCAAATCCTGGGAGCGCACGTTTTGACTTTTGGAAGACAACTGCTCCGAACAGGTGCCAAACTGGAGGCTACAGGCAACCGAGTCTGCAGCCTAACTCTCCCTCCTGTTTGTACCGTTGGGGCAATGTCTTCCTCTATCTTCCTTCTATCACTAACCATTTCTCTAGGCCTCTCCCAGCTTTCAACCAAAGTACTGGTTCTCACCCACAAAGCTCTCCACAGTGCAGCACCCCTCCTACATCTCCTCCCTCATTTCTATCTATCGGCCTAACCGACTGCTGCGCTCTGCAAACGACTTTCGACTAACCTCTGCACTAATACGTACCTCCCACTCCCGACTCCAAGACTTCTCCTGCTCTACGCCAATCCTCTGGAATGCTGTACCCCAAGAAATTAGGACTATCCACAATTTGCATGGTTTCAGGCGCTCCCTCAAAACACATTTGTTCAGAGCGGCCTATCACATTCACTAATCAAAGTCATTCTATGTATTCTGTGTAAGTGTGTGTGTGTCTCTAGCCCATTCACTATCTCCATCCCTCAGTCCCTTAAGATGGCTGGAACATCATTGTAAATGCACCATTGTATATAAACACCTATACTTTGTATCTCCCCCATCTCATTGTACATTGTAAGCTGTCACGAGCAGGGGCGACTTATTTAGCTTAAATTATTGTATTGTTAACGTTGTTACTTATGACTTGTGTTCTGAAACTGCTAAACTGTAAAGCGCTGTGGAATATGATGGCGCTATATAAATAAATATTATTATTATTCCTCTGAGCTGCTCCCACCACCTTCCTGTTCTTCATGCCATGTTGGGTCTTGGACCTCATCATCTCCACTACCCTCTTCCAACACCTGCTGTTGGGTGGTCTGGCCAGCACCATGCTCAACAGAAACTGGCACCTGGGTCTCATCATCATCATCAGATGCGTTCTGCGGTGTGCTGACCATCGGCACTGTCTCACCCGCCTCTTCAGATTCAGAGAGACACAGCTGTTGCGCATCACTGCATACTCCCTCTTCACATTACAGAATGCTGCTTGGCTGGGCCCCTGTTTGCAAGCCAATAGATTCTGAGAACAGAAGCAGACACTCAGCTGGCTCCTGTACATAACTCTCTGACTGCCTGGGCAATTTGCCAGGCGGTGAAGAGACAGATGGTTGCCCAACAGTGCTGTGGTCCTGAGAGGAGGTGGAAGCAATTGAAGTCGATGCATTGGCTGACATCCAAACAACAACGGCTTCAATTTGTTCTTCCCGCAGCAGGGGGTACTCCGAGCTCCTACAAAAGTGCGCATAAAGGAACGCTCACGGCCCGGGGAAAACTGGTGGATGCTGTGTCACTGGGGGCCGCAGCAGCCACAGAATCCCCACGTCCTCTCCCTGAAGAAACTCCACGACCACGTGCCTTACTCCCTGCCTTCTTCATCTTGGTAGATTGATAAAGAAAGTCTGAAAAGTTATAAGGTCTAAGTGTGGTTATTCCGCAGAGACTGCAGTGAACACTGCACACAACTGTTCACTACCCAATGCGTCTCAGCAGGAAGGCAGTCTGTGCGTCAAAACAAAGGCACAAGCATACATCCATGTACCCTGTTTATACAGCTATATAAAAAAAAATATGTAGTAGTGACGCACACTTTATTGAGGTACAGTATTACATTGCCATTGACCATCTGTGGCTATGCAGTGTCATCTATATATACCTTATCTATCTGTTGTCATGCTTCCAAGTCGACAGTCAGCCATAAATAGCAATTTTCACTATGCACTATGCACTTTTTAAAGGTTATGTTTGTTAATAAAAATGATTATTGCCACATATTATGAGTATTACATGATGGAAATTGTATAATTTTGTATAAAATATTTAGGGACATTATTCAGCAAATGGAACATTTTAGTAATATCACAGATAACTTGTAATGCTGATGATGTTTTGAAGTCAGACATTCATTGTCTATACAATAAAAATGGTGTACATACTGTTACTTATCCATCATTAATGGATTCAGATATGTACTTGTATGCTTTTATGTACAACCGTATAGCAGATTCCTTAACTAATTTATTTTGTGGTTTGCATTGCTGTTCAACATGTTAATGTATGTGTTTATGTTTGTCAATTCTTTATTTATCTAGATATTAGTTTAAATGAAATCATCATCTTATGGTAGTAAAGGTTATCTTTCTCTTGTTTGAAGTATAGACATTTAAAATTGACAGGTAACAAGGAAATTACTTGATCTAGTATTTAAACATCCTCCTTGACCCTGGGCTCCAACACCGCCAGTTGTTGCTCGGAAGTGCTGTTAGCACAGTCAACACTTGCTCCTGTGTTACTGGGGTTCAGTAACGTCAGCTGGTCCTCGGTTGTGCCATTGGCTCTTTTCCTTCTGCTGCCCCTCCGGGTTCCAGTACCGTCAGCTGGTTCTCCGCAGTGCCTTTGGCCTAGGTGCCTCCATGTCGGTATCCGAGTTCCAGCAACGTCTGCTGGTCCTTGGTAGTGCTTTGGAGCACAGGTACCTCCTGCTTAGTAACCGTGTCCCAGTAACGTCAGCTGGTCCTCGGTTGTGCCATTGGCTCTTTTCCTTCTGCTGCCCCTCCGGGTTCCAGTACCGTCAGCTGGTTCTCCACAGTGCCTTTGGCCTAGGTGCCTCCATCTCGGTATCCGAGTTCCAGCAACGTCTGCTGGTCCTTGGTAGTGCTTTGGAGCACAGGTACCTCCTGCTTAGTAACCGTGTCCCAGTAACATCAGCTGGTACAAGATTGTGCTACAAATACAAGATACGGAACAAGAGACACAAGAACAATAAGCAGAAGATCTAAAAGCAGAAGAACATGAAGTATAAGACCAAAATGAAGAGCAAAATATATGCTCTAAATTCTAAGCAGAAGAAGACTAAGCAGTGTATGGGGGTGAGTCCGTTCCTCCTCGTGGTGCCCCTGGAAAATGCCTGCTGCTGCAGGCTAAACTGAACACGGACAAATACTGTTGTAATTTAAATCTTTTGTGACAGCAAGAACGGAAGGATGAAAAATTCATACTTTGACAGATTACAAGTACAGGATTCTCTGTCACAAATAAGAATATGATGAAGAAGATGAAGCAGAATATGAATAAGAATAATAGTTTAATAAGAAGAATATGAGTAATGTTAACAAAGATGAATAGCAAGAAGTTTAAGAAGAAGATAAAGAAGGTGAAGATGAAGAATAATTTGATGAAAAAGATGATGCTGCAGAAGATTATGAAGGAGAAAGTGTGTGAAAAGTTAAAAAGGTGAAGATGAAGAGCATGG
The DNA here is from genome assembly GCA_033576555.1 of Oophaga sylvatica. Taxonomy (NCBI): domain Eukaryota; kingdom Metazoa; phylum Chordata; class Amphibia; order Anura; family Dendrobatidae; genus Oophaga; species Oophaga sylvatica. The sequence continues at coordinate 126,762,197 of JARQOD010000009.1, read as the reverse complement.
AAGTTGTGTAATATACATATTTGCCAAAATATAAAAAACGTTAACATTGTCAATTTCTTCGTCAATCCGAACATCTTTAAAAAAAAAAATATTTATGCTATTCCATTTGATTGGGTTAAACATCTATGCCTTTAATGTCTCCTCAACCTTCCCCAATACATTCTACATTACTCTTTCTTGTTTTCCTTCATGTACAATTAACCAACAAGGCAAGAATGGGTTTTTTTTAATTTCGATATTTTGTTCCCATAGACTTACATGGGACTTCCGGTATCGGTATCGGGTATCGCCGATATTTTAGTGATATCGGCGATACCATTCCGATTCCGATACTTTAGGATATCGGAAAGTATCGCTCAACTCTACTCATTAATAATTTGGATAATCTCACTTTTAAATTTATCAGTAGGATTTGTGTGGAGTTTTTCATATACATCACTGTCAGACAAAAGAGACATAATTTGAGAATGATAATCCTCTTTATTCAGGATAACTACCATGCCACCCTTGTCCGACATTTTAATTATTCTATCTGACATACTTTTGATCTCATCTAATGCAGTTTTCTGGGCTTTTGTTAAATTGGAATGATTTCTGCTGCTGCCCATTTTAACCCTATCATGAACGATTTTTAAATCCCTCTCTATCACCTCCTGGCATTTAGTCATGCAATCAGGCCTGGATTGAATGGGATAAAAAGAGGGATTTTTTGTTTTAAACACAGGTGCATAAATAATATCAGATTCATTATCATGGGAATGAGTAGACAAACTAAACAAAGTGTTGAGAGATACCTGTTCTCTGAAAGACAAGTCAGTAAATTCATTATTATATGTCAGCGACTCCTGCAAAGGGGTCTCATCAGAATGATTTAGAAAATGCTTTTTGATGGTAAGGTCTCGCATAAACTTGTTGACGTCCAAAATAGTAGAAAAAAGATTGAAATTCTGATCAGGCACAAAATTCAGACCTAAGGACAAAACATCTAATTGCGTTTTGGTAAAGTCTCGTGCAGATAAATTCAAGACATTATCATGGTTTCTTATTTGCGATAATTCTTCTTGCGGCGTGTAATCATAACATGATTTTTGTCGGTGTTTTCTGCCACCCCGCCTTTTACGTTTTTTGAATGACAAAAAAACTTTGTGGTGTGAACACTGTCATTAGAGGAAACACTCAGATTATTGTCAGATGAATCCAATTCAGAGGATGTAAAACAGACATGTGGTTTAGATACCGGTTCGTTGAGAGCATGGTTGCTTTTTAAAATAGATTTGGGAGTTCTATGACCCCGCTCCCAATGGCCCAGTCATAGACTTTCTTGGTTGAATAGTCTCTTAGATCACGGGAAAATTTTCGTTTTTTCCGGTCCATGATATCCTTTTCTAGGCTAGAGACATTATCTTGCATTTTAGCCACAAGTGAGTCATACTGAGCCAACGATTTAAATTCAGTGAGCGCAGTATCTGCATCATTCATCTGTTTCTGAATATCCTCCAATTTATTGCTCTCATATTTGACTATGAGTTGCATTAGTTTGGAAGAACAATTACTGAGTATCTGATTCCACTCTTCAATGAAAATGTCAGAAAAAATTGTAGTGGGGATTTTTTAATACAAAGCCCCCTTGGAATCATGTCCTTAGCTAGATAATTTTGGAGGGTAGTATGATCCCACCACAACTTCGTTTCTTGAAGCAAAATTTTTCCATTTTGTTGATATTTTCATTCAGATCAGGCATATCTGGAATTTCATTAACATCACCAGAAAACACTTGTGCCGCTTTAACAGATCTGTCTTGAACAAAAATAGATGCCATAATAAAGCTGATGCCTGAGCTTAATGACTGAGTCCACTTTCAAAATGCTTGAAAATATAGAGCATGAAACCGGGGGCACGGTAATCAAAAGTACAAATATAAGAACGCTAACCAGCTCACCGGTTTGTAGAAGCACGGATCCTCCGCTTGATCAAACGTGAAGATACATAGGAAAATGAAGGAAAAAGGGATCCAGCTTCAATAAAATCTTCATCTTTATTGATTCATAAAAACATGAATAATGACATGCTCCTGGACAAGCTCAGGACAAGGCAACGCGTTTCGATCACAGGGATCTTTATCACAGCTGACATATTCAGACAAAGGCACATATTTAAGACAAAGGAGGACCAATCACGATCAGAAAAAATGTCATGTGATTTTTGACAAGTCCTTTAACAATTTGCACATAACGAATAAAGAAACAAAAACAATATTTGCACAAATAAAATCAATGCAAAAAATGTAAAATTAATAATGGAACATCAATTCGTTTCTTAGTTGAGACCAAATGGATGTCTGGTATGTAGATTAAAAATCCAGAAAGCTTCACGTGTGAGGAGTCGCTGACGTACATCTCCACCTCGGGCAGACAGGTTAACACTTTCAATACCTGTGACTTGGAAAGAAGAAACATTGCGAGCATGCTGAAAAATAAAATGTTTAGCAGCAGCAGAAATATTGCGATTCGAAGAAACATTCTTTATATCCTGCAAATGTTCAGCGATCCTAATTTTTAATTTCCTAGTGGTGCAGCCTATATAAGATAAATTGCAAATGGTGCACATAATTTTATATACCATATAGCATGAATTACAATTGATATATTTGTTAATGGTATAAATCTCAGTGCTGTCATTATTTTTAAAGGTTTTCGTTACACAAACATATTTGCAAAGTGCACATCTATTGTGGCCACATTTATAAAAACCTTTATGTTCTAACCACAATGTTTTGTGAGAAGAAAAATTATTACTGAACATGCTTGGAGAAACTTTGTTACCAATAGATGGCGCTTTTCTTGAAACAACATTAATACCTGACGATAGAATATCACAAGGAGAAACCTTACCCCCTAGACCCTAGTCCAGAGCCTCTCATCTAGCCAAATCAGATCTCTTCTACTTTGCACTGACGAGGACCAATAGTCCGAAACACCGTGTCTGCAAATAGAGATTCTGATTTGGCTTTTATCCTAAGTCATATTACAAGACTCGTTAAAGGGTTGATTGTGACTTGTAGGTCCATTTTGTTGGTGAGGCTTTTGGCATTAGTATATATGCACTTTATGTATCTCTCTGAACCTCTTTTTTTCTTAAATTATTAACTGTTCTAACCCCATCCCCAATATCAGTATTTGTGCACAGGTCTCTATCTGCACTGTCTTCCCCTCCTATAAAATGGATACCCTCCCCCAATCCCTAGTTTAAACAGTCCTCCAACCTTCTAGCAATTTTCTCCCCTGACAAAGCTGCACCCTTCCTATTGAGGTGTAGCCTGTCCCTAGTGTAGAGCCTGTAGCCAACTGAGAAGTTGGCCCAGTTCTCCAGGAACCCAAACCCCTCCTTCCCACAACAATTCCTGAGCCAGTTATTTATCTCCAAAATCTCCTGTAGCCTCTCTGGCGTGGCACGTGGTACAGGCAGTATTTTCAGAGAATACCACCTTGGAGGTCCTTGCTTTAAGCTTGCAGCCTAATTCCCTGAAATCATCTTTAACCCCTTACTGCCATCGGACGTACTATCCCGTCCATGGTACCTGGGCCCGTATGACCATGGACGGGATAGTACGTCTCTTGCGATCGGACGCGCTCCCGGGGGGAGCGCAGCCGATCGCGGCCGGGTGTCAGCTGATTATCACAGCTGACACCCATGACTGTGTGTCAGGAGCGGTCACGGACCGCTCCCGGCACATTAACCCCTTGCACACCGCGATCAAACATGATCGCGGTGTACTGGGGGCACAGGGGAGGATCGCGCAGGGTGGGGGCTCCCTGCGCGCCCCCCTGAGACCCTCAGAGCAGCGCGATGTGATCGCGCTGTTCTGAGGGCTTCCTCCCTCCCAAGACCCAGATCCAAGATGGGGCCGGGGTCCTGGAGGGAGGCGGCTTCCTCAGTGCCTGCCGAGAGCAGACACTGAGAAGCCTGCAGCGATGCCAGAGCGGTCGCTGGTGTGACAGAGTGCTGTGCACACTGTCACACCAGCGATCTGACAAAATACAGTGATGTCCCACCCTGGGACAAAGTAAAAAAGTTAAAAAAATAAAAATAAACATGTTTAAAAAAAAAATCCAAAATAAATAATAAAAAAAAAAATATTCCCCAATAAATTCACTTCTTCCTGTAAATAAAAAAAACAAAGCAATAAAAGTACACATATTTGGTATCGCCACGTCCGTAACGACCCCCCCTATAAAATTGTCCCACTAGTTAACCCCTTTAGTGAACCCCTTAAAAAAAAAAAAAAAAACAAAGCAAAAAATCAATGCTTTATCATCATACCGCCGAACAAAAAGTGGTCACTGATCAAGCTGAAAAAAACTTGTTGGCATTAAATCAGGGGCTTGAGGACGCTGAGTTATACTGTAAGAAATTCCGAAAGTGGGCAGTCCTGACCAAATGGAATGATGATGCTTTGGCAGCCCTTTTTCGGAAGGGTCTGTCAGAGAATGTAAAAGATGTTATGGTGGGTTTCCCTGCTCCCTCTGGTCTCAATGATTCTATGTCATTAGCGATTCAAATTGACAGACGTTTGCGTGAGCGTAGAGGTATGCGTGGAATAATTGATTTTGCTAAACGTTGTGGGTTTCCCTTGATACCCCTACGGAAGTCTATTCCCCTACTGGGGATTGATTCTACCCCTTTGGCTGAGAATAAACCCCAGTTCTCTACTCAGTTGATAATGAGGGTTGAACCTGATCATCAGGAGAGTTGCAAATTTTTGGTGCTGTATAATCTGCATGACATTATTGTACTAGGTTTCCCTTGGTTACAGTCTCATAATCCTGTTTTGGATTGGAAATCTGTGTCTGTAAACAGTTGGGGCTGCCAATGTGTTGGTGCCAGCACTCCTGTTTTTTCTGCCTCTCCCCAGGCTCAGGATGTTCCTGACTTTTTGACTGATTTTTCTGATGTGTTTAGCGAAAGTAAATCTGCATCCTTGCCCCCCCATAGGAGCTATGACTGCGCTATTGAATTAGTGCCTGGTAGTAAATTCCCTAAAGGTCGCCTTTTTAACTTGTCTGTACCTGAACATGACGCTATGCGGTCTTATATCAAGGAGTCATTGGAGAAGGGTCATATCAGACCATCCTCTTCACCCTTGGGTGCCGGTTTTTTCTTTGTGGCCAAAAAGGATGGTTCATTAAGGCCGTGTATTGATTATCGTCTCTTGAACAATATCACTGTGAAATATCAATATTCGTTACCCTTGATTTCTGACCTGTTTTCCAGGGTGAAAAGTGCTACTTGGTTTACCAAGCTTGACCTCAGGGGGCGTATAACCTTATTCGCATTAAGCACGGGGATGAATGGAAGACGGCATTTAATACCCCAGAGGGGCATTTTGAGTACCTAGTGATGCCCTTTGGGCTCACTAATGCTCCTTCCGTCTTCCAGTCCTTCATGAATGACATTTTCGTGGATTTTGTGGATAAATTTCTGATTGTTTATTTGGATGACATCTTGTTTTTTTCCAATGACTGAGACTCTCATGTGAAACATGTTCGGACTGTGTTCCAGATTTTGAGAGAGAATGCTCTGTATGTGAAGGGATCAAAGTGTCATTTTGGCGTACAGAGGATCTCATTTCTGGGATTCATTTTGCCACATCTGTTATTGAAATGGACCCGGTCAAGGTTCAGGCCATCTGTGATTGGGTCCAACCTACTTCATTAAAGGCTCTTCAGAGATTCTTGGGTTTTGCCAATTTTTATCGTAAATTTATTGGTAATTTCTCTGTTATTGTTAAACCATTGACTGATTTGACCAAAAAGGGTTCTGATGTGGTGATTTGGCCTCCTGAGGCAGTCTCTGCGTTTCAGGAACTTAAGCAGAGATTCACTTCTGCTCCTGTTCAACGGCAGCCTGATGTTTCTCTGCCATTTCAGGTGGAGGTTGATGCCTTTGAAATTGGGGCTGGTGCCGTTTTGTCCCAAAGAGATCCAGAGACCTCTAAAAGTAACCCTTGTGCCTTTTTCTCTCGAAAATTTTCTCCAACTGAACGTAATTATGACGTGGGTAATCGGGAGTTGTTGGCCATGAAGTGGGCTTTTGAAGAGTGGAGACATTGGCTGGAGGGAGCCAAACATCAGGTGGTGGTCCTCACGGACCATAAGAATCTGGTTTATCTGGAATCAGCCAAGCGACTTAATCCTAGACAGGCCAGGTGGGCCTTGTTTTTCACACGTTTTAATTTTGTGGTTTCCTTTCTTCCTGGCACTAAGAATGTTAAGGCGGATGCCCTCTCGAGGAGTTTCCTTGCGGACTCTCCTAAGTTATCTGATCCTGCTGTTATTTTGAAAGAGGGTGTAGTTCTTTCCGCCATCTTGCCCAATTTGATACTGGCTCTGGAAGGGTGTCAGGAGGATAAACCCGAGCGCTGCCCTATTGGGAAATTATTTGTCCCAGACCGGTGGAAAAAGAGTGTGATGTCTGAGTTCATTGTTCCGCGTTGGCCGGTCATCCCGGAATTTTTGGTACCAGAGACTTGGTTAGTCAGTCCTTTTGGTGGCCTACTTTGTCTCGTGACGTCAGGGAATTTGTGCAGTCCTGCGGGACTTGCTCTCGCTCCAAGCCTTGCTCTCGCTCTAGTGGTTTGTTGATGCCATTGCCTGTGCCCAAGAGACCATGGACACATATCTCTATGGATTTCATTTCCGACCTCCCTGTTTCTCAGAGAATGACTGTTATCTGGGTGATTTGTGATAGGTTTTCCAAAATGATACATCTTGTGCCATTACCTAAGTTGCCTTCTTCCTCCGAATTGGTGCCTTTGTTCCTTCAGCACGTGGTTCGGTTACATGGCATTCCTGAGAACATTGTGTCTGACAGAGGAGTCCAGTTTGTTTACAGATTTTGGAGGACTTTTTGTTCTAAACTTGGTGTTCAATTGTCTTTCTCCTCGACTTTTCATCCTCAGACCAATGGACAAACTGAGAGAACAAACGAGACATTGGAGACTTATCTGAGATGCTTTGTGTCTGCTGATCAAGATGACTGGGTCTCTTTTTTGCCTTTGGCTGAGTTTGCTCTTAATAATAGGGCTAGCTCTGCCACTTTGATGTCTCCATTTTTCTGCAATTTTGGGTTTCACCCTCGATTTTCTTTGGGACAGACGGAGGCTTCTGTCTGTCCAGGTGTTGACTCTGTTGTGGAGCGTATGCAGCAGATTTGGAACCAGGTAGTGGAGAGGTTGTCCCTCTCTCAGGAGAGGGCCCAGCGGTTTGCCAACCGGCATAGGACTGATGGTCCTCGGTTTGAAGTGGGGGACTTGGTCTGGTTGTCCTCAAGAAATATCCCTATGAGAGTTGCATCTCCTAAGTTTAAGCCTAGGTTCATTGGACCTTATAAGATCATGGAGATTCTTAATACTGTTTCCTTTCGTTTACTTCTTCCAGGGACATTTAAGATCCATAACGTGTTCCATAAGTCCTTATTGAAGAGGTTTGTCGAGCCAGTGGTTCCTATGGCTGCGCCTCCTGACCCTGTTTTGGTTGAGGGCAATCTGGAGTATGTGGTTGAGAAAATATTGGATTCTCGTTTTTCTAGACGGAAACTCCAGTATTTGGTTAAGTGGAGAGGTTATGGTCAGGAGGACAATTCTTGGGTGTTTGCTTCGGACATCCATGCTAGGAGACTGATGCGTGCGTATCACAGAGCTCATCCTGACCGACCTGGTTGCCCAAATGAGGGTTCGGTGACCCCTCCTCAAGGGGGGGTACTGTTGTGAATGTGTTAGAAATGAATTCTGAGCAGAAGCTCCCTCTGGTGGTTACAAACAGTACTGAACCATTAAATGAAGATTGTGAAGATTGGCAATCAGGAGTTACAGACTGGTCTTATATAAGGGAGGTTCCCTCCCATCAGGGTTGCCGGTGATCAATTGTTCTTGTCTCAACTTTAGTTCCTGGTTCACTTGGAAGCTTGCTGAGTCTTGCCTGCATCAGCTGCTAACAGATAAGATATTTTCTGCTTTTATTTTTGTGCTTGCTTTTTGCATTTTTTTCCTGCACTTCTGTGGAGGTCAGCCAGGTCCCCTCTGGGGGCTTGTGCTCCTCTCAGTTTATCTTAGCCACTGTTATTTGTTCTTTTGCCTTTTCCAGTTTTTTCAGTGGCTGCGGCTTAGTTTTGTTACACCAGAGAACTAATTTAGGTGGTAGAGGTCGTGTGATCTCAGGTGTTTTTGCAATTAGTAGAGTTGGTATTTTTTTAGGGTTTTTTGGATTGCAGTAAGTGTCCTTCCTATCCTTTTCTTTCTAGGAAGATTGGGCCCCAACGTTTGCTCATACTATTTTCTGTCTGTGTCTGTATTTCCTCTTGTCTAACCGCCATTACATGTTTGGGGGCTTCCTATGTTCTTTGGGGATCTGCTCCGGGGCAGATAGCTTTCCTCTTTCTATCTTTAGGTGTAGTTAGCCTCTCAGGCTGTGACGAGGCGTCTAGGACCAACGTAGGTACGCTCCACGGTTGCCTTTAGTTGTGGTGGTTAGTCAGGGTACTGCAATCCAGTAGATTCCAACCTCTCTGGTGTATTGCCGTTTTTGCCTGCTCTCCTCAGCTACCAAATCACAACAGGAGAGATTACTTTCTGCAACCCAGAAAACCCTACAAAAATCCAACAATTCTGATTAAAAAAATACTGAGATCACATGATCTCGCCACCCACTAAATCATATCTCAGTGTGAACAAAACCAAGCCTCAGCCGCTGAAAAAACAGGAAAAAGCAAATGAAAAAACAACAAATTGTGAGGAGCACAGGCCCCAGGAGGGGACCCGGCTGTCCTCCGCGAATGTGCAGAAAACTATGCAAATAGCAAGCACAAAAAGAAAAGCAGAAAATATCTTATCTGAAAGCTACAGACGCAGGCAAGACACCAGCAAACTTCCAAATGAACCAGGAACCACAATTGAGACCAGAACAATAGATCACCGGCGACCATCATGGGAAGGAACCTCCCTTATATCAGTCCAGTCAGTGATCCCAGATTGCCATTCCTTGCTGGAAGGTTCAGTACTGTCTGTAACCACCAGAGGGAGCCTCTGCTCATTCACAACACTATGGACTGGCATGCCCGTTCCCCAGACCTGAATCCGATTGAGCACATCTGGGACATCATGTCTTGCTTCATCCACCAACGTTACATTGCACCACAGACTGTCCAGGAGTTTGAGGATGCTTTAGTCCAGGTCTGGGAGGAGATCCCTCAGGAGACCATCCGCTGCCTCATCAGGAGCATGCACAATCGTTGTAGTGAGGTCATACAGGCACGTGGAGGCCACACACACTACTGAGCATCATTTTGACTTGTGTTAAGGACAAGCATTATTTCAACTTGTTTTAAGGACATTACATTTCACTTTAATTTTGTGGGTGACTCCAAATCCAGGCCTCCATTGGTTAATAAATTTGATTTCCATTGATGATTTTTGTGTGTTTTTGCTGTCAGCACATTCATCTTTGTACAGAACAAAGTATTCAATGAGAATATTTCATTCATTCAGATCTAGGATGTGTTATTTGAGTGTTCCCTTTATTTTTTTGAGCAGTGTATATTGTAATACATTTTTAAATTTCACTTTAAATTTTTCTTTTAATCTTTTTATAGTAGAAATTTTTTATAGCAGGCATTTCATAGTAAATGAATATTTCCTAGGAATTTAAAATAAAATTTTGTCTATGAATCATCTACACTGTCAGCAATGAGGATCTACAAGTAGTATCTGAATACACCAGCAAGCTGGACAAACACTTATAATACACACATCATGGTGGTAAAGTTCCTAATTACATGAAGAATACTTTCCAAATTATTTATATAAACACCATACTTTCCAAAATACCACAAACGCATGATATTGAAAGGAACATTACATCCAAAGTCCAAATCAAAGCTACCGATCATACCAACAGAGAGATTGTGATAAAAAGGAGTCAGAAGACATGATTAGCGCAGGCAGCGTGAAGATCATACAGAAGTGTTATCCATCATGAGGGGGAACCCTCATTTGTATGCACAAGAGACAGAGCTCTGCGCCAAGAGGACACAATGCAAAAGCAAAATTAATTCCATTGCTTCTATTCTTCTGAAACTAATTGTTACTGATGCCCTCCTTTGTTCTCTTAAATCCCTCTGTTCAGATTTTCCTGCTGTAATTGGCTTCTTTATTTTTTTCTTTATAGTGTTGGAAGCAGATGCAGAATATTCAGTTAAGGGATATTCCACTGCTAAATTATTTATATAACAATTTATAGCAAATGCTCCTATGCAAATCCTCTTCCTTTTACATTACAATTTTACAACCCTGGAATCTTAGATAAAAATGATTTCTTAATGTTCAACATATATTTTTCCGTTGCCTTTATTTTATTACATACACAAGGAAACAAAAGACTCGGGGGTAAATAAACTCAGAAGGTCAAACTGCATTTTCTATCTGAGGATATTTATGAAATATAATTCATCCATCAAGTCTGTTGTTTTTTTAAGTTGCTTTATATTTTGCTTTGATTACATTGTATTGTTTGAAAAACAATTGGAAAATGACATTTAATACAGAGTGTCAATAAAATAACAGAACTAACAGAACAAATGATCTGTTGAAAGGAAGCTTAAGAATAGTTCATTGCCAATTTTCTGTATTTGTTGGTCAACAGGAAAATCAAAGAATCAATTGACAGGTAAAAGTTTTAGCAACTGTAAAGTGTAAAGTAGCTGAAATCTCACTGATAATACACTTCCCCTGCTTCTTGATTAAAACTAGTGGGAAAAAAGAATATCACTCAAAAATGATAATCCCTGAACTATATTTTTTTTGTTATTTTAATTGCAATCAGCTAAAGGTGAGAGATACAGCTGCTTTTAAATAAATTATTTCCAAGATTTAGAAATGGCTACTTTTAATTGGTAACTCTACTAAAAGAATAAATGACTGCTTGCAAAAGGTTCAACTACTATGTAGGTTTGGGGGAACATTGCTGCTTCTAAAAGCTTTATCTAGATCTCTCATTACATGTACACAGAGTCTTCAACAGACATCTTGAGTGGAAACTGTGAAAGGTTTTATGTCTGTAGCTTTCTCCTCCTGTTGCCCCATAAAAACAATAACTCATCTTATTTTTGTACATCCCTACAGTCAGGATTAAGATACACATCTCTTATGTGATTTCTTGCTGCACACAGTCCTGGCCAATATTGTGATACCTCCCAGCTAAGAAGAAGGAAGACTCACACAGTTGTCATCATAGTCAAACAGTGGAGGGTCTGACTGCAACCTCCCTCTCTTAAAGGGCCAGAGCTTTTGTTACTATATAAGCAAGGACTTTTTTCAGTTTTTCTAATTGTACTGTACATATTGGTTATATATTTATATTTTTTTTGCTTTATGAAGTTTTCCTGGAGGTAATATGTCCTCTTTTTGGTTCATAACTTTTGCAGTTTACAAGTCAGGTCTAAAATGCCAGAAAATTAGATACTAAGATCTCAACTGTGAATCGACCTAACAATAAATGTTAAACAATTGAATGTCCAATTGTTATAAAATTGTATACAATTTAATGTCAAAAAGTAAACAGTTTAAACATATGTGATGGATGGCACGAAAGAGTTCAATGCAGAATCCCACATCTTCCACCACATATGAAAAACTCATACCTCGCCACCCCGTCAGACGTCACTATTACACCCGATGGATCATGTGGTATGCTTTCCACCCCTGCACCAACAAGATGTTCCACAGTCCCTGGGGAAATGTAAGGTCAGCTTGGCACAGTTTTACCCAGACACCCGCTATCAACAAAGGCCAAAGGAGTATTGGGAAGTGAGAGAGGGTGTACCACGCAACCACTGATGTGGCACAACACTCGCTCACAACCCTTACAGGCTGAAAGGCCCTTTTCACTAGCACCAGTAAAACAGCGCCTAGTCAGGCTGATAGGACTACTGCCAGTTCCTCGTTAGATATAAGACAGATCAGTTAACGGGGTTATATCAGGCCAGAAACCAGCCTCGGTAGCATGGTAAGTTAAACCGAGAAAACAGATGTGGGGATTTTTTAGTCAAAATAAAAGAGCAGCCCAAGGTTAAATTATATATTTAATCGCCTTAGGGGCACACTAGACATAACACTACATACACCATCGGTGTATATATATACAATGGTTAGATATACAAATGAAATAGGTTTAGGACAAAGTATGCAGAATAGAAGAGTTAGTTACCAGTCAGATGAAAGGTTTGGCTTGCGGGTGAGGGGCTGCCAAATTGTTCCTTGACTTCTCCCAACACAATATGTTGTAGTGACCTCCCCTAGAGAAAAAGCAATAGGCCTTGCTTCACATGAGCATTTGACCCCTTTGGGTCACTCCTCTCCTGCCCCCTGGGCTGAACCTAAATCCCCACCCTTGCATCTAGCAGCTAAAATCTCCAAAACATAAGATGGGTCACAACTCCTTAATGAACGGTTCTAGGGAGGTGGTTTTGGTGGCATCAGATCCGGCCAGGCCCTGCTAAGCATTGAGACTAGTGTTGAGCAGTCCGATACCGCAAGTATCGGGTATCGGCCGATATTAGCTGTATCGGAATTCCGATACTTAGTTCCGATATTTTTCATATATCGTATACCGGAATCGGAAGTTCCCATAATTCTTTGAGAGGCAATGTGATTATAGTCAGCCAATGAGGAATCCTAAGAAGTGTGGCCACATCCTGTACTGCTGCGGTCATGTTAACTAATGGCATGGCTGTGATTGGATGCTGAAATGATGTCAGAATGCAGTATAAAAGGCGCCGCCGCCATTTTAGCGTCACTGTGCTGTGAACTCAGTTAGGGAAAGAACGCTGCTCTGCTGACTCTGAGGGACAGTTAGAGATTGCGATTTAGTGTACTGTGCTTTAGACAGGCTAGTTTACCACCGGCTGTGTAAAGCTTCCTTTTGCCTGCAGTGTTGTTTTAACAGCTCTGCAAGGTGTGTGTGAGTGCAGGTGATGCTGCAGTTTGCTCTGTATGCAACGCTGTCTGTAGGCATCTGCACGTGTCACTCACAGACTCTTTTTTTTTTCTTCAGTGTAATTCTTGCTGCTCCATGTAATTGAAATAATAGTGTGACGTGCTTCCATCCGTATACAATACCTTGGTTGCAAACACTATAGAAGTCCACAATGGAGCCTTTCACAGCAAGTGAACAGTTGTGTTTCAGTGTTCACTGCAGTCTGTTATTTTTTTTTTTTTTTTTTGAGTGCAAATCACGCTCCAGTTACTTCAACTAATGCTGCGTGTACTCTGCTGAGCGTCTGTCACTGGCTCATCCTTGTAATTTTTCAAAAATTGCTGCTGCTTTCTTCTATTTAAAATTTACAAAAATCTATTAGTGTGACGCTCTTCCATCAAAATACAATACATTGCTTGCAAACATAATAGAAGTCCACAAAAAGGCCTTTCACAGCAAGTGAACACTTGTGTTTCAGTGTTCACTCTAGTCTGAGCTTTAATTTTTTTGTAGGAGTGTAGATCCCGCTCCACTTACTTCAACCACCGCAGCGTGTACTCTGCTGAGTGTCTGTCACTGGCTCATCCTTGTAATTTTTCAAAAATTGCTGCTGCTTTCTTCTATTTTAAATTTACAAAAATCTATTAGTGTGACGCTCTTCCATCAAAATACAATACATTGCTTGCAAACATAATAGAAGTCCACAAAAAGGCCTTTCACAGCAAGTGAACACTTGTGTTTCAGTGTTCACTCTAGTCTGAGCTTTAATTTTTTTGTAGGAGTGTAGATCCCTCTCCACTTACTTCAACCACCGCAGCGTGTACTCTGCTGAGTGTCTGTCACTGGCTCATCCTTGTAATTTTTCAAAAATTGCTGCTGCTTTATTCTATTTTAAATTTACAAAAATCTATTAGTGTGACGCTCTTCCAGAGGACAGCGTTTGTTGGCCAGTTGTGAGTCTGCAGCACATGGTTGATTTCATGCTGCAGTGCCTGAGAAACGACCGCCGCATCGGCCACATTCTCACAACGTCAGATTATTGGGTGTACACCCTCCTAGACCCTCGTTACCGGGACAACTTACAAAGCCTCATCACACCGTTGAACCGGGACCGTTTAAAAGTCAGATATGGGGTCCAAACCCACCTCGTTGGAAATTACATAGTTACCTTCCATTCCAGCCGAGAGCGCTGCTGCTGCTACTGCTTTACAAAGCAGCTCTGTGCGTCGAGGCATTGTAGACACCTCTGCAACAAGAGGGAGCACAAGCAGCGCCTCTGCACAGGGCAAGAGCTGTATGTTACAAATGTGGCGAAGTTTTGTGACAGCGCCACCAAGGTGTACACCATAGTGATGGGAAATCTAGTTAATTTTGTTGATTAGTTCACCATGAACTAGTTCACTGAAAAGATTAGTTCAAAAGATTAGTTCATTTAGTTCAGTTTTTCTCCACCCTATCCTGTGAGGAGCTGATAGGAAATGCATCATGTGACCTCTGAACTAAATGAACTAGATGAACTGCTGAACAAAATGTTCTATTGAGAATGACTCAGGACAGCCTAGTTCAATCTGATGCCTCTGACTGAGCCCAGCAGTGCCACATAATGATTGTGTATGAGGGGGCTGAGAAGCAGTTCAGCATCCACCATTTTAAGAACAGAACAGGGGTCAGTGTTAAAGATTTTAGCAAGACTGATCTTCTAGGCTAGAGGCATGAACTACACACAGAAACACTCTCTCTTATACACACAATGAGCTGTGTCTGTGTACTGTGTGTGCAATTTCATTTTTTATTAATAATATTATTATTACTGTTATATTTGTATTTGATGTGTGGTATGCCTTGGAGGTGCTGGCTTGCCTGCTGCCAGTGTATTATCTGAGCGCGTCTTTAGTGCTGCAGGTGGTGTACTAACAGACAGTCGCATGCGACTATCCTCAGACAATGTAGACCGGCTTATTTTTCTGAAAATGAACAAGGCATGGATCTCACCTGAATTTGCCTGTCCGTTTTCAGATTAAATAACTGTTTGCCAACGTTTTCCAAGTCTCCTGTTATGTTCATCTTTCTACCACCTGAACTCTACTCCCTGGCTACAACACTGCCAGTCACAGGGGAATGATCATTTACAAAACAAAATGTTATCCCCAACAAATAGTAGCGCAATGACTCCAGTGCCCACTTTATCGCCAGGCACTCTCTCTCTACAATGCTGTCTCTGTTTTTTGATGGAGTAAGTTTTCGACTCAGGAAACTAATGGGATGCTCCTCCCCGTTAAGCTCCAGTCCTGAGACAACACGGCACCCATACCTACCTCTGACGCATCAGTCTGGACAATGAATTCTCTTTTGAACTCGGGTGTGCTCAAAACTGGTGACCCACACAGTGCCCCTTTTATTGCCCCTGTTGATGACCCCTTGCTGATTTATTAACCGGCTACACCAGATCCATGGGTATTCTCTCAAACTGGACCTCTAAAATTTTTAATGGCACCAAGGGACTCACTAAATGAGGCTGAGGACTGTGTACCTGACGCATGCGACAAGAGTTACAATACCGTTTAACTTCTTGATAGACCCCCTGCCAGTAAAACCGTTGTATAATTCTGTGTAGGGTTTTCTTTTGGCACAAATGTCACCCTAGTACATGCGCATGCGCTAAGTCCATTACCAACCTCCGATATGACTGCGGTAGCAGCAATTGTTAAAAATTTCAACATGTATTTTATAAACCTGATACAGCAAATCTTGGTTCAGCTCTAATTGTTGAAATACTGTAGCTGCCCCGGGGTGTTGGGGTTCCCCATTGACAACCAGTAAATTTTCACGGGCTAGACTCAACGTAGGGGCCGCGGAGTTGCGCCTTAACAAATTTGTCACCTGTCACATTTAAGTATTACAATTCAGGTCCCGGTGTCAAATCTTCCATCTCCCAACTAACACTTCGATAGGAGAGGGGTTTTCCTACTCCACCGAAGGCAAAGGTAATACTGCCCACTGCACACATGTGTTATGCATAGTGAGACTGATAGTAGCCAACAAAGTAGCAAACAAAGGCCACTTTTGATCGCCCTATCAGCGTAGGACCAATGCTACTCAAAAGATCTGCCATGATCCTGGACAAAATCTTGATATAATGGTCAATGAGTGAGAATGTACGATAGGATCCAGGCAGATGTGAATGTTTGTTTGGTTTTAGTAGCAACTTCATGTGTGACATGTTTGAATGGCTGGGCAACCCTCCTGTCTCCAATATATTATTGAAGGTGCGTACCAATGTGGACGGGATATCCTCACTCAATAATTTAAATAATTTGGCTGTAAACCCGTCAGGTCCTGGAGCTTTCCCGTATTTAAAGTAACTTATCGCCGCTGTCACTTCCGTCACCTCAATTTGTTTTTTTAAAAGGAGAAGCTGATAGTTTGTGATGGATGGTAACCGTATTCCATCTACAAAGGTGTTACCCTCCGCACTATCCGTATGTTCCACCTTATATAAGTCTGAGTAGTATTCTTGTAGAATGGTGTTTATGGTTCGAGGGTCTGTGTTCATGATCCCATGTTTATTCGTTAACGCTGTAATATGTTGATGACGAATGTGATTTCCTTTCGCTAGTCGTGATAATAGTCTCCCTCATTTGCTACCATAACGATATACATCGGCTCTATAATTGTTATTACTGCTTGTCTCTCGTCGATATACCCATACGTGTAAGTCAGCCTTAGCCTGCTTACATCTATTTTTAACCTGTGTTGATGAACTTGTCTTGTTTGCCGTGTACCTATCGCGTAATATCCTGCTAGCCTGCGAGTAGTTTGTCGCGATCTTCTTTTTAGCGTTGTCTGATAACCTATTAGTTTCCCGCGCATTACTCCCTTCCCTGCTGCCCATAAAAGTTCCGGCCTATCCCTAGTATCTCCATTATCCCTTACATATTAAAAACACCATTGCTTCACGTGATGTCGAAACTTCTCATCCATTAACAAATAGGTCGGGAAGCGCCAAGTTTGGTTTGGCCCCATCTGCACCATATCTGGCAGGGTCACTGATACGGGTGCATGGTCATATTTAGCTACGTTGTGCACATCTGCCTCTTCCACTCCCCTTAATAGCTCGTGTGCTAGCAATATATAATCTATTCTGGACCAAGAGTCATGTGGCGCCGAATAGAATGAATATTCACTGCCATCTGGATTCAGGTGTGTCAAAATGTCTACAAAGTTACTCGTGTCTAGCAAGGGTTATTATAAACGTGTGTCATGTGATCGCACATTCATTCGCATCGACCTACAGTTCTTCACTGTTTAGATTCACCATATTTAAGTCACCACCGTGGGTGGTTTTAACGCTCTCCTATCGGCCTGATATGCTTGGATACCTGGGATAAATTCAGGAACGTCTCCAAACTCCCTACTCACATGTCAGCGCAGGAACCGTAAGAGGGAACGTGCTTGTTTTGTTGCGCATAGGTGGAGTTTTATACAGTAAATGATTACTGCTGTCTTATTTTTTGCGTCCCAAGGGCAGAATAAGTCTGCGTAACGTTACATTTTACAGACACTCATATAATAGACACACGCTACCCTAACCGTGACACAAGGAAGGTATTGTTGCCGGATAAAGCCGCCATTTTAACATCACTGTGCTGTTAATTCTGTTTGGGACAGAACGCTGCTCTGCTGACTCTGAGGGACAGTTAGAGATTGTGATTTTGTGTACTGTGCTTTAGGCAGGCTACTTTACCAACCGCTGTGTACATCTTCCTTTTGCCTTGCAGTGTTTTTTTCACAGGTCTGCAAGGTGTGTGTGTGAGTGCAGGTGACGCGCTGCAGTTTGCTCGGCATACAACGCTGTATGTAGGCATCTGCACATGTCACTCTCACACTCTTTTTTTTTTTTTCTTTAGTGTAATTCTTGCTGCTCAATTCAATTGAAATTATAGTGTGACGTGCTTCCATCCGTATCCAATACATTGGTTGAAAACACTGTAGAAGGACACAAAAAGCCCTTTCACAGCTAAGAGTTGTGTTCACTGTAGTCTGAGATTTTAATTTATTCAATTTTGATCACGCTCAAGTTACTTCTTCAAGCAATGCTGCTTGTACTCTGCTGAGCGTGTCTTACTGCCTCATCCTTGTCATTTTTCTCTAATTGGTGTACATGTACATCAAAGTAGTCTTCATTTTGATCGAAATCCAAGCAGGTACCCGGACACTGTATGGCTGCTTTTATACGGTGGACTGGCTCCAACATTCAATAACACTTAAGATGCAATCGGGCACCTTGTCAAGGCCCAATCCTCTTCTCCCTCTGATATAATAATAATAATCTTTATTTATATAGCGCCAACATATTCCGCAGCGCTTTACACTTTAACAGTTTCAAAACACAAGTCATAGGTAACAACGTTAATAATACAATAATTAAAGTAAAATAAGCCGACCCTGCTCGTGAGAGCTTACAATCTACAATGAGGTGGGGGAGATACAAAGTACAGGTGTGTATATATAATGGTGCATTTCCAATGATGGTCCAGCCATCTTGAGGGAGTGAGGCATGGATGGAGATAGTGAATGGGCTCCACATACACACTTAAACATAGAACGACTTTGGTTATTGAATGTCATAGGCCACTCTGAACAAATGTGTTTTGAGGGAGCGCCTGAAACCAGGCAAATTGTGGATAGTCCTAATTTCTTGTGGTAGAGCATTCAAGAGGATTTGCGCAGCGCGGGAGAAGTCTTGTAGTCGGGAGTGGGAGGTACGGATTACTGCAGAGGTTAGTCGAAAGTCATTTGCAGAGCGCAGCAGTCGGTTAGGCCGATAGATAGAAATGAGGGAGGAGATGTAGGGGGGTGCTGCACTGTGGAGAGCTTTGTGGGTGAGAACCAGTACTTTGAATTGGATCCTATAATGAATGTGCAGCCAGTGTAAGGACTGGCGAAGAGCGGACGCGTCCGAGTACCGATTAGCCAGATGGATGACCCTGGCTGCTGCATTAAGTATGGACTGGAGAAGGGATAGTCGAGTAATGGGGAGGCCAAGTAATAGAGCATTGCAGTAGTCCAGGCGGGAGTGGATCAATGCTACAGTGAGGGTTTTTGTTGTTTCCATGGTGAGAAAAGGGCGGATTCTAGAGATGTTCTTTAGGTGTGTAGACGGCAAATATCTAACAAACAGGTCATGCTGGAGAGACTTGCACCTACTGCCACTCAGGGTCTTCAGCTCCTTTGTGAGAAACTAATGTTTGGCCAGCCAGTATATCAAATAAAGTTCATGAGAAATGGGAACTGTGGTTGGCTTCACTTTTGGTACTGGCTGGGTGCTAATACCAAACCATGGTGTGGCATTCAATGGATATTCCTGGCTGGTTGGAGACAATCTCATTCCCACAGAAAAGTACCTGAAAGCTAAGGAGATGGTGGCCTCTCTCAACATGAAGGAGTTTGCTCGTTGTCTAGGAGACCGACCACCCCTGCTGTGTACCTTGTCAACGTTGTCAACGTTGTGTTGAAGCTTGCAAGGATTAAGAGGTTACAATGGTAAGTCTGGTTTTTACTAAAGATCCTGCTGTGTATTATAGTTTTTATGTTTTAAAAAAAATTTATCTTAGGAATGTTAAATAAATTTGTTATTATTTTGGTTAAATACAATGTATGTTATGAATGTTAAATAATTTTTTTTGGGTTTTTTATAAAATAAAATGTACGTTATGAATGTTAAATAACTTTTTTTTTTTTTCAGGTATTTGATCTACCGTAGCTAGTTGCTGATCGTTGACTCTACACCCCTCTCCCCAGAATGTTACTCGGGTTATGGGGAGAAAATCACCGCTATTCCAGACTGATTTAATGTTAATGTGTCTGGCTCTTACATAGCACACAGCACTTGATGTTAGTTTATCTTTTTCCTAAATTATTTGTTACACTGCCCTTCTCACATTTTATTTTCACTTTTTTTTTAAGCACAAGTTTTTTTACACTTCCTTGTTCTGTAAGTAGGCTTAATGGTTAAATGTTTTATACTAGATGTAAATATGTAACATGTAAATTTTATATTAAGATTTTGCAAATTATTAGGTCCACACCATCAGGCTCTTTCATCCCCTCTTCCTCAGAGTAGCGGTAATATATCGGACCCCAGGCTCGCCCACACAGTTCCTTGACCACTTCTCTGCCTGGCTGCCGCACTTTCATGTCCTCAGAAGTACCAACCCTTATCCTTGTAGACTTCAACATCCCCATTAACAGCCCTACTTCCACACTCAAAACACATTTGTTCAGAGCGGCCTATCACATTCACTAATCAAAGTCATTCTATGTGTAAGTGTGTATGTGTAGCCCATTCACTATCTCCATCCATCCCTCACTCCCTCAAAATGGCTGGGCCATCATTCTAAATACACCATTGTATATAAACACCTGTACTTTGTATCTCCCCCACATATTTGTAAATTGTAAGCTCTCACGAGCGTGTGCGGATTATATTGCTTTCATTATTGTATTGGTAACGTTGTTACTTATGACTTGTGTTCGGAAACTGTTAAACTGTAAAGCGCTGCGTAATCTGTTGGCGCTATATAACTAAAGATTCTTATTAAGCGTTCACGGGTCCATGTGGAGGTAGACCGTGACGGCTCCTGCAACGATGTTTCTGAGGAACTGGAGAAGGAGGAGTCAATGTGTACAGACTTGATTCCCGCAATCCTTGTAGTTGCCTGAACACGTACAGCGCCACTCGCAAGATCTGTACCCGGCTCCACAACATTGACCCAATGGGCAGTAAGGGAAAGGTATCGTCCCTGGCCATGGGTACTGGTCCACGCAGCGGTGGTCAGGTGGACATTGCTACTGACGGAGTTTAGTAGCGCATGTTTAATTTTAACCTCAACAACATGGTTTTGCAGACCAGGGACGGCTTGCCTGCTGAAATAAAATCAGCTTGGCACATTGTATTGTGGGACTGCCAATGCCATTAAGTTCCGTAAACTGTCAGTCTCCACCAGCCTGAATGACAGCATTTCAAGGGACAGGAGTTTTGCAATGCCAGCATTCAGAGCCTGTGGTCGTGGATGGTTTGCCGAGATTGGGCCTACACCCGATACGCCACAACCTGACACCCACAGATAAACAAGCCATAAAATCTCTGAAAGATAACCCCAACATTATTATTAAACAAGCAGATAAGGGGGGTGCTATCGTTATTATGAATAAGACCCAATCTATTGCCGAAATTCATAGACAACTGTCAGTTAACCTAACCTACAGACAACTCAATTGTGACCCTACATTTTACATCTGTCAAAAAATTGATCGTATCCTGACAAAACATCTTTAATTGATCACCATAGACTGTAAGACTATGACATTCCTTAATATTCAATACCCCATCACCCCTGTTTTCTACACACTCACAAAAATCAACAAAAAACTACATTATCCACCCGCATACCCTAGAGGGATAATTCTCCGTGTTCTACAGTATCACCCAAATGTTTAACATGTTGCCTAATTCCTATGTATATATATTCTTCACCCTATGTATATATTGTATATATTATCCATTGTCATTGACTGTAAATTTTTCTATCTCTTCCAGCGACTATTTGATAAAGGCCCCTGCGTTGCCCAAAACGTCAGTCAGTCGTCTCATAGCTATTTTCTTTTTTCACATCAAGTGTGCAATAAAAATTTCAAATTTAACCATGACATATGCAGTTAAACTTGTGCTGTGATTCTCTATAGACTGTACATCTTCAGTGGGTCTTTGTAACTCAACTACGTGTTTTCTACGCACAATTTTAGACATATTGAGGTTACTGACACTTTACCTCTTTTTACTTTTTGATTACACAGCTTGCATTTGACATAGCAAATATCATCTGCAAGTGTGTGAAAAAAGGACCACGCAGTGCAAGTCCTGGGAGCGCACGTTTTGACTTTTGGAAGACAACTGCTCCGAACAGGTGCCAAACTGGAGGCTACTGGCAACCGAGTCTGCAGCCTAACTCTCCCTCCTGTTTGTACCGTTGGGTCAATGTCTTCCTCTATCTTCCTTCTATCACTAACCACTTCTCTAGGCCTCTCCCAGCTTTCAACCAAAGTACTGGTTCTCAGCCACAAAGCTATCCACAGTGCAGCACCCCTCCTACATCTCCTCCCTCATTTCTATCTATCGGCCTAACCGACTGCTGCGCTCTGCAAACGACTTTCGACTAACCTCTGCACTAATATGTACCTCCCACTCCCGACTCCAAGACTTCTCCCGCGCTACGCCAATCCTCTGGAATGCTGTACCCCAAGAAATTAGTACTATCCACAATTTGCATGGTTTCAGGCGCTCCCTCAAAACACATTTGTTCAGAGCGGCCTATCACATTCACTAATCAAAGTCATTCTATGTATTCTGTGTAAGTGTGTATGTGTGTGTGTGTCTCTAGCCCATTCACTATCTCCATCCCTCAGTCCCTTAAGATGGCTGGACCATCATTGTAAATGCACCATTGTATATAAACACCTATACTTTGTATCTCCCCCACCTCATTGTACATTGTAAGCTGTCACGAGCAGGGGCGACTTATTTAGCTTAAATTATTGTATTGTTAACGTTGTTACTTATGACTTGTGTTCTTAAACTGCAAAACTGTAAAGCGATGCGTAATATGATGGCGCTATATAAATTAATATTATTATTATTAGGATTCCTCTGAGCTGCTCCCACCACCTTCCTGTTCCTCACGCCATGTTGGGTCTTGGACCTCATCATCTCCACTACCCTCTGCCAACACCTGCTGCTGTTGGGTGGTCCGGTCAGCACCATGCTCAACAGAAACTGGCACCTGAGTCTCATCATCATCAGATGCGTTCTGCGGTGTGCTGACCATCGGCACTGTCTCACCCGCCTCTTCAGAGACACAGCTGTTGCGCATCACTGCATACTCCCTCTTCTTCACATTACAGAATGCTGCTTAGCTGGGCCCCTGTTTGCAAGCCAATAGATTCTGAGAACAGAAGCAGACACTCAGCTGGCTCCTGTACAGAACTCTCTGACTGCCTGGGCAATTTGACAGGCGGTGAAGAGACAGATGGTTGCTCAACAGTGCTGTGGTCCTGAGAGGAGGTGGAAGCAATTGAAGTCGATGCATTGGCTGACATCCAACCAACAACGGCTTCAATTTGTTCTTCCCGCAGCAGGGGGGTACTCCGAGCTCCTACAAAAGTGCGCATAAAGGAACGCTCAAGGGGAAAACTGGTGGATGCTGTGTCACTGGGGGCCGCAGCAGCCACAGAATCCCCACGTCCTCTCCCTGAAGAAACTCCACGGCCACGACCACGTGCCTTACTCCCTGCCTTCTTCATCTTGGTAGATTGATAAAGAAAGTCTGAAAAGTTATAAGGCCTAAGTGTGGTTATTTCGCAGAGACTGCAGTGAACACTGCACACAACTGTTCAGTAGGTGTGAAAGGCCCCTTTGTGTACTTCTATAGTGTTTGCAACAAATGTATTGTATACGGATGGAAGCGCGTCACACTAATAGATTTTATTTATTTGTAATAGAATGGATCAGCAACAATTAGAGAAAAATTTCAAGGATGTGCCAGTGACACACGCTCAGCAGACTACAACCAGCAGTGGTTGAAGAACTAACTGGAGCGTGATCTGCACTCCAAAAAGGAAAACCTCAGACTACAGTGAACACTGCACACAACTGTTCACTACCCAATGCGTCTCAGCAGGAAGGCAGTCTGTGCGTTAAAACAAAGGTGCAAGCATACATCCACGTACCCTGTTTATAAAGCTATATAAAAAAAATTATGTAGTAGTGACGCACACTTTATTGAGGTACAGTATTACATCGCCATTCACCATCTGTGGCTATGCAGTCTCATCTATATATACCTTATCTATCCGTTGTCATGCTTGCAAGTCGACAGTCAGGCATAAATAGCAATTTTCACTATGCACTATGCACTTTTTAAAGGTTATGTTTGTTAATAAAAATTATTATTGCCACATATTATGAGTATTACATGATGGAAATTGTATAATTTTGTATAAACTGTTTAGTGACATTATTCAGCAAATGTAACATTTTAGTAATGTCACAGATAACTTGTAATGCTGATAATGTTTTGAAGTCAGACATTCATTGTCTATACAATAAAAATGGTGTACATACTGTTACTTATCCATCATTAATGGATTCAGATATGTACTTGTATGCTTTTATGTACAACCGTATAGCAGATTCCTTAACTAATTTATTTTGTGGTTTGCATTGCTGTTCAACATGTTAATGTATGTGTTTATGTTTGTCAATTCTTTATTTATCTAGATATTAGTTTAAATGAAATCATCATCTTATGGTAGTAAAGGTTATCTTTCTCTTGTTTGAAGTATAGACATTTAAAATTGACAGGTAACAAGGAAATTACTTGATCTAGTATTTAAACATCCTCCTTGACCCTGGGCTCCAACACCGCCAGTTGTTGCCTGTAAGTGCTGTTAGCACAGTCAACACTTGCTCCTGTGTTACTGGGGTTCAGTAATGTCAGCTGTTCCCCTGCTGTGTGTACGTCAAAAAGTCCTGCTGCCTCCATCCTGTTCTATTCTCATCCCTGGGCTCCAACACCGCCAGTTGTTGCTCGGAAGTGCTGTTAGAACAGTCAACACTTGCTCCTGTGTTACTGGGGTTCAGTAATGTCAGCTGTTCCCCTGCTGTGTGAACGGCAAAAAGTCCTGCTGCCTCCACCCTGTTGTCTTCTCATCCCTGGGCTCCAACACCGCCAGTTGTTGCCTGGAAGTGCTGTTAGCACAGTTAACACTTGCTCCTGTGTTACTGGGGTTCAGTAATGTCAGCTGTTCCCCTGCTGTGTGAATGGCAAAAAGTCCTGCTGCCTCCAACCGGTTCTCTTCTCATCCCTGGGCTCCAACACCGACAGTTGTTGCTCGGAAGTGTCATTGGCACGGGTACTCACTCCTGCCCAGACTGGTTACAGCACGCCATCTGTTTCCTGTCAGTGTAAACGTCACTTAGCCTCCAATAAGTTGTCCTGTCGTGTTGCGGTCGGGTTACCCGACTCTATGGTGCCTGGAGTTTAGGTGCTTCCTATGTGTGCTGCGGGATATGCAAATAAAGGCTGTTTCCATTGTGACAATAGGACAATCACCCACTGTAGTACTGTGGGATTCGGTAACTGCGGCCGGCTCGCGGCCTGTCAACTTAAATTTCCATGGGTACCTTCTGCTACCCGTCCGGGTTCCAGTACCGTCAGCTGGTTCTCCGCAGTGCCTTTGGCCTAGGTGCCTCCATCTCGGTATCCGAGTTCCAGCAACGTCTGCTGGTCCTTGGTAGTGCTTTGGAGCACAGGTACCTCCTGCTTAGTAACCGTGTCCCAGTAACGTCAGCTGGTCCTCGGTTGTGCCATTGGCTCTTTTCCTTCTGCTGCCCCTCCGGGTTCCAGCACAGTCAGCTGGTCCTCGTTACTTGCATTGGCTCTTGTACCTTCTGCTACCCGTCCGGGTTCCAGTACCGTCAACTGGTTCTCCGCAGTGCCTTTGGCCTAGGTGCCTCCATCTCGGTATCCGAGTTCCACAACGTCTGCTGGTCCTTGGTAGTGCTTTGGAGCACAGGTACCTCCTGCTTAGTAACCGTGTCCCAGTAACATCAGCTGGTACAAGGTTGTGCTACAAATACAAGATACAGAACAAGAGACACAAGAACAATAAGCAGAAGATCTAAAAGCAGAAGAACATGAAGTATAAGACCAAAATGAAGAGCAAAATATATGCTCTAAATTATAAGCAGAAGAAGACTAAGCAGTGTATGGGGGTGAGTCCGTTCCTCCTCGTGGTGCCCCTGGTAAATGCCTGATGCTGCAGGCTAAACTGAACACGGACAAATACTGTTGTAATTTAAATCTTTTGTAGCAGCAAGAACGGAACGATGAAAAAATCATACTTTTACAGATTACAAGTACAGGAATCTCTGTCACAAATAAGAATATGATGAAGAAGATGAAGGACTATAATATGAAGAAGAAGAATAGTTTAAAAAGAACAATATGAGTAATGTTAACAAAAAGATGAAAAGCAAGAAGTTTTAGAAGAAGATAAAGAAGGTGAAGATGAAGAATAATTTGATGACAAAGATGATGCTGCTGAAGATTATGAAGGAGAAAGTGTGGCAAAAGTTAAAAAGGTGAAGAGCATGGAAGTTGTGAAACATACATATTTGCCAAAATAGAAAAAAGGTTAACAACATTGTCAATTTCTTCGTCAATCCGAACGTATTTCCTAAAAAAAAAAATTAATGCTATTCCATTGGATTGGGTTAAACATCTATGCCTTTAATGTCTCCTCAACCTCCCCCAATACATTCTACATTACTCTTTGTTGTTTTCCTTCATGTACAATTAACCTACAAGGCAAGAATGGTTTTTTTTTAATTTCGATATTTTGTTCCCATAGACTTACATTGGACTTCCGGTATCGGTATCGGGTATCGCCGATATTTTTTGGGTATCGGCGATACCATTCCGATTCCGATACTTTTGGATATCGGAAAGTATCGCTCAACTCTAATTGAGACCAAAAACAGCTTTTCTTCCTGGATCCTAATAGCCATTCTAAATATCTCCCCACCCTGGGGTGTTAGAACGGATTGAGACCCTGGAAGTTCCAGAGAACTTGAAAATGTTACTGGTGTGTGGCTAGGATGTTCGTTTAGATCATATTCTCCTTATGAAATCCTAGCTGGCTGAACAAAGTAGCTACACCGCATGAGCTCCATATTGCAAGCAAGCCTGACTGAGCTTAGCTGGCTCATGGCATGAGATCTTTCACGCACAGCCTTTTGAGGCCTTTTGAGGCTTGAACACCTGTTGAGCTTGGTGCCATCTTTCTCCTTGCACAAAGGAAGGGGGTTTATAATCCCATGCCAAATAGTATTCAAATGATTGACATGAAATTATATCTGCAATATTCTTCACAATATGTTTTCTAATCTTATGAAATGTTAGTATACTGACAGAATATGCCATTTTGTAATGGTGAGAATAGTTAGGAGAGCCTCACCTATTCTAAGAATAAACAGGTACTTTGAGTGGAGTTCAGAGAAAATACAGTAATACAGTAATAAAAAAAACAGAACAAACTGTGGATTTATGAGGAACCCTTACAATCATTAAGCAGTTACATATTATACTAAACTGTGATTGCTTTGTAAGATTGTGATACCTTATTAACTGTTTTGTATCCCCTTTTCTACCGTTTTATCACATTTTTTCCTGCATTTCTTTGTTTACATCATCTTACATATTGACCTCTTTTGTCTTTTTGTGATTCTGAATATTATAATTTCACAGCCCTGGATAGATTATTTCAGTCTGATTTAATTTAGAACATATTGGTTTATGTTCTTGACATAAAAGGCTCATTCTTTTATTCATGTGCATGTGTTCGGGCAGTTAAAACTCAATTAAGACGTTGGTTCAAAGACTTGCATCTCTTTTGTAGAGAGATTATCCCTTCTAAACGTGATGATTGTACATTGTCATGCTTCGTTTCTCTGACCCGACTGCTAATGGAAACTACGCATTGTCTATGCGGAGAAAGCCCTGATTAATAGCACTTGGGAGCGTGCAGTAAAACCATGTCCTACAGGAGATAAATCTTGTATATAGAAATGAAAGTAAGTAAAGCAGCTTTTCAATTAACAAATTCTACAAGTATAATTCCAAGCCCCATATTTTAATCATCAACAATGTAATAAGATTAAATTCCCTCTTGGATATGTTTATTTGATTATGTATATATTTATTTCATTATCAGACTGATATGTTTATATGACATTATAGCGGTATCCTAGTGTTCTAGAGAATGTAGACAAGAGACTTATCAATGGGACCTTTCAGTAGACTGGTTAACCTACCTGTTAAAGGCAAACTCAGCAAGAATAAACATTAAAGACCAGTCCTCCTGATGAGACGTAACAAAACACCTTACAATTTGTTCCAAAAACTGATTTTTCTTCTCTGTCACACCACTGGCTTCAGGATGGTAAGCAGAGGAAAATGACAATTCAATCCTCAATTTCTTACAAAATGCTCTCCAGAGACAAACTGCACTCCCGTATCGGATACAATGTTCAAAGGAATGCCATGCATTGTCACCACATGATTGATAGATAACATGGAAAGCGTTCCCGCATTAGGTAATCTTGATAAGGAAATTAAGGGAGCTTGTTAACTGAATCGGTCAACCACCACCCAAATAACGGTTTTCCCACTAGAAAAAGGCAAATCAGTGTTGAAATCCATGGACAAATGAGTCCACGGCCTTTTTGACATAGGCATTGGATCCACTTTGGCTGGCTAGTAATGACAAACGCTATAGTGCTTTAAGGTCACGAGGTTGAACCCAATCAATTATAGCCTGCACCTTCTCAAGAACCATCTTAAACCCTTCAGCAGATACAGAGAACCCCAGAAATGAAATTGCTTGAACAGCAAAAGTACACTTTTCTAATTTGGCAAACAAAGAAATTTCCCTGAGTCTTTGTAAAACATAGCGAACATGCTCATAGTGTGAACTCAGGTCAGACGAAAAAATAGTATGTCATCACGGTATACCACTATAAACCTTGCACTAATATCAGAAAAAATGTCAATAATAAAGTTCTGAAAGATAGCAGGTGCATTGGTTAAATCAAAAAGCATGACCAGATTCTCAAATAGAGCCTCAGACATTAAAAATGCTGTCTTTCACTCATCATCCTCCCAGATGCATAAGCCCCTCTAAGATCAAGTTTAAAAAACCATTTAGCCCCAGTAAACTGATTATATAGGTCAGGCATCAGTGGATGTGGGTAAGTATTTTTAATCATAATTTTATTTAATTAATGGAAATCAAGGCAAGGATGGAGTCCCTCATCTTTCTTTTTCATAAAGAAGAAACTAGCCGCTACAGGCAAGAACGAAGGACGGATATGACCCTTCTGTAAACTTTGGTTTACATATTCTTTTATAGTGGTTTGTTTAGGTCCCGACAAATTGAATAGGCAAGTATTAGGCAATTTGGCTTGGGGAATAAGATCAATAACACAATCATAAAGACGATGGGGAGGTAGCGTTGCTGCCATTTTTCCGAGAACACATTTCCGAAGTCTTTCAGATATGGCAGCAGATCCCCCGACTGGCGGAGAAAATTTGTACAGAACGAAGACATTTCTTATGGCAGTTGGGGCGCCAATTAACAGTATCCTTCTGACACCAATCAATAGCAGGATTATGAATATGCAACTAAGGAAACCCCTACACCAACCCAGCAGGTAAACTATCAAAGACAAAACAGGAGATGGATTCAGAGTGAAGAGTTCCCAATTTTAGTGTGAATTCCATTACCAGCTGGACAAAGGACTGGAGTAATGGTGTTTTGTCAATGGTGATAATCTGAATGGGTCTTTCCAATTCACTGTCCCTAATCCTAATTTAAGAACTAGTCCAGAATCAATAAACTTGCCCCCAACATATTTAAATGAAACAATGCAGATACCCAAAGGGTCCTGAAAACATATTTCCCACTTTCCCAACAAAACTTTTCTAAAGAAAAAAAGGTACCTGGAAGCCTGAGTGACCTCCAAAAAAAACACGAGACTTCCCTTTAACCTTACACTTGTTTCCTTGGGGGAAAAATTTGATCAGTCCTTAAATTTAAAAAACCCCCAAGCCAACCACTTTAGAGGCAGATTCCGGGTTTGGGCCCAAACATTTTCCCCCAAATTTCCGAGAGCTGGCGCCCAAACCCTCCTTTGGGTTTCGTCTCGGGTAAGACTAGGGAAGAAAAACCCAAAAACCCTGCCCTCTCATCATGCCTCTCTAAATTTTATACTTTCCAAAACATAGGGGCCCTGATCATGGCTTCTCCCCAAAAAACAGGGTGGAGCTGCAAAGCCGATTTGTCCTTAAAATTTTTCCCAAAAGGGCCCAAAAGGGTTAAACCGACCCCGAGAGCTGCATCTTTCCCACAGAACGCCCAGAAGAAAATTTGGGCTGGCTCCAAACTAAAATCCTTAGCATGCACCCCCCCCCTGCGTCAGGTTCAGGGTCCACCTCTGCAGCCTGGACCCTGCATTTGTCATATGGCTCAAGAAAGGGATCAACAGAAGATCGTTCTGCAAGGGCCCTTTTAGGTTCACCTGGGTTCCCTTTTGCTGATGTTAACTTGAAAGAAATTTAAACCCCAAGGGTTTCGGGGCTTCCCCCTTCCCCCTTTCTCCTTCTTTCTTTTATTCTTTCAACCCTGATCTCCTTGTCCAGAGATTTGCTGTCGTTGTATTTATTTTCCCCAAAATAGGAATCGTACTAGGTAAAACTTTGCTTCA
>JARQOD010000009.1:126653671-126731689 GCA_033576555.1 Oophaga sylvatica | reverse complement strand
TTTTGCAGTTGTATTTTTTAAAACTTATGTCCGGATAATACTAAAAAATAAACCATTTTACATTTGATCGTTTTCCCCACCAAGATGCTTTCATGCATTTACGGGCCCTTTTAAAAGTTTCTCCCCCCAAAAAAAAAGTAAAAAAAAAAAGTTTTCACTCTTAAAATTTCACAAAAAAACCCTTTTTAAAATACTATTATAACAGAAGTCTGTATTAACAAACCCTTATACAATTACGGGTCTCTCCTTTTAAAAATACATAATACTCCACAGACAAATTTCAAATCCAGGGGAAATAAAATACAATAAGAAAATAAATTTTTTTGATTGAAATTCACAAATCCAACCCTCAGATTTCCCACCCAGACAAAGTCCAACCGACAAACCCCGGGGAAAATTTTTTAAATGATGGGGGGGTGTCGACCTTCTTTTTTTTTTTTGACGAGGGGGGGGAACCCCTATACTACCCCCTTTTTCTCCCATTTCCCTTTTTTCAACCCTTTCATATATGCCTTGCCAGTACCCTCCCCAAATTTTTGGGTTTCTGGGACAAAACGCATTTCTACCAAGTTTTTCTTGGGGCCCGAAATAATTTTTTGGGCCCCCCTTTTCCCCTTTTCCCCTGAACTCTGTCTTCTAGGAAACCCCTCCTTCCTGCCTTTTTTCTTTACATGCTTTTTTAAAACGTTTGAAAACCCAAACCCCCCTGCTTTTGCGTCTTTGCTTCGCTTTAAACGATCCGGTCCTCCCAACATAACACTTGAAAGTCTTCTTCATCAATATCGGCTTCATCTCCAAATTTTTCCCCCTTTAAAAGGCCCCAAGACCTGTTGGTTTTTTAAAAAACGTATCCTGCATTGTAGCTAACATTTAGGAACCCCATTGGTGACTGGGGGTCCGGGATTTTTTTTATTAGAGCCAACTCCCAAAAGGGGGGCTCCAGGTCTTAAACATGCTGCCCCGGGGGGCGCCTGGAGCTGGGTCCTCCCCCCGGGCCTCCCGCAAAACCCGGGGAGGGGGCCCCCTTTTTTTTCCCTCTTTGGGAAAAATTAAGGGCCCGGGGGGGGGGTTGGGTCCCCCCCCCCCCTACGCAAATCAACCGCGGGGGATTTTGCTGCCAAAACCTGGGAAAAGACCCAACAGTTCGGCCCTAGGGAAGTGGGGGGGAAACCCCCTGATACGGGGGTGGAGGTAATGTAGGGGCAAACGGGAGAGTAAGCCAATCATTTTCTTTTTTGTCAGCCCTGTAACCCCCGGGGGCCCTAATTCTTCAGCCCTTTCCCTCTAAGAAATCACACGCCCCTTAAAATCCACAGGTTCACTTTTTTCAACAGTCCTTTGTCTCCCAACCATCCTGATGTATTAAAAAACCTTTTTTTTTTTCCACTGTTCAATTCTCTTTTTATTCATCCCTTTTACACAAAACTTTAAAAATCCCCCAAAAGCTTGCTTTCCCCTCTCCCCACAAAATTTTTTGGCAAAACCCCCTTTCTTGGCTTTTTGGGTTCCCCCCTTTTTTTGTATCCCCTCCCCTAAAAGATTTTCCCCTTCATTAGCCCTTTCCCTTTCACCAAACTGGGTTCAAAAAAAAATTTTCCTCATTTGACAGGGGCCAAAAGTTTCAAACCATTCGTTGCTTGTTTGCCTTTTTTTTGGGGACCTAACCAAATAAAAACCCGTTTCACACAAACCCCAAAAAAACCCACACCAAAATTTTTGGATCCATATTTGCATTCCAAAAAGGGGAAAAAGGCAGATAAAAATTTTAAATCGGGGTTTTACGGGAAAAAAAGGAAAAACCTTGAGCCGGGAAACCCCCTTTTGGGAAAATCCCTGGAAACCCCCCCCGCCGGGGGGGGGGGAGCCCACTATACAGTGATAAAAGTTTTTTGGGGTAAATAAAAAAGATTCTTACTCAGCGCTGTATGAATATCACCAAAAGAGCCCCCCTACCCCACGTCCCGATCGGCGGACTTTCTCAGAGTAATTAACTCAAGGGGCCCCCCTTTGGGCGCCAGCGTCGTCACTGCTTTTCCCCGTTAACCCTTTTCCTCCTTTGGAAAGTGGGAAACCCGAAGAAAAACACAGAACAGATATGCATCAATAAACTCTTTCCCTTTATTTTGGGGGGGGGTTTAATACACCCTGAAGCAAAAAAGGGAAAGGAATTCCATATATCTTAAAAAAAACTTATCACTAAAAACGAAGGGAAATGAAATTTTAAACCCAAAACCCCCACTGCCCCCTTTTTCCCCCGAAACTAAAGGGGGGGGGGGGGTTTTTTGACTAAAAAGAGGGGAAAAACTTACTTGACTTCTGGGGTTTTTTTTCCCCTTTAAAAGAAACAAGGGGCCCTGAAAAAAAGAAAATTTCGGGGTTTGCTCAAAACTGTATTTTTAATTTTTAAGATTTTTCCCCCGGCTAAAAAACCCTTTTGCACACTTTTCAGTTTAAACCTTTTTTTTCATCAATAGGGGGTTTTTAAAAAAGTGCCACCGGGGCTCTTCCTACTATGGAATAAATTTTTTTTGGCTTGCACGCTGTGCAAAATTTTTTACGTTGGCCAAAAAGTCCCCCAATTATTTTGTTTTTTTAACATTTTGGGGCTCCTAAAGGGCCCCCCCCCGAAATGCCTGCGTTCGATGCCTTGCGATCCTTCTCCTCCCTTGGGAAATTTCTAGCCCCACCCTCTTTACCCAAGGGGCCAAAACCCGGGGGGAAAAACGGGAAAACCATCAAACCCCCTCTTCAAAATTTTATCTTACATTCCTGTGTCACCCTGTAAGGTGGGGTTTAAGCGGGAAGGGGGGATCTGATTTCTAAAAGGGAGTTTTTTGGCTCAAAAAACTGCGAGGCAATTGTGCCGGTGAATTAAACCCGCAAAATCACTAGCAGGGCTGTGCATCAGTGCACTCCCCTGAACTCATCTTGGGCGGGGGGTTCAGGGTTTGACTTGATAAAACCCGGGGGGGATGGAAAAGAGCTCCATGGAGTAATCAAAAAATGGCCCCGCCCCCTCCTTCACTTTTTGGGGGGGTAAGGACACAAGGGGAAAATGTTTTCCCAACCCGGGGCCTCACCCGCACTCCCTGCTTTTTTTTTTTTTTTAAAATTCAGAAGAGGGGGGGAAA
Organism: Oophaga sylvatica; assembly: GCA_033576555.1. NCBI lineage: Eukaryota > Metazoa > Chordata > Amphibia > Anura > Dendrobatidae > Oophaga > Oophaga sylvatica. Next base: position 126,728,558 of record JARQOD010000009.1, on the reverse strand, counting down.
GGCTGGGGGGTGTTTTTTTTATGTAAGCCAAAAACCGTTTCCCCTTTTTTTAGGCCCTTTTAAAACCGTTTTTTTTTACCCCAAAAAAAGGGGCCTTCCCCAAAACCTTTTTGGGGCCAGACATGACGAGGCTCAACACCCCCCCCCTTTTTGGGGGGTTTTGGGGGTTTTGGGACTACTAGCAGAGGGACCCCTACCACCATCAGTAACCCCCTGGGGGCCCCCGGGCCCCCAAACCCGGCCCTTCCACCCTAAATCCTCATTTTTTGGGGAAAAAGTCCCAAAAAAAACCCGCAGATATATGGTAAGACAGAACGAAAAGCTGATACTGTGAAGGGGGGAAAAATTTTAAAACTCCGTATAAAATTTTAGGGGTGACTTCAATGCTCACAGCTCATAGTCATATGGTTTCCAGAATATAAAAAACAAAAAAAAAGGGGCTGGGTCAAAAAGGTGGGGGGGTATAAAAGGGGGGGGAAATTTTTAAAAAATTTCCCCCTATATTTTAGGGGTAACACCGACACCCCACACTCATAGGATTAGACCAGAATATAAACAGAAAAAAGGGCGTTCAAAGCGTACAAACTGTAACAGTGTTTTGGGGAAAAATTTTTAAAACCATATTTTTCAGGGTAAAACAAGACCTCACAGGCTCAGTAAAGGATTAAAACCAAATATAAAAAAAAAAAAGGGGAAAATTTCAAAATACAAGGCGTATACATTGGGGGAATTGAAAAACCCGTTTTTAAATTTTTGGAGTAACACACAGACGCCAGGGGGTCACATGGTTTTGACCAAAAAGAAAAAGAGAAAAAGGGAAATTGTATCAAACGTAAAGCTGTGAAAGAAAGGGGAAAAATTGTAAATCCCAAATTTTTAAATTCCCCGTTTAAACCCAAAAACCCACAGGTCAGTAAGTTTTGCCAGAAAAAAAAAGCAAAAAAAGGGGTAATGTATCAAAAACGTACAGCTGTATACAGTCTGGGGGTTTAAGTAAATCTCCATAATATTTCCGGAGTCAGACAAGACGCTCAAAAGGGTCAGTAAAAAAAAAACCCCAAAAAATTAAAAAGTAAAAAAGGGTACGTATCAAAAAGCGTACATTTGTATACTTTCAGAGATTTTGTAAATTCCGTTTTTTTTCCCCATAGTCAGACACAGACCTCAAGGTCAAAAGGGATTAGACCAAATATAAAAAAAAGAAAAAGGGTACTGTAAAAAACGAAACACTTATACAGTGTTGGCGTTTTTTTAATCCCCTTTAAAAAATTTCCGGGGACCCAACACAGACGCCCACAGCCAGTAAAATTTTTAGACCAAAAAAAAAAAGAAAAAAAGGGGGTAATTACAAAAAATGGGGGTTTTAAAATTTTTAGGGAAATTTTTTTAAACTCCATATTTTTCCCCCGCAGTCAGACACAATGCTCCAGGCTAAATATGGATTAAAACCAAAAAAAAAAAGGGGGGGAAAAGGGGGGTACTGTATCAGAAGCGTACGCTGTATAAGTTTGATTAATTTTAAACCCCTTTTTTTATATTTCAGGGAAAACCCAACAAAACCCCGGGCTCAGTAGGATTAGACCAAAAAAGAAAAGCAGAAAAATGGTACTTATCAAGCAACACGTATACATTTTGGGGTTTTTTTTTAAAAATCCCAAAAATTTTTTCCCCCCGGATAAACACACAATCCCAAAAAAGGTCATATGGAGTAGATTTAAAAAATAAAATGCAGAAAAAGAGTACTGTAAAAAACGTACCCCTTTTAAACAGTCGGGGGTTTTTTTAAATCCCCGTATTTTTTCCAGGTCAGACAAAACCCCCAAAAATCCAGTAAAAATTAGCCCCAGAATTTAAAAAGAAAAAAAAGGGGTTTAATGTATCAAAGATACCGGGGTATACAGGGGGGGGTTTAAAATTGTTAAACTCCGAAATTTTTTTCCCCGGATCAGACATAATGCTCACAGGCCAATATGGATTACCCCAAAAATTTTAAAAAAAAGCAGAAAAAGGACGGGATCAAAAAAGCGTCCCTGCTGTTACATCTGGGGGTAATTGTAAATCTCCGATAAATTTCCGGGTCACACAAGGATAGCCATTTTTTTTTCCAAAAACCCACTGGCACGTAGTGGTGGGGGAAACAGCCAAAACGGTTTTTAAAAAAAATGAACGCTCGTAACGTCCCAGAAAAAAAAAAAAAGTATTTGTGGGTGTGAAAAAAGCAAATTTTTCCGCAGTGTACACACACAATACGCTACAGGCAACTATTTTAAACCCCCCCTGCGCAAAAAGAAAATCCTACCCCTTTCCCGGCAGGCTAATAACCAGTCTGCTGTACACAAGAAAAACCCCCCCTTGTCTCTGCACACAAAAAGTACACAAAATTGCTATCAGCCAAAACAAAGAATAACTTTTTTTTTCCTGCCTGACTCTCTCCCCAAATGATAAACACGCAGAAAACCCCTTTCCCCACGCTAAGATGGGGAAAGAAAAATGGCGGTCGGGGGCCCGGGTTTTTTAAAGCCACTGTGAGCCCACAAAGCAACCAATCACTGCAATGGCCCCCTCTAAGATGGTGGGGGGCCCATGTCATCTCGTTACCCACGTGTACCCTTGCCCCATTGGCTGAAAAAAGGTCCCCAAAACTTTTGGGGGAAAACCCTTTGGCCCGGGGCGACGAACCCCCATGCCCCACCTCACGCATGGTGGGGGTTTTGCTGGGGGCAAAACCGGGCTTTAGCAAAAATCGGCAAATTTTGAATCAGACCGCCTTTTTTCGCTCCCCCTCTACTCCTAGTCCCCAAAAAAACCCCCCAAAAGGGGGGGAAAACCCACTGGGCTGGGCGCACGGCAAGGCTCGGAAAAGGGAAGGGCGGGTTTGAAATTTTTCCAAAACCCAAATTTGCGGGAATTTAGATTGTCCCCTGTCGCTTTGAGAAAACCTGATGTCCCAAAAAGGGGAAAACCCCAAACAAAAAGGGGCAACATTGTAAACTAAACCCCCCCCAAAATTTTAGATCTGTTTCCGGCCCTTTAAACCCCCCCAAAAATTTTTACTAAATTTTTTAACCCGGGTGTAAAAAAAAAAAAAAACCGCAAAAATTTTTTTTAGTCCCCCCAAATTTTTTTTTTTTTCCCAAGGAAAAATTTGGCTAAACAGCAAAAAAAAACTCAACACTTCCCCACCCAGAAACTCAAACAAATCAACTCAGGGTGCAGCTACCAAAAAAAGATTTTAGCACACAGGGGGAAAATACCAGTAAAAAAGTCCTCACCTCATACCCATTAGGGAGGGGGTGACTCCCCATTTTTAAAATTCCCACAAAACCCCCCCCCAAATAGGGGCCGTTCACAAAGGATACTGTTAGTTTGGCTAACCCCTTTTTAGTCCCCCCCTACTCTTCGTTTTAGGCGACGGGCCCCAGTACACTCTCAATGCGCCCATTAAAACCCCCCCCAAAAGCGAGCCCAAAACCAAATGTTTGGGGGTTTGCTGCCCCCCAAAAAAAAACAATGCAAAAAATACAAAAAGGGGGGGGATTATTTTGATTTTTTTTCCAAAAAACAAGCTTGTAATCTCGCAAAGTCCCCACGTACAAGTCCTATTTAAACACTTCCAAAAAAACCACTAAAGGAACTCAAGGCCCCCAAAAAAATTTAAAAAAACAGAAAAAAAAAAATCAACATTCCCCTACCCAAAACCCTCGAAAAAATTTACATTTTAAGGTGCAGCTCCCCCTTTAAAAAAGATGTTAAAAGCCGGGGGAAAAAAACCAAAGAAAAGCCACTCCCCACATCCCCAAAATGGTTCAACTTACAAATTTTTCCCCCCAAAAATCAACTAAACCCCACCATTTTTGTTTTTTTTTCATTGCTTTTTTCGGGGGGCAGCAAAGCCCAAGCCGTTTGGTCTCGCATGGGGGGTGTTCAAAACGGTTGCATTGAGAGTGTACTGCCCCCCACCTAATCGAAAGAAAAGGGGCCCTTGACTAAAAGGCGGAAAACCCCAAACCCATGCAAACCTTTTTTTAACGGCCCCCATGGGGGGCCTTTTTTGTGCAATTGTAGGGGGGGACACCCCCCCCCCAAAAGGGTTTATGTGGAAAGGTGGTGTTTCACGGGAAAATTTTCCAACCCTGGCTGCTAACATCTGCTTTATGGGCTAGCTGCACCCCGCAGTGCATTTTTCTAAATTTTCTGGGAAAGGTAAGTGTTGATGTTTTTTCTGATTTTAAAATTGAATTTTTGGGGGGCCTTTTAATCCCTTTATGGTTTTGGCTGGTTTGTAGTGGGGGACTTGTAAGCAGGGGGGCCCTTTTGGCACAGGGTTCATCCCTTACAAATTTGGGCCCCAAAAAATCAACAAAAACCCCACTATTTTTGCATTTTTGCATTGTTTTTTTGGGGGGTGCAGCAAACCCCAAGCTTTTTTGGCCCTCGCATGAGGGGTGTTAAAACTGGTGCGCATTGGAGTGTACTGGCGCCACCCTCCCAATCGAAAGTGGGGGCCCGGTGACAAAGGGGGCTTGAACCAACACTAGGGCATACCCTGTGGGGAACACACTAGTGGAGCAAATCAAAAACCAAAAAGTATCGGGTATGGGGCCATATTAGCTTTTGGGGGCCTTTCGATATTTTTTTTCCCCGATATTTTCCATATACCAAACCCCGGGGAAGGGAAAAAGATCCCAAATTCTTTAGAGCGGGGGGAAAAATTTTGGGTCACCCAAATGAGGAACCTAAGAAGGGGGGCCCCTCCGTACTGCTGCGGTATTTTTAACTAATGGCAGGGCGTGTTGGGGATGCTGAAATTATTCAAAAGCACTAAAAAGGCGCCCCGCCCCTTTTTGCGTCACTGTGCGAAATTTCCCTTTAAGGGTTTTTAACGCGCTGTGTGATTTCGGGGGACAGTTGGAGTTTCGATTTAGTGTACTGTGCGTGGGGAGGCTACCCCCAACCCCTGTGTAAAGTTTTCCCTTTTTTCGCAGTTTTTGTTTTAACACTCTCAAGGTGTTGTAGTGCAGGTAAACCTCTTTTTCTCTGCGCAACGCTGTCTGTAGGCATCTGCACTGTCACTCACAGACTCTTTTTTTTTTTTCAGTGTAATTCTTTCTGCTCCCCGCAATTTAAATTTGTGGGAGCGCTTCCCTCCGTACCAAAACATTTTTTCAAAAAAACCCCTTGAAAAAGGGGGAAAGGGGGGCCTTTTACAGAAAATAACATTGTGTTTCAGTGTTCACTTTTAGTCTTGTTTTTTTTTTTTTTTTGCACATCCGTCCCTTACTTGTTCAAGACCGCGCTTAAACCCGTGAGCTGTCCATGCCCACCTTTTCCCTTTTTTTCCAATTTTCTGCTCCAATCCATTTTAAAAAAAAAAAATCTATTAGTGGACGCCTTCCATCCGTATCCAAAAAATTGGGGTTTTTAAAAACAAAAAAAAACAAAAAGGGGGAGCCTTTTTTAAAATTGTGAACATTTGTTTCAGTTTCACTTTAGTCCTGTTTTTTTTTTTTGAGTGCACTCACGCTCCCGTAAATTGTTCAAGCAGCTGCTTTTACTCTGCTGAGGGGTCTCATGCCCCATCCTTTTCATTTCTCTCCAAAATTGGGTTTTGTCCTTTCCCCTTTAAAATAAATTTTTAAAAAATTTAGTGTACCGCTTCCATCCGTATTTCCCAAAACTTGGTTTTTAAAAATATAAAGGAGAAAAAGGAAAAGCCTTTCACAGATTGTGAACATTGTGTTTCATTTCACTTTTCGCGTAATAACCACCTTGGGGCCCTTTTAACTTTTCTGACTTTTTTTTATTTAACTTTCCAAGAAAAAAAGGCAGGGTAAAAACGGGTCGTGGCCGGGAGTTTCGCGGGAGAGGACGGGGGATTCTGTGGCTGCTGCCCCCCATGACACAGCATCCACCAGTTTAAAACCCCTGAGCGCCCCTTTTTGCGCAGTTTGGTAAGCCGCGTGCCCCCCCCTGCGGAAAAAAAATTGAAGCCGTTTTGGGGTTTGGTGGCAGCCAAGCATCGATTTAAAATTCCCCTTTCCCCCTCCTCCAGGAACACAACCTTTTGAGCAACCATCTTCTTTTTAAACCCCCTGTCAAATTTTCCCCGGGAGTCAGAGATTTTTGTAAGGAGCCAGTGACCCCTTTTTTCTGTTTTCGAAATTTTTTGGGTCGCAAAAAACGGCCAGGCAAGCCTTTCTGCAATTTGAAGAAGAGGGGATTCAGTGACGGGTCTCTCTAAAACTGAAGAGGGGGGGTGAGCCAGTCCCCAGGGGCAGCACCCCCCAGAACCCCCTTTTGATGATGATGAGACTAGGTGCCGGGGTTTTTTGGGGGGCCCGGGGCTCCCCCAAACCCCCAACAGCAGCGGGTTTGGGAAAAAGGGTAGGGGAAAAAAGAAGTCCGAGACCCAACATGGGAGCAACGGGGAAAGGGGGGGAGCAGGTCTGGGGGAAAGTTTTTTCCCCGGTACCCAAAAAGGGGGGGGAGGTGGTGAACTGCTTGCCCCTAGCCCCCAGTTGGGACCTGTTGGGAGCATTTTTCTTAGAAATTAAAAAATTTGGGGGCCCCCCTGATTTTGCACGGGTGGTCCTTTTTTTTCAGACTTTAGAGATATTTGCTATTCAATGCAACCCTTGAAATGCTGTCATTCAGGCTGGTGGAGACTGACAGTTTCAGGAACTTTATGGCATTGGCAGTCCCACAATATAATGTGCCAAGTCGATTTTATTTCAGCAGGCAAGCCGTCCCTGCTCTGCAAAAACATGTCGAGGGAAACATTAAACATGCGCTACTAAACGCCGTCAGTAGCAGGGTCCACCTGACCACCGATGCGTGGACCAGTACCCATGGCCAGGGACGATACCTTTCCCTCACTGCCCATTGGGTCAATGTTGTAGAGCCAGGTACAGATCTTGCCAGTGGCGCTGTACGTGTTCTGCCAACTCCAAGGATTGCAGGAATCCAGTCTGTACACATTGATTCCTCCTCCTACTCCAGTTCCTCAGAATCATCGCTGCACGAGCCGTCACGGTATACCTCCACATGGACCCGTGAACGCTTACCTGTTGCGACCGATATGAGCACAGCCGTGGCCAAACGTCAACAGGCCGTCCTGAAATTAATTTCCATGGGGAATCGAAGCCACACAGCGCAGGAGCTCTGGGATGCCATCAAGCAGGAGAGCGACGTGTGGTTTTTGTCAGCTAATCTCCAGCCAGGCTTGGTAGTGTGTGACAATGGCCGAAATCTGGTGGCAGCTCTGGGCCTTGGCAACCTCACTCACATACCATGTCTGGCACATGTGCTCAACTTGGTCGTGCAGAGTTTTTTTGAGGGACTATCCGGATCTTGATGCACTGCTGCACAAGGTCCGCCTAGAGTGCGCTCACTTGCGACGTTCCAGCATGGCCAGATCGCGCATTGCAGCTCTGCAAGTCAGATTTCGCCTTCCTGAACATCGCATCATATGTGACGTACCCACCAGGTGGAATTCCACGTTACATATGTTTGGAGCGGTTGTGTGAGCAGCAGCCAGCAGTAATGGAGTATCAGCTGCAACAGGCGCAATCAAGTCGCAATTTGCGCCGTTCACACTTCACCACTACTGAGTGGGCCTCTATGAAGGACATCTGCGACGTTTTGCGTGCGTTTGATGTCTCAACGCGGATGGCGAGTGCAGATGATGCACTAGTCAGCATGACTGTCCCCCTTATCTGCCTGCTTCAGAAATCACTGAAAGCACTAAAGGAAGAGGTTTTGGAAGAGGTGGAGGATGAGGAGTCACAAATTCAATTACCTTCAGGACAGTCATCGCAACGTGGTTCCTGACAAAGGGCTGGGCAGGGCTCACTTTGTGAGGAGGATGAGGAGGAGGAGGAGTCAATGGAGGAGGAAGAAATCCCTACAGAGGGAGGTACACAACGCTCTAGTCAGTATGTAGAGCGAGGGTGGGGTGATGCAGAGGAGGCAGAGATGACGCCTCTTCCAGAGGACAGCCTTTGTTGGCCAGTTGGGAGTCTGCAGCACATGGTTGATTTCATGCTTCAGTGCCTGAGAAACGACCGCCGCATCGCCCACATTCTCACAACGTCAGATTATTGGGTGTACACCCTCCTAGACCCTCGCTACCGGGACAACTTACAAACCCTCATCACACCGGTGAACCGGGACCGTAAAATGCAGGAGTACCAAGACACACTGGTGCAATCCATACTGTTGTACATTCCAGCCGAGAGAGCTGCTGCTGCTGCTACTGCTTTACAAAGCAGCTCTGTGCGTCGAGGCAGTGTAGACACCTCTACAACAAGAGGGAGCACAAGCAGCGCCTCTGCACAGGGCAAGAGCTGTATGTTACAAATGTGGCAAAGTTTTGTGACAGCGCCAGCAAGGTCTACACCATCCGAGACGGCTCCAGTCACCAGGAAGAAACGTTTCCGTAAGATGGTGACAGACTACTTGGCTTTCCCTCTAAGTGTACTCCCAGATGCCTCTTTCCCTTTCAAATTTTGGGTCTCTAAGTTGGATACATGGCCAGAGCTTAGCCAGTATGCATTGGAGGTGCTGGCTTGCCCTGCTGCCAGTGTATTATCTGAGCGCGTCTTTAGTGCTGCAGGTGGTGTAGTAACAGACCGTCGCATGCGACTATCCTCAGAGAATGTAGACCGGCTTACTTTTCTGAAAATGAACAAGGCATGGATCTCACCTGAATTTGCCTGTCCGTTTTCAGATTAAATAACTGTTTGGCAACGTTTTCCATGTCTCCTGTTATGTTCATCTTTCTACCACCTGAACTCTACTCCCTGGGCTACAAGACCGCCATTTGTTGCTCGTAAGTAATTGGCAGGGGTACTGACTCCTGGCCAGCCTGGTTACAGCACGACAGCTGTTTCCTGGCAGTGTGAACGTCAATTATCCTCCAATAAGTTGTGCTGTCGTGTTGCATTCGGGTTAGCCGACTCTATGGTGCCTGCAGTTTAGGTGATTCCTATGTGTGCTGTGGGATATGTAAATAAAGGCTGTTTCCATTGTGACAATAGGACAAGCACCCACTGTAGGACTGTGTGATTCGGTAACTGCGGACGGCTTGCGTCCTGTCAACTTACATTTTCATGGGTGCGTTCTGCTACCCGTCCAGGGTCCAGTACCGTCAACTGGTTCTCCCCAGTGCCTTTGGCCTAGGTGCCTCCATCTCCGTATCCGAGTTCCACCAACGTCTGCTGGTCCTTGGTAGTGCTTTGGAGCACAGGTACCTCCTGCTTAGTAACCGTGTCACAGTAACGTCAGCTGGTACTCGGTTGTGACATTGCCTCTTTTCCTTCTGCTACCCGTCCGGGGTCCAGTACCGTCAACTGGTTCTCCCCAGTGCCTTTGGCCTAGGTGCCTCCATCTCCGTATCCGAGTTCCACCAACGTCTGCTGGTCCTTGGTAGTGCTTTGGAGCACAGATACCTCCTGCTTAGTAACCGTGTCACAGTAACGTCAGCTGGTACTCGGTTGTGACATTGCCTCTTTTCCTTCTGCTACCCGTCCTGGGTCCAGTACCGTCAACTGGTTCTCCCCAGTGCCTTTGGCCTAGGTGCCTCCATCTCCGTATCCGAGTTCCACCAACGTCTGCTGGTCCTTGGTAGTGCTTTGGAGCACAGGTACCTCCTGCTTAGTAACCGTGTCACAGTAACGTCAGCTGGTACTCGGTTGTGACATTGCCTCTTTTCCTTCTGCTACCCGTCCGGGGTCCAGTACCGTCAACTGGTTCTCCCCAGTGCCTTTGGCCTAGGTGCCTCCATCTCCGTATCCGAGTTCCACCAACGTCTGCTGGTCCTTGGTAGTGCTTTGGAGCACAGGTACCTCCTGCTTAGTAACCGTGTCACAGTAACGTCAGCTGGTACTCGGTTGTGACATTGCCTCTTTTACTTCTGCTGCCCCTCCGGGTTCCAGCACAGTCAGCTGGTCCTCGTTACTTCCATTGTCTCTTGCTCCATCTGATACCCGTCCGGGTTCCAGTAACGTCAGCTGGTTCTCGGAAATTAGACGACCTTAAAGACCACCCAGAAGAAGATGACGACAACAAGGACGACGAGCATGAAGCCAACCAGCCTGAACACCATCACAAAGAAAAAATAAAAGATTACCCAGAAGAAGATCACCAACAGGACAAAGAAGGTTAAGACAAACTACAAGATACAGAACAAGAGACAGAAGAACAATAAGCAGAAGATCAAAAAGCAGAAGAACATGAAGTATAAGACCAAAATGAAGAGCAAAATATATGCTCTAAATTCTAAGCAGAAGAAGACTAAGCAGTGTATGGGGGTGAGTCCGTTCCTCCTTGTGGTGCCCCTGGAAAATGCCTGCTGCTGCAGGCTAAACTGAACACGGACAAATACTGTTGTAATTTAAATCTTTTGTGACAGCAAGAACGGAAGGATGAACAATTCATACTTTTACAGATTACAAGTACAGGAATCTCTGTCACAAATAAGAATATGATGAAGAAGATGAAGAGGAAGAAGATGAAGAATTTGAATATGAAGAAGATTAATTAGTTTAATAATAACAATATGAGTAATGTAAACAAAAACATGAATAGCAAGAAGTTTAAGAAGAAGATTAAGAAGGTGAAGATGAAGAATAATTTGATGAGAAAGATGATGCTGCTGAAGATTATGAAGGAGAAAGTGTGGCACTGGCAAAAGTTAAAAAGGTGAAGAGCATGGAAGTTGTGAAACATACATATTTGCCAAAATAGAAAAAAGGTTAACAACATTGTCAATTTGTTAGGCAATCCAAACGTATTTCCAAAAAAAATATATTAATGCTATTCCAATGCATTGGTTTAAACATGTATGCCTTTAATGTCTCCTCAACCTCCCCCAATACATTCTACATTAGTCTTTGTTGTTTTCCTTCATGTACAATTAACCAACAAGGCAAGAATGGGTTTTTTTAATGTCGATATTTGGTTCCCATAGACTTACATGGGACTTCCGGTATCGGAATCGGATATCGACGATATTTAGTGATATCGACGATACCATTCCGATTCGATATTTTTAGATATCGAGCAATATCGCTCAACACTAAACAGCACCCTATGTGGGCCTTTATTGTGCAATTGTATACTGGGCAGTCACCCCCTCCCTATATGGGTATGTAGAGAGTGGATGTTTCATCTGGTATTTTGCACCTATGCTAACATCTTGCTTTATGGGCTAGCTGCACCCTGCAGTGCATTTGTTCTGAGATCTGGGTAGGTAAGTGTTGATGTTTTTTTCTGCTGTTTATATTGAATTTTTAGAGGCCTTGAGTCTCCTTTAGTGGCTTTGCTGGATAGTGTAGCGTAGGACTTGTAAGCGTGGGGACCTTTGGCGCAGGTTACAAGCTTACGTATTTTGGCAAAAATATCAACTAATACCACACTAATTTTGTATTTTTTGCATTGTATTTTTCGGGGTGCAGCGAAGCCCAAGCACGTTTGGTCTCGCATGAGGGGTGTTCACACTGGTGCGCATTGAGTGTACTGGCCAGCCTGCCTAATCGAAGAGTAGGGGCGTGACTAATAGGCTGTGAACCAGACACTATGCAGTATCCTTGTGTGAACGGCAACCCATGTGGGCCTTTATTGTGCAATTGTATACTGGGCAGTCACCCCCTCCCTATATGGGTATGTGGAGAGTGGCAGTTTCATCTGGTATTTTGCACCTGTGGTGCTAACATCTTGCTTTATAGGCTAGCTGCACCCTGCAGTGCATTTGTTCTGAGATCTGGGTAGGTAAGTGTTGATGTTTTTTTCTGCTGTTTATATTGAATTTTTGGAGGCTTTGAGTCTCCTTTAGTGGCTTTGCTGGATAGTGCAAGGAAATTGGACCCCAAAAGTTTTTGTGTAATTTGTCCTGAGTACGCTGATACCCCTTATGTGGGGGAAAAATACTGTTTGGGTGCACTTCAGGGCTTGGAAAAAAAGTAATGACGTTTTGGAATGCAGACTTTGATGAGTGTCATGGTCAGTTTGCAGAGTCCTTGATGTGCCTAAACAGTGGAAACCCCCCACAAGTGACCCCATTTTGGAAACTAGACCCCCTAAGGAACTTATCTAGATCTGTGGTGAGCACTTTGAACCCCCAAGTGCTTCACACAAGTTTATAATGCCCGGGCATGAAAAAAAAAATCCAATTTTTTTCACACAAAAATGATATTTAAGTAACCAATTTTTTTTTCCCAAGGGTAACATGAGAAATTGGACCATGAAAGTTGTTGTCCAATTTGTCCTGAGCACGTTAATACCCCATATGTTGTGGTAAACTACTGTTTGGGCGCAGGGCAGAGCTCAGAAGGGAAGGAGCACCGTTTGACTTTTTCAACGCCGAATTGGCTGGAATTGAGATCAGACGGCATGTCACATTTGGAGAGCCGCTGATGTGCCTAAACAGTGGAAACCCCTCAATTCTAACTCCAACCCAAACCCCAACACATCCCTAATCCCAACCTTAATCGTAACCCTAACGACAAACTTAACTCTAACACACCCGTAACCCTAGTCCCAACCCTAACCCTAACTTTAGCCACAACTCTAACCCTAACTTTAGCCCCAACCCTAACCCTAATGGGAAAAAGGAAATAAATACATTTTTTTAATTTTATCATTTTTCCCAAACTAAGGGGGTGATAAAAGGGGGTTTGATTTACTATTCATAGCGGGTTTTTATGATTGGCAGCTGTCACACGCTAAAAGTCGCTTTTTATTGCAAAAAAAAGTTTTTGCATCATCATATTTTGAGAGCTATAATTTTTTCTTCTTTTGGCCCACAGAGTCATGTGAGGTCTTATTTTTTGCGGGACGAGTTGACATCTTTACTGGTACCATTTTTGGGCATATGACATTTTTTGTTCGCTTTTTATTATGATTTTTGGGAGGCAGAATAAACAAAAACCAGCAATTCATGAATTTCTTTTGGGGAGGCGTTTATACCGTTCCGCGTGTGTAAAATTGATAAAGCAGTTTTATTCTTCGGGTTAGGACAATTACAGCGATACCTCATTTGTATCATTTTTTTATGTTTTGACGCTTTTATACAATAAAAACGATTATATATAAAAAATAATTATTTTTTCATCGCTTTATTCTGCGAGCTATAACTTTTTTATTGTTTCACTGATGATGCTGTATGGCAGCTCGTTTTTTGCGAGACAAGTTGACGTTTTTAGCGGTACCATGTTTATTTATATCCATCTTTTTGATTGCGTGTTATTCCACTTTTTGTTCGGCGGTATGATGATAAATCATTGTTTTTATCCTTGTTTTTTTTAAGGGGTTCACTAAAGGGGTTAACTAATGGGACAGTTTTATAGGGCGGGTCGTTATGGACGCGGCGATACTAAATATGTGTATTTTTATTGTTTGTTTTTTTTATTTATTTGAAGAAAGGAATTTATTGGGGAATATTTTTTTTTAAATTTATTTATGAATTTTTTTTTACACATGTTTTTATTTTTTTTACTTTTTTACTTTGTCCCAGGGTGGGACATCACTGTATTATATCAGATCGCTAGTCTGACACTGTGCACAGCACTCTATCAGACCAGCGATCTGACTGGCAGTGCTGCAGGCTTTCTCAGCGCATGCACTCAGCAGGCACTGAGGAAGCCGCATCCCTGCAGGACCCGGAAGGACCCCGTGGCCATCTTGGATCCGGGGTCCTGCATCTTTAATCGCAGTGTGCCAGGGGTGAATGTGCTGGGAGCGGTCCGTGACCGCTCCTGGCACATAGTGCCGGGTGTCAGCTGTGATATTCAGCTGACACTCGGCAGCGATCAGCTGCGCTCCACTCGGGAATTAGGTCCCTGGTCACATGGACGGAATAGTACGTCAGATGGGATAAAGAGGTTAATCGGAAAGCAATGGGCCCAATATTATACTACAGAGCTGTGAAGATCTGCATTTTTTTCTCATGCTGATTTGGTACATGGGTACTATGGGTGCATGGGGAATATTAAAATGCACTCAGATGTCATCGAAGTGCAGTCCAATATAAGTGCAAAGAATCAATGGAGAAGATGGAGAAATTAACTTCTCCATCTTCTTCACATCTGTGATATCATTCTCTCATACAAGAGGATTGGATCACACTGATAGGACACTCAGCTGAAAACTGACAGTTTGAGCCAAGTGTCATTAGCATATTCAGCATGAGAGAATCAACTGTCCTGTGAGTGAGACCCTAGACTAAAATTAATGTTGAATCTTTCCCAAAGTGCTTCTAAGTGGAGGAAAAGTTTAACTAGTTCAGGACTGGGCCATTTACTTCCACCGTTCCTGACCATTTTCTTTTTTTTACACATGTTATAAAGGACTCTAAAATGTTTTCTCGCTCAGATGATTGATTCATATTTTCTTAGTGATTTGTGGTTTTTCATTTTTCTATTATTGACATACTTTCTTTTTTTGGTGGAAAATATAAAAAATATGTATCTGGTTTTCACATAGTTTTTTGTCTGGATTGGCAGTGGGTTTTTTTATTTATTTTTTTCTTAACTTTACTTATTTTTTACTTTCTCAGTTATTTTTCATTTATTTCACATATTTAAAGACCTTTAAAGTGCATTGCAAGAATTAAATACTTTTTTAATGATTTTTCCTGTAGCTAGGCTTGGTATATTAGCTCAAGTTACAGTAGAAATGCAGCTATCTAGCTGCATAGAAGAGTTGGCTGTTTCTCTTAGGACCTGTAGCTCTTGTTCCCTCTCCACATCCAGTGATCACATGACCGCTGATTAAGGAAGAGAATGCACCGTTAGCGCATCTACTGTGTACACAGCGCTTATTTAGCACTGTGTAAACAGTATAACCAGCAAGGAGAGATAAATGTAATAGTAGAGCTATTAAAACCTGCCTTCTATTAACTATTTTAAAATAGAATTATGCCTAGAGTGAGAGGACATGGGGCTTGAGACGGTATATTAAGACCAGTCCCTCTATATTTGAGTTCCTGCTTACTTTGACTCTGGAGGAATAAGTCTCATCAGGATTAACAGGTTAGATGGAACCATTTATCTTTAGAGCAGGAGTATTATCAAGCACCTTATTGTTATACACCTTGTATATATTCGGTTACGACTAGGGATGAGCGGACCCGTGGATGTTTGGGATGGGCGGGTTCGACAGAACTACAGAATGAACACTCATTTCCAGCAGATGATGCCAATATTGCGCAAGAAGAAACACAAAAAGATGTCAAAACCAAGAACTTGACTGTCACATCCATGTTCCTTATTTAAAGCTCCCCTCATTTTTTTTTACGTTGTTTTTGGCAAAGTACTCCTACAATCACGGTTGCAGATTAGAACAATTTGTTTTTATGCACAGTATTATCAGACATAGGTGCATAAAAGTAGAAAATTTGTTTTTGATGCACATTATTATCACATACATGGGTGCATAAGTGTAGAAAAATTTGTACTGACAGTACTATCAGACATGGGTGCATAAGAGTAGAAAAATCTGTTTGTACGCACAGTACTTTAAGGCATGGGTTCGTAAGAGTAGAATTTATTTTTGACACACAGGAATATCACAGACATGGGTGCATAAGTGTAGTAAAATTTGTTTTGACACACATAACACCCATAGCCACGGTTGCAGATTACAAAGCTTTGGGTATGTACAGATTTATCAGACACTGGTGCAAAGAACACATAGAAAGTGTTTTTGGAAAATTACGCACACATAAAACCTAATCCTATCTCTGACTACAGCTGTGTCCTGCCCCTACGCTAAGCTGAGGAGAAATAAAAAATAACAATCTTGACACAGGTCCAAGTGGAGGAGAAGGTGGATTTAGCAATGCAGGTGGAAGAGGCAAGGGAGGAGTAATACAACACTACTATTGTTGTTTAAGTTGGAAACTTTGGCCGAAAGGTGGCAGATGTGGTTTAACAATGATAAATGTAAGGTTATACACAAAGGAAAAATAAACCAATATCACCATTACACACTGAACGGGAAACTTCTGGGTAAATCTGAAATGGAGAAGGACTTGCGTATCCTAGTTAATGATAAACTTACCTGGAGCAGCCAGGGCTCGGCAGCAGCTGCCAAGGCAAACAGGATCATAGGGTGCATTAAAAGAGGTCTGGATACACATGTTGAGAGTATTATACTGCCTCTGTACAAATCCCTTATCAATATAGATAAACACGGCACTCATACAGTATGAAGTATTGATGCTCAAGATCCAGCCCGTCTTATCCGCAGAGAGAAAGCTGTTCTATATTCCGCCTCGTGTAATGACACCTCAATGAGACAAAAAGCCTGGATGTTGTTGTCGGAACTATGTGCAGCAGCGCATATGTGGAGTGCGACCTCCACAGCGACGTGTCATTGAGATGTCATTACACAAGGCGGAATATAGAACCATTCCCTGAACTAGTTCTGATGAAGGTCCAGTCTGGGACCAAAAACATTTAACATAATTGTCACCTGGATGTTAATAAATGGAATTTTTTACTGCAAAACATTTTTTTAGAGTGACAAGTTTTCTATTTCTATCTGTACAAATCACTGGTAAGACTGCACATGGAGCACTGTGTATAGTTTTCGGCACCGGTGCTCAGGAAGGATATCATGGAAAAAGAGCGCGTACAAACAAGGGCAACAAAATTAATAAAAGGGATGGGGGAACTACAATACCCAGAGAAAGTAGCAAAATTAGGATGATTTAGTCTAGAAAAAAGATGGCTGAGGGGCGATCTAATAATCATGTATAAGTATATAAGGGGATAATACAAATATCTCTCTGAGGATTTATTCTGACAGAATATAGGCTGAACTGGATGGATAAATGTCTTTTTTCTGCTTTTTTCGTTACTATTTTTTTGTATTTCTTTCTTTTTTTATTGTTTTTTTAGGGAATTGAGTTAAATCATCGGAGAATTACCAAACTAAAACTAGCAATCTAGAATCAGGAGGTGTCGGTCCCAGTGGAGGAAGAAATGGAAGTGGTGGAGTAGGTGGAAGTGGCAAGGTAGCAATAATCTAACTCTGTTTTTTTCAGTGCTTCTTTCTGTCTTTTTTATTAAGGGAACTCACTTAAAACACCCGAGAATTTACAAAGCTAAAGCTAGCAATCTAGAACCAGGAGGCGTAAGTACAAGTGGATGAATAGCTGAACATGTTAGTAGGTGGAAGATTCAAGAGAGGAGTAGTCCAACACTGTTTTTGTGTGGTTTTTATGTTTTTTTATTTTTTTTTAATGGAACTGTTTTAAAAGAAACTAGAATTAACAAAACTAAAACTAGAAATCTAGAAACAGGTGTGGGTCCAAGTGGAGGAAGAGATGGACATGGCGGTGTAGTTGAAGGTGCAAGGGAGGAGTAATCCAACACTGTATATTTTTTTCTGAGTATTTTGTTTTTATTTTTTTTTAGGGAACTAACTTAAAATAACATAGAATTAACTGAAAATAAACTAACAAGCTACAACTGGGAGCCGGAGGTCCAACTGGAGAAGGAAGTGGAGGAAGTGGAGGAGGTGGAAGTGGTGTATATTGCTTTTTTTTAATTTGAGGAGGAGGCACCCATAGGAAACAAATGGCAAACAGAGTTGAATACTGGCTGTGTGAGGCTGATATATTTGTCTAGTTATCCAAAGGTATTGACAAGTCCTGTGGGATCCATACCTGGTTTATTTTAATGAATGTTAACTTATCCTCGCATGTGGACAGTCAAATGCGCCTGTCTGTGAAAACACATCCTTCCATGCTAAACACAAGTTCCGACAGTACACTTGCAGCAGAGTAGGCTTGTCATCACATCCAAGGCATATAAGGCAAACTCAGACCATGTGTCCAGTTTGGAGACCAAGAAGTTAAAAGGGGCAGACCCATCAATTAGTATGTGGAGATGTGTGGACAGGTACTCTTCCACTGTGTTGTTGTAACGCTGTCTCCTGTTTATACACACCATATCAGACGGGTGTGCCATATGTTGTGGTGTGCTCATAAAGTTTTGCCATATTTTGACCATGTCAACCCTGCTGTGATGCAGAGACACAGTCGAGCTCAGCAACTCCTGGTGTCAAATTAGATGGCTGAGCTGTCAATCAAAACACAGACAGCTCAGCCCACCCCTGCACAAGACTTGACAGCGGAGCTGTCAATCACTGAATAGACAGCTCAGCACTGAAGGGTGGTATTGCTATACCTACTTTTCCGAGGTGGTGGCGGTGCCCCAGCTGCTTTGGTGACTTCCTCCTTTCCCTCTGTCTGGTTATTCCACTGAGCCCCTGCTGACAGGTGGGAAAGCCATCAGTATTTTGTCTACCAGCGGGTGCTTGTATTCTCACATTTTGTGATCATGCTCCAGTGACGGAAGTAATGATGGTACGTTGTCCTTGTAGCGGGGATCCAGCAGGATGGCCACCCAGTAATCTGCACTGATAAGAATACGGGCAACTCAGCAGTCATTGCGTATGCACAGCAGCATGCATTGGCTCATGTTTGCCAAGCTGCCCAGAGGCCACATACAAGTTGTCCTTGGTGGGAGGTGTATCGTCTGTGTACTGTACCCCGAGCAGAGCTCCAATGATGCCCTTGAGCTGCTCTGAGTGCCACCCTGATGTGAACATGGTTGCTCCTCCTCCTCTTCATCATCCTCCCAAACTGTCCCATGACTGAACAGTTGGGTACCTGGCCACTGTTGAGACGGTAATCCATCCTCCTAACCATGTGTGGATGAAAGGCCTAATAATGGTGTGAATTGGCCTTGGTCCTCCTGCTCCTCTTCCTCCTGTATCACCACCTCATGCATCATCTCCTGAATTGTTTTTTCCAGCAGGCATATAAGTAGTATAGTAACCCTTATGATGACATCATCAGTGCTGGCCATGTTGGTGAACTATTCAAACCCGTGCAAAAGTCACACACGTCCTGCATGGAGGTTCACTCATTGGTGGTGAAGTGGTGTTTCACAGAGCAACTCAGTAGTGCGTGCTGCAGCTTAAACTCCATAATTGTCTGCTATTGCTTGCACACTCTCCAGCATACATAAGGGGAAGTTCCACCTTGTTGGTACATCACATATGAGGCGATGAGCTGGAAGGCAGAAGTGGTGATGCAGCACAGAAGGCGAGCAGCAGCAGGGTGACAACACACATTACCTGCTCTTTCATCTGCAGCTCTGACATATGTGGGTAGTTTTTCAGGAAGCTCTGCACAAGAAAGTTCAGCAAGTGCGCCATGCAAGGGATGTGCGTCAAACCAACCAACCCAGAGCTGCTACGAGATTTCACCTGTTATCGCACTAGGCCAGGCTTGAGGTTCACCAGCTCCAACCATTCATCCGTCTCCTTTTTGATCCCTGTCCACAGCTCCTGTGCATTATGGGAATTGTCCCCCAAACAGAGGAGTTTAAGAAGAGACTGCTGTCGTAACCACCTGACTGTGTGAAGTTGGTGTTGCAGGTCTTACTGTGACTGAATGAGGAGTCAGTGGAGGAAGCGGAGTAGGAAGGGGAGGCAACCTGGACATAGATACGTCTAGCAATCCTTGGTGATGGTGTGAAATGGGCTAAAATGCATTCTACCTCTGTCCCAGGTACCACTACATTTACCCAGAGGGCAGTTAGGGTGGTTTAACGCCTCTGGAAATGCTTACTGGTGGTTATGTGGACTTAGTCAATGATGGTATTGTGCAGTTCACATCTTATTTTGCCCGCATCATGTGTGTGCAGGACAGTAATACCCACCTGAAAAAGTAGAGGTGGCTTGGAAGAACATACTGAGCCACAGACACAGCCATCAAACTATCTGTCTCCACCAACCGGAATGACAGCATTTCAAAAGCCAGCAATTTGGAAATGCTGTCATTCAGGACCATGGCTCGTGGGTGGATATAGGTATCTCCTCTTTCTCTTGAAGTTTTGGTGGATGAAAAGCTGAACACTTCCATGGGATGGTGTTGAGATACTCTGCTCATTGCAGATGCTGCAGCTAGCCACTGTGCTTCATCATCCTCTGATATGTGCTGCCGTGGTCCACTGACCGCATGCACTAGCCCTACTACATACTCATTCTCCAACCTAACAAATGTTTGGGCATTGGTGCACTCAGACTATTCTACTTCTGAAGCAGGGCCAAATGGATGGGCCATGGAACCTCAGCCAGCTGAGTCATTGGAAAGTAGAAGAGACTGCTGCATGACTTGGGGCTCTGAATGCTTGGCTGATTTTCAAGGGGGTGAGGTGGAAGTCAGATGACTATGGTCCTCAGATGCCAACTCTGCACTATCTGCAGTGGACCGGGTGGAAGAAAATGTGAAGGACCTGGAGGCACTTTTAGTCATCCAATCTACCAACTTTACAATATCTTGTGGACTCAACATTCGTGCAGCGGTATTCGGCCCTATGAAATGAAGCATATTCGGCCCTTTGAAAGCAGAACGTTTTTTCACCTGCGTGCACCAGAAGAAGGTGTTTTATTTGAGTACGTAGCAGGCACAGAATGACCACATCCTCCCCCAGCAGCAGCTGCACCAATAAGATTTTCCAGGTCAGTACGAGAACGCAGATCTCAAACGTATATATTTTTATATTTAACTTGTAGTATTTTCATTTTTTGGGCTATGGGGCTGTGTGACGGCTTATGTTTTGCACTCTGAGCAGACATTTTTAATTATACCATTTTTGGAGGAATGTGATGCTTTGATCTCCTCTTATTGCATTATATTGCAATGTTGCGGCTGTCAAAAAATAACCGTAATTCTGGCTTTTCAATTTTTTCTTGTTACTTTTGTTACCGGTCGGATCCTTTTTTTTTTAATTTTGATACATCAGACAATTCTGAGTGTGTATTTGGTCTTTAACTGTTTTATTTTCAATGGGGCAAAAGGGAGTTGATTTGAACTTTTGTGCTTTTTTTCATATTTTAAAAAACTTTTTTTTTACTTTTTACTGTATTTAATAATTTAATAGTCTATTTAGGGGGCTTTAGGCTGCAATCTTTCGATCACTTGTTATACAGAGTAGTAATAACGATCTCCTATGAATGACACAGGCTGGCTTTCACAGAACGATCATAATGACAGGCATGGGGTTCATCAGAAGGCGCCAACTGACATAACAACTCATCGACGCCCTGCAATTATGTTCCGGGATGGAATCGTGGAATAACGCGTTCTACTGTCGGACATCTGTTGCAGAACGGCAAATAAACACACTATATATTCATGCCAACATTTAGAATACTATATTCAGACAGTGAAGTTTTATTCCAACAGTCATTTTTAGGATGTGGTTGTGCTAATCTCCTCCGGATTAGCATAACAAAATTGGGACGGTTGATATGTACGCATATTTTACAATATTCTTAATGGCTGTCACCACTAGCTATGTAAACATTTGTTGGGGGCACACATTAGAGGGCATTAGTAGCTTGTATACTGTTTTGGAGGACATGTGTGGCTAACTTTGAAAACGCTAAGTTTATTAAAAAATGGTATGTAAAATTTGATTATTGGTGGATTTACAGCAGTGCAGTACCATTAGAATAAAGTGCATGACAGAAAGAAATAGGAATAAAATTGGGATATGATGTTATTGTAATGTTTTTTATTTTTAACCTTAGACCTCCAGTCTTAAGCTATACGTTTGCAGTTACTGTATGTGTCTGCATATTTGTGAATCCTCACATTGTGCACACTGCACACTGTATGGCTTCTCCAGAGCTGATGCAGGTTCCAGGAGCAGCCAGTTATGTGTCTGCAAGTATATTTACAAACTTCTGAACATACTCGGACTAGACTGTATCCAGCCTCGCTCAATAAAAAACAAATAGTGAAGAGTGAATACACCTTCGGCACTATTCATTACTCGCACGTATTGAGACATTTGTTTATCTTTGCCCGGATTGCCCCAGTCGCACAACTGCTAGATAAAGATACGCTATTCATTAAACCAATAGAAGAATAATTTTATTTTTATGTCGCCTTGTTGACACTGCAACAGCGGACTATTAAAAATTTTTGCCACTGCTAAATTGTGACGTTTGCTTATCTCAGTCCCCATTTCGCCAGTCGCACAACTGTTAGATTAATATACGCTATTTATTAAACCAATAGAAAATTATTTTTATTTTTATATTGCCAATCTGGCACACTGCAACACTGGACTAATGATTCCATATGTTCTTTGATCCTGGCCCCATGTGTCTTATACCTGACCCCATGTGTCTCATTTCTGGCCCCCATATGGTCCATTCCTGGCCCCTTATATCTCAATCATGATCCCATGTGTCTTCATCCTGCCTTATATGTTCTCTCATCCTGGCACCATATATCTCCATCCTGCCTCCCATATATTCTCCCATAATAGCCTCATGTGCCTCATTCCTGGCCCCATATGTCTTTATCCTGCCCCCATATGTTTTCACATCCTGGCCCCTTGTGTGTCTCATTCCTGGCCCTCATGTGTCTTCATCCTGCCCCTATATGAACTCCCATCCTTCCCACCATATGATCTCCCATCCTGCCCCCATATGTTCTCCCATTATGACCCCATGTGTCTCCACCTTGAATCCATATGATCTCACATCCTGGCCCCATAGGTGAGGATGAGGCGACGCATGGCAGTGACATCATACGCTGGAGACATTGGCTGCAGGCCTCTGATTGGCTGGTAGTTGGTAACTATTGCCATGCAGGAAACAGGTGGCTTCCTGCATGGCATCAGATTTCAGCTGAATGTCAGCTCAATTACTGAACCAGCTGAATCCTGCCCTTGGGGCCCGGTGAACAAAAGCAAAAAGAGTCTTCCTTCTGCCCAACGGGCTCCATACACCAGTAATGGCAATAATGCTCTGTTGTCCACCGCTATGGCTTCACCCCATCTAGTTGGCATGTGACCTCACGTATGCAAAGCACATACTTGTGATTATGCATCTGCCACTTCTGGTGCCAGGAAATCCTCACAGCATGCAGTGAATGTGATGTGAGGATTCAGAAGTCTGCAGTCACATAAAGTAATTGCAGACTCGTACACTAAGGCCGGACAACCACTTTAAGAAAAAAGCTCCACGCCATTGCTATTTTTCAATTTTTAGACTTCATGTTTTATTTTATTCTCTAATAACACGACTTAACTGGATTTTGTTTGCTTGAAAGTTGAAATATTTCTAAAATAGTCATCTGACATGGCTTCAACTTATCTCAGCTAATGGTAGAGCTTAGTTATAATCTAGCTCTAAAATATGCATAGATCTGTCTACTCTTCCACTGAAGACAAAGCAGAAAGAGCATTTGCTTCCTCCTGGACGATGCCCTTATTTCCTGAATTTGCATTTTTGTGTATATCAATGATGAGATATCACTCAACAAAGGAAATAAAACAGTCTGCGGAGTGACAGATCCCGAAGAAAGAAATGTGTCAGGTGCTGATTACAGTTGGTGCTTCTCTCCAGAAAGCTGTTACAATGAAATGCTGACAGCTCTTATTATGACATTTCATCATAGTGATGTCTTCAATGTCTTTGTTGTGTCATTTAGTTGGCACTGCATATGGTTATTATCTAATGAACAGCAAGTACCAGCTGTGGTTATCAGTGAGACAACAGAGCTGTTACAGAGGTTGTGCACTTGCCATGTAATGCAGCAATGCATAGATATGAAAAAAGGACCTGAAGCCCAAAGATTTAACCTTCTCTGCAGTATTGTCAGACTGAACTGCTGTTTCTTGCATTGTCTCTTTGAGAGGTCATCCTCCTTTTACTAAGTTATTATCCAGAATACTCTAATTTTAACTGTTGAGTGATGGTTTCAGTCCAGAGTAATGTACTTGAAAACTCTCCATATACATTATTCCTACCGTGAACAGAAAGAATGGAGTTTCAATCAAGAGCTGTATTACTTTGTAGAACTGTGAAATCAGACCAAAGATGTCATCTGTATGAAGATTGTACTTCTTCCTGTGCCTAGATGGGTTTTCATGAGATACTCCAGTATCTTACTCTATTCCCTGTTGGGTTAAAAGGACTCTGTCAGCAAATAACGATTGTTCAAACCAAGAGCAGGCGCATGGTCAATCTTGCCATGGCCAAACAGCTTGTTGTCCTTTATTTCCACCCCCTCTACTTTGATTGACAGCTCTGGATTCATAAAGCCAGAGAAAGACATAGATAGGTGGAAAACAAGCATATGGGAAAATGTACTTAAATGTTTGGCTTTGCCATGATTCACCGTCCTACAGTACTTGGTTTGAACAATCATTATGTGCTGACAAATTCCCTTTCATTACCATTAGAGTGTATATCAAAATTCAAATTCACTAAATAACATGGATTTTCCAAAGAAATTCAACTTGCTGCAAACTTATTCTAAACAATGTGAATGTTTCCTATTATGCTTCAGGATCTCTCTAGACAACAGAGCATAATAAACATGATGTGTAAAGAAAAACAAAACAAAAACCATAAAATCTCAAAGTTCAGCCACCTGGCTGCCCATGCTGCTAACTGTCCTTTTTGTTGTACCTATTCATTCCACTGGTGTGTCCAGGCCTCTGTTCTTTCCTGCTCTAATCTCCAGCCAGCAATGCCTCTTCCAACTTCAATGACTGATCCTTTACTGGGTAACTTCAAGCAAACTCAGTTAATCAGGAGGAGATGGTGCTGGATGGAGAATACAGCCAAAGTGACAGAGGTGTCTGATCGACAAATAGCTCTTCATCCTCATTTGTATATCAAATGTTTCAGACTGAAATCTTGCTTACTAGGGATGGCCAAACATGAACTATAAAGTTCGGGGTCCATACTGAACACCTTTTCCTGAAGTGCGTTTTACTGTTCAGGTTATGCAGCCCCAGCATCCGGTGTTTCCCATGCTGTTGTGAACCCTCTGGACCTGACTTCTGAGTTTGGGCTCCTTCTAGTGACTGCTGATAGTAATGAAACTGCCTTGACTAACTGAAGTCCATCACCTGGGGGCGATGAGTGGCAATCAGGTGGGACTGACTGGGGAGATATAAGTGAGCTACCTTCCCATGATCCTCACCGGTGATTGTTGCTTCCTGGTCTCTTTTGGAAGTCAGCTTGGTTCCTGCTTTGTCCTGCAACTTTCAGATAAGTTATTTGCTGTTTTTTTCTGTGGCATTTGTTTTTGCTCATATCAGTCTTTGCCCTTCTGGTGGAAGTACTAGCCAGGTTCCCCTGTGGGGGCCTGCGTTGGACTCTGTCTCTTTTGCCACTGTTTATGCATTTTCAGTACCCTGTTCAGTATCTGCTAATTTGCTACCAGTTCACACCAGAGTGCTGATCTAGCGGGGGAGAGATCGTGTGGTCTCAGTATTTTTGTATATCAGACATGTTGGAGTTTTTCTTAGAGTTTTTGCTGAATTGCAGACAGTATTCTGTCCTGTCCTGTTCTATCTAGACTGTTTGGGCCCCAGCTTTTGCTTGCTGTTTTCTGCCCGTGTTTGTATTTCATCTTGCCTCACCGCCAATATATGTTTGGGGGCTACCTATTCCTTTGGGGGCTTTACTCTGGGGCAGTTAGCTTTCCCTTTCTCTCTTTAGGCTTAGTTAACTCTCCGGCTGTGTCGAGGCGTCTAGGGCACCGTAGGCACGTCCCACGGCTGCTTCTAGTTGTGCTGTTAGTTTAAGGGTCTGCAATCCGCTAATTACCAACCTCTCTGGGTGTCTGGTTGCCTAGGCTATTTTTGCTGCTGTCCTTCTCGGCTACCAAATCATAACAGAATCACCTGCCTAACCATAATCCTAGAGTACTCAAAAGAAGGAAAGAATAGTAAAGAAAAAAAAAAGTTTCAGAATTTTTTATATTTTTTATACATATTTTTTCCTCTTTTTCTCTGGGGGCCGTAGGAGGATTTTTTTTTTCCCAATGGAGACTAAGCAGTTGTCGTACCGTGTTGAGCAGCTCGCTGCTGAAGTTCGGGGAATTTCTGTCTATCTCACTCAGTTCTGTGCTGTGGAACCTAGGATCCCTCTTCCTGATTTATTTTCTGGGGATCAGTCCAAATTTTTGAACTTTGAAAATAATTGTAAGTTGTTTTTTGCCTTGAAACCTAAGACTGGGCCTTTTCCCTGACACCTGGGGATCCGGTTTTGGCTAATGTTGATGTGTTTTTTCAGGCTCTGGCGTTGTTGTATGATGAACCTAATGTTATTGATCAAGCTGAGAAAACCATGTTGGCATTGAACAAGGGTCAGGAAGCGGCAGAGTTATATTGTCAGAAATTCCAAAAGTGGGCAGTCCTTACTAAATGGAACGATGATGCCCTAGCGGCTCTTTTTCAGAAGGGTCTGGCAGAGACCGTAAAGGATGTTATGGTGGGATTTCCTGTCCCCTCTGGTCTCAATGACTCTATGACTCTATGTCATTAGCCATTCAAATTGACAGATGTTTACGTGAACGTAGAAATATGCGAGAGGTGGTGATACCTTGCGAACAAACCTCTGAGCCCATGCAGTGTGATTGGGTTGTTTCTGGGGCTCAGCGTCAAGAATTTCGTAAGCGTAATAATAAGTTGTGCTTCTATTGTGGGGACGCTTCTCATACTTTTTCCGTCTGCCCTAAGCGGGGAAAACGTTTTTAGCGCTCATCTGTTTTGGGCAATGTACAGTCTAAATTTCTCTGGACTGTTATCTTGATCTGCTCTTTATCCACATTTTCTGCTCAGGCTTTTGTCGATTCAGGAGCAGCCCTGTGTCACGCTGTCTAATGATATGTATACAATGTCAGTAAACTATTAATACAGGAACAACACTCTATACAACAAGTAGTATAGCAACATCAGCATGTAAGTATAGAATAGATTTACCTGACACGATATCTGCTGAACTCAGGGTTAATCTTGAGGACTTGATGAGCTGAAACAGGAAAGAGGTGGACCGGGATCTAACCTGACCCTAAACTGGGGTCCTAACTAATCCCTCACCTTGGAGGTACTGATAATGGTTCAGAGGTCCAAGTCTCCAACCTAACCCTGTCTCCTATCAGACCCTGAACCCTGTAATCAGTCCTAAGAAGGATCCTGACTACCACCAAAGGGATATGGGCTGATCTCAGCTAAATACACAGATTAGACATATAAGACAGACAGGATAACACACGCTTGCATACACACTCAAACACCAAAGGAACATAAATGGTCTGGGAAATAAACTCTAACCAAGTTGAGCTTAGAACAACTAAGGAGCTCACAACTAAAGTCTATACAGATTCATTCCTATCTGTGGTCTGCATGAAGGTTTCACTGGCAACTCCCCAAGCAGACAGCCAGGAATTTAAAGGAAACCAATCAACAAATAATCAATTGCAGCCGGGAGAAACTGCACCCAGTCCCAGCACCGAGCACAGACAGAATTAACTCCCTAGCTGCCAAACACAAAGAAACAGCAGCTCAGCTGTGAGAAGTCAAAATGTGCAACCGCGACGATCTTCGTGGCAATGCACACATGACAGTACCCCCCCTTCTACGAGGGGCCTCCGGACCCTCAGGGTCAGGCCTGCCCGGGTGAGTTCTGTGGAAGGTCCGAACCAAACGATCTGCGTTAACATCAGACGCAGGGACCCACGTCCTCTCCTCCGGACCATACCCCTTCCAGTGCACCAAGTACTGAAGGGACCGGCGATTCAGACGTGAGTCAATGATCTTTGATACTTGAAATTCCAAGTTACCATTGACCAACACAGGAGGAGGAGGTAGAGGTGACGGTATGACTGGTGCAACATACCTTTTAAGTAATGACTTGTGGAACACATTATGAATTTTAAACGTAGGAGGGAGGTCCAGACGAAATGCCACAGGATTAATTATGGAACTGATCCTGTACGGCCCGATGAATCTGGGACCCAGTTTCCAGGAGGGCACTTTAAGTTTTATATTCCTGGTAGACAACCATACCAGATCGTTCACATTCAGATCTGGACCAGAAACTGTCCTCCTATCAGCCATACGTTTGTAACGGTTCCCCATCGCACTCAGATTATTCAATACACCTCTCCACACAGAAGCAAGTGACGACGAGAAACGCTCCTCCTCAGGAACCCCAGAAGGGCCCCCCCCATTGAAAGTACAAAACTGGGGATGGAAACCATATGCCCCAAAAAACGGGGACTTACCAGTGGACTCGCTCCGCCTGTTGTTAAGAGCGAACTCTGCCAGAGGCAAGAAAGAAGACCAGTCCTCTTGGTTCTCTGAGACAAAACACCGGAGATATGTCTCTAAGCTCTGATTCAGACGCTCTGTCTGACCATTGGTCTGCGGATGAAAAGCCGAGGAAAATGACAATTGCATCCCCCGACGTAAACAAAATGCCCTCCAAAATTTGGACACAAACTGAGACCCCCTATCTGACACCACATCAGAAGGCAACCCATGAAGTCTAACGATCTCCCTAATGAACACCTGCGCCAGAGTTTTAGCATTAGGGAGTGCAGGAAGAGCAACGAAATGTGCCATCTTACTGAACCTGTCAACAACCACCAGTATGACAGTATTACCTGACGACGGAGGAAGGTCCGTAATGAAGTCCATAGATAAATGAGTCCATGGACGCTCCGGAAGTTTCAAGGGTAAAAGGGTCCCAGACGGACGGGTATGAGGGGTTTTAGAGCGAGCACACACCCCACATGACGCGACAAAAGTTATAACATCTTTATTAGCATTAGGCCACCAAAACCGGCGAGAAAGGAGATCTAAAGTAGCCTTACTCCCTGGATGTCCTGCTAGAGCAGAATTATGATGTGCCTCAATAACCTTTTGTCTCAACAGATTTGGGACAAACAGTCTCCCTGGAGGTCCTGCAGGGGCGTCCCCCTGAGCCTCTAACACCTCCTCCTCAAGCTCAGAAAATACAGCCGACACTACCACCCCCTCCTGAAGGATAGGACTCGGGTCATCCGTTTTCCCGGCCCCTGGGAAACTGCGAGACAAGGCATCAGCCTTTATATTCTTAGACCCCGGGCGATAAGTGACGACAAAATTAAACCTGGTAAAAAACAACGACCATCGAGCTTGTCTGGAATTCAGACGCTTAGCGGATTCCAAATACAACAGGTTCTTGTGATCAGTAATAACGGTAACCGGGTGGACTGCCCCCTCCAAAAAGTGACGCCATTCTTCAAAAGCTAACTTAATGGCCAAAAGTTCCCTATTGCCGATATCATAATTCCTTTCGGCGGACGACAATTTCTTAGAAAAGAAAGCGCACGGATGCCATTTACCAGGGGACGGACCCTGGGACAATATAGCACCCACCCCTACGTCAGACGCATCCACCTCCACAATGAACGGCTGAGATGCATCTGGTTGGATGAGAACGGGTGCCGAAGCAAAACATTTCTTCAAAGAGGAAAAGGCTTGGCAAGCTTTGTCCGACCATTTAGAAAAATCCGTCCCTTTTCTTGTCATGTCAGTGAGAGGTTTGACGACAGATGAGAAATTACAAATAAATTTCCGGTAGTAGTTAGCAAACCCCAAAAAACGCTGCAGAGCCTTAAGATCCCCTGGCTGATCCCATTCAAGCACTGCTCTCACCTTTTCAGGGTCCATACGGAAACCGGAGGCTGACACCAAAAAACCCAAAAACTGAAGTTCCTGTACGGCAAATACACACTTCTCCAGTTTGGCTTATAGTTTATTGTCTCGCAAGATCTGCAACACCTGTCTCACATGCTCCTGATGAGACACAAGATCTGGCGAGTAAATTAAAATGTCGTCCAAATATACAACCACAAACAGCCCCACAAGGTGACGAAAAATGTCATTAACAAAATGTTGGAATACTGCTGGTGCAGTAGTCAGACCAAAAGGCATGACTAGGTTCTCATAATGTCCCTCCGGCGTGTTAAACGCCGTTTTCCACTCATCCCCCTCTTTTATCCTAATCAGATTATACGCCCCCCTGAGATCCAATTTAGAGAACCATTTGGCGCCAACAATTTGATTGAAGAGATCAGGAATAAGAGGGAGTGGATACGGATCTCGAACAGTAATCCGATTAAGTTCGCGGAAATCCAAGCAAGGGCGTAGGCCTCCATCTTTCTTCTTCACAAAGAAGAACCCCGCGGCTACTGGGGAAGATGAAGGTCTAATATGCCCTTTGGCCAGACTTTCAGAAATATAATCTTTCATAGCCTGCCTCTCAGGACCAGAAAGATTATACAACCTAGCTTTAGGCAACTTAGCATCAGGAAGGAGATTAATAGAGCAGTCATACACGCGATGAGGAGGCAACTCCTGACACCCCTCCTCAGAGAAAACATCCCCAAAATCCTCCAAAAAAGGAGGCAATGTACTAGGCACGACCGCACTGATGACTGTGTTCATGCAGTTGCTTTTGCAAAACTCACCCCATTGGCTTATTTCTCTGGACTGCCAATTAATCACAGGGTTATGTTTAACCAA
This sequence comes from Oophaga sylvatica, assembly GCA_033576555.1. Classification (NCBI taxonomy): domain Eukaryota; kingdom Metazoa; phylum Chordata; class Amphibia; order Anura; family Dendrobatidae; genus Oophaga; species Oophaga sylvatica. The sequence goes on along the minus strand of JARQOD010000009.1, from coordinate 126,698,151 downwards.
CCAAGGAAGTCCCAACACAATGGGAGTAGGTAGACCCTCCAACACATAACAAGATAATTGTTCCCTATGTATTGCCCCTACCCGAAGGTCAATGTTATGAACCTCATGAACAAAGCTACCTTGGCCGAGAGGCCTGGCGTCAATGGAGAATATAGGGATCGGTTTGACCAATACACTCAGATGCATACCTTGAGCCTGAGCAAACTGAGCGTCAACCAGGTTAGCCCCGGAACCACTATCAAGAAGAACAGACAATCTCTCCACTCTCGTACCAACTACCACCTCCACTGGTACAAGGAACTGAGAAGAACTGGCGGATGAAATACATACTCCCAGGTTGTCGTCCACCACACAACCTGGGATTAACAGTTTTCCGGCGACTTTTGGCTCAACAAGGCACGGGATGGACATTCTCCAACAAAATGTCCCTCTTTCCCGCAGAAAAAACATCTTCTAGTCCTGCGGCGTACCGCCAATCCCCTCCTACGAAATGATGTCCCTCCCAACTGCATAGGCTCATCCGAACAGACAAGGGGAACCTCAACATAAGGGACTTTAGTGGTAGGTGGAGAAACAACAGGGAGTGGGGTTACCTCACCCCTCTCCCGAAGCCGTCTATCAGTACGGATAGCTAAGGCCATAGCAGCCTCCAGTGAATGAGGAGACTCATACTGAGCCAAAACGTCTTTTAATTTATCAGAAAGCCCATGACAAAACTGGCTCCTAAGAGCTGGGTCATTCCACTGAGTATCTGTGGCCCATCTACGAAACTCAGAAGCAAATTCCTCTGCCGGACGATCTCCCTGCTGTATCTTACGTAATTTTGTCTCAGCAAGAGAGACCCGATCTGGGTCATCATATACCAATCCCAGGGCAGTAAAAAATTGATCTACAGACTGTAGAGCCGGGGATCCCGGAGGAAGGGAAAATGCCCAGGATTGAGGGTCCCCTTGCAGAAGTGAGATAACAATTCCCACTCTCTGCTCATCACTCCCTGATGATCGAGGCCGAAGCCGAAAATACAATTTACATGCCTCCCGGAAGGTGAAAAATTTGTCTCGCCCACCAGTGAACCTGTCCGGGAGAGCTACTTTAGGTTCAACTCTGGTTTTTTCCAGGGGAGACAAAACTTTGGACTTAATGTCCGTCAGCTCCATGGATAATCCCTGCAACTGCAGAGCCAGCTGGGCTACTGGATCCATGGTAACTGGAGATAATTTTTAGTGGCCAGTGAAAATGTCACGCTGTCTAATGATATGTATACAATGTCAGTAAACTATTAATACAGGAACAACACTCTATACAACAAGTAGTATAGCAACATCAGCATGTAAGTATAGAATAGATTTACCTGACACGATATCTGCTGAACTCAGGGTTAATCTTGAGGACTTGATGAGCTGAAACAGGAAAGAGGTGGACCGGGATCTAACCTGACCCTAAACTGGGGTCCTAACTAATCCCTCACCTTGGAGGTACTGATAATGGTTCAGAGGTCCAAGTCTCCAACCTAACCCTGTCTCCTATCAGACCCTGAACCCTGTAATCAGTCCTAAGAAGGATCCTGACTACCACCAAAGGGATATGGGCTGATCTCAGCTAAATACACAGATTAGACATATAAGACAGACAGGATAACACACGCTTGCATACACACTCAAACACCAAAGGAACATAAATGGTCTGGGAAATAAACTCTAACCAAGTTGAGCTTAGAACAACTAAGGAGCTCACAACTAAAGTCTATACAGATTCATTCCTATCTGTGGTCTGCATGAAGGTTTCACTGGCAACTCCCCAAGCAGACAGCCAGGAATTTAAAGGAAACCAATCAACAAATAATCAATTGCAGCCGGGAGAAACTGCACCCAGTCCCAGCACCGAGCACAGACAGAATTAACTCCCTAGCTGCCAAACACAAAGAAACAGCAGCTCAGCTGTGAGAAGTCAAAATGTGCAACCGCGACGATCTTCGTGGCAATGCACACATGACACCCTGAACCTGATGGATTTTGACTTTGCCAAACATTGTGGTTTTTCCATTGTACGCCTGCGGACTCCTATTCCTTTGCTGGGCATTGATTCTACCCCTTTAGCGGAGAATAAACCCCAGTTTAGGACCCAGGGGTTTTCCTTGGTTGCAGACCCATAATCCTGTTTTGGATGGGAAGTCTGTGTCTGTGGTCAGTTGGGGTTGTCAATGTGTTCGTGGTGACACTCCAGTGTTTTCTACCTCTCCCCAGTCTCAGGAGATCCTGGACTATTTGGCAGATTTTTCTGATGTGTTTAGAGATAACAAGTCTTCGTCCTTGCCTCCCCACAGGAGTTATGAATGCGCTATTGAGTTGATGCCCGGTTGTAAATTTCCCAAGGGTCGGCTCTTCAATTTGTCTGTACTTGAGCATGATGCTATGCGATCTTATATCAAAGAGTCATTGGAGAAGGGTCATATTAGACCATCCTCTTCACCTTTGGGTGCCGGCTTTTTCTTTGTGGCCAAAATGTATGGTTCATTGAGGCCATGTATTGACTATTGTCTCCTTAATAAGATCACTGTTAAATATCAGTATCCATTACCCCTGATTTCCGATTTATTCTCCAGAGTGAAAGGTGCTAGTTGGTTTACCAAGCTTGACCTTAGGGGGGCATATAATCTTATTTGCATTAAGCACGGTGATGAATGGAAGATGGCGTTTAATACCCCGAGGGGCATTTTGAGTACCTAGTGCTGCCTTTTGGGCTCACTAATGCCCCTTCCATCTTACAATCTTTCATGAACGATTTTTTCAGTGATTTTCTGGATAAGTTTCTGATCGTTTATTTGGACGATATTTTGATTTTTTCCAATGACTGGGATTCTCGTGTGGAACATGTTAGGATCGTATTCCGGATTTTGAGAGAAAATGCTTTGTATGTTAAGGGATCAAAATGTCTCTTTGGCGTACAGAAGGATTCATTTTTGGGATTCATTTTGTCTCCGTCTGCTATTAAAATGGACCCGATCAAGGTTCAGGCCATTTGTTGATTGGGTTCAGCCCACTTCCTTGAAGGCTCTTCAGAGATTTTTGGGTTTTGCTAATTTTTACCGTAAATTTATAAGTATTTTCTCTGGTATTGTGAAACCACTGACTGATTTGACCAAAAAGGGGTCCAATGTAGTGAATTGGTCTCCAGAGGCAATTTCGGCGTTTCAGGAGCATAAAAGGGAGTCTGTCACCCCATTTTAGTCATATCAGCTAAAAATATGACTGAATAGTGCATCCCATAAGCAAGCTAAAGTTATGTAGCTTATATCCAGATACCCCCGTTTTGATAGCAAAATACCTTTGTAAAGTTGGGATTCTTTTCAGTAAATCAGGGCGGTCCGGTCCGGAGGGTGGCTTTTTCTCTCTTTTCCCACCCACCGCTCCTCTGCATCTCCTGCGTAGGCCGTCTGTGAATGACACAGATGGCGTTCTGCTTCCCGCGATTGCGCTTTTCAAATTACCCACGTAATTTTTTTGTGTAGTACCTCCTTTACTAACCATTAAAGGCTACGCTGACAGCTGTGAACTGTTAACAGTCTGGGATTCTTTATGGATATTGGTGCCTTCCCTGGAATAATAACACCAGCTCACAGCTGTCGGCTTTGTCTTGGCTGCTTATTAAAAATAGAGGTGACTCCAAGTCATTTTTCATTTATTTACTTTTTAATTTGTTTAGTAATTAATAAATTAATTTAGAAAAACACACCGTGTTTTCACACTATTTTTAAACATCAGCTAAGGGAAAGCAGAGGGCTGAGGGCTGCGGCCCCCATATGTCTACTTTCCCTTGGCTGGTTAGCAAAAATGGGGGGGAGGATACCAAGTGGTTTTTTTTCACTTTTTTTAAGTAACTAATAAAAAAAGGAGTATACACCTTAACTTCCGTGCTATAAAATGGCTGTAAAATGCTGCTGCAAAATGAAGGAAAATGGGGGTAAGAGCAGGACAATTGTCCTGCAAAAAATGGGGAAAGAGAAATTACTTAAAATAACAGACAAAAAAATATATAAAAAAATAATTGAACCATGAGGCAGAGGTCCAAGAGTAGGAGGGTGTGGAGGTGGTCGTGGAAGAGGGGGCTAAAACTGTTTTACTGAATTTTTTTTGCTTAAATTTGGGGAAGCAACAAAATGAAGCAAATGTAGGAATACAGTGTACCTATGGTTGGTGGAGGCTGATATAATTGCCGAGTTAGCCAAAGGAATTGAGAAGTTCTGTATGATCCACTCCTGATTAATTTTTATGAATGCTAGGTTTCCCAAGTTGTCTGTGGACAGTCTAATGCACATGTCTGTGATGACACCAGCTGTGGTGCCAAAGACACAATTTACTGCTCTGCTGGCACAGCTCTGCTCTACTTGCATCGCTTTGCTCTGCTGGCACGGCTCTGCTCTGCATGGTTCTGCAGGCAATGGGGGCTCCTTCTATATGGCCCGCCGCCACACCAGTACCCTCTGGTGGGGGAAGCAGGGCGTGCTGCTCACCGCTCTGCACTGCCCTCTGCACTCCTATTCGCCGGCGTCAGACTGGCCTGCTTCTTGCGCTTTCTCCTCTTATGCTTCCGATGCTGCACGCCATTTTCTGGCTCTCCCAGCCCTTCTGGTACAGCAGTCAGCTCCGTCTCACTATGGCTTCCCCCAGGCTGCAGGGGAAGGTCCGCTTCCTCAAAGCTTCCACCCAGAAACAGAGGATGCAGCCCTTTCAGTTCTGGATCCGGCACACAGGTACCCATGATCTCGTCGACATCCTTACATTCCCCTCTCTTTTAGCTTGCCATTCCACAGGCAAGAACTCTTCGTGCTCCTCTTTGCTCTTCTGAGGGGGTCAGATGCCCACAATTTTCGTGTCCTCTCCTGCCTTTCTTCTTCCACCATTTGCCAAAAGAAATGGTCTAGAAGTTGCTCGTCAGTCAAGTTGAAAAATTCTTCCTAATTATCATCATAGCTGTAGGAGTAGATTCCTCAGACAAACTTTGCGCTGTAACATTATGTATCTCAACTGCTTCCATTGTCTTTTCCCGCATGTCCTTCAGCTGACACTCGGTCTCCGCCAGTAGTCGGTCGACTCCTTGAAGCCCCACTCTTCGCTTCTGGAGGGTTCTTTTAACACAGTCGATTTCGACCTCTGTGTTGTCATAAAGCTCCAGCATCAGACTCTTCACCTGACCGTCTACTGAGTTCTGCAGCTGTTGGTCTGCCTTCACCAAGGTCACAGCCATCTCCTTCGTCCTCCGCTCCTCTGTCTCACTCTCTGCCTCACACAGCTGTTTCATATCCCCTCCTTCGTGAAGTGATAGCAAGCAAGGTACCGACATACTCCCATGGACTACTCGAGTCGACGTCTCCATGCGCCTGAGCTGCGCACACCGCACCGTAGGCGGTCGACGCATTCTTCACCTCTCCTCGTCATCCGACATTGTGGCTCTGTCTTGCTCTGGATGGGGCTCTCCTCTTCCTACCATACCACTCACTCCTGGGGCGACGCTCTCTCCTATTAGCAGGACCTTCGGAGAGGTGAGCAGTTCTCCGCTGTCGTCGGTCTCTGGTTGTGCAATTTCTGGACAGGTGTCCCACTCTTCTGCATGTCAGCACTCACTTCTGTGCCTGTCTGGTGGGCTCTTCCTTCTGGATCGTCGACCTCTTTGGGAAGCATATCCCATCTGTGAATTCACTTCACCCACGACCTGGAAGCAAATTTTGGGGTGACTGCAGCAGTACCTGCACCTCTCCTCTAAATTCTTCTTTTTCTATCCTTCACCGTGAATTACCTCGGGGTATGATGCTGGGCTTCAAGATTTCTTCCCATATTTTTTGCATTCCTTGCCGTAATATGCGGGACCACTTCGACTCTTCCTTGTTCGGGGTGGGTACTTCGCAACACCGGACCATCCCTGTCAAGGCTGCAACCTCCTGCTTCTGCTCGCGCATGTGAGCTTTGCTCCCTATTTCAGTAACCATCATGCGCGGGTTTGTCCGCAAGCGCTCCCGAAAAGCCTGCTTTAACAGCACATCTCGCAAGCCTGTCACCAACTGGTCTCGTAGCACTAGGTCAGTAGGTCCTATGCCTGCGCTGTCTTTCTTAATAAAAGCAGTGTGGATTTCCTGTAGCATGTTCATATACTGCATCACAGTCTCCCCCTCTCTTTGAATACGCCTAAATAGACGCATGCGTAACTCCCCTATGTCCGTGGGGTCACCCTGTGTCTCCTCTAGTATCCGTAACACCTTGTCCAAAGTGTCTCGCTCATGGGGGGGTCATAGCATGATGGAATCCCTTGCTTCTCCATCTAGGGCCATCAAGGCAACTCCACCTCTGACGCAGGGGTCATGGGGTACATCCTCATCATTCCCCTGACCCCCTCAGTCCAGCCCCACAACATGGTGTTACTTCCAGTAAACTTCAGGAGGTTGCTCCATACTGCCTCAGCGGTATACTGGCCATTGGGGCACCCCTGACCGCTTGGTCTGCCACCTTTGCTTCTGGAGACTGCATCATGCCAACTAAGCCAAGTGTAGAAATCGTAGGAATGCGGGATGCAGTGACGGATGGGAGGCAGAGCAAGGGTTAACAGGTTTGTTTACAGGGGAATACTCCATGCAGGGAGGTGAAGGGTTAAAAAATAAAAACTGAAAAGTGAAGTACAACGGTTCAAATAAAGGCAAATTGGTATCAAGCGTATCAGGAAGTCCTAATACTGCAGCTCTTGCTGCGGACTCAATAGCGCCAGCAACGGCGGGCACGGCGCCTTATCCAGGATGGTACTGTAGTCATTGGTCCGTCTTCCAGCAGAAGTGGTCAGTCTCCGGTACCTTCCACTCCCCCTAGTCCATATACTGATGGGGCTAACAAAGGCATGGGCCACAGTCCTGCACCAGCCCAACTTGACTCCTTAACTATTTTAACTGATGAAGTCAGGTCACAAGGGTCAGGGCAATTAACAGCTGGCAACGTCAGGGCACAAGTGTCAGTCTCGTATTCGGTCCCTCCTGGGCAGCGCGTGTGCGATACTCACAGTCTGGTCATCACTGGACACACTCTGCATGTCCTGCTCTCCCTGGTCCCCATTGTTGACTTCAGGTGACAGTGGACGTTGGTTTGCATGCCGCTTGTTTTCCCGGGACGGAACACTCCTCTCTTTGGCTGCTGCAACACCCGGCTCGACTCTGCTCTGTTGGCACAGCTCTGCTCTGCACGGCTTTGCTCTGCTGGCATGGCTCCAATGGCACGGCTCTGCTCTGCTTGCATGTCTCTGCTCTGCATGGCTCTGCTCTGCTGGCATGGCTCTGCTCCATTGACACGGCTCTGCTCTGCTGGCACAGCGCTGTTCTACTGGAACAGTTCTGCTGGCACAGCTCTGCTCTGCTGGCTTTGCAAGCGATGGGAGCTCCTTCTATAAGTCCCGTCGCCACACCGGTACCCTCTGGTGGGGGAAGCTGGGCATGCTCTCTGAACTGCCCTCTACACTGCTCTCTGCTAGCCCCAGACTGCCCTGCTTCGTGTGCTTTCTCCTCTTGTGCTTCCAACGCTATGCACCCTTTTCTGGCTCTCCCCGCCCTTCTGGTACAGCAGGAAGCTTCGTCTCACTAGGGCTTCGCCCAGACTGCAGGGGAAGGTCCGCCTCCTCATAGCTTCCCCCCAGAAACAGAGGATGCAGCCCTTTCAGTTTCGGACCCGACACACAGGTATCTCATCGACCTACTTACAGTGTCTGATGTTGAGGCGTGCTCATAAAGTTCTGCCTAATTGCAGCCATGGTAACCATGCCTTTAGAGGTGGTAGTGGTGCCTCATCTGTTTTGGTGACTTCCTGCTCCACCTCTGCTGTTGTTCCACTGAGTTGCTGCTATCAGGTATGAAAGCCATTAGTAGCCTGTCTAACACTGCGTTCTTGTATTGACCCATTTTTTGATCCGGTGGAAGTTAAACTGGTAGCTGTAATACCAGCCCCCAGCTGTCTTCTTAAGCTTCGATGGTTTTCAAACATGGGGGGTACCCCACACCATTTTTAACATTATTTATTTACAAATTTTTCTAAAATCGTGTGGTTTCAAGCTGCAGCCTCCAGCTGTCTGCTGTAAGCTTTACCTGCTCTGCTGATCAAGAAAAGGGGAGACACCACATCTTTTTTTTATTTATTTATTTTTACACACTGCATCAGAGCTTACTGTACGTGTATTTTTTGAATTAATAAAAAATTGAAAAAAAATGGTGTGGGGTCCCTCTTATTTTTCCCAACCAGCTGAGGGAAAGCAGTCAGCTGGAGCTGGTGTTATTATTCTGGGAAGAGGCCAATATCCATGAAGCTTCCCAAGCTTCCCAGACTTACCTTCCCAGGCTATTAATATAAGCTCACAGCAGTCTGTACAGTTTTTACTGTTTTATTAAAGGAAGGACCCCAAACAAATGATGTGAGATCCCCCTAATATTACTAACCAGCAAAGACTGAAAACACCGACCTTCAGCCAAACCATAAATGTGCCAAATCTATTGCTTAGCCTCGACTCTCCTCACTTGTCCTAGGAAGAGTGGAGTAATAGTTTTGGGGTTGATGTCAGCTATTTTATGTCTGCTGATATCAAGCCCAGGGGTTAGAAATGGAGAGGTGTCTATAAGACACTCCCATCACTAAGCTTGTTGTGAAAAATAAATAAAGACACAAGCAGTCCTTTAATTGATCAAAACACATAAAAACTCCTTTATTTGAAATAAACACTGCCCACCTTCTTTTATTCATTTATTCCTGTAAAATTAAAAATAATAAACACCATATTCCTCATCTGTCCAATGACAATACATTGTCCCACAAAGAGGCCAACTAAGCTACATTTATATTGCATGGCTGAGCAGTGGCATGATGCGACCACTCAGCCATGGTTGTGTTCTGGTATGTTTACATAAATTAATATATACTTTTTAATTGTTTTAATTTTTTCTTATTTGGCTTGTTAACACATATTTTTCTTTTTACTTTGTTGATCACTGTCATTTCATACTGCCTTTTTCTTTACATATATCTTGCATTTATTGCATTTTGTGATATGTAGATCCATATACTATTGTGAGGTGGTGCCCTTTTTATTTGTTTGTTAATCCATGTTTTTATACTGATGTTTTTTTCATTCAGTCTTCTCAGAGTGTATGCACACGTGTCTTCATTGATATAAATCTATGTTTGCATTGGTTATTTTCTCAAATAATGGATTTGGAAGTGAGAGAGATGGCCTTGGAGCCATCAGGCTATTGATGTTTTTTGCATAGATGCCACTAATTCTAAAGGTACTGCCACACTAAACGCTCCCGCTAGCGATCACGATAACGACGCATACTAATGCGATCGCTAGCGGGATCGTTTTAATATCGCTAGTAGGCACTAATTTAGCGATGTCGTTAAGGACGCTATCGCGGTTAGCGATCTCCTTAACGACTTTGGCGGTACAAAAACACCGCACATCGCTAAAAAAAAGGTGCCACACTCAGCGATATATACTCACCAGCGGGACGCCAACGATAAAAATAGGGTCCGGAACGATGAGAACGATGAACGAGATCACAGCAGGATCACAGCAGGGGCCACGTCGTTAGTACATGCCACACACAACAACGTCACTAACGAGATCGCTAAATAGTGACGTTTTTTAGCGATCTCGTTAGCGACGCTGTTTAGTGTGGCATACCCTTAAGGAAACACTTGTAGTCAATGATGATTTCTTTAAATTATCCACAGAAATTATTAATTTGCAAAAATCTCTTACCAAGACCTGTTGGAATATTAAGAGCCTAGAGGAAAACAAAAGAATGAACATTATTCCATGGAGTCTTACGGTGCAGATTTTCACAGCATGGGAGGTGGATGAGGAGTTTAAAGTTACATGGGAAGCTGGTCTGCTCAAAAGCTCTACTTTTATTTTGGATATGTTGATAGCACATCATAGGTTGTTGTTGTAGAGGGTGAGAACTGACATTAAAACCAAGGAGACCAAACTGAATTCCTTTGATCCTATTGTAGAGGGAGCCAAGGACGTAGTCGTGGCTGACAACGATTGCTCAATCACGCCCTGGTCTCCTGCCACATACATACAATGTCCCATTTGATCTGCACCTTTTGTCCTGCTCTTGGTTCCCTCCAGTTCCTGTCTGAGCTGCTGTGGATGGACTTCTAGTGGTTTCAAACAAAGAGAGACAGAGTGCAGTTTCAACTTAACAAAAACAAGTTCCATTATCAGTATATGCAATTCAGTCACAGTTGCATCACAGGAATCATCACAGAGTACATTCCTTTCTTGCCCTGTGCTTTCCCTCTGTTCTTTCAGAATGTCCCATTGTCGTACCGGATCATCCGGTACCGCAGCGTTACTTCTGGCCAGACTATCTTCAGGAGTTCCCCTGTCTGTTTCGCCCCAGAAAAGAGGGCATCAGCCCATGAAGTTATCTGCCACATACTGGTGCTGCCCTGCATCCTGCTACTGTTGTGACTTTCAGCCCTTTGGCCTTGGACTACTGGGCTCTGTGCTTCATCATTACGGGGCCACCTGCCCTGCCTTGTCTGGGCTCTCCGGCACTACTCCCTCACTTCAGGAAATCTTCCAGGCTTACCCACAGCTGGCCGCTCCCATATTAACTAGTTACTATACTGTGTAAGCTAATGTGTCACCCATCTAGTGGACTAACTTGGATACTACACTTTCCCTATCATATCCTTATTTATATACATTACACTATACAACAATAACATTACGAGACATACATTAATTATGACACGTACACAATATACTGTATATATATATATATATATATATATCAGCATAGGTAAATCACAATACATATGTACAGATTAGAACACTCAGTTACCGACATGTACGTGAAGGAGGGCAAATGCCAATTAACAAATATCTCTTACTAATAGATCCTACCCTCAGATCCGACATCAGCCTTCAAATCCAAGATGGATGGACTTATTTCCTCGGCATTTCAGCTTAACATCATTAATAATAAAGAATTTGATTTTTTCTCCAACCATCACCCGGTTATTCCGACCTGCTATATGCTTCCAAAAGTGCATAAATCTCTCAGAAACCTTCAGTTAGGCCAATAGTGTCAGGGATCGGGAGGTTATTTGAACATCTATGTGTTTATTTAAACCATAACTTACAACCATTGGTCTTATCTTTAGGGTCTTATGTCAGAGATTCATCACATTTAAACCAGCACTTGGACAATATAAATATACCAACAGGAACATAATGATACCGTTGATGTGGAATCATTATATTACAATATTAGACATGATCTGGGAGTAAAAGCAGTTGCATATTTCTTGGATATTTACACTACAGGTACAAGGCAACATGATTCTTTCGTTTGGTTCTTTTACAGGTGTTCTGCAGAATAACTACTTTGTTTTTGATTGCATGTTTTATAGACAAATCTCTGGCACTGCCATAGGGCCTAGATGTGCCCTGGCATAGTAAATCTTTTTTGGGGTGGTAGGAGGAGACTGAAGTAAAAACACCAGCAGCTTTTGGAGACCATGTCGTCAGTTGGTATCGTTATATAGATGATATATTCATGCTGTTGTCAGGCACTTTTGAAAAATGCAAGCAATTTGTTGCTTTTCTTAAAAATAATCCCTGGAATATCATCTTGACTTCCAATTTCTCATATTCTTCTGTAGACTTTTTGGGCCTCAAAATAACTTTGAAGGAATCATCACTGACAAAGACATTGTTTCAAAAACCAACTGCGACAAACATCTTGCTACATTTTTCCAGCTTTCATCCAGTTCATATATGCAGGGGCATCCCGAAAAGACTATTCCTGCTTCTCAAGAGGAACTGTAGTACTCAACAAGATTCAAACAACAGGCACGGAATTTAACCACAAGTTTTTTTTGTCAGTTAACCCATTTTTCATGCTGCTGGCACGTGTTCTAATTCTAATTGGGAGTTATCAATAACCTTTGGGAGCTAACATTCCATAATTAGGTTTCCTCTCATACCAACTGAATTGTTATACAGTCTCTTGCAATAGTTTTGCTACATTTTTGTAGGTATGAACCGTATAATTAATTATGTAGAAAGTCACTATCTTTCTATGTTGCTGGCACAAGTGAATTGGGAGTTATGACCCCATATTCTGCTGGCACAAGTAATAACCTTGATTGGGGAGTTATTAATAACCCTTTGTAGCTAATATTCTATAATTTGGTTCCCTCTCATATAAGCTTGATTGTTACCTGGTCATTTGTATATATGACCTATCAAAATTCTGTTCTCTTGCTTTATGTATTTCGACAATAAAAAATATTTGATTGGATGTTGGGAATTGCTATATGCCTTTTGTTTAATTCTATATTTCGTTGGGATGACTGCTTGATGTTGGAGCTTGATGCGGCCGCATATTGATTGCTGTTCTCTAGTGTGAATGCACTCATTATACATTTTTTAGTATGAGCTAATGGCCTCATACGTCTACATTATGTACTTCTGCTCTATCATTCTATATACACATTTATTACATTTTTTTCACTAGTTTCTAACTAATTTATAACTTCAAGTTATAATCACTTCACATCTCATTTTATTATTTTTTATTTTTTTCATTTATTTTTGCTACCAAACATGTACATTTGGATCAATGCTCACCTTATTTTAATTTTATTTTTTTAAAATTTTTTTACACATTTGGAATCATATATCATTCACCACTTTCACTCACTTCACCCTTCAGAGGTACATAATATATATTTTTTCTTTTTGCTCTTTGGAGTAATACTACATTCACACCCTGCCCTACTAGTATTTTATGGGCATTTATAATTATGCCCAACTATGCTTACTGGACATGGATGTGAGGTTTATTTAACACTGTTGGGTTAATTGGTCTCTTTTCCTATCCTAGGGTACATTTGACCTAACATATTTGGGGCGCTCTTAGCAGTATGGAGGTTTTTCATCTCCTTGCCTCTGTTACTACCAAGACATATTTATATGTTTGCCCTACATAACAATTAATAAATATGCAATTTTATACCATACTGGTATTTGCATTCAGATATCTATCTACTATGTGTGTTCTGAGCGCATCTGAGCTTTTCTTTATTTGTTCCTAAGCTCTGATGCGTTACGAGATTATTTCCTGGTCTCTGTTCACCATGTGCGCAGTCTCTTGCATATGGAGCTCTGATAGATGCTCTTTCCAACTGCACACATCTAACTATTACTTCAGGGATGCTTGGTGCGTTCCATGCTGGCTCCTTGCTTTCATTTCCGGTGCGCGCGTGCACTAATGGGATCCCATAGCCCAGATGGCTGCATCTACATGGCGGTCACAAATTCTGGTAATGAATCTCCATATATATATATATATAATGTAACAGGCCATTCAGTCACAATACCTACCCTGATGAAGCCACCTTTTTGAGTGGTGATATGCGTCGGGATGGGGTTGCCATTTACTTACCTGTTTCCTAGTATGGGTCACTTAGCATTCTTAATGTCTCTTCTCATTTCTCCTTACTGTGCCAGCAGCATAGGGTAAGGCATGTTGCATTGCAAACTGTTATTTAATACTTGATACGTTTTTTTATTGGGCATACTTATTTCCTGCAAATGCACTTTATTGTCCTCATACATGTTATTTGGTATGCTAAAAAATGGTTGGACAACTGTGACATTGGATGCTTGATGTATTGCATATGCACTTTAAATTTAATTATGAAAACATCCCATTTTTTTGCCTGCTAAAAATAAATATTTCCTTTTCTCCTGAGTATATATATATTACCATGTATACTCGAGTATAAGCCGACCCGAGTATAAGCCGAGGCACCTAATTTTGGCACCGAAAACTGGGTAAGCTTATTGACTCGAGTATAAACTGGGTATGCATTGTCAACTAATCCCTGTCCTGCTATGCGTGGCTCCCCCTGTCCAGTCCTGGCCTATGGGAGTGGAGGTGTGTGCATATTCATTACCTCAATGAGCATTACCATGTGACCGCTCAGCACAGGAAGAGCTGCCGGCGCCGGGATGGAGATGCAGGGTCGGAGATGCAGCGACGGTGCGAGGACGGAGACTATGATCTCTTCTGTTAGCCAGCGGCAGCAGCTGCAGCTGTCACTGTGCCACAGCCGCCGTCTCCTGCCGCTGCTCTGCCGCTTCCCCTCCCCCGCTGGCTTTTTGGACAATGACTCGTGTTTAAGCCGTGGAGGACATTTTCAGAACAAAAAAATTTGCTGAAAATCTTGGCTTATACACGAGTACATAAGGTATCTTTTGCTAATTTAGCCTGCATTGTTTGGAAATATATGTGCTAGGTTTCGAGTTCCCGCTGCTGCACAAGGGGAGTCTCGAACCAGTCCCACTGCGGTCCCCCATCCATCGCCGGCCGCAGTGGAGCCTGCTCAGCAAAGACGTCGGTCCCAGCGTCTCGCCCAGTTTAACACTGTGCAGAGGCTTGTTGCGGTCTTTCCTGGTTCCTCTATTACAACCAGTACTGGAGCAGGCAGTTGGGGAACTAAGTCCCTGCTTTCTCCATCTGAGCATGCCCAGGGCAAGATCTCCCATTGGAGATCAGGGGTCACATGCTCGGTTGCAGCTGCGACTCCCATTGGTCCGCCAGGAAGGTCCTGAAACTACATGTGTTCTGGAATGGTTTCGCATTGGTCCTTTTCTGGTAGGTCCTGCAGTTGCTACTATAAAAGGGTGGCATGGCTGGGCCGCCATGCGCTAGTATCAAATCCGTTACGTGCTTGCGCCAGTGTGGTCATGTATGCATGTAGTTAGGTCTGGCTGAAATAAGCCCCTAGAATACCGGCACCTCCGGTGAGGAATTGTATGCACGTGTTCAGGGCTCAGCTGAAAACGCCATTAGAACACCGGCTACTCCGGTGAGATTATTGCTTGTGTTCTGACTGCATGATCACGGACTGCTATACGCACAGCAGTTAACCGTGTACCTGGACCCAGTAAGGTTACTCAGCGACTTTGTGACGCAACAGGGTTCGCTTTAAAACACTAGTCAGCGCCCTAGTGTTTTACTTTGCGGCTCACTGAAGCTAAGTGAGTTCGCACTTATCGCCATATAGCGCTGTGGCATTCCCACTAGCGGCTCTGTGGATTAGCAGAGTTTGCACTAACTGCCACAGCACGCTACGGCGTTTATTTTAGCGACTCTGCGGGATAACAGAGTTTGCTACTCACGCCATCTTACTAGCAGCAGGCTCTGCCTGCACGGTGGACCCCGGGCTGCGAACGCACCTCTCCTTAGTATCTCTTAGATGCTTTCCGCAGGCCCTTAACATAATACTAGCGCCAGGGTCTGGCTAGTAAAATGGCGGATGACCAGCGTCTACAGCAGTACATCCAGCAGCTGGAGGGTAGGTTGGCGGTCCTTGAGCGCACAACCTCAGCTGTGGATGTTACCGCAGTCGCTGTTTAGGCTGCTAGCGTAGCTGCAGCCAGTTTGTCCACCGCTACCTCTGCTCCGACATTATACCACCTCCCACTTCCAGACAAGTTTACGGGTGAGAGGGTTTATTAGGAAGTCAGTGTCACCAGCAGGGGAAGGATTTTTCTTCGTGCAGAAGAAGAATGGAGAATTACGACCGTGTATAGACTATAGGGGTCTTAACGCCATTACCGTTAAGAACAAATATCCTTTGCCCCTAATATCTGAGCTGTTATGTTTAGGTAGCTTAGGAGAAAAAGCAAAAATGGCAATACACCAGAGAGGCTGGAACCTATTGGATTGCAGTAACCTGAACTAACCACGCAACTAGAGGTAACCGTAGAGCGTTCCTACGTTGATCCTAGACGCCTCGTCACAGCCTGAGAGATAACTACACCTAAAGGCAGAAAGATGAAAGCTATCTGCCCGGAGCAGATCCCCAAAGAAAATAGGAAGCCCCCAAACATGTAATGGCGGTTAGACAAGAAGAAGCACGGACACAGACAGAAAATAGAATGAGCAAACGCTGGGGCCCAATCTGTCTAGACATAAAAGTACAGGAAAGAATTCTGACTGCAATCCAACAAAAAACCTAAAAAATACCAACTTGTTGTGAATGGGTTTGAGATGAGTTCTGAGCAGAGGCTCCCTCTGGTGGTTACAAGCGGTACTAGTGAGGATTGTATGGACTGGGAATCAGGTGTTACTGATTGGTCTTATTTAAGGGAATCATTTTCCCATCAGGGTTGCCGGTGATCAATTGTTCTGGTCTGAATCCTTCTTTCCAGTTTCCCTTGTAGCCTGCTGTGTCGTTTCTGCATCTCCTGCTATCAGATAAGACAATTTCTTATTTTGTGTTTTTGCTATATTTTTGCATTTTGTCCTGCACTTCTGTGGGGGCCTTCTGGGTCCCCTCCGGGGGCTTTTGCCCTGTCAGTTTAGTTCAGCCACTGTGTTTTGTACTTTTGCTTTTTCCAGTTTTTTTTTCAGTGGCTGCTGTTTTGATTTTTGTTACACCAGAGAGCTAATTTAGGTGGTAGAGGTCGTGTGATCTCAGGTGATTTTGAAATTAGTAGAGTTGGTGTTTTTCAGGGTTTTCTGGGATTGCAGTAAGTACCCTTCCGTTCCTTTTCTATTTAGATAGTTTGGGCCCCAGCGTTTGCTCATACTATTTTCTTTCTGTGTCAGTATTTCCTCTTGTCTAACCGCCATTACATGTTTGGGGGCATTCTATTATCTTTGGGGTTCTGCTCCGGGGCAGATAGCTTTCCTATTTCTATCTTTAGGTGTAGTTAGTTTCTCAGGCTGTGACGAGGCGTCTAGGACCAACGTAGGAACGCTCCACGGCTGCCTCTAGTTGTGGTGGTTAGTCAGGGTACTGCAATCTCATAGATTCCAACTGCTCTGGTGTATTTCCTTTTTTGCCTGCACTCCTCAGCTACCGTAACATAACAGTATCACCGGCCATAAAAATTGTATGGTACTCACAGAAGGGAAAAAATATTTTGAAGGAAGAAAAGTTGTCAGAGATATTTTTCTGTTTGTTGCATTTTTTTTTTTTTTTTTTTTTCCCTCTGTATCTCTGGGTGCTGGGGAGGATCTTTTCTCCCAATGGAGTTTGCACAGTTGTCTGGCCGTGTGGATCAGCTTGCCACTGAGGTTCGGAGTATTGCTATCTATCTTGCTGGGTTGCCTGTTGTGGAACCTAGGATCCCCATGCCAGATTTGTTTTTAGGGGATCGAGCTAAGTTTCAGAATTTCAAAAATAATTGTAAATTGTTTTTTGCCTTAAAATCTAAGTCCTCAGGGAACGCAGCGCAGCAGGTTCAAATTATCATCTCTCTCCTGCGCGGCGATCCTCAGGATTGGGCTTTTTCCCTGATACCTGGGGATCCTGTTTTGAGTGATGTTGATGCGTTTTTTCAGGCTTTGGGGTTATTGTACGATGAGCCTAATGTCACTGATCAAGCTGAAAAAGCCTTGTTGGCATTAAATCAGGGGCTTGATGACGCTGAGTTATACTGTCAGAGATTCCGTAGGTGGGCAGTCCTGACCAAATGGAATGACGACGCTTTGGCGGCCCTTTTCCGGAAGGGTCTGTCGGATAATGTAAAGGATGTTATGGTGGGATTCCCTGTCCCCTCTGGTCTCAATGATTCTATGTCATTAGCGATTCAAATTGACAGACGTTTGCGTGAGCGGAGAGGTATGCGTGGAGTGGTGTTGCCTTGTGGGCCAGCTGCTGAGCCCATGCAGTGTGATGGAGTGGTGTCTGGGGCACAGCGTCATGAGTTTCGAAAGCGCAATGGGTTATGTTTCTACTGTGGTGATGCCTCTCATGCTATTTCAGTCTGCCCTAAGCGGGGAAGACGTTTTGCACGCTCAGTTGTCTTGGGTAGTGTTCAGACTAAGTTTTTATTAACTGTCACTCTGATATGCTCTCTGTCCTCATTTTCTGCTCAGGCTTTCGTTGATTCTGGAGCAGCTATTAACCTGATGGATTATGATTTTGCTAAACGTTGTGGGTTTTCCTTGATACCCCTACAGAAGTCTATTCCTTTACTGGGGATCGATTCTACCCCTTTGGCTAAGAATAAACCCCAGTTTTCTACTCAGGTGATAATGAGGGTTGAACCTGATCACCAGGAGTGCTGCAAATTTTTGGTTCTATATAATCTGCATGACATTATAGTGCTGGGTTTCCCTTGGTTACAGTCTCATAATCCTGTTTTGGATTGGAAATCTGTGTCTGTAACCAGTTGGGGCTGCCAATGTGTTAGTGCCAACACTCCTGTTTTTTCTGCCTCCCCCCAGGCTGAGGATGTTCCTGACTTTTTGTTTGATTTTTCTGATGTGTTTAGCGAAAGTAAATCTGCATCCTTACCTCCCCATAGGAGCTATGACTGCGCTATTGAATTAGTGCCAGGTAGTAAATTCCCTAAAGGTCGCCTTTTTAACTTGTCTGTACCTGAACATGACGCTATGCGGTCTTATATCAAGGAATCATTGGAGAAGGGTCATATCAGACCATCCTCTTCACCCTTAGGTGCCGGTTTTTTCTTTGTGGCCAAAAAAGATGGTTCATTAAGGCCGTGTATTGATTATCGTCTCTTGAACAATATTACTGTGAAATATCAATACCCGTTACCCTTGATTTCTGACCTGTTTTCCAGGGTGAAAAACGCTACTTGGTTTACCAAGCTTGACCTCAGGGGGGCGTATAACCTTATTCGCATTAAGCACGGGGATGAATGGAAGACGGCATTTAACACCCCTGAAGGGCATTTGAGTACCTTGTGATGCCCTTTGGGCTCACTAATGCTCCTTCCGTCTTCCAGTCCTTCATGAATGACATTTTCAGGGATTTTGTGGACAAGTTTCTGATTGTTTATTTGGATGATATCTTGATTTTTTCTAATGACTGGGACTCTCATGTGAAACATGTTCGAACTGTATTCCAGATTTTGAGAGAGAATGCTCTGTATGTGAAGGGATCAAAGTGTCTTTTTGGCGTACAGAAGATCTCATTTCTGGGATTCATTTTGTCCCCATCTGTTATTGAAATGGACCCGGTCAAGGTTCAGGCCATCTGTGATTGGGTCCAACCTACTTCATTAAAGGCTCTTCAGAGATTTTTGGGTTTTGCCAATTTTTATCGTAAATTTATTGGTAATTTCTCTGTTATTGTTAAACCATTAACTGATTTGACCAGAAAGGGTTCTGATGTGGTGAATTGGCCTCCTGAGGCAGTCTCTGCGTTTCAGGAACTTAAGCAGAGATTCACTTCTGCTCCTGTTCTACGGCAGCCTGATGTTTCTCTGCCATTTCAGGTGGAGGTTGATGCCTCTGAAATTGGGGCAGGTGCCGTTTTGTCCCAAAAAGATCCAGAGACCTCTAAAAGTAACCCTTGTGCCTTTTTCTCTCGAAAATTTTCTCCTACTGAACGTAATTATGACGTGGGTAATCGGGAGTTATTGGCCATGAAGTGGGCTTTTGAAGAGTGGAGACATTGGCTGGAGGGAGCCAAACATCAGGTGGTGGTCCTTACGGACCATAAGAATCTGGTCTATCTGGAATCTGCCAAGCGACTCAATCCTAGACAGGCCAGGTGGGCCTTGTTTTTCACACGTTTTAATTTTGTGGTTTCCTTTCTTCCTGGCACTAAGAATGTTAAGGCGGATGCCCTCTCGAGGA
Organism: Oophaga sylvatica; assembly: GCA_033576555.1. NCBI lineage: Eukaryota > Metazoa > Chordata > Amphibia > Anura > Dendrobatidae > Oophaga > Oophaga sylvatica. The sequence continues at coordinate 126,678,485 of JARQOD010000009.1, read as the reverse complement.
GTTTCCTTGCGGACTCTCCTGAGCTATCTGATCCCTCTGTTATTTTGAAGGAGGGTGTAGTTCTTTCCGCCATCTCGCCCAATTTGAGACTTGCTCTGGAGGGGTGTCAGGAGGATAGGCCCGAGCGCTGCCCTGTTGGAAAATTGTTTGTCCCGGACCAATGGAAAAAGAGTGTGATGTCTGAGATTCATTGTTCCGCATTGGCTGGGCATCCCGGAATTTTTGGTACCAGAGACTTGGTTAGTCGGTCCTTTTGGTGGCCTACCTTGTCTCGCGATGTCAGGGAATTTGTGCAGTCCTGCGGGACTTGCTCTCGCTCCAAGCCTTGCTCTCGCTCTAGTGGTTTGTTGATGCCATTGCCTGTGCCCAAGAGACCATGGACCCATATCTCTATGGATTTCATTTCCGATCTTCCTGTTTCTCAGAGAATGACCACCATCTGGGTAATTTGTGATAGGTTTTCCAAAATGATACATCTTGTGCCATTGCCTAGGTTGCCTTCCTCCTCTGAATTGGTGCCGTTGTTCCTTCAGCACGTGGTTCGTTTACACGGCATTCCTGAGAGCATTGTGTCTGACAGAGGAGTCCAGTTTGTTTCCAGATTTTGGAGGACTTTTTGTTCTAAACTGGGTGTTCAATTGTCTTTCTCCTCGGCATTTCATCCTCAGACCAATGGTCAAACTGAGAGAACAAACCAGACATTGGAGACTTATCTAAGATGCTTTGTGTCTGCTGATCAGGATGACTGGGTCTCTTTTTTGCCTTTGGCTGAGTTTGCTCTTAATAATAGGGCTAGCTCTGCCACTTTGATGTCTCCGTTTTTCTGTAATTCTGGGTTTCACCCTCGATTTTCTTCAGGACAGACGGAGGCTTCTGTCTGTCCAGGTGTTGACTCTGTTGTTGAGCGTATGCAGCAGATTTGGGACCAGGTAGTGGAGAGGTTGTCCCTCTCCCAGGAGAAGGCCCAGCGGTTTGCTAACCGGCATAGGACTGATGGTCCTCGGTTTAAAGTGGGGGACTTGGTCTGGTTGTCCTCAAAGAATATTCCTATGAGAGTAGCATCTCCTAAATTTAAGCCTAGGTTCATTGGACCTTATAAGATCATGGAGATTATTAATCCTGTTTCTTTTCGTTTGCTTCTTCCAGGGACATTTAAGATCCATAACGTGTTCCACAAGTCCTTGTTGAAGAGGTTTGTTGAGCCAGTGGTTCCTGCTGCTGTGCCTCCTGACCCTGTTTTGGTTGAGGGCAATCTGGAGTATGTGGTTGAGAAAATATTGGATTCTCGTTTTTCTAGACGAAGACTCCAGTATTTGGTTAAATGGAGAGGTTATGGTCAGGAAGATAATTCTTGGGTGTTAGCTTCGGACATCCATGCTAGGAGACTTATCCGTGCGTATCATAGAACTCATCCTGACCGACCTGGTTGCTCAAATGAGGGTTCGGTGACCCCTCCTCAAGGGGGGGTACTGTTGTGAATGGGTTTGAGATGAGTTCTGAGCAGAGGCTCCCTCTGGTGGTTACAAGCGGTACTAGTGAGGATTGTATGGACTGGGAATCAGGTGTTACTGATTGGTCTTATTTAAGGGAATCATTTTCCCATCAGGGTTGCCGGTGATCAATTGTTCTGGTCTGAATCCTTCTTTCCAGTTTCCCTTGTAGCCTGCTGTGTCGTTTCTGCATCTCCTGCTATCAGATAAGACAATTTCTTATTTTGTGTTTTTGCTATATTTTTGCATTTTGTCCTGCACTTCTGTGGGGGCCTTCTGGGTCCCCTCCGGGGGCTTTTGCCCTGTCAGTTTAGTTCAGCCACTGTGTTTTGTACTTTTGCTTTTTCCAGTTTTTTTTTCAGTGGCTGCTGTTTTGATTTTTGTTACACCAGAGAGCTAATTTAGGTGGTAGAGGTCGTGTGATCTCAGGTGATTTTGAAATTAGTAGAGTTGGTGTTTTTCAGGGTTTTCTGGGATTGCAGTAAGTACCCTTCCGTTCCTTTTCTATTTAGATAGTTTGGGCCCCAGCGTTTGCTCATACTATTTTCTTTCTGTGTCAGTATTTCCTCTTGTCTAACCGCCATTACATGTTTGGGGGCATTCTATTATCTTTGGGGTTCTGCTCCGGGGCAGATAGCTTTCCTATTTCTATCTTTAGGTGTAGTTAGTTTCTCAGGCTGTGACGAGGCGTCTAGGACCAACGTAGGAACGCTCCACGGCTGCCTCTAGTTGTGGTGGTTAGTCAGGGTACTGCAATCTCATAGATTCCAACTGCTCTGGTGTATTTCCTTTTTTGCCTGCACTCCTCAGCTACCGTAACATAACACCAACTCTTATGATTGCAAAAACACCTGAGATCACATGATCTCCACCACCTAAATCAGATCTCTGGTGTAACAAAACTAAGCCGCAGCCACTGAAAAAACAGGAAAAAGCAAATGAACATATAACAGTGGCTACAGATAAACTGAGAGGAGCACAGGCCCCAGGAGGGGACCCGGCTGACCTCCACAAAATTGCAGAAAAGTATGCAAAAAGCAAGCACAAAAAGAAAAGCAGAAAATATCATATCTGAGAGCAGCAGATGAATGCAAGACTCAAGCAGACTTCCAAATGAACCAGGAACCACAATTGAGACAAGAACAATTGATCACCGGCGACCATCATGGGAGGGAACCTCCCTTATATCAGTCCAGTCCGTGATCTCAGATTGCCATTCCTCGCTGTAAGGTTCAGTACCGTCTGCAACCACCAGAGGGAGCCTCTGCTCAGAAACCATCTCCAGCACATTCATAACACTGAGCTCTTTGATAGGCTCCGGGGAGCAAGGGTATTTACTAAGCTGGATCTTCGTGGTGCCTATAACCTGATCCGCATCGGTGAGGGGGACGAATGGAAGACGGCGTTCAATACCTGAGATGGACATTACGAATATCTTGTGATGCCCTTCGGGCTCTGTAATGCTCCAGCCGTCTTCCAAGATTTCATAAATGACATCTTCCGGTACATGCTTGCCACCTGTGTGGTAGTTATCTGTATGACATTATCATCTTTTCTCCAGATATGGACACCCACCGGAGAGATGTTTGCAGGGTCTTCGACCTCTTGCGGGCAAATTCCTTATATGCGAAGTTGGAGAAGTGTGTGTTTGAGCAGGAGTCTCTGCCATTCCTGGGCTATATAATCTCCACTCAGTGATTGGCTATGGATCCTGCCAAACTACAGGCTGTAATGGATTGGCAAGAAACCCACTCTCTTAAAGCGGTGTAGCGCTTTATGGGGTTCATTAATTACAATAGCCAATTAATTCCCCACTTCTTTAATTTGGTTGCTCCCTTGGTAACCCTCACTGTTATGTTAGGTAGCTGAGGAGGACAGGAACAACAGCCGGGCAGCCGAACACCTGAGATGTTGGTAACTGATGGGTTGCAGATTCCTAAACTAACCACACAACTAGAGGTAGCCGTGGAACGTTCCTACGTTGATCCTAGATGCATCGTCACAGCCTGAGAGATAACTACACCTAAAGGCAGAAAGATGAAAGCTATCTGCCCCGGAGCAGATCTCCAAAGAAAATAGGAAGCCCCCAAACATGTAATGGCGGTTAGACAAGAAGAAAGCACGGACACAGACAGAAAATAGAATGAGCAAACGCTGGGGCCACAAGCTGACTAAATAGGATAGGACAGGAGAGATTACTTTCTGCAACCCAGAAAACCCTAAAAAAATCCAACAATTCTGATTACAAAAATACTGAGATCACACGATCTCGCCACCCACTAAATCAGATCTCAGTGTGAACAAAACCAAGCCGCAGCCACTGAAAAAGCAGGAAAAAGCAAATGAAAAAACAACAGTGGCTGCAGACAAACTGTGAGGAGCACAGGCCCCAGGAGGGGACCCGCTGTCCTCCACAAATGTGCAGAAAACTATGCAAATAGCAAGCACAAAAAGAAAAGCAGAAAATATCTTATCTGAAAGCAGCAGACGCAGGCAAGACACCAGCAAACTTCCAAATGAACCAGGAACCACAATTGAGACCAGAACAATTGATCACCGGCGACCATCATGGGAGGGAACCTCCCTTATATCAGTCCAGTCAGTGATCCCAGATTGCCATTCCTCGCTGGAAGGTTCAGTACTGTCTGTAACCACCAGAGGGAGCCTCTGCTCATTCACAACAGTACCCCCAACTTGAGAAGGGGTCACCGAACCTTCACTTGTGCAACCAGGCCGATCAGGATGAGCTCGGTGATAGGCACGGATCAGTCTCCTAGCATGGATATCCGAAGCAAACACCCAATAATTGTCCTCCTGACCATAACCTCTCCACTTTACCAAATACTGGAGTTTCCGTCTAGAAAAACGAGAATCCAATATTTTCTCAACCACATACTCCAGACTGCCCTCAACCAAAACAGGGTCAGGAGGCGAAGCCATAGGAACCACTGGCTCGACAAACCTCTTCAATAAGGACTTGGGGAACACGTTATGGATCTTAAATGTCCCTGGAAGAAGCAAACGGAAGGAAACCGGATTAAGAATCTCCATGATCTTATAAGGTCCAATGAACCTAGGCTTAAACTTTGGAGATGCAACCCTCATAGGGATATTTCTTGAGGACAACCAAACCAAGTCCCCCACTTTAAACCGAGGACCATCAGTCCTATGCCGGTTGGCAAACCGCTGGGCCTTCTCCTGAGAGATAACCTCTCCACTACCTGGTCCCAAATCTGCTGCATTCGCTCCACAATAGAGTCAACACCCGGACAGGCAGAAGCCTCCGCCTGTCCCGAAGAAAATCGAGAGTGAAACCAGAATTGCCAAAAAATGGAGACATCAAGGTGTCAGAGCTAACCCTATTATTAAGAGCAAACTCAGCCAAAGGCAAAAAAGAGACCCAGTCATCTTGATCAGCAGACACAAAACATCTCAAATAAGTCTCCAAGGTCTGGTTTGTTCTCTCGGTTTGTCCATTGGTCTGAGGATGAAATGCAGAGGAGAAAGATAATTGAACACCAAGTTTAGAACAAAATGTCCTCCAAAATCTGGAAACAAACTGGACTCCTCTGTCAGACACAATGTTCTCCGGAATGCCGTGCAACCGAACCACGTGCTGAAGGAACAAAGGCACCAACTCGGAGGAGGAAGGCAACTTAGGTAATGGCACAAGATGTATCATCTTGGAAAACCTATCACAGATTACCCAGATAATGGTCATTCTCTGAGAGACAAGGAGGTCGGAAATAAAATCCATAGAGATATGGGTCCATGGCCTCTTGGGTACAGGTAATGGTATCAACAAACCACTAGAGCGAGAGCATGGCTTGGAACGAGAGCAAGTCCCACAGGACTGCACAAAGTCCCTGACGTCACGAGACAAAGTAGGCCACCAAAAGGACCGACTCACCAAGTCTCTGGTACCAAAAATCCCGGGATGACCAGCCAACGCGGAACAATGAATCTCAGACATCACACTCTTCTTCCACTGGTCTGGGACAAGCAATTTCCCAATAGGACAGCGCTCAGGTTTATCCTCCTGACACCCCTCCAGAGCCAGTCTCAAATTGGGCTAGAAGGCGGAAAGTACTACACCCTCTTTCAAAATAACAGTAGGATCAGATAACTCAGGAGAATCCGCAAAGAAACTCCTTGAGAGGGCATCCGCCTTAACATTCTTAGTGCCAGGAAGAAAAGAAACCACAAAATTAAAACGTGTGAAAAACAAGGCCCACCTGGCCTGTCTAGGATTAAGTCGCTTGACTGATTTGAGATAAACCAGGTTCTTATGGTCCGTGAGGACTACCATGTGATGTTTGGCTCCTTCCAGCCAATGTCTCCACTCTTCAAAGGCCCCTTCATGGCCAATAACTCCCGATTACCCACATCATAATTACATTCAGTTGGAGAAAACTTTCGAGAGAAAAAGTTACAAGGGTTACTCTTAGAGGTCTCTGGATCCCTTTGGGACAAAACGGCACCTGCCCCAATTTCAGAAGCATCAACCTCCACCTGAAACGGTAGAGGAACATCAGGCTGCCGTAGAACAGGAGCAGAATTGAATCTCTGCTTAAGTTCCAGAAACGCAGAAACTGCCTCAGGAGGCCAATTCACCACATCAGAACCCTTTTTGGTCAAATCAGTCAATGGTTTAACAATACCGGAGAAATTACCAATAAATTTACGATAAAAATTGGCAAAACCCAAAAATCTCTGAAGAGCCTTTAATGAAGTAGGTTGAACCCAATCACAAATGGCCTGAACCTTGACCGGGTCCATTTCAATAACAGACGGAGACAAAATGAATCCCAGAAATGAGACCTTCTGTACACTAAAAAGACACTTTGATCCCTTCACATACAGTGTATTCTCTCTCAAAATCTGGAACACAGTCCGAACATGTTTCACATGAGAGTCCCAGTCGTTGGAAAAAAATCAAGATATCATCCAAATAAACAATCAGAAATGTATCCACAAAATCCCTGAAAATATCATTCATGAAGGATTGGAAGATGGAAGGAGCATTAGTGAGCCCAAAAGGCATCACTAGGTACTCAAAATGCCCCTCTGGGGTATTAAATGCCGTCTTCCATTCATCCTCGTGCTTAATGCGAATAAGGTTATACGCCCCCTGAGGTCAAGCTTGGTAAGCCAACTAGCACTTTTCACTCTGGAAAACAGGTCAGAAATCAAGGGTAACGGATATTGATATTTCACAGTGATCTTATTCAGGAGGCAATAATCAATACACGGCCTCAATGAACCATCCTTTTTGTCCACAAAGAAAAAACCGGGGACCAAGGGTGAAGAGGATGGTCTGATATGACCATTCTCCAATGACTCCTTGATATAAGATCGCATAGCATCGTGTTCAGGTACAGATAAGTTAAAAAGGCGACCCTTAGGAAATTTACAACTAGGCACTAACTCAATAGCGCAATCGTAGCTTCTGTGAGGAGGTAAGGACGCAGACTTACTTTCACTAAACACATCAGAAAAATCAGTCAAAAAGTCAGGGACATCCTGAGACTGGGGAGAGGCAGAAAAAACAGGAGTGTCAGTATTAACACATTGGCAACCCCAACTGGTCACAGACACAGATTTCCAATCCAAAAGAGGATTATGAGTCTGCAACCAAGGGAAACCCAGTACAATAATGTCATGCAGATTATGCAACACCAGAAATTTGCAACTCTCCTGATGATCAGGTTCAACCCTCATTATCACCTGAGTAGAAAATTGGGGTTTATTCTCCGCCAAAGAGTTAGAATCAATGCCCCGTAAAGGAATAGACTTCCGCAGGGGTATCATGGGAAAGCCACAACATTTGGCAAAGACAAAATCCATCAGGTTAATAGCTGCTCCTGAATCAACAAAAGCCTGAGCGGAAAATGTGGACATGGAGCAAATGAGGGTAACAGTCAACAGAAATTTAGTCTGAACACTACCCAAGACAACTGAGTTGCGCACTCAGTTGTCTTGGGTAGTGTTCAGACTACGTCTTCCCCGCTTAGGACAGATGAAAATAGCATGAGAGGCGTCACCACAGTAGAAACATAACCCATTGCGATTTTGAAACTCATGATGCTGTGCCCCAGAAGTCACTCCATCACACTGCATGGGCTCAGGAGCTGGTTCACAAGGCAACACCATCTCACGCATACCTCTGCGCTCACGCAAACGTCTGTCAACCTGAATAGCCAATGACATAGAATCATTGAGACCAGAGGGGACAGGGAATCCCACCATAACATCCTTTGCATTCTCTGACAGACCCTTTCGAAAAAGGGCTGCCAAAGCATCATTATTCCATTTGGTCAGGACTGCCCACTTTCGGAATTTCTGACAGTACAACTCAGCGTCTTCAAGACCCTGATCTAATGCCAGCAAGGTCTTCTCAGCTTGATCAGTGACACCAGGTTCATCGTACAACAACCCCAGAGCCTGAAAAAATACATCAATATCATTCAAAACAGGATCCCCTGGTGTCAGGGGAAAAGCCCAATCCTGAGAGTCGCCGCGCAGGAGAGAGATGACAATTTGAACCTGCTGTGCTGCGCTCCCCGAGGACTTAGGCTTTAAGGCAAAAAAACAACTTTCAGTTATTTTTGAAATTCAGAAATTTAGCCCGATTCCCCAAAAACAAATCTGGCTTGGGCATCCTAGGTTCCACAACCTAGCAAGATAGGTAGCAATACTCCGAACCTCAGTGGCAAGCTGATCCACACGGCCAGACAACTGTGCAAACTCCATTGAGAGAAAAAAAAATCCTCTCAGCACCCAGAGAAAAAGAGGGAAAAAATGCAACAAACAGAAAAAAAAAAAACTCTGACAACTCTGACAACTTTTTTCTTTCCACACTATTTTTCCCTTCTGTGAGTAGCATATAATTTTCAGTTTGGCTGGTGATACTGTTATGTTAGGTAGCTGAGGAGGACAGAAACAACAGCCGGGCAGCCGAACACCTGAGATGTTGGTAACTAATAGGTTGCAGATTCCTAAACTAACCACACAACTAGAGGTAGCCGTGGAGGTTCCTACGTTGATCCTAGATGCCTCGTCACAGCCTGAGAGATAACTACACCTAAGGCAGAAAGATGAAAGTTATCTGCCCCGGAGCAGATCCCAAAGAAAATAGGAAGCCCCCAAACATGTAATGGCGGTTAGACAAGAAGAAAGCACGGACACAGACTGAAAATAGAATGAGTAAACGCTGGGGCCACAAGCTGACTAAATAGGATAGGACAGGAGAGATTACTTTCTGCAACCCAGAAAACCCTACAAAAATCCAACAATTCTGATTACAAAAATACTGAGATCACATGATCTCGCCACCCACTAAATCAGATCTCAGTGTGAACAAAACCAAGCCGCAGCCACTGAAAAAGCAGGAAAAAGCAAATGAAAAGACAACAGTGGCTGCAGACAAACTGTGAGGAGCACAGGCCCCAGGAGGGGTCCCGGCTGACCTCTACAAATGTGCAGAAAACTATGCAAATAGCAAGCACAAAAAGAAAAGCAGAAAATATCTTATCTGAAAGCAGCAGACGCAGGCAAGACACCAGCAAACTTCCAAATGAACCAGGAACCACAATTGAGACCAGAACAATTGATCACCGGCGATCATCATGGGAGGGAACTTCCCTTATATCAGTCCAGTCAGTGATCCCAGATTGCCATTCCTCGCTGGAAGGTTCAGTACTGTCTGTAACCACCAGAGGGAGCCTCTGCTCATTCACAACACCTCACCAAGAAGGGAGCCAATCCCAAATTGTGGTTAGAGGAGGTCTCCAAGGCCTTTACATCAATCAAGTCCCATTTTGCTAGCGCTCCTATCCTACATCGTCCCGAGGTTGATAAGCCTTTTAGATTGGAGGTAGATGCCTCGTCCGTTGGTGCTGGAGCAGTCCTTTTTCAAAAGGATGCTCAAGGTCGTTACATCCTTGCTTCTTCATCTCCAAGACCTTCACACCAGCGGAGAGGAATTATTCCATTCGGCATAGGGAGTTGCTAGCCATGAAGTTGACCTTTTCCGAGTGGAGACATCTCCTGGAGGGGGCTCGCTTTCCCTTTCAAGTGTTCACTGACCACAAAAATTTGGTCTATTTACAGACCGCCCAGTGGATAAATTCCAATCAGGCCAGATGGTCCTTGTTCTTCTCCCGATTCCATTTCACCCTCCATTTTCTCTTCGGGGAGAAGAACATTCGTGCTGATGTTCTGTCTCGCTCCGTGGTGTCCTCTGAGGAGGTGGAGGAGGAGCCTCGGCTGATTGTCCCCACAGAGAGCCTAAGAACTGTGGCCCCGGTTTCGCTTGAGTCTGTGCCTCCGGGCAAAGACTTTTGTGCCCATCAGTTTGCGACCGGAGGTACTCTCTTGGGCACACTCGTCCAGGTTGGGTGGACATTTTGGGGCAAAGAGGACATCTGAGTTGCTGGCGAGGACATACTGGTGGCCACACATGACCCGTGATATCAGGGAATACGTTCAGGCTGCGTCTCCTGCGCCAAGAATAAGTCCCCTCAACAACGGCCAGCTGGGTTACTTTTCCCTTTACCGGTGGCAGACAGGCCCTGGGAGATGGTTGGGATGGATTTTGTGGTGGGCTTACCCAAATCTCGGGGCTGCACCATCATCTGGGTGATAACCGACCACTTCTCCAAAATGGTGCACTTGGTGCCGTTACCACGGTTATCGTCTGCACGGGCCTTGGCAGCATTATTTATTAGGCATATTTTCAGCCTACACGGTATGCCAGACAAAATTGTCAGTGATCGAGGTCCCCAGTTTGCGTCTCGGTTCTGGAGAGAGCTGTGTCGTTTACTCAGCATTGAGTTGAATCTCTCCTCTGCATACCATCCCTAGACGAATGGGTTGGTAGAGAGGGCCAACCAGACCTTGGTCACATACTTGCGACATTTTGTCTCTGCCAGGCAGGATGACTGGGCATCCTTGCTACCGTGGGCTGAGTTCGCTCTAAATAATGCTGTGGCTGATTCCACCGGACAGACCCCATTCCTCCTGAACTATGGTCAGCATCTGCGGGTACCAGTGCCCATGCCCGTGTCTTCCGCCATTCCAGGGTGGCAGACTGGGCTGTGGAGGCACGGGACATTTTGGACGGCACCCAGGATGCCATTCAGGACTCCAAAGAGAGGATGAGGTCTTCGGCCGATGGTCTTCGGCCGATGCCCATCGGCGCCCCTCTCCTACATTTGCTCCGGGTGACCTAGTGTGGCTTTCTGCCCGAAACATCAGGCTACTGTGTAGAGTCCACCAAGTTGGCACCTCGCTTTTTGGGCCCCTTTAAAGTCCTTGAGCAGGTGAACCCGGTGGTTTACCGCCTAGCCCTTCCGCCTCGCCTTGGTATCACCGACACCTTTCACGTGTCCCTCCTGAAACCCGTGGCCATTTCCCGGTTTTCCGAGTCATCTGCTGGGACGTTGGGTTCATCTACCGACGATCATGAGGTGAACGCCATTGTTGGGTGCAAGGTGGTACGAGGCAAAAAAATTTATTTGGTGGATAGGAGGGGTTATGGGCCTGAGGATAGGCCCTGGGAGCCTGCCAAGCATGTTCACGCTCTGCAGCTCATCGCTGCCTTTGAGCGTAGCGAGGCCCAAAGAAGGGGGGCCCTAGGAGGGGGGGTAGTGTTAGGGTTCGAGTTCCCACTGCTGCACAAGGGGAGTCTCGAACCAGTCACTCTGCGGTCCCCCATCCATCTCCGGCCGCAGTGGAGCCTGCTCAGCAAAGACTTCGGTCCCAGCATCTCGCCCAGTTTAACACTGTGCAGAGGCTTGTTGTGGTCTTTCCTGGTTCCTCTTTTATAACCAGTGCTGGAGCAGGCAGTTGGGGAACTAAGTCCCTGCTTTCTCCATCTGAGCATGCCCAGGGCAAGATCTCCATTGGAGATCAGGGTCACATGCTCGGTTACAGCTGCGAGTCCCATTGGTCCGCCAGGAAGGTCCTGAACTACATGTGTTCTGGAATGGTTTTGCATTGGTCCTATTCTGGTAGGTCCTGCAGTTGCTACTATAAAAGGGTGGCATGGCTGGGCCGCCATGCGCTAGTATCAAATCCGTTACGTTCTTGCGCCAGTGTGGTCAAGTATGCATGTGGTTAGGTCTGGCTGAAATAAGCCGCTGGAATACCTGCACCTCCGGTGAGGAGATTGTATGCACGTGTTCAGGGCTCGGCTAAAAACGCCATTAGAATACCGGCTACTCCGGTGAGGAGATTATTGCTTGTGTTCTGACTGCATGATCACGGACTGCTATCGCACAGCAGTTAACCATGTACCTGGACCCAGTAGGGTTACTCAGCGACTTTGTGACGCAACAGGGTTTGCTTTAAAACGCTAGTCAGCGCCCTAGTGTTTTACTTTGCGGCTCACTGAAGTGAGTTCGCACTTATCGCCATATAGCGCTGTGGCATTCCCGCTAGCGGTTCTGTGGATTAACAGAGTTTGCACTAACTGCCACAGCGCGCTGCGGCGTTTATTTTAGCGACTCTGCGGGATAACAGAGTTCGCTACTCACACCATCTTACTAGCAGCAGGCTCTGCCTGCACGGTGGACCCCGGGCTGCGAATGCACCTCTCCTTAATATCTATTAGGTGCGTACCGCAGGCTCTTAACAGTATGTATCTCTTGTTCTTTTTGTAGATATGTCTATAAATTCATTACAATTTTCCTGTGACACATATTTCTAGTGGATTTAGGATCTGACTCATAACATTCCGATGTTGTGGTCTCGTATGTTTGCATAAGTGAATGTTTGCTTTTTAATTGTTTCTAATTTTTCTTGTTTGGCTTGTTGTTAACCTGAATCTATTTGACCACAGACGGATTATTACGTCTGCGCGATCACCCACAGTGGTGTGCGGACAGATCGCTACAGTCACTTTTACCCCCAAAATGCTGCGATCGAACACAATTGCAGCATTTTGACAGCCCCTCTGCCTTTGGATTGTTGCCATGGTGATCGGATGTTATCATGTCAACATCCAGGTCACAAGAGCTAGGAAACATGCTGATCATGTGCAGTGCCTCCAAAAAATTCTGCCTCCCAAAAATCGGAATAAAAAGTGATAAAAAAAATGTCATGTGCCCGAAAATGGTACCAATAAAAACGCCAACTCATCCCGCAATAAAGCAAGCCATAACATAACTCTTTCGGCCGTAATATGGAAAAATTATAGCGTTCAAAATGTGGTGATGCAAAAACTATTTTTTGCAATAAAAGGCATCTTTTAGTGTGTGAAAGCAGCCAAACATAAAAAACCGATATAAATCTGGTATTGCTGTAATCCCACCGACCCGAAGAATAAAATCCCTTAATCATTTATACTGCATGAGGATCGGCGTAAAAAATAAATAAAACCAATTCTTCACCTATTGCTTATTTTTTCATTCTGTCTCTCAAAGATCTCAGTAAGGCTTTGTGCACATTTATCCTGCTCTCTGCGCTGAGCCCTTACACTGGAGTTTCTGTGTAAATCACTGAATTACATGATTCAGATGGAACCTCTGGCAGAAGATTCCCTATAATGAGGCAGATGGAGGCACTGTGGACGCCGTCTGACCTGTGATCCGAAGGTGTCCGCCTTTTTAAGATTGCATAAAAGTGTTGTCGGCCACAGTTTTGTGCACTTCAGAAAAGAAGGACATCACTAAACAGAGGCCAGATCAAATCCAGAGTAATTCTGCCTCATTAGAGTGAATGGATCCCTCGGGGGTTTCATCTGAATCACGTCACTCAGAGATTTAGATGGAAACCCCAAAGTAAGTGGTCAGCATAGAGTGACAGATAAATGTGATCCCTAACGTTATCTAAAATGTTACCAATAAAAGCGTCAACTCAATCCACAAAAAAGCAAGCCCTCACTCAGGTCTGCCATCTGTTAACGAAAATATGGGGGACTTCCATGTTACTGGTAGTACAAACGCTCTGGAGAAGCAAAATGGCTCCTCATCCGCCAAAAGAAATTCAGCAAACTCTGTGCTCCCAAATCCAAATCCCCCCTTCCCTTCTAAGTCCCATAGTGTACCAAAACCACATATAGCATCCACGTTTGGCATTTCTGAAGCGATGAGAGCCCGCCTAACTGAACGGGTGCATGCCTCCAGAAGCACGGGCTAGGAATAACGTACTGGTGAATGCAACATACTGGTCACTACAGCGTACTTTTCACTAAAGCGGCAGTTTGCAATTTTCACTTCGCAACATTCATTGCTTCTTGTTTCTGGAAAATAACCATGGAGTCAAAATCAGCACTACACCTGTAGATAAATTCCCAAAGGGGCATAATTTCCAGGGGGATTCTGCTCTTCTAGAAATTAGGGGCTCTGTATATGGAGTCCGCAAACTCTTCTAGGAAAATCAGAGCTCCAGGAGGCAAATAGCGCTCCATTCCTCCCGAGTCTCTCCGTATGGCTAAGTAGTACTACAGTATACAGACACATATGGGTTATTACCAAGTTCAGTAGAAATTTTTGGACAAATTTTGGTGCCATTTTTACCCACTTTTTATGTGAAAATGTGAAATCTGGGGCTATAGCATAATTTTGATGGTTAAAATGTAATTATTTTTTCTTCACTGCTCAATGCTATTACAATTCTATGACACACCTATGGTGTCAATATGATCGCTGCACACCTAGATGAATTCTTTGAGATGTGTAGTTAGTATAATGGGGTCACTTATGGGGTGGTTCTGCTGTTAAGGCACCTCATGGGCTCTGCCAGTTGGTCATGGCACCTGCAGACCATGACAGTAAAATCTGGCGCTCCTTGCCTGCTGAGCTTTGCACTGTGCCTGAAAAATATTTCCAATTGCATGTAGAGTATTGGCGCACTCAGGAAAAAATGGACCTTTGTTGAAAAAAACAATTCCTATTAGCCCTAAGAAAAAGTAAAAACTTGGGGCTGAGATAACATTTTTGTGAGGAAGATATGATTTTATTATTTTCACAGCTGAACGTTATAAACTTCTGTGAAGCATCTGGGGGTTCAATGTGCTTACCATGCATCTAAATACATTCCTTGAGTGGTCTATTTTCCAAAATGGGGTCACTTTTTGGGGGTTTCCGCTGTTCAGGCAAATCAGGGGCTCTCCAAATGGGACATGATGTCCGCTTATGATTCCAGGAAATTTTACATTCAAAAAGTCAAATCATGCTCCTTCCCTTCCGAGCCCTGTGCCCAAACAGTAGTTTATGGGTATCGGCGTACTCAGGAGAAATTGCACGTTCCAGAGTTATAACCTCATAAAGTGACAGTGGTCAGATTAGTAAAAATTGGCCAGATCATTAACGTGCAAACCACCCTTGTGGGTTAAGAAGTTAATAAATATTTTTCTTTTTGCTCTGGTGATCACTGTCTTTTCATACTGCCTTTTTCTTTACATATATTTTTCTTTTATTGCATTATGCGACATGTAGCTCCCTATACTTTTGTGAGGTAGTACCTCTTTATTTGATAGCCTCTGGGCTTGATGTCCGCTGACATTACAAAGTTGACATCAACCCACAAATATTACTCTACTTGACACTGCACCAGGGCAAGTTGTAAGAGCCTGGCAATACTCCAGGGTGACTGCCGGCTGCTGTTTTTAGGATGGGAAGGGCCAATATCCATGGAGACTTCCAAGTCTAAAAATACCAGCCTCCAGCTGTTGGCTTTAACTTGGCTGGTTGGACCCCACACCATTTTTTTAAAATTATTTATTTAAATAAATTAAACCATATCACTCTTACTGGAGGTAAAGAAATTACCGCCAATCAGAGTCGGTGTTTCTCACACATAAATGAATGGGAAATTCCAGATGTTCGGGCCCCCCATTCATTGGAATGGGGTCCGCATTCAAATTCGGGTACCATTCTGGTACCAGAACAAAACTTTTATTGAAATGTTCGGCCGAACCTGACAGACCAGAACATCCATGGGTCTGTCCATCACTACTGCTGACAGATTCCCTTTAAGCTGGGTGATTAAGTCCTTTAGAATGTTTGTCTAGTTTAGAAAAATATTGTTGATTATGCAGTGCGCTGTGGGATGGTAGCCACGGGCGAGGCACTTATCTTCTTCTGTCACGCCCAGGCACACTACATGAAAAAGTGGGTCCTGTCTGGGTGTTTGTGTTAGTGCTGTGTGGGCCTTACACCTGTGCAGGCCCCCTTTAGCCAATGATGTTGGATGGCCAGGACCATGCATTCCACAGAATAATAAAGGAGACTTCCATTCAAACATAGGGACTTGATAAGGGTTATCTACAAGGGATAGCCGGAACACAGTTTTAAGCATGTTTTCTTCACAGTTAGAAGCTTTTTCATTCCTACTGTATCATTCCTCTGTAGGCTACTCAACGGCTCTGCAGCTTATCTGTAGCACTGTACCAGGCTGGGAAGACTGAATCTGCAATAGACAAGCAGCTTATTGTGATGAAATCAACTGTGGGAGCAATAATAAGAAAATGGCAGACATACAAGACCACTGATAATCTCACTCGATCTGGGGCTCCACGCAAGATCTCATCCCGTGGGGTAAAAATGATCACAAGAATAGTGAGCAAACATCCCAGAACCACACTGGGGGACCTAGTGAATGACATGCATAGAGCTGGGACCACCGTAATAAAGGCTACCATCAGTAACACACTACGCCGCAAGGGACTTTGATTCTCCAGTGCCAGATGTGTCCCCCTGCTTAAGCCAGAACATGTTCTGGCCTGTCTGAAGTTTGCTAGAGAGCATTTGGATTATCCAGAAGAATATTGGGAGAATGTCATATGGTGTGATGAAACCAAAGTAGAACTGTTTGGTGGAAACAAAACTCATTGTGTTTGGAGGAGACAGAATGCTGAGTTACATCCAAAGAACACCATACCTACTGTGAAGAATGAGGGTGGCAACATCATGCTTTGGTGTTGTTTCTCCGCAAAGGGATTGAAGATGAAACATGGATGGGTCTTTCAGCATGTTAATGATCCCAAGCTCAACCCCATAGAAAATCTTTGGAGGGATTTGAAAGTCCGTGTTGCCCAGCGACAGGCCCAAAACATCACAGCTCTAGAGGAGATCTGCATTGAGGAATGGACCAACATACCACCAAAAGTGTGTGCCAAACATTTGAAGAATTACAGAAAACGTTTGACCTCTGTCATTGCCAACAAAGGATATATAACAAAATATTGAAATGAACTTTTGTTAATGGCCAAATACTTATTTTCCACCATAATTTGCAAAATATATCTTGCCAAATCAGACAAGGTGATTTTCTGGATTTGTTTTCTCAGTTTGACTCTCATAGTTGTGGTCTACCTATGATGTTAATTACAGGCCTCTCTCATCCTTTTAAGTGAGATAACTTGCACAATTGGTGGCTGACTAAATACTTTTTTTCCCCACTATAACTATGGACATTCTGGATATACCGCTTAGGACCCCCACTAGTCCCATGCGCTCAGTCCTCTTTAAGTCTGTTACCTTTGACACTAGCAAGCTCTCGTGTTTCTTGGGGCTCAGCGTTTTATCTGATAATGCTTTCTGGAAGGTCTCTTAGTCTCATCAGTAACTCTCTATAGTATCTGCTATATCTTGCTCCAGTCTCTTATAGCAGTGGATCACTGCACACTTGTTACTCTCCAAACTCTATCTAACTCTATCCAGGAAGGACAGTCCTGTCCCTATCACTAAGCCCTCCCCTTGTGGGATAGTCCCAGCACTTAACTACTTCTGACCCTGCTGTCTTGCTGGGCAAAACTTCATTAGGGCCCCATCACACATAGCGACACACCAGCGATCCCGACAATAATATGAACTTGTCAGGATCGCTGGTGTGTCGCTACATGATCACTGGTGAGCTGTGAGACACCCGCCAGGGCCGTGGGTACTCGGATCCGAGCCTATTAACTTCTATGGGGGATGTCATGGCAACACAGCTCGGTCCGTGGCCCTGGCCGCTCACCCATAAATGTGGGATATTTACAGGGGAATTGAATGTTGGTATGGGGATTCATGATGCCACCTGTAGTACCTGGTCAGGGTGACCAGCGCTGCTGTGCAGATCCACTGGAGGGTTGGTGTTGTGCAGCTAGATGTTAGGCCTCCCACAGGTGAGGCTAAGTCCTTCAGGACTGGTAGATATATATGAAAGCAGGACGAGGGGGGACCCGGCAGTTAGGGGTAAGAAGATGGACACACACACAAGTCACTTTGGTACCTTTACTGAAGATGTTGCTGGCACTCCCCGGAGCACTGTAGGGTGAAGGGTGCACATCCAGATTCTCTCACTGAGTAGGTGTGTGGCCTCCTGTTCCTTGCCTTACTGTAATAAAGTCCTGGCCGGCATGAAGCTGGGCCTAACTTAGTCTCCGTCCTGCACCTGGCTGACCTTGTGGTTGGACCTTTTCTTGAAGCACACAATACCTGCTTGCAGTTACCTGCCTGCCGGACTCCGTCCTCCTGGCCCAGTTACGTATCAGCTCTGTGGTAGTCCCGGGACCTATAGTCCTCCAGAAACTCCGGTGTTCTCCTATGGGTCATGTAGATCCCTACAGGCTCGGACCCTGGCATCCGGTAGTACTCATTGAAGTGAGATGTCGAGGCTCCTATGCCTCCTTTTACTACTCTTTTCCACTTGCCTTCGGCCTACTCGGGCCCTCACATGTTTACACAAACTGGCAGTTGGTGGGCTGCCTCTTCGCCGCTCTCAGAGCGTCAGCACGCTCCTGGCTCTCAACTTGAGCTGTGGAGTACCTTACTGCAAACTCCATTCGTCTTGTCTGTCTGCAGACTACTCACTTGTCTCAGCTCTGACTAGACTGGAATGAATTCGACTCCACTCTACTAGACTCCACTTTACTGAACTGAACTCTGTCCTTGCTCTCTCTAGACAGACTGAACTTTACTGGAGCCGTACTGAACTAAACTGAGTTGCAGGCTGCAGACTTCAGACTGACTGACTCACTGGCTGAACTGCTCTGCAGTCTCTCAAATCTGAACTCTCTTTCCTGTCTTCACCCTCCATTTATATGCCTACCCGGCTCCCTCTGCTGGTCTTAGGGATGGGTGAAGATGTGTGTATGAATTAGGACCTCTAGTGGTTAAATCTTTTAGTGCACCCTTCCAGGAGATGTGGGAATCCTAGCACAGCTGGGGCTCCACATTCCCCCCTAGTACAATTCAGCACTCCCAGGCTGAAAGACATTTTTCAAAACAAAAACATTAAACAATATATCTTCCCTTTTTGGGAGGTAAGGCACTCTTGAACTGTTGCAGACGAAATAAATAACTATATACATATATAATAACAATTAGGGAATGAGCAATCTGAAAAGTCCTAGTCTCTTTTGGAAAGATTGCTCTGGGGGATAATGGGAAAAACAAGTAAAATAATGTCCATTTCACTTGAATTGAAATCAAAGGAAAAAAACAAATTAGTAAGGCACAATAGCAATAATAATACATTTTACATTTATATACAATGGCTCTAGATTAACTATATACATCTGCCAAGGGTTGAACTAGTCTCTAAACCTAGCAGGGACTTGTCCTTTTGTGCTACGTACTGACCTGCGTGGTGCAGTGACCTGTGAGGTATCAGTTTCCCTGTTTGTTCTGCGTACGAGTGAATTGTAGAATTGCCTTAACCTCTCTACAGGACTGGCAAGTATGCCATTTGGCTCGACTTCTGCAGTGGATTCTTCCGGAGATTCTTCTTCAATAGGTTCTACTTCTCGGGATTTGACTTCTTGAGATTCTGCTGGAGTAGGTTCCTCTGAAACTGACTCTACGGCGGCAACCGGCTCAACTTGCTGTAGTGGTTCTTGTTGTTGTTGATAGAATTGGAGTACAGGGATGATAACGACTTCTCCGATTCTTGGCCAATCCGCTGGAAAATCTCCTAATTCCGTATGTATTACCTTTTCTTCAGGTTCCTCCGAAGGGATAAAAGGCACTTCTTCTTGGGGCTTTAGCAGATCTGGACACAACTTTGGGTGATCTCTGGATACAGTTGTGGTCGTTCTTCCTCCATCTTTACTGATTAGACATGTTTTCTGGTTATCAAACCTTGAATTCAACACAGTGTAGGGCTCTTTTTCCCATTGATCGTCGAGTTTGTGCATCCTTCTCTTTCTTTTCAGCACAACTTCACCAGGTGTGAAAGGTTCTGCTGGTGCACACTTGTTTTAGCGAGTCTCTTGCTTGTCTCTTACTCTAGTGAGACTGTCTTCAACACAGGCCTGTACTTTTCTATACTGCTCCTGTCTGGTCGTATCCCAATCCTCCGTAGTCACATCTGCTTCTGGTTCTACAACACCAAGCTCCAGATCCATGGGCAGCTTCCCTGGTCTTGCCCGCATGAGGTAAGCTGGGGTGCAATTGGTGGAACTCACAGGTATGTGATTGTACAGATCTACCAAATCAGGTAGTAGGTCTGGCCTCTGATTTCTCTCCTCGAGTGGTACAGTCTTCAGCAGGTCAATGATGATGTGATTCATCTTTTCACAAGACTATTGGTTTGGGGGTGGTACGGTGTGGTTCTGATCTTCTTACATCCGTACAGATGGCAGAACTCTTTGAACAATTCGGCCTCAAAGGCTGAGCCTTGATCAGTCAGCACCTGCTCAGGATATCCATGTGGTCTGCAGAAATACGCTTGGAACATCTTTGCAGCTGTCTCCGACGTCAAATCTTTGACAGGGGCGACCACCAGGAACCTGGAGTAGTGATCCACCATAGTCAGGGCATAGGAGTATCCTGTCCAGCTGGGTGACAACTTGACATGGTCCAGAGCCATGATCTCTAAGGGTCGAGTCGTCTTGATGGGTTGTAGGGGTGCCTTCTGACTGCTGTAGTCTTTTCTTCTGAGGCCACAGGGTCAACAGTTCTGGCACCACCTCTCAATGGAGCTGCGCATTCCCACCCAGTAAAAACGACACTTCAACAGGGTCTCCAGCTTCTTCCAGCCAAAGTGCCCCGCTTGATCGTGGTAGACTTCCAACACCATCTGGATGTCTGCTCTGGGGACTACTATCTGCCAAACCATCTTGTGGGTTCTTGGATTGACATACCTCCAGCACAGCTTCTCACAATAGATAAACAGCCGGCTTCTCTCATTCCACAGCTGCTTTGCTTGGGGAGACGCATCCTTCTCCAAGGAGGAACCTTCCTGAGTTATCAGCTCCTTGATACGGCTGACAACTGGATCGCTGTCCTGAGTCTCCTTCCAGCTGTGGTGAGGTAAAGGATTTAATGGCCTCCTGCAGGCTTGTTGCTCGTGGATCATCCCATTCCTGTGAAAGGCAGGTAGTTCAATCTCTTCCAGGTCATCCACTTCGTCTTCTGTGTCTGACTCATGAGGCATCCTGGACAAGGCATCAGCGTTGGCATTCTTGCGGCCCGCTCGGTACTTGATTGTGAATTAGTAGTTTGACAGCCGAGCCATCCAGCGTTGTTCCATGGCTCCCAGCTTAGCTGCTTCAAGATGCGTCAAGGGGTTATTATCAGTGTAGGCAGTGAACTTGCTGGAGGCTAGGTAATGCTTAAACTCTCTGTGATGGCCCAGACCAGCGCTCAGAACTCCAACTTGAAGCTGCTATAGTTCTCGGGGTTCCTCTCGGTTGGGCGGAGCTTCCTGCTTGCATAGGCAATGACTTTCTCTAGGCCATTTTGCTTCTGACTGAGGACAGCTCCCAATCCTTGCTGGCATCGGTATACAGCAGGAACGGTTGGCTGTAGTCAGGGTAGGCTAAGATCTCGTCACATTTCTGCTCTTGAGGGACTGTCCCACCAGGAGGTCTGGCAGAGGCGCTGCTTTCTTGGTGTAGTCCTTCACAAACCTCCAGTAGTATCCTGTCAGTCCCAGGAACTGACGCACCTCTTTGAGGTTCTTTGGTTCAGGCCATTTCTGGATGGCGGTGACCTTCTCGGGGTCTGGCGCTACTCCTTCTGAGCTGACAATATGTCCCAGATACTGTACCTTTTGTTTGAGCAGATGGCACTTTGAAGGCTTCAGTTTCATCCCATACTTGACAGTGACTCGAATACCTCCGCCAGGTGCTTCAAGTGATCTTCATACGTCTTGGAGTACACAATTACGTCGTCCAGGTACAGTAACACAGTTTCGAAGTTGAGATGTCCCAGGCAGCTCTCCATCACTCTCTGGAACGTGCCGGGGGCACTGCTGAGTCCAAACGGCATTCTGTCGAACTCACAGAGTCCCAATGGGGTGGTGAAAGCCGTCTTCTCCCGATCCTCCTCAGCCACAGCTACTTGCCAGTACCCACTAGTGAGGTCAAGGGTGGAAAAGTTTTTGCACATTTTTAAGGAGCGGGGGTTCCTAAAAATGGAAAAGGGAAAAAGCATCTTTATTTTTTAAGCGATTCCCCTTTCCCGGAAAACTACAAAACTTTCCATGCTCCTATCTTTTTTTTTTTGACTACCCTAGGGGTGCGCCCGGGAAAATAAAAACCTCCCAACACCCCTGTTTTTCCTTCCCCGGGGCCCCCAACATCCCTTGGCTTCTAAAAATGTGCTAGGGGGAAAAAGGCCTTTTCCCCCTATTTTTAATGGGGGGAAAAGGTTGCCTGGGGGGGTGTAAATTTTTCCCCTTTAATTTCCCAAAGTCAAGTGGGGGGGTTTTTTAAAACCTGGCGCTCTAAAACCATTTTTTTTTCTTTTGGGGAGGGCCCCCCGAATGGACTTGAACCCCAAAACCCCCCCCCTTGCCGGGAAACCTCCCGGGTTTTGGGGGTTTTTAAGGGGGCCCCCGGGGGGAAGGATTTTTCCCCTTTTAAGGCAAATCAAACGGGAATTTTTTTTCCCCTTTCCCCGAAAACCCGGCCCCCCCCCCTTGGACCCCACCCCCCCCGGTTAAAGGTTTTGGCGTTTCCCCAACAATTTTTCCCTTTTTTTTGGTTTGACCATGCTCCCCCCCAAAAAACATTTTCTTGGGGGGAATCCAAGGGTTTGGGGGCCCCGAATTAAAAATTTCCCCCCGGCGTTTCATTGTCGGCAAAGGGCCCCCCCCCTTGGAGTTTTTGGGCTTGCCTGGCCCGGCGGCTTTGGAAAAAAAACCGCCTTCCCGTTAAAAATGTTTAAAAAAACCCCCCCAAAACCCCCCTTTTTTCAAAATTTCCCACCTTTTTCCTTTCCCCCTTTTTTTTTTTTTTTTACCCCCGAAGTGGGGGGCCAAAAAGGCAAAATTTAAATCGGGGTTTTTGGGTTTTAGTTCCCCGGGCCGAATTAAAAAAAACAGGCCAGTTTAATAGTTTGGGGGGTTGGGTCCCCCCAAAATCAAAAGGGGCCCCCCCCGGGTTTCCCCAAAACCTTTGGCTTTTTTTGGGGCCCCCCCCTTTTTTTTAAAACCCTGGACGGGCCTTTTTTCCCCCTAAATTTTTTGGGTGGGAGGTCAATTTTGGGGGGCCCCTTTCCCCCTTTTTTTTCCCCCCCCAAACCCCCCCCGGGGGGGGTGCGGTTTTTCCCTTTCCCAAACCATTTCCACCGCAATGAATTTTAAAAGGGGTTTTTGGAAGCCGGGGAGCTTTTTTGGGGGCCCCCCTTTTTCTTCCCCCGGGGGAAGGTTTTCTTGGGATTAAGGGGGTTCCCCGGGGACGCTTTTTCCGGGCCCCTTTCCCGGGGGGCCCCTTAACCATTTTTGGGGTCGGTATTTTAATCAAACCCCAAAAGTTTCTTTCCTTGGGACCCCAGCCCCGTCAAATTTTTTTTTCTTTTTCCCCAAAGGAGTTTTCCCCCGGAGTGGGGGTTTTTAGGGGGGGTGAAAGTCCCCCTTTTAAAAGGGTTTAAACCCTTTTGGGGTTTTTTTGGGTCCCAAAAAAAGTCCAGACTTTAAGAAAATTGCAAGCACTGACCCGGGGTCTGCAGCTAACCCAAAATTTTTCAATTCTCTTTCTGCAGCAAACCATAATTTTGTCCCCTACCACGCATTTTTCTGTTTCTCTGACATTGGTACATGTCCATTTTGCTGCATATTTTTTGCTAAAAAACCCCGACAGGGGTCTGGCTTGCCGCTGTACCGGGGGAAACCACTTGTTCCGGCCCTATATGGCAGTGCCCCCGGTACAAACGGGGCCACAGGCCCGGGGGGGGGGGAAAACCCCCTGGGTAATTTTTTGGGGCTGTCGGCCTGGGCCAGCCGTCGGGGCCGCCCCCTTTTGACATCTCGGGGGCCCCCCCCATGAAACGTGGCCTACCTTCTCCTGTATATGTATCGAATCACTGCCAAAATTTTAAAAGGGGGGGAAATCCGGGGTTTTTTTTAATGTTTATTTTACCCTAATA
The DNA here is from genome assembly GCA_033576555.1 of Oophaga sylvatica. NCBI lineage: Eukaryota > Metazoa > Chordata > Amphibia > Anura > Dendrobatidae > Oophaga > Oophaga sylvatica. The sequence goes on along the minus strand of JARQOD010000009.1, from coordinate 126,654,691 downwards.
TCAAAAAAAGAGGAAAAACAAGGACCCCCTGACTGAAAATTTTTGGGGCCCAACCCCTGGCCTTTTTTCAAAAAGTCGCGAAAAAGACAGAAAGAGTAAAGGCAAAAATATACATTATACAGGGGGTTACAAAATATACAATATTTACACAAAAGGGGGAAAACCCATCCATGGGGGAAATTTAAAAATCGTGTTAAATCATTGAAAAAATAAAAGGGGAAAAACGGGGGGGGACGCCCAGGGGTTTTTAAAAAAAGAGAACAAGAAGTCATATGCATAATAAAAAAAAAAAGGGAAAGGGCACCAAAACAGAAAAAAAAAGGGTTTTATAAAACATGGCCCAATAAGCAATAAAACCCCGGGAAAATACCCTTTTTTGGGGGTTGGCGACCAAAAAATTTAATATCAAAGTTCTATTTTTCCCCAAATTTCTTAGTATGCGGTATGTCCTGCATAGAAGAAGGAAGAAATGTTAAATTAAAAACAAAATAAACCCCGGCAAAATACAAAAGGGTTTTTTTGGGGGAAAAAGGGGCCTAAGCCGTTGTGCCAAATTTTGAAAATTTTTCCCCCTAATGAAGTAAAGTGGGGGACTGACAAAAAGGGGAAGGGGGTATGGAAACAAATATTGATACCCCCCTTGGGCCCAAAATCTCCCCACACTTAGGAAAAGCGGGAGGCCGGGTATGGAATAAAAATCATTTCAAATTTCCTTGGGGGGGGAAAATGAAAGGGGAACAGTTTATGAAGCCCCCGTGAATAGAAAAAATAAATCATGAAGCCTTAAAATTTCTACATATGTGATCCCGTTCTTAGGCGAAAAGGGAAAAAGGGCGAAGAAAAAATAAAAATTTTGACTGGGGGGCAAGTTTTAAACCCCAAGAAAAGGGGGGAGGGGGGGTTTAAAAAAATGGGCTTTTGAAGTACTCAAAGCATTGGTGGTTCAAAAGCGCTTGGGGGTAAAAAAAAAAAAAACCCGTGATCGTCAGGGATTTTTGGGGGTTTTGGAAGGTTAATCGC
>JARQOD010000009.1:126612221-126653571 GCA_033576555.1 Oophaga sylvatica | reverse complement strand
ATAAGGTTACTGACACTTTTACCTCTTTTAATTTTTTGATTACACAGCTTGCATTTGACATAGCAAATATCATCTGCAACTGTATCAAAAAAGGACCACGCAGAGCAAGTCCTGGGAGCGCCCGGTTTGGCTGTTGTAAGAGAACGCTCCGAACGGGTGCCAAACTGGAGGCTACAGGCAAGCGAGTCTGCAGCCTACCTCTCCCTACTGTTTTGGACCGTTGGTGCAATCTCTTCCTCAGAGCTGCTCCCACCACCTTCCTGTTCCTCACGCCATGTTGGGTCTTGGACCTCATCATCTCCACCACTACCCTCTTCCAACACCTGCTGTTGTTGGTGGTCTGGCCAGCACCATGCTCAACAGAAACTGGCAACTGAGTCTCATCATCATCAGATGCGTTCTGCGGTGTGCTGACCATCGGCACGGCTCAACCGCCTCTTCAGATTCAGAGAGACACAGCTGTTGCGCATCACTGCATACTGCCTCTCTTCACATTCCAGAAATGCTGCTGGCTGGGCCCCTGTTTCCAAGCCAACAGATCTGAGAACAGAAGCAGAGACTCAGCTGGCTCCTGTACAGAGCTCTCTGACTGCCTGGGCAATTTGCAGGCGGTGAGAGACTGATGGTTGTTTCAACAGTGCTGTGGTCCTGAGAGAGGTGGAAGGTATTGAAGTCGATGCATTGGCTGCCATCCAACCAACAACGGCTTCAATTTGTTCTTCACGCAGCAGGGGGGTACGCTGAGCTCCTACAAAAGTGCGCATAAAGGAACGCTCACGGGGAAAACTGGTGGATGCTGTGTCACTGGGTGCGGCAGCAGCCACAGAATCCCCACGTCCTCTCCCTGCTGCAAATCCACGGCCTCGACCACGACCACGTGCCTTACTCACTGACTTCTTCATCTTGGTAGATTGATAAAGAAAGTCAGAAAAGTTAAGGCTAAGTGTGGTTATTCCTCACAGACTAACAGTGAACCTGCAGACAACTGTTCAGTATCTGTGAAAGGCCCCTTGTGTAGTTCTATAGTGTTTGCAACCAATGTATTGTATACGGATGGAAGCGCGTCACACTAATAGATTAGATTTTTTTCCACTAAAATGGAGCAGCACCAATTAGAGAAAATGTGAAGGATGAGACAGTGACACACGCTCAGCAGACTACAACCGGCAGTGGTTGAAGTACAAACTGGAGCGTAATCTGCACTCACAAAATGAAAAGCTCACAGACTACAGTGAACACTGAAACACAACTATTCACTACTGTGAAAAGCTCCTTTGTGTAGTTCTATAGTGTTTGCAACCAATGTATTGTATACGGATGGAAGCGCGTCACACAATAGATTAGATTTTTTTCCACTAAAATGGAGCAGCACCAATTAGAGAAAAATGTGAAGGATGAGGCAGTGACAACACGCTCAGCAGACTACAACCGGCAGTGGTTGAAGTACAAACTGGAGCGTAATCTGCACTCACAAAATGAAAAGCTCACAGACTACAGTGAACACTGAAACACACACTATTCACTATCTGTGAAAAGCTCCTTTGTGTACTTCTATAGTGTTTGCAACCAATGTATTGTATACGGATGGAAGCGCGTCACACTAATAGATTAGTTTTTTTTCCACTAAAATGGAGCAGCACCAATTAGAGAAAAAATGTGAAGATGAGGCAGTGACACAACGCTCAGCAGACTACAACCGGCATGGTTGAAGTACAAACTGGAGCGTAATCTGCACTCACAAAAATGAAAAGCTCCAGACTACAGTGAACACGAAAACACAACTATTCACTATCTGTGAAAAGCTCCTTTGTGTAGTTCTATAGTGTTTGCAACCAATGTATTGTATACGGATGGAAGCGCGTCACACTAATAGATTAGATTTTTTTTCCACTAAAATGGAGCAGCACCAATTAGAGAAAAATGTGAAGGATGAGGCAGTGACACACGCTCAGCAGACTACAACCGGCAGTGGTTGAAGTACAAACTGGAGCGTAATCTGCACTCACAAAATGAAAAGCTCACAGACTACAGTGAACACTGAAACACAAACTATTCACTATCTGTGAAAAGCTCCTTTGTGTACTTCTATAGTGTTTGCAACCAATGTATTGTATACGGATGGAAGCGCGTCACACTAATAGATTAGATTTTTTCCACTAAAAATGGAGCAGCACCAATTAGAGAAAAATGTGAAGGATGAGGCAGTGACACACGCTCAGCAGACTACAACCGGCAGTGTTGAAGAACTAACTGGAGCGTGATCTGCACTCAAAAAATCAAAACCTCACAGACTGCAGTGAACACTGAAACACAACTATTCACTACTGTGAAAAGCTCCTTTGTGTAGTTCTATAGTGTTTTGCAACCAATGTATTGTATACGGATGGAAGCGCGTCACACTAATAGATTAGATTTTTTTCCACTAAAATGGAGCAGCACCAATTAGAAGAAAAATGTGAAGGATGAGGCAGTGAACACACGCTCAGCAGACTACAACGGCAGTGGTTGAAGAACTAACTGGAGCGTGATCTGCACTCAAAAAATCAAAACCTCACAGACAGCAGTGAACACTGAAACACAACTATTCACTATCTGTGAAAAGCTCTTTGTGTAGTTCTATAGTGTTTGCAACCAATGTATTGTATACGGATGGAAGCGCGTCACACTAATAGATTAGATTTTTTTCCACTAAAATGGAGCAGCACCAATTAGAGAAAAATGTGAAGGATGAGGCAGTGACACACGCTCAGCAGACTACAACCGGCAGTGGTTGAAGAACTAACTGGAGCGTGATCTGCACTCAAAAAATCAAAACCTCACAGACTGCAGTGAACACTGAAACACAACTATTCACTATCTGTGAAAAGCTCCTTTGTGTAGTTCTATAGTGTTTGCAACCAATGTATTGTATACGGATGGAAGCACGTCACACTAATAGATTTGATTTTTTTTCTAATATAATGGAGCTGCACCAATTCCACTAAATAAAATAAAAAAAAGAGTCAGTGACACGTGCAGATGCCTACAAACAGCGGTGGATGCAGAGCAAACTGCAGCGTCACCTGCACTGTCACACACACACCTTGCACAGAGCTGTTAAAACAACACTGGCAAAATGAAGCTTTACACAGCGGTTGGTAAACTAGCCTGCCTCAAGCACAGTAGTACACAAAATCGCAATATGTAACTGTCCCTCAGAGTTAGCAGAGTAGCGTTCTGTCCCTTACTGAGTTTCACAGCACAGTGACGCTAAAATGGCGGCGGCGCCTTTTATAGTGCATTCTGACATCATTTCAGCAGCCAATCACAGCCAATGCCATTAGTTAAGATGACCGCAGCATTACAGGATGTGCCCACACTTCATAAGATTCATCATTGGCTGACTAAAATCACATTGCCTCTCAAAGAATTATGGGAACTTCCGATTCCGGTATACGATATGGAAAAAGTATCGGAATTAAGTATCGGAAATTCCGATAAACGCGAATATCGGCCGATACCCGATACTTGCGGTATCGGAATGCTCAAACACTACCACTGAATAATGTCTACCACCACTCTCTAGACTCTTCTGCACAGGCGGTAAGACTTCCTTTTTCTCATTTCCCCCCTCTTTTTTCCTTTTCCTTTTTTTCTTTTTGGTCTCCGAATATTTCTTTCCCCTTTTTTTGTTTGGACTCCTACCATGTGTTTATTGTGAATTAGTAACCTTTGTTCCATGATATTGGACCTTGTCAATATTGATACAGATTGCTCTGCCGCGGACTCATCAAGATATCACCACTTATATTCAACCTGGGTATCATATAGGCATGTCCGACGTATACTGATTTTTCTGTTTATATTATTATTTGGATATCTTCCTAAGATGATAAGATAGGACAATGCCCTCTTTTGTTTACAATCTGCGCTAACACTGAACATGCTCTATATGTTGATATATATATATATATTGCCTAGTGTTTCCCATTGACCTTTACAGTTAGAACTTCTCTTTGCATATTCCTCCACATTCATTCACATTGCAACTCCTCATAAGTAGTGTTGAGCGATACTGCTCGATATCTAAAAATATCGTATCGAAATGGTATCGCCGATATCACTAAATATCGTCGATATCCGATTCTGATACCGGAAGTCCCCTGTAAGTCTATGGGAACAAAATATCGCAACAAAAAAACCCTTTCTTTCGTTGTAAACACAAAATATACACACATAGAATACATATATATATATATATATATATACATGTCATTGTGACATATATATATATATACATATATTTATAGTTTATACACTTCTACATAGTAAAATAGACTCTGATTCAATTGCCGGGTAAAGCCGTGACATACCCCATAGAAGTCGACGGGCTCGGTGCCGAGTCCCCCAAAACCTCTGGCTCTGTGCGACTCAACTTGGGCGTCACGAACAGGATTCTGTAGCTCGCTATAAGCGAGTCCTGTGTGCCTGAATTGAACTGGTTTTGTGCTTGAGAATTGCTAAAATCATCAGAGAATGTATTTGCCATTTTTCAGCCATATCTGCGTCACGACGAGGCACTGGTGAAGAAGAAGGGCATGCTCTTCATGGGTGTTACACTCACTAAGTGGCGCGAAAAACGATGGCCGACCACTGTAAATGGTACTGCAATGTAAGATCGTGCCCCACAGCTCTTCAGTTCCGCCTCCTCATCCTCCTCAGTGTGCGGAAACTAACACGAAGGTCCCGCCTCCCTACAAAAGAGGGGCCCTCTCCAGATGCTAATGACACATGTGACTTGGCAGAGATGGCTAATGGACACGAGCAGAAGTGTGAAGGGATGGAGCAGTCAGAGCTCTCCCTCCACGGAAGCGACCCGATCGCCACGGAACCACCGTTGGGCACCCGGCTTGGAAACCCTCCTACGCTGCAAGAAGCGGAGGATACCCTAAGAGGCCTGGCCCGGCACCGGGAGGAGGTCGCCAGGATGGAAGCCAGCTGGCGTGCCCTAAAACTAAACTTGGAGCGGCGCCAATCCCTCTTACCTGAAGTGTCTGTACCGGAAGGTGAGGCACCCGTTCTAGTAGAGGAGTCCGTGCGGGCATCCCAGCCCTTGCAATGTGATCCGGTTGACGGTTGTCGCAGTGGAGGCACCCGTTCCTGCAAAAAACTCTGCACCGGCAGCACCCCAGATCCCGCTGTCTGCCCCCGTCGCTGAGACAGAAGAAGCGACACCCGTCCTCATGGAGGAGGCCGCGCAGGCACCAGAGCACTACCTGCCTGTACCGGAGCCCCGACTGTCATCTGTTCCAGAGCCGGCTGCTTCCTCCGCAGGTGAGCGCCGCCAGGACTGGGGGGCGCCAGGAGAGCTGCCGCAAACCGGACACTGTAAGCTGCAGTTTGATGGTGGAGACATGGAGCTGCTGGGGAGGAGAATTTCAACCGGCGTCAGGAGGAAGAGTGGAGACGTTGGGAGCGGGAAGCAGAGCGACAAAGGGAGCAGCGAGAAACCCAAAAGCTTCGGCAACGTAACCTGGAGAAGGACCGGGCAGATAAGGACCGGATGAGAAAAGATAAAGGAACCCTGTGGGAGCCGCGGCGTAAGGGTGCAGTACGGAGCTTTAAATTGAAAGGTGGTTGGGGCTTCATCCAGGAGCCTGGACTTTATTTAGAAGTTTTTGTGAACCGGCGGGACGTGGAGGCTCACCTCCCAGAAGGAACACCCGGGGAGGGACCTGTTGCCAGGAGACTTGGTGACTTACACCCGACACTGGGGTTACAATGGATGGTACGCCCTAAATGTTACCAGGTGCGACCCCTACTCCCCAGAGTGTCAGGAACCTGTGAGACCCTCGGAGCCTTCAGCCTCCCACATCCAGGCCTCTGCAAAAGTGCCCACCCCACACCGTAAATCTCCCCAGCCTCCCTCAGTGGTCTCCTCAGCAGCCCCAGCTATGGACATGATAAGTATAGCTGGCCCGTACCCGGCGCCTGTTAGGCCCCCTGGGGTTCGTTCAGTCCGGGACATAGGGTTCCAGACCCGGAGGGAGATGAAAGAGGTGGCCACACAGACCCAGATAGCGGGTCACGACTTGACTGTACAGACCACACGACGTCATCAGGTCCTGGTGGTCCTTGGTGTCTCGGATGTTTGGCAAGCATCAGAAGAGTACCAGGTGGTACCTGGAACATCCCTGCCAAAGAATTATAAATAACCCGGACATGGTCCCTGTATGTAAATAGTTAAATTGTTGATGTACCTGGACGGGTGAATGTTCATAAAAAAGTTTTTTTAATTTAATAAAAAAAAACAAAACACAGTTTTCATTACTTTTATTACAGTCTCATCCTGCGACGCCATCGATCTCCTGTAAAAAAATGAAAAAAAAAAAAAAAAGTATACCACCTGACTGACGCAGTCCATAGTAACGAGTGTCCCACGACGATCCAGCTCTGCTACATCAGAATGACAGGCAGAGCCTGTCATCCCGGCGCAGCACAGCTGATTACCTGCTTCCCCGGCGGTGACGTCATCGGACTGGTTTACGGCCGGGATTACCCTGCAGTCACTGCAGTTATCGCGAAAAACTGCATGTGACCGCCAGGGAGAAGATAATGGCGGCCATCAAGCAGTCCAGGACGTGACCGCCGGAGATCTTCTGCCAGGTAAGTGTCGCTGACTCCTGACAGACCCGACCGATGGACACTCACAGTGACAGTGACAAATCCGATTCCGGTATTCGATATGACGAAAATATCGGTATTCGGAATCGAAAGCCCGATACAGCTAATATCGGCCGATACCCGATATTTGCAGTATCGTATCGCTCAACACTACTCATAAGCATACTCCTTACGTTTAATGAGGCAATACTGCCTTAACAACTAATGACATCACCACCCCACACAGACTCCAGCAGCTCTCTGCGCAGCTGCCACTGGAGTATAAGTCCGAGATTGGACTTAGTGCGCATGCGCTAACTCCATGATCTCACTTCTGGTCACATGACCGCCCGGCGCTCACATATGAGCGTCGGACGTCTCATTGTCCTCACACTACCTCAGACCAGACAAGGAACTGTCTGCTGTTCCCACTGAACCACCGATGCTTGTAAGTAAACCGTTTAGCACTAGCGATTAACCCTTCACGCAATCCCCCAATCCCTGACGATCACCTGGTTTCTTTTTTTTAGCTCCAAGCGCGCTGAACTACCAATGCTTGTGAGTACTTCAACAGCACCATTATCTAAAACCCCCCCTCCCCCCTTTTCTTATGATACAACTTGCACTCCAGTCTATACTATATGTTATCATCGCCCTCCTTTTCCCTTTTCAGCCCTAAGCATACGGGATCACATATGCTAGTAAGTAAGAGCTTCACTGATATATATTTTCTATTCACTGTGCTACTCATAAACTGCTTCTCATCATTTTCCAGCCCCAAGCAAATAGCAGGACATCGCTTCCATGCTTTATATTCCATACACCAGGACCTCCCGCGGATTCCTAAGTGTGTGAGACATAGGATCTATCGGGTATCAATATTTGTTTCCATACAGTCACTTCCTCTCTTGTCAGTGCTCCACTTCTACTTCATTAGATAGACAATTTTCTGAACTTGGCACAACGGCATACTGGCATCCTCTTCTCAAAAATCATTGTATCATGCCACTAGTTTACATGTATATTAATTTAACATTTCTTCCATCTTCATATGCAGGACATACCGCATACTAAGATAATTGAAAAATAGCACTTGATATATGAATCTCTGATACGCCTATATCCAAAGGGTATGTATCTGAGTTTATTGCAATTATTGTGCCATGATATTATGCAATCCCTTATTTTTTCTGTTTTGGTGACCTTCCTTTTCATTATTATGCATATGACTTCTCTGTTCTCTCTGTTTTATAAATCCTGGCCAGTCTCTCCCCTGTTTTTTCCCATGGTATCTTTCAATGATTTAACACGATGCTAAATTCCCATGGATGTGATATTCCACTGTGTAAATATTGTATATATTGTAATACAATGTATATTATTGACCATTACTCTTTCTGTCTTTTTCAGCGACTTTTTGATAAAGGCCACTGCGTTGGCCGAAACGTCAGTCAGTCGTCCTATAGTATTTCTCCTTTTTTTTTGCATATCAAGTGTCAAATAAAACATTCAATTAAGCATGATATACGCCTTCAAACGTGTGCAGCGATTCGATACATATTCTGGACTCTGGGATATCCAAATCCCTTTTCACTTGCACCATATCATCACATTACTAGCTGAGTGCCAGCCATTTTTTCTATATATACCTTCTCCTGTAGGCCGCAACTCCGCAGGGCACAGTTGCTATAAGGACCTGCGTCGCCGGCGGTCTGACGTCAGAGCGTTCACCGAAGCTCTCTGCAGGACCTGCCGCCGCGTCAGCGCTGGGGGCGTGTCCAGGACTCAGCGCGCTTTTGCAGGTACGCCCACTTGTTTTTCGCGCTATAACGCTGTAAATGGTGGGCAATGGCGGGCAATGGTGGATAATCTTCACCACAATTCAAAACACAGTCTTTTACTAAGGCACACAGTACCCGGTGGCAACGGGCACAAGTTACTCTGTTGCTACAGGGCACGCAATCCTGTTCATGATGCCAAAAATGAGCCACCCGCCAGGGCCGTGGGGTACTCGGATCCGAGCCTATTAACTTCTATGGGGGATGTCACGGCAACACAGCTCGGTCCGTGGCCCTGGGCGCTCACCCATAAATGTGGGATATTTACAGGGGAATTGAATGTTGGTATGGGGATTCGTGACGCCACCTGTAGTACCTGGTCAGGTTGACCAGTGCTACTGTGCAGATCCACTGGAGGGTTGTGTTGTGCAGCTAGATGTTAGGCCTCCCACAGGTGAGGCTAAGTCCTTCAGGGCTGGTAGATATATATGAAAGCAGGACGAGGGGGGGACCCAGCAGTTAGGGGTAAGAAGATGGACACACACACAAGTCACTTTGGTACCTTTACTGAAGATGTTGCAGGCACTCCCCGGAGCACTGTAGGGTGAAGGGTGCACATCCAGATTCTCCCACTGAATAGGTGTGTGGCCTCCTGTTCCTTGTCTTACTTTAATAAAGTCCTGGCTGGCATGAAGCTGGGCCTAACTTAGTCTCCGTCCTGCACCTGGCTGACCTTGTGGTTGGACCTTTTCTTGAAGCACAGTCCCTGCTTGCTGGACTCCGTCCTCCTGGCCCAGTTACGTATCAGCTCTGTGGTAGTCCCGGGACCTATAGTCCTCCAGAACCTCCGGTATTCTCCTATGGGTCGTGGAGATCCCTATAGGCTCGGACCCTGGTGTCTGGTAGTACTCAATGAGGTGAGCTGTCGAGGCTCTTCTGCCTCCTTTTACTACTCTTTTCCACTTGCCTTCGGCCTACTCGGGCCCTCACACGATTACACACACTGGCAGTTGGTGGGCTGCCTCTTCGCTGCTCTCAGAGCGTCGGCACGCTCCTGGCTCTCAACTTGAGCTATGGAGTCCCTTAGTGCAAACTCCACTCATCTGCTCTGTCTGCAGACTACTCACTTGTCTCAGCTCTGACTAGACTGGAATGGATTCGACTCCACTTTACTAGGCTCCACTTTACTGAACTGAACTCTGTCCTTGCTCTCTCTAGACAGACTGAACTTTACTGGAGCTGTACTGAACTAAACTGTGTTGCAGGCTGCAGACTTCAGACTGACTGACTCACTGGCTGAACTGCTCTGCAGTCTCTCAAATCTGAACTCTCTTTCCTGTCTTCATCCTCCTTTTATATGCCTACCCGGCTCCCTCTGCTGGTCTTAGGGATGGTGAAGATGTGTGTATGAATTATGACCTCTAGTGGTTAAAACTTTTAGTGCACCCTTCCAGGAGATGTGGGAATCTTAGCACAGCTGGGGCTCCACAGCTGCCAAACAGGCAGCTCTCAGCAGCGATCATGACAGCTACGATGTGGGTAACAAGCGATGCACATCGCTTAGTTACTGGCAGTGTACCTTAGATACCAGCGCGCTGGTGCAGGGAGCTGGTAACCAAGGTACACCTTGGTTACCAGCTCCCCTGCACCAGCGCGCTGGTATCTAATGTACACTGCGGGTTTCAAGGCACCTAGCGGCGCCTAGAAACCCGATGTGTACCTTGGTTACCAGCTCCAGCTTGCTGATCGCTGGTCTCCTGCCTGCCACACGCAGCGATGCGTGCTGGCCAGCGGGAGACCAACGATCAAAAAAATGTCCAGGACATTCAGCGATGATCAGCGATACCAGCAGGGGGGCTGACCATCGCTGCGTGTCACACACAGCGATATCGCTGGGGAGATCGCTGTTGCATCACAAAACTTGTGACTCAGCAGCGATCTCACTAGCGATCTCGCTATGTGAGACGGGGGCTTTACACTACAAACTATGCACGACATTACTTATCTCTCTACACTGCCCCAATTGGACAGACCATCAACAGATTTGGCTTTCAGTACCATCTTTATGCTGATGACACACAACTATACACGTCATCCCCCGACCTTACCCCGCTGTACTACAGAACGCCACTGACTGCCTCTCCGCAGTCTCCAATATCATGTCCGCTCTCTATGTGAAACTCAACCTCTCCAAAACTGAACTTCTTCTGCTCCCGCAGTCTACTAAGCTTCCTAAATCTGACATTTCCCTCTCTGTGGGTGGCACCATAATAACACCTCGGCCGCAGGCTCGCTGTCTGGGTGTTATGTTTGACACCATCTCTCCTTCACCTCCCATATACAATCTCTTGCCCGCTCTTGCCGCCTACACCTAAAGAACATCTCTAGAATCCGCCCTTTTCTCACCATGGAAACAACAAAAACCCTCACTGTCGCCCTGATCCACTCCCGCCAGGACTACTGCAACGCTCTATTACTTGGCCTCCCCATTACTCGACTATCCCCTTTCCAGTCCATCCTTAATGCAGCAGCCAGGGTCATCCATCTGGCTAATCGGTACTCGGACGCGTCGGCTCTTCGCCAGTCCTTACATTGGCTGCCCATTCATTATAGGATCCAATTCAAAATTACTTGTTCTCACCTACAAAGCTCCACAGTGCAGTACCCCCCTACATCTCATCCCTCATTTCTATCTATCCGCCTAACCGACTTCTGCGCTCTGCAAACGACTTTCGACTAACCTCTGCACTAATCTGTACCTCCCACTCCCGACTCCAAGACTTCTCCCCCGCTACGCCAATCCTCTGGAATGCTCTACCCCAAGAAATTAGGACCATCTACAATTTGCATAGTTTCAGGTGCTCCCTTTAAAACACATTTGTTCAGAGCGACCTATCATGTTCACTAATCAAAGTCATTCTAGGTGTAAGTGTGGTGTGTAGCCATTCACTATTTACGTCCCTCACTCCCTCAAGATGGCTGGACCATCATTGTAAATACCCATTGTATATACAACCTACACTTTGAATCTCCCCCACCTAATTGTAGATTGAAAGCTCTCATGAGCAGGGTCGTCTTATTTTGCTTTAATTATTGTATTGTTAACGTTGTTACTTATGACTTGTGTCTTGAAACTGTTAAAATGTAAAGCGCTGCGGAATATGTTGGCGCTATATAAATAAAGATTATTATTATTTATTCTTATTATTATCTTAACTATACATCCCCTATAACACTGCTACACACTACGCATATTATTGTAAATCACACACTGAATTTACCTAAATAATGGTAATACACAGGAATGCTAAAACACCGTAAACTTTATTGACAAAAAATAGATAAAATCTCATTTAGAAACAGGTCAGAAACCACAGCAAACCAGGGACTTATACCATAGACACCCACAATGTACAATCCAGAGATATTTGTAGCTAGTAAGATACATATATCCGCAATATAAAGACCAGAACACACTGATAGTTGGGGTCTGTGAAAGAACAAAATGTGCAGCATGTGAGCTACTCACTATAATTGCACAATGCCCAGAAACCACCAAACCTCCAACAATGGTAAAGATACGCAGCAAATCTATAATATGAAGAAAAGCATAGCTACCTGAAAATTGCACGTGGATGTCCTGGTGTCCCTGCTACCCCGACACGCGTTTCGCAATCCTTCTTCGGGGGCGAGTCAGGGTAGGGGAAACACCAGGATTAAATACATATTACCAGTGATTTGATTGGATATACATTTATCAAGTCAAAAGTGATTGGCTCCAACTCCTCCATCTCGCTGGACTCAAGGCAAAGTAAAAAGACAGCAAAGCGTCACACGGCTTAATCCCATCACCTGTGAACCGCAGCTAATATAGGACCGCCTACAACAACCTCACAGCCAATGGAGAGAAGGGGGCAGACACTACATCACTGAGCTTATCTGCGCATGCGCAGGTGTCTCAGTCTGTATAGCCAATGGGGAGATAAGAGGTGCGGTCATGGAAGGAACGGTGTAACGTCACCAGGGACGCACACCCCCTCTACCCGGAGACCGCACATCAAACTCCAGACAGGCCAGCAACCCGTAGACGCGCACAGCTCATTGTGGCATGATAAACTGAAGTAAGTATAGTCCAATCCATCACAAGTTCGAAAACCCCAGCAATGTCTTGTGCACTAGAAAAACTACCATATATTGTATAAACTCATTAACATATTATCTACCACCAAATACATTTAAAAACAGACAAATTGATTTTACAAGGAATCCAAAAAACTTTTTTGCACGACGTTCGATCAAAATCAAAGGGCAATCCTTCATTCTCCAAGAAGAGCACTGATAAGGAATAAAGTATAAAGTATAACTTCTTGCAGCTTTTTCCATACATGAAGGTACTTTCCAACCCATAGCAGAATGGTAAATCCGTGTAGTAGTAATCTTCCCGCTTTATGAATATAGGGCCATATAAAGCCATTTTATGTATAGGTTTTCCTTAAATCCACTCACGATCAAAAAAACTAAACAAAAAACTGAAAAAAATAACAAATTAATAAACATATCCATACACAAGACAGTAAAAATAACCAATATTAAAAAGAAATTTAAAATCCCCTACCCCTACCACCACTAATGTACCATATCAAATGAGGTAAAAAATGATTAATGCAAACTATTAAAGTTTTATAGAAATGCTCCAAAGCCAAAATTTTCATTCAACCCTTGTGGAACCAAAGTTCCCAGATGGTAAATCCACTGGCATTCTTTTTTTGCCAGCCTCCTCTTAATGTCACCACCCCGGATGCCCAAATCTATCATATCAATCCTCTAACCGACAACAATTTGGAATTGCAAGAATGGAATGTTTTAAAGTGCCTAGGAAGTGTTTTTAGCAAGGCCATATCCTGGATTGTCTTAGCCTTATCAATAACTATACAGTGCTCCCGGACTCTAATTTTGAGTTCCCGACTGGTGAGACAACATAAATCTTTTTACACGGACACACGGCATAGTAAATAACTCCTTTACTGGAGCACGTAATGTGCTCCCTAATCTTAAAGGATCTACTATCATCAAAATTGTTGAAAGAAAGACTTTTCTCATATTGGCACACCCTTTGCATAAACCACAGGGGAAAAAACCATCCCTCCCCCTAGCACTTTGTTGATTCTTATTCCTCTTAGGATCATAAGTACTATGAGTAAGTATATCCTTGAGGATCAGTGAACGTTTGGCAACCATAGAGGGCTGTTTTTGGGAAAACATTTTTGAGGGAATAATCTGTGAGAAGAATTTGCCAATGCTTTTGAATAATGTTTTTTAAGGTCATACCAATTATTAGAAAAATTAGTGATGAATCTTACCTGGTTTCTGCAGTCACAGAATCCCTAACAGATGGTTTATTTTGTAGCAATTGATTCCTTGAAATATTTTTGGCTCTAAAGTATCCTTGATGGATCACCAGAAGGCTATAGCCCCGTTGCTGGAATCTCTCTTTCAAATCTCTGGATTGTTCCTCAAATTGTTGATTCTCAGAGCAGATCCTTTTAGTCCGTAAGAACTGGCCCCCAGGTATGCCCCTAATAGTAGCCTTGGGATGTGACGATAATGCGTGCAATAGTGAATTAGTGGCAGTTGGTTTTCTGTATAGAGTTGTGCTGATGGAGCCATCCTGGGACGCTGAAATTAATAGATCAAGAACCTCAATGCTTCTCCCATATTTATAGGTCAGATGGATGTTTAATTCATTATCATTGAGTCTTGCCATAAATTTCTGTAGAAGTTGTATGACTAAGGGATTTAAGGTAATACTCAATGACCTTACAAATGGACCTCACAAAGACCTTCGTTAGCTGCCACAATTGGTCTACCCGCTGTATCCAAGGGGTCTTTGTGGATTTTGGGTATGAGGTAGAATGTTGCTAATCTTGGACACATTTTTGATGAATATCTAGTAGTCTTTTTGGGATGACGTTGTTCTCAAAAGCGGCCGACAAGATATTCAATAGTTCCGCATGGAATTTGATAAGAGGATTAAAGGTAAGAGCCTTATATTCCGTCTTATTCTGTAACAATTTATAGGCCTGGGCCTCATACATCTGATTAGGCCAAATCACAATGTTACCTCCTTTATCGGCCATCTTGAAAACAACATCATCCCAATCTGACAATTCCTTTAAGCCCTCCTTTCCTGCAATGATAAATTATTAAAATGCCGACCAGACTGATTTTTAGAGATTTTCTATATCAATAGAGACCATTTTAGTGAAGGTGTCAACTGCTGGAACCAATGACAGAGGAGGAAATTTACTGGATTTGCTAATCAAATCAATATGAAACTTACTTATTGGATGTGAATTTTCTTCCAATAAAGATTCCAGGACCTCCAAGGCCTCTCCTCCTCCCTACTAAGGCCCCATATCCTCCCGATTTCCTTTGTAATGTAACTTTTTCAAAACCAGTTTCCTCGCAAAGAGGTGAAGATCCTTTATTGTCGTGAACGTGTCTAGATTAGACGAAGGTGAAAAAGTAAGCCCCTTCTGTAGCACGTCCATTTGGGACACAGTAAGAATGTGGGTAGACAGATTAATTACCTTTACTGAATCTAGTCTCCGATCACCATCATGGGCGTATGCCCCTCCTGGATTTCTCTTCTTATAGTACTGACATGTTCTGGGACCCCGCTTGTCCTCCTGATAAGACTCCCCACCTTCACTCATAGAGAAAGCGAGATAGATGACATACTTCTAGAGGTCCTCCTCTGAGTTGTATTTTTTCGAATTTGCCAGCGGAAAACTCTATTTGATTGAAAATCATTAAGATCACGCTCATATTTTTTCTTCTTATATTTCTGTGTCAGGGATGCAATACCCCCATGAGGGAGGGGGTTATCCTACTAATTAGGACTAAGCTGTGATTGCATATTATGGTAACAATACTTTTCTCACTCTATACATTACACAGGCAAATACCGTAATGCAATACAATTCACATGACACAATATTTACAAAGACGAATGACATAATACACACGACGTGATTTGTGTCATCAGATGTAGATTTACAGATTTAGGTTTCTAATTTAGAATCGTCATCTATGGCATCTGTTACATCCCAGCATCATATAGACAAACCCTTTTATTTCACTGGGAATTGTATAATTCTTCATCCATCCTGAGGCAGTGCTGTAGGCAAATTAAACATTTGCTGACAGGTTCTTAGGCCGGGATCACATATGAGAGAAAGTCTCACGATTCTCGTGCGATTCTCTCGCATGAAACACCCGGTGCTGCCGCCGGCACTCGGACCGGAGCGTGTGTGATCCCGGCCTTAAATAGATTACAACTGATCCCTTGAGATTCTAGTGCTTCAAACACCTGACATAGACCAGGGGATGATTATATAAAATAAAAAGATTGTCCAAATCAAACACCAATAAAAGGGAATCTGTCAGTAAGATTATCCCTCTAAGCCATCATGGGCATGGGCATGATATCTGTGATCCAATGTCTTTTTTAGAGAAACGCATGTTTCTCTATAAGTAAATGACCTGTTCCAGGTTATGGGTTGGAACACTGATCTCCCTGAGAATCTGCCTCCAGAGATTACATGAAAGGTGTTGTTGCCAGTGTGATATGTAATGAATTCCAGTGTTACCACTGTGAAACATGTAATGGCTGCTCTCTCATCTCCTGATCTCACTGCAGAGCTGTGTGTGACTATAACTGATACATCTGCAGGTTCCCTCTCAGTCCCAGCTTCCATCTCACAGGTAGACATAGTGGCAATATGATTAAGACTCTTAGTGCAGTCAAAACGCGTCGACAGGGTCATGTCGACCATGAAAATTTTCTTTTGTGTGCACATAATTTCTTTTGAAAAATAAAAAAGAAAAGGAAAATCCAGTCCGTTGAGCTGGACTCCATTTTTTTCTGTTATCCATTGTGGCAATATTGTTGAAATACAGCAGAACTGTAAGAGCTGCAGCAAATATGTTTGTAAGAAGATAAAGTTCAGTTCCACAGTTATGCACTGGTTACATGTTTCACACTGGTAATGCCTACTTTTGTTTAAAATAGCTCTGGAGACAGATTCTTATTCAGATCAGTATCCATTCCATGGCCCTGAACAGCTCATTTACTTGTAATAAAAACATGGATTTCTCTGGAATAAGACATGGTATCACAGATATCAAGGTATCATTTTAGTGAGCTTCCTATGACATACATGCCCATATAGACGTCTTAGGATGGTAGATTCTACTAACAGATTCCCTTTAAGTATTATAAATGCGAATCTATAACCCCAAATTTCTTGTAAAAGCCGTAATAAAAAACTACTTGGCTGAAGTGAAAAAATATTAACCATTAACCAAGTGTAAATATTAAAGTTTTACCACCCGTGCATTATGCCAATTATAGAGTAAGTAATAGGTGTTCCAAACAGAACATGTACATAAATACGAAAAAAATATGAAACTGTGTCATATAGGTTAACCCTATATGCGTGACATCAGAAAACTTCATATCAACGTATTGGCCCACGCAAATCATAGGAAAAACACACATATAACTTTTACAAGTTTATTTTAAAACTGCTAAATAAAATATGATTAGTAAACAAAATTTTAATTATAATTTTTCACCAAAAAAAACACCCAAAAAATTTTTTTTTCAAATTTCACACAAACAATAGAAAAAAAACGCACAAAAAATGCATAGAAATCTATACCAAACTAGCTGCAGCTTCATTTCTAATATTTTCTTTTCTATTATATTTAGTCTTCCAAACAATTTTGACAAGTTATTTTTTCGGAAGAATATTCTTTGCAGACATTTTCCTTACAAATTGAACAAAATCTCTCAGTTTTCCTTTCTAAGTTTTTTGGGACACTTTCTTTTTCTTTCTCCTGGCCCTGGAATCATCTGAACTGTACGCCACACTTTTTTCATTGCTTCTTTAGTTTGCTTTAGCAAGCCTTTCACGTCGCTTTGCTGTATCACGTGAGGCATTACAGTTCATGACAAAGGTCCTTCAAAATAGGCGTCTCTTGTCCTTCCTCCGTGCATGAAATTCTGGATGAGTTTCTGTATAAATGATGAATGAATTTAGGGCTGCTACATCAAGCATATTTGAAAAAAGTACTACAGGCCATCGTTTTGTTTGCCTCTTGCATGAATATCTCCCACCATCTCATCCATTTTGTCTACACCTCCTTTTGCTTATTGTAATGCAGGATGATTTCTGGTTTTAATTTTCTGTCATTGCTGTCAATACTGCAATTGTGATGCATGGTACTGTGTAAAATCACTGATTTCTCCTTCTTCGCTTTGTAAGATACCAAAGTCGCTTTGTTATTGAATCCAAAGACACTCTCATAAAGTGCTCGCTGACGATTGTGTTTCAGTGCTTTTGGAATTTCTCGTCGGTTTCGCTTGATAGTACCAACAAGTGTAATAGCTTTTTGAAGCAGAAAATTGCCTAGTTCAACATTGGTGAAATAATTGTCCATGGTAATGTTTCTACCTGAATTGAATAATTGGAACAGCAAGAGTTTTGACAATTCAGACCCCAGATCCTTCTGTACTGGTGCACCAACCTCTTTGCCATAGTAGATTACGCCATTTATGCCATAATAATTTGCAGAATCACAAATCCAGAAGATTTTGATTCCATATTTGTCTGCTTGCTGGGGCATGTATTGTATGAACTTGCAGCATCCTCTGAACGGTACAAGTTGCTCATCTACTGTAACATTAGTAACTAGGATTGTAAAGTTTGGCGCAATTTTTGATAAATATGTTCCAGATATAACTGATGGGGCTAATTTGTCTGTTTCAAACCTCAATGCACGTGTTCGCTTATCATCAAATCGAATGTGTCTTCTAATTTCCTCATATCTGTCCACTGACATTGTCCGCCTTATAGTGTGGATCAGAAAGTGGGTCCAGAAATAATTCTCGTATTGGAACATCATACAATTTTTGACTCCCGCCAGCAGTAAAAGTCCAATTTATGCATAAAGTTCCTCTTTTGAGATATTTTTCCAGGACTTATTTTTTGCAGAAGCGATACGTCTTCCTGCTAGGTTTGAACAAAAAAGGACCTCTTCTGCAATATTGTCAGAAAAAAAAGTACAGAATACGTCTTTAGGGGAAAAGTAACTGGTACTTCCCACAGCTCCTTGAGCCTGTCTCACAATATTATGGATTGCAGTACGTCAAACTAATGTAGGATTACTGTGCCAAAAAACATTCGTTTTGGATGTTCTACTTATCACTAGTGTTGAGCGATATTGCTCGATATCTAAAAATATCGTATCGAAATTGTATCGCCGATAGCACTAAATATCGTCGATATCCGATTTCGATACCGGAAGTCCCATGTAAGTCTATGGGAACAAAATATCGCAACAAAAAAAAACCCTTTCTTTCGTTTGTAAACACAAAATATACACACATAGAATACATTATATATATACATGTCATTGTGACATATATATATACATATATTTATAGTTTTATACCTTCTACATAGTAAAATCGACTCTAATTCAATTGCCGGGTAAAGACGTAACATACCCCATAGAAGTCGACGGGCTCGGTGCCGAGTACCCCGAAAACCTCTGGCTCTGTGCGACTCAACTTGGGCGTCACGAACAGGATTCTGTAGCTCGCTATAAGCGAGTCCTGTGTGCTGAATTGCACTGGTTTTGTGCTTGAGAATTGCTAAAATCATCAGAGAATGTATTTGCCATTTTTCCGCCATATCTGCGTCACGACGAGGCACTGGTGAAGAAGAAGGGCGTGTTCTTCGTGGTGTCACTCACTCAGTGGCGTGAAAACGATGGCCGCCCACTGTAAATGGTACTGCAATGTAACATCGTGCCCCACAGCTCTGGAGTTCCGCCTCCTCATCCTCCTCAGTGTGAGGAGGTCCCGCCTCCCTACAAAAGAGGGCCCTCTCCAGATATGACACATGTGACTTGGCAGAGATGGCTAATGGACACGACGAGCAGAAGTGGGAAGGGATGGAGCAGTCAAGCTCTCCCCCCACGGAAGCGACCCGATCGCCACGGAATCACCGTTGGGCACCCGGCCTGTAAACCCTCCTACGCTGCAAGAAGCGGAGGATACCCTGAGAGGCCTGGCCCGGCACCGGGAGGAGGTCGCCAGGATGGAAGCCAGCTGGCGTGCCCTAAAAATAAACTTGGAGCGGCGCCAATCCCTCTTACCTGAAGTGTCTGTACCGGAAGGTGAGGCACCCGTTATAGTAGAGGAGCCCTTGCAATGTGATCCGGTTGATGTTGTCGCAGTTGGAGGCACCCGTTCCTGCAAAAACCGCAGCACCGTCAGACAGCACCCCAGATCCTGCTGTCTGCCCCGGTCGCTGAGACAGAAGAAGCGACACCCGTCCTCATGGAGGAGGCCGCGCAGGCACCAGAGCACTACCTGCCTGTACCGGAGCCCGACTGTCATCTGATTTAGAGCCGTTCTGCTTCCTCCGCAGGGGAGCGCCGCCAGGACTGGGGGGCGACAGGAGAGCTGCCGCAAACCGGACACTGTAAGCTGCAGTGGAGTGGTGGAGACATGGACCAACTGGTGGAGGAGAATTACAATCGGCGTCAGGAGGAAGAGTGGAGACGTTGGGAGCAGGAAGCAGAGCGACAAAGGGAGCCAGCGAGAAACCCTAAAACTTCGCCAACGTCACCTGGAGAAGGACCGGGCAGATAAAGACCGGATGAGAAAGGATAAAGGAACCCTGAGTGAGCCGCGGCGTAAGGGTGCAGTACGGAGCTTTAAATTGAAAGGTGGGTGGGGCTTCATCAAGGAGGCCTGGACTTTATTTAGAAGTCTTTGTGACCCCGGCGGGACGTGGAGGCTCACCTCCCAGAAGGACACCCGGGGAGGGACCTGTTGCCAGGAGACTTGGTGACTTACACCCGACACTGGGGTTACAATGGATGGTACGCCCTAAATGTTACCAGGTGCGACCCCTACTCCCCAGTGTGTCAGGAACCTGTGAGACCCTCGAAGCCTTCAGCCTCCCACATCCAGGCCTCTGCAAAAGTGCCCACCCCCACGCCGTAAATCTCCCCAGCCTCCCTCAGTGGTCTCCTCAGCAGCCCCAGCTATGGACATGATAAGTATAGCTGGCCCGTACCCGGCGCCTGTTAGGCCCCCTGGGGTTCGTACAGTCCGTGACATAGGGCTCCAGACCCGGAGAGAGATGAAAGAGGTGGCCACACAGACCCAGATAGCGGGTCACGACTTGACTGTACAGGCCACACGACGTCATCAGGTCCTGGTGGTCCTTGGTGTCTCGGATGTTTGGCAAGCACCAGAAGAGTACCAGGTGGTACCTGTAACACCCCTGCCAAAGAATTATAAATAACCCGGACAGGGTCCCTGTATGTAAATAAATAGTTAAATTGTTTATGTACCCGGACGGGTGAATGTTCCAAAAAAATTTTTTTAATTTAATAAAAAATAAAAAAACACAGTTTTCATTCTTTTATTACTGTCTCATCCTGCTGCGACGCCATCGATCTCCTGTAAAAAAATGAAAAAAAAAAAAAAGTATACCACCTGACCGACGCAGTCCATAGTAACGAGTGTCCCACGACGATCCAGCTCTGCTACATCAGAATGACAGGCAGAGCCTGTCATCCCGGCGCAGCACAGCTGATTACCTGCTTCCCCGGCGGTGACGTCATCGGACTGACTGCTTTACGGCCGGGATTACCCTGCAGTCACTGCAGTTATCGCGAAAAACTGCATGTGACCGCCAGGGAGAAGATAATGGCGGCCATCAAGCAGTCCAGGACGTGACCGCCGGAGATCTTCTGCCAGGTAAGTGCCGCTGACTCCTGACAGACCCGACCGACGGACACTCACAGTGACAGTGACAAATCCGATTCCGGTATTCGATAAGACGAAAATATCGAAACGAATTATCGAAAGGCCGATAGAGCTAATATCGGCCGATAGCCGATATTTGCATTATCGTATCGCTCAACACTACTTATCACTTCTTGAGGATCCACTGTATTCACTTCTTCATCATCAGAAGAAGAATCATTTGAGGATGTTTGATTCTCTGGTGGCAGGTACTCATCATCGGACAAAGATAGTTCACTTTCATCATCACTTTGAAAGACAATTTCTTCAATCTCTTGGTCACTCAGACGCTTGGAGGAAGACTGTGCCATTGCTGACTAGATGTTAGCAAACTAAAAAGAAAAAACAATGAACACAATGAGGGTTGTCCACTCTTTGTTTGTGTGTGACACACTGTAAGTGTACAGTGCCCCTCCCTCCTCTCACCCTCAGCATCTCTTACCTTTTATACTTTCTTTTAGGTGTTGTACAATTCTCTGGATGTCTGTAGCTCAATAGCTTTACCCTTTGCAGGCTTCATAGAATCAGAGAAACTGAAACTGAATCAGACTTCCTCTCAACATCTTATCTCAGGTCCTTCACAATTAGCTCATAGTGTATACTGTCCTCATTACTCCCTACACTGCTCATTACTGTGTTCAGAAGGACCTGAGATGATGTCATGGCCTTATCTCTCCCTTCAAAAATCCACATGACATCCTCATATGGCATTATCCACACCCTGGCCCCTCCACCAGCATTACTGAGTACAAGTAAAGTAACCTGAGACACAAACACTACTGAGAACATGATAAATACATGGGGGCCTAAAGGCCCCCAATCCGTACAGATGTGGTATTCACCAAAAAAGCATTGTTACACTGAAATGCCTATGAAAAAAATTATATGAACAACTGGATATTACCAACAACGACATACTTGAGGATTACCTGGAGTTTCAAATTCTAACTTAAGTAATTTGCAGATAATAGTAAAAAAGTAAGCATGGGGGCCTGAAAGGCCCCCAATATGCATGAAAGGGTTAATCTGCCCATTTCTCCAATGTATATGTTCTGTTTTGCCCTAAGGTGTGTAATGTGCAGTGAACTATATGAAATAACGCTTGTATTTTACATAGTGAAGTGTCTGGACCAGCTATTCATTTTCAAGCTCTAAGCCTAGTTCTGGCTGTTTTTAATGTAATTTTAACTCAGACACTGAAGCTTCTTATCTTGAGCACACACCTATTTTAATATGTTTGATGTGAACTAATCCAATATGCATGGGGACCAAAATTCAGGAAGTCATTTTGGGGAAGAAGAAATAAGTGAAACATTCCCAGGGGCTGTTAATAAAGCATGATGAAATAGACCTGCTACGTGATCAGAGATCCTGACTCGCATAGTCTCCAGATACAAAAGTCTACTTTACTATGTTACAGCATTGACAATACATATGCATGTTATTAAAGTTTTTCTCCTTTTCCTCTCTGAGTGTCAGCACAAGTTTAACATGGATGCACAAAACACTCAGTATTCTGAATATAGGGTGTATGCAAACACATTCCAGTCTTCACAGGCTAACTAAGCTGTTGGTTTCTAAAAGAGAGATTTCAGTCTTTTCTTAATGGTGCAATGTTACTCTACTCCTAAGACATCATTCAAAAATCAGTGTTTAAACATGTATGTGAAAAAACTAAAAAAAATGGTTTGGTACCGTGTTAGCCAGTAGAAAAAAAACATATAGAGTGCTCTCAGTGGGAGAAGCAAAATAGGAATCTTGTGGGTATGATACCTTTTAATGGCTAACAATGAACATGTGAATGTCCCGGGGATCTTATAGTTTTGCTGTGTGTTGGGGACTTGGATCTTGTCGTTGGCTCTGTAATATCATTCACTATATTTTGTTAGCCATTAGAAGTATCATACCCACAAGATTCCTATTTTGCTTCTCCCACTGAGAGCACTCTATATGTGAAAAAACTGTAACCCCTGTAAGAGGAGTATGCTGTACAAAGACTGGAGCAGCTACCAGCAGACAGTGTTTCACAGTTAAAGACATTAATCCTGCATTGTCAACTGGTGAGAGTCTGATCCTGAAAGAGCAGAGGCACAGAGTAACTACTAATAGCTCAGCCGCTCAGTGTGTGTGGAGAGAAGACAATTCTGCAGCCGCACCACATCTACACACCAGTCGAGTTACTAGGGGTTGCCCACCCCTTTCTGGATTCCGACATAGAAAAATTCTGTTTTCCATTTCCTGTGTGACCAAGTACTTGGATCCTAAAATCGCAAGCTGGAAAACTGTGTGACTACATGCCTGCCACATCAAGGAGTGAGCATCTACTTTTTTGCTACTTGTGGTTACACTGTTGGGAAGTTTACTAAAGCTATCTATAAGGAGCATTGATCAGACTTGTGGTTTCACTAACAAGTACCGTATTTTTTGGACCATAAGACGCACTTTTTTCCACAAAAATTTTGGGGAAAAATGGGGTGCGTCTTATGGTCGCAACATACCGGAAAGTCCAGTGGCAGCGGCGCTCCAATGCAGCTTCGCTGCGATGCGGTGGTGGTGTCCGGGCAGCAGCGGGCCTCTGGGCTGCGTGGGGGGCTCCGCCGGCATCTCGTCTCAGCCGGAAAGCCCCCCGGCAGCTGCGACGCGGTGCCGGGCTGATTGATTGAGTGTGGATGAGGCCTGTATGACAAAGACGTTATGCTACAAACAATTTTAAAGTCAATCCCCTTCTTTATGAAACTAGGAACAGAAGAATTGTTTGGGGGCCTACGGACTAGGCTTCTATAACACACTAGATGCTACAAACTATTTTTAAAGTCATGTCCCTTACTGTATGACGTTAATAACAGAAGACTTTTTGTGGCCTATGGATCAGGCCTCTATAACACACTAGATGCTACAAACTAATTTTTAAAGTCGTTCTCCTTGATCCCTGAGGAAGGAGAACGTTATCTCCGAAACGCGTAGGACACATTTTTGGCTCTCCCTGCACTCCGTAGCTGGAATCAAAGTACCACGTGATCACATCACAACACTAACGAAGGCCTTGTCGGCGTCTCTCCGCGGACATCCGCGCTGCAGCACCAGAAGGAAGGAGAGCTTGCCGCCGGCCGGGGCAGCTCTCCAGAACCACTTCACAGATCCGGATTCCATCAGCGCATCTCTACAACCTAGAGCTAAGTATCGCATCGCCCCTAGGACATACTGATTCATTATAATCTCGGCAGCTTAAGCCATAAGGTATCGGGTGCATACTTAAAATATAGCTCAGAATAATGAGCACACAGAATTTCCAGGAGCTCACGTTTAGCACCTTGTAATCTGGTTTTTAGGTACTTTATTATACCCTGGGTCAGCACTCTCTGCACTTTATAAGCGGCTACTCTTATATGAAGTGCACTCAATTCTTATGCTCATTTGCACATTGTATGCTTATTTTGCACATTATCTGCTTATTTTGCACATACAGCAACCCAGCTGTGTACTATTCGCACCTTATTCTCCCGGTCAGAGAATATTATATAGACACTTGCTGTCTTTTTACTAAGTAGGGCACATTCCTAAGGTGGTTATATTGGAACCAATATACAGTCATGGACAAAAGTTTTGAGAATGACACAAATATTAATTTTTACAAAGTCTACTGCTTCACTTTTTCTAATGGCAATTTGCATATACTCCAGAATGTTATAAAGAGTGATCAGCTTAACAGCAATTACTTGCAAAGTCAATATTTGGCTAGAAAATTAACTTTATCCCCCAAAACACATTTCAACATCATTGCAGCCCTGCCTTAAAAGGACCAGCTAACCTCTTTCAGTGATTGCTCCATTAACACAGGTGTGGGTGTTGATGAGGACATGGCTGGAGATCAATCTGTCATGATTAAGTTAGAATGACACCACTGGACACTTTAAAAGGAGGCTGGTGCTTGGCATCATTGTTTCTCTTCTGTTAACAATGGTTATCTCTAAAGAAACACGTGCAGTCATCATTGCAATGCACAAAAATGGCCTAACAGGGAAGAGTATCGCAGCTAAAAGATTGCACCTCAGTCAACAATCTATCGCATCATCAAGAACTTCAAGGAGAGAGGTTCCATTGTTGCCAAAAAGGCTCCAGGGCGCCCAAGAAAGACCAGCAAGCGTCAGGACCGTCTCTTAAAAGTGTTTCAGCTGCGGGATCGGGCTACCAGCAGTGCAGAGCTTGCTCAGGAATGGCAGCAGGCAGGTGTGAGTGCATCTGCACGAACTGTGAGGCGGAGACTCTTGGAGCAAGGCCTGGTCTCAAGGAGGGCAGCAAAGAAGCCACTTCTCTCCAGAAAAAACATCATGGACAGACTGATATTCTGCAAAAGGTACAGGCAGTGGACTGCTGAGGACTGGGGTAAAGTTATTTTCTCTGATGAATCCCCTATTCGATTGTTTGGGACATCAGGAAAACGTCTCATTCGGAGAAGACAAGGTGAGCGCTACCACCAGTCTTGTCTCAAGCCAACTGTTAAGCATCCTGAAACCATTCATGTGTGGGGTTGCTTCTCACCAAGGGAATCGGCTCTCTCACAGTCTTGCCTAAAAACACAGCCATGAATAAAGAATGGTGCCAGAATGTCCTCCAAGAGCAACTTATCCCAACCCTCCAAGAGCAGTTTGGCGATCAACAATGCCTTTTCCAGCATGATGGAGCACCTTGCCATAAAGCAAAGGTGATAACTAAATGGCTCAGGGATAGTGTTGAGCGATACGATACTGCAAATATCGGATATCGGCCGATATTAGCTGTATCGGCCTTTCGATTCCGAATACCGATATTTTCGTCATATCGAATACCGGAATCGGGATTGTCACTGTCATTGTCAGTGTCCGTTGGTCGGGTCTGTCACTGTCAGTGTCCGTCGGTCGGGTCTGTCAGGAGTCAGCGGCACTTACCTGGCAGAAGATCTCCGGCGGTCACGGCCTGGACTGCTTCATGGCCGCCATCCTCTTCTCCCCGGCGGTCACATGCAGTTTCTCGCGATAACTGCAGTGACTGCTGGGTAATCCCGGCCGTAAAGCAGTCAGTCCGATGACGTCACCGCCGGGGAAGCAGGTAATCAGCTGTGCTGCGCCGGGATGACAGGCTCTGCCTGTCATTCTGATGTAGCAGAGCTGGATCGTCGTGGGACACTCGTTACTATGGACTGCATCGGACAGGTGGTATACTGCTGTTTTTTTTTTCCATTTTTTTACAGGAGATC
This sequence comes from Oophaga sylvatica, assembly GCA_033576555.1. NCBI lineage: Eukaryota > Metazoa > Chordata > Amphibia > Anura > Dendrobatidae > Oophaga > Oophaga sylvatica. The sequence continues at coordinate 126,627,023 of JARQOD010000009.1, read as the reverse complement.
GATGGAGTCGCAAGATGAGACTGTAATAAAAGTAATGAAAACTGTGTTGTGTTTTTTATTAAATTAAAAAATTTTTTTATGAACATTCACCCGTCCGGGTACATCAACAATTTAACTATTTACATATTTAACTATTTACATACAGGGACCCTGTCCGGGTTATTTATAATTCTTTGGCAGGGGTGTTCCAGGTACCACCTGGTACTCTTCTGATGCTTGCCAAACATCCGAGACACCAAGGACCACCAGGACCTGATGATGTCGTGTGGCCTGTACAGTCAAGTCGTGACCCGCTATCTGGGTCTGTGTGGCCACCTCTTTCATCTCCCTCCGGGTCTGGACCCCTATGTCCGACTGAACGAACCCCAGGGGGCCTAACAGGCGCCGGGTACGGGCCAGCTATAGTTATCATGTCCATAGCTGGGGCTGCTGAGGAGACCACTAAGGGAGGCTGGGGAGATTTACGGCGTGGGGTGGGCACTTGTGCAGAGGCCTGGTTGGGGGAGGCTGAAGGCTCGGAGGGTCTGTCAGTTTCCTGACACTCTGGGGAGTAGGGGTCGCACCTGGTAACATTTAGGGCGTACCATCCATTGTAACCCCAGTGTCGGGTGTAAGTCACCAAGTCTCCTGGCAACAGGTCCCTCCCCGGGTGTCCTTCTGGGAGGTGAGTCTCCACGTCCCGCCGGGTCACAAAGACTTCTAAATAAAGTCCAGGCTCCTGGATGAAGCCCCAACCACCTTTCAATTTAAAGCTCCGTACTGCACCCTTACGCCGCGGCTCCCTCAGGGTTCCTTTATCTTTTCTCATCCGGTCCTTATCTGCCCGGTCCTTCTCGATGTGATGTTGGCGAAGTTTCTGGGATTCGCGCTGTTTCCCTTTGTCGCTCTGCTTCCTTCTCCCAACGTCTCCACTCTTCCTCCTGACGCCGGTTGTAATTCTCCTCCAGCATCTCCACGTCTCCACCATCAAACTGCAGCTTATGATGTCCGGTTTGCGCAGCTCTCCTGGCGCCCCCAGTCCTGGCGGCGCTCACCTGCGGAGGAAGCAGCCGGCTCTGGAACAGATGACAGTCGGGCTCCGGTACAGACTGGTAGACCTCTGGTGCCTGCGCGGCCTCCTCCATGAGGACGGGTGTCGCTTCTTCTGTCTCAGCGACGGGGGCAGACAGCGGGATCTGGGGTGCTGCCGGTGCAGAGGTTTTTGCAGGAACGGGTGCCTCCACTGCGACAACGTCAACCGGATCACATTGCAAGGGCTGGGATGCCCGCACGGACTCCTCTACTAGAACGGTGCCTCACCTTCGGTACAGACACTTCAGGTAAGAGGGATTGGCGCCGCTCCAAGTTTAGTTTTAGGACACGCCATGCTTCCATCCTGGCGACCTCCTCCCGGTAGCCGGGCAGGTCTCTCAGGGTATCCTCCGCTTCTTGCAGCGTAGGGGGTTTCCAGGCCGGGTGCCCAATGGTAGTTCCGTGGCGATCGGGTCGCTCTCGTGGGGGAGACTCTGACTTTGCTCCATCCTTCACACTTCTGCTCGTGTCCCTTAACCACTCTGCAAATACATGTGTCATACATCTGAGAGGCCCTCTTTTGTAGTAGGCGGGACCTTCGTGTTAGTTTCTGCACACTGAGGAATGAGAGGCGGACTCAGAGCTTGGTGCACGAAATTTTACATTGCAGTACCATTTAGAGTGGTCGCATGAGTGAGTGTACACCACGAAGGTCCTGAAGAAGAAGGGTCAACACTGCAAATATTGACTTGCTGCATTAACTCATTCTAACTGTCAATATAAGCTTTTGTTACTCATATGTTTGCAATTATATTTCTGTCTGTGATAAAAACATCTGTCAAACACACACATAAAAACCAGAAGGCAGCAGATCATGTGAAAATATAATATTAGTGTCATTCTCAAAACTTTTGGCCATGACTGTATGGCTTCGCTTAAAAACACCATGTATGTCTAGCTGCATGAAATTTTACCATCAAAACACCTTTATTTTTGGCATTTCTAGATATATAGAGCATTTGTATCAGGCATTGACTATACTTATTCTTCCCACTAATTCAGTTCACCAAGTCGGCATCACCACCGATCATCTCCTTGTCTGACATTACATCAGAAAAATCATCATCACATCTCCATCTGTGAGAATCATTTTGAAGAATCCTAGGTATGTGTTTGTTGGAAGAGTACTGTAAAGATTTGTGTCTGTTTCATAGCGCGAGTACTTTTTATTTTCTTATTTCTGGTCCTTATATCCTCCGTGTGGTAGGAGGTTCCCTGTACTTGCAGCTGATCAATCACATATATACTTGCACCGCTACCTACCTAATTTCATTCAATCCTATTTTTAAAGTCAGGTCCCTTTCAGTATGCCTTTTAATAACAGTAATCTAATTTAAAATGGTACTCCTGCCCCAACTTCTATATGTTCTGCACAATGCTTCAATTTGTCTTCCCCAAAACATGTTCTATGAAATAAATTCCCTGTTTAGAGATCTTATTTGTCGAAATAGACAAAGTCGTGTCAAAATGGTATCATACAAAAGCCCAAGGAGGAAAGAGGCCTAACATTGCCAAATCCGTGGTTATATTACTTAGCGTCACAAAGCCAACATATGGCAGGTTGGGGAGAATATAGTAGTAATACTCTATGGGAATTGCACTTCAATGTATGGGTGGAGAAGTTCCATTGCTTTCAAGTCTTGAGGAAGTCAAGCTCCATATGTGCTCACCCAAATAATCAACAATAACACTTCTCAAATAGGCATGAAAAAATATTAAATATTTATGAAATGTTATCGCTTTTACAAAATTTACCCCAATTTGGAACAACGATAATGTTTCAGAGTTTCTGAACTTAAAAGGCTTTGGATATTGGCAACAGGTTGGTATCTGCAACGTCTCACAACTAATGGAGGGCAATATTTTAAAAACACCACAATACATTTTACCAATTGTTACAGTTGCCGCATGCTTTTGAGTTTCAACGCAGGTCTTCCCTCATATTTGTGCAAGTGGACTTAGCTCTTGGCCTTATATGGTCACAAAAAAGCATTGAGGGGTTCATATCCTTAATCTACAGGAACCTTTTAAAAAATTACCTTTCAAAGTACCCTCTAAAAGCCTAAGTTAAATGGGAAAATTAGTTAGGTCCCATTTCAAATGAGATATGGGATTCAATTTTAGAATATTTACCCTAATTATCTCTCAGTGAGACTAAAAGGTTGTCACAACTCTATATCACATATAGAGTATACAAAACTCTCGACACTGCGCAAGCGCAGCTCCAAACACCACCGTGCGGAAGGGCTAAATTCCAGTGATATTGGCACAACTAGGGAAATCAAACAAATTGAGTGGGCGACGATACCCAGGATCCAACAGAAAATGAAACACACTCATAAATGACTAAATGAGCAGGTACAATGCAACTATGTAAAGTGCTTTTTTGACATCATTACAGCACCGTTTTTAATGAAAAAATGTGTTAGTGATGCACATTGCATCACTATCAACACTCTGGGGACAGTTTAAATGCTTGAAAAGACATGACAGGTTCCCTTTGAAATAACAAGGTAAATGAAATGGATAAAGAGACACATGAATGAAGCCCCCAGACATCCTGGTTCTGATTGGATGGCTAATCTGTAATTCCAGACACTGAAAGCTCAGCACGCCCCAGCATCTGATTGGATGGCTGAGCTGTCCATCACCATACTGACAGCTCAGCATGACACATTCCTAGATTGGACAACAGAACTGTCATTCACTGAGTCCAGACATTCTGATAGGCAGAATTATGATAGTCAGCATATGGTCAAGGAGCACCCGCCAGGACTGGGGGGTACTCTGTATCGGGCCGGTTCTTAAGGGGATGTGTCATGGCAGCAGTGACCCGGTCCATGGCCCTTGGGCGTTCAATGAAAATGATTATAAGGGGATGATAAAGTTTATGAAAGATAGTTTGTGACGCCACCTGTGGTATTCGGCAATTAGATGTTAGCCGACGCTGCTTAAAGAGACCGCTGGGGCTGATGATGATGTAGCAGAGTTGTTTCAGCTCTCCACAGGTAGAGCTAAGCCCCAGGGAAGTAATAGTGTAAAATGATGGTGATAATAGTTGTAGTGCAGGGCTGAGGTGAAGCAGCAAATCAACAGGAGGATACAGCAGTTTGCAGTCTTCACAGGTTTTACTCACAGTTCTGATGTTACAATCCCCAGCCGGGGTACTGTATCCTCTGGGTAGGTGGTCCAGACAGCTCTCAGGTAACTTTGAGTACACCGTGTCAGAACCCCCTTCAGATGCTCCTATCCTGGCCACCTCTCTGTGCAGGCTCCATCCTCTCCTGCCCTGCGCATTCACACACAGTGTCCCAAGTCAGCAGCCTCAGATCCTGTCGGGCGACGTACTCTAGGTCCCCTTGATCCTATATGGCTACCTTTTCAGCGAATGTGTGTGGATGTGGCTGTAGCATGTACAGATACTGCAGCCTCCAGTTAACTAGCTGAGTCCTTAGTTTCTCCACTAGACTGGGGCCAGTCCCCTAACTGCGACCTGGTCCCTCCACCCAACTGCAGTCGGTGTGGATACGGTGTGGATTGCTCACTACCCGTGCCCCTAGGACACTTTCCTTGCTTACCTCCACTGGAGCCTCTCTCTCACTTTTTCCTCACTCTCTTCCTTCTCTGTAGTCTGGGGACGAACTCAATGGCTCCTTCAGTCCCCACAGCAGACTCCTTCTGACTGCTCTCTGCTCTCCCTTCTCCTCTCACCAACAGCTGTCTTCCTGCTCACTTTCACTACTCCTCCCCTCGTTTCCAAGGCAACGACTCACTGGAAACTGTCACTCTGCCTTCTAGTCTCCTGCACTTAACTCCTTCCTTCACCCACACCCTCTACCTAGTTCCTCCCGGCGCCTGAGAGTTCTGGTGTTATTATTATTATTAATATTTATTTATATAGCGCCATTGATTCCGTGGTGCTGTACATGAGAAGGGGTTACATACAGATTACAGATATCTCTTACAGTAAACAAACTAACAATCACAGACTGATATACTGTAGAGGGGAGAGAGGACCCTGCCCTTGCGAGCTTACATTCTGGTGTTGGATGTAAGTGTGTGAGTTCTGAGTGGTGTCCCCTCCTTACCTGAGAGCGGAGTACCACACCTCTGGTTGAGGTGCAGTACCTCTGTGGTGACTGAACCCTCAGGGATGCCACATATAGAAAGGAGGGTAGAGAATGCATTAATGGGTCATCCCATTCCCACAATGGCGTGGCTCGCGCCATAACATCACCAGTCATTATTGAAAAATTGTGTGCCACTTTACACCGATCAGAAGAAAAAAACGCTGAAGGCACAATTAAAAGTGCACCATGCTGTGATTTACAAAACTCCGAAAGACATCGGATCGCAATTAAAACATGTAAATGTTAAAAAATATGGAACTGTTTTCCAAACAGAGTGTTGCACATTAGGGTGTGGCAGGTGTTGGGGAGCTGGTGGAGAAAAGGCATGAGTCTGAGTCATTGCATCTGTTATGGAAATTTAATTAGGATAAATTTATCCTGCAGGTGTTTGCTGGTGCTGTTCCCAATTTTATCCTAATTGTCTTTTTGAGCGCTCAGAACGAAATGAGACTGTCCACACGGAAGTGTCAGTATAACAGTTCGTCAAGACCAACAGTTTATTATTCATTCAAGGTTTTATACGTTTACAAAAAGGGGCTGGTTAGTCAATTAGCATACAATTAAAAGCTGCTAGATTATTGGCTGTTCTAGTGTAATTATGATAATTATGATAAAAGGGCTGAAGTTGCAGATTTATTGTTAATTTGTTCTTTGCCCCAGCTTTCCTGCGCGAAAAGAAAACAATAGATATCTATTAAGACTTTCTGTTCTTGTTTCTTATGAAGGCCAGGGTCGTCTTAAACGACTGATTATAGCTAGCATCAGCTTTTGCATAGATATGTGTGAGCACAGGATTTTTAGCAAGTGAGATCTATCTAACTGTGAATGCATATATATGAATATACATTGAATACGTGGAATACATATATATTTCCATGACACATCCTGATGGGCTAAGAGGTTTTGCACAGACTGGACTCTTTTACATTGGCTGACAGCCAGTTGTACCACAAGTCCAGGAAATTCATCCGTATCCCTCAGCAATGGTATTATTGTTGGTATTAAGGGTATGCCACACTAAGCGAGATCGCTAACGAGATCGCTAAGACATCACTAAAACGTCACTATTTAGCTATCTCATTAGCGACGTCATTGTGTGTGGCATGTAGCAACGATGTGGCCCCTGCTGTGATGTCGCTGATCGTTCACTAGCATTCTGGACCGTTTTTTTGATCGTTGGCGTCCCGCTGGTGAGCCTATATCGCTGTGTTTGGCACCATTTGCGAACGACGAGCGACCTCGTTTGTGATGCATATGACAGCGGCGCAGGCGGGACTAGGGTTTTTTAGCGTCACGGAGTGGATCGCAATATCTGTAGAAGCAGGCAGGTGGACTAGGTTCTCTTTTGCGTCACAGAGAGGATCGCAGAAGTTGCAAAGCAGGCTAGCAGGACGCAGAGAGCAGGAGCGATGCTGGAAATTCCTATGAATGAGAAGCGCTCGAGAACAATGAAAGGGAGCGCTATACACCATCTTTCATGACGCGGTCAAAACATAAATTATTGCACATATATAGCATATATTGTGCTGAGGGGCGTGGAAAAGGTTGCGCTCAGTACATGCCAATGACAGATCCTAACGACCGCCAAAGTCGTTAAAGAGATCGCTGACCGCTGATGTGTCGTTTAAGAGATCTCCTGTTTGGCAGCTACTAGCGACCTAAAAGCGATCACACCAACGATCTCGTTAGCTTGTGTCGTTATCATGATCACTAACGAGATCGCTTAGTGTGGCAGTACCTTTAGTAATGATCAAGCAGTAAACTTCTCGAGTGCTCAGTACTCGAATTGAGAAGATTGGACGCTCAGATGAGCTCAACTCAAGTGCTGAGTATAATGAAAATCAGTGGGAAATTTGAGCATTTTTCCAGAAAACCCTTCAAGGTCACTGCTGGGATCAATGTTGTCAAAAAATTGCTCAGCTTTTACAGACTGACTATAAAACATGCAAAACTGAAGATAAATGAGATTTTACAGGAAAAAAATGTTATGATGCATTATAATGACTTGCATATAAGGCAAAATTAGAAAAAGGAAAAAAAAACCTCCTTGTTCACCCCTTAATAGCCAGGCCATCTCTCACTGTATTTTCCCATCGCCTAGGACTGCAGTAGATGGCATAGTAGAGGAGGAGATAAAACTACACCCACTGGTAGTCACCGGTAAATGTAATTTTAACATTTTACTACCTTATTTGGGCATGTGCTGTGTGTGACATGGTCAGACATCCTATTTAATTTTTGAAGGAGGGACTCTGAAACTCACAAAGCCTATGCAGACAGTGCAAGAGCTGCCAAAAATTAGAAGGAAAAGGGAATACAATACACCCTGTATAAAGGAAAGTCTCATATACATTCTAGACTCATAAAGCCTATGCACTAAGAGCAACGGCTGCCAAAAATTAAGAAGTGGTGACTGCAATACACCCTTGGAAAACATGGAGAATAGGGCCTCAGAAAACATTTTTTTTTCCATTTTTAAGGAGTGGGACTAATAGACTGGTAAAACTCATGCACTGATGCAAGGGCTGAAAAACATTTACTCATGGGGGGTATAGTATTGATATAAATGTAAGAGAATTATAGAGGTAAGCCTCATACACATCTTATAAAAATTATGAAGGAGGGCATCATACACACCCTAGAAAAATTAAGAACGAGGGTTACATGATGAACCTCTAATAATAATAATAATCTTTATTTTTATATAGCGCTAATATATTCCGCAGCGCTTTACAGTTTGTACACATTATCATTGCTGTCCCCGATGGGGCTCACAATCTAGATTCCCTATCAGTATGTTTTGGAGTGTGGGAGGAAACCGGAGGAAACCCACGCAAACATGGGGAGAACATACAAACTCCTTGCAGATGTTGTCCTTGGTGAGATTCCAACCCAGGACTCCAGCGCTACAAGGCTGCAGTGCTATCCACTGAGCCACCGTGCTGCCCTCTAAGAATTATGAGCTAAAATATTTGGACACCAATTTACACAATCTCCTCATGTCCCACTTGAAACATGCAAGGCAAGAGGTCAGAATCAATAGATGGAAATGTAAAGAGCTCCTTGGAGTGTCCACTTGTCTCCTGTGACTCGCCATGGTGGGAGGAAGGAGGATTAGGGTGAAGTTTATGTGGTACAGAATCTTGACACTAGTGAGACTGTACCGTGTGGAAGACTGGGTAGTGCTGGAAAATATACTGGAAGCATTATCTGCCATCCAACCGAATACCTGTTCGCACTGTTCTGGCTTCAAGAGTGGTGGCCCACGGCCTTTGCCTCTGTGTGCATCAGCAGCTTGTCCACTTCCCCATCACTTACCGCATGCCTTGCAAACTTTCCCTTAATATTAGGAAAAAGAAAATATGTAGCCTAAAAAGTACTTTTCTTTTTATGTTGCAGCAGCAATAAAACTATAAAAAGACTGTAAACTAATAAACCCTGGCTAAATGCTCTAATCTAAAACTATCCCTCCTCCACCAGCTATCCCTACACTGAATGCAGCATAGCAATACAATGGAAGATAGCAAAGTAACTTTTGGAGGGATACACTGATACATTAATTAGTACCTTTAACTCTCTCTCCCCCAATTCATTATGTTTAGATTCCCCCTCTGCTCCAATTCATTATGTCATGTCCTCTTTCTCGCACCCTCAATTCATGATCATTTGCTCTTCCACACACTCAATTCTTCAATTACTCTCCCCCACCCACAATTCATTATTATTATTTATTATTATAGCGCCATTTATTCCATGGTGCTTTACATGTGAAAAGGGGTATATGTGGCACCCCTGGATTCCGGTTTGCCACAGTGACATTGCCTCCCTCACAGAGAGGAATGTCATGCCTGGAAGCAAGGAAGGGTCCCCTTACCAGGTGTCAGTAGGAGAGAAGTCGAGCAGAACCTGGGGAGTGGAGCTGTGATTAAACTCTCCCCAGAGCTGAATGCTAAGGACCAGATATCTGAGTCTGTGGTTGCTCGGGTACTGAAGTCCCGGCAGCTAAATCCGGTGGGCAGGGGACTGCAGGTCTCATTGCCTGATCTAATACCCGGCGGCACAGCAGCATACCAGAGCCTAGAGCTGACACAAAGGAGTAGCACCTCTGTTAGGCTTGAGCTGCCTGCCATGTGGGCAACGGTTTGTTTTTAAAAAAGAGAGAGACAGTTAGCAGCAGGAGGGTGAGCTGTTAGGCAGCGAGAAAATGAAGGACAGCGCAGAAGGAAGGGCTTTGTACCTACCTGGCCAGGTGTATCCAAAATTGCTTCCAGGCTGCCCGGCTCTCCATCATGATCTGTTACCAGTGCCCCGGTCTGTACTTTCAACCATCAAGTAAAGGATAATAAAACTACAGTCCTTATGTCCTCAAGTGATCTTTTGCGCCCTGAGTCCTGCACCACAAGGTACACGAAGCCTGACATAAATGGAACTGGTAACCCTGGGGCCCGCTCCACCTGTTGGGAGCAGAACCATCCTAGCTGAGTAACCATCAGCCCAAGCGGTCTCCTTTATCAGTGTCAGCCATCTGTTGCCAAACACCACAGGTGGTGTCACGTTAAATCCCATATACATATTGCCCATTTTATGGCACAGCCAGGGCCACGGAGTCAAATCATGGCCCTGTGACTTCCCCAAAGAACTGTCCGACCCGGTTCCGAGTACCACACGGCCCTGGTGGGCGTCTCATTCACATAATAAAAACAAGTACAATAATCTTAAACAATACAAGACACAACTGGTACAGGATGTGAGAGGACCCTGCCCGCGAGGGCTTACAATCTACAAGTGATGGGTGAGGGCAGAGCTGGTCGTACAGCAGTTTGGTGGATCAGTGGTTACTGCAGGTTGTAGGCTTGAGAAAAAGAATAGAGCTAGAGAAGAACAGCAAAAGCATAATATATTCAAATGGTATAGACAAATTGCATCCTAATATACTTTGCCATGTAGGACCAATCTAGGTGGATCTATCGCAAAATACAGAGCAAAGAAGTGGTAAACCACAGAGAAACGACCACAGATCCGATAATATATATATAAAATTAGAAAATTTTTATTAGAACATGAATAGACACAGGAATCAGAGGTGACAAACACAGCGGGATCATATGGATGTCGCGCCGCTACGGAAAAACACATTACAGCACTGGAAAACTGGAGCAAAAGGTCATCATAATAGTATAATATTGTGCACAATGAAGAATAAGAAATGAATATAGCAACTGGCACTTAGTATGTGGGTAGGTGATGCTGAGAAGGACATAAATTTCATAAATGGTCAAAGAATATTCGAACAATTACCTAATATTATGTCCATGAATCACATCCACCAACACATGGTTTACAAGTGTATGATAATACATATAAAATTCAAAGAACTAAATCCCGCATCTCCATAGAATATCCACCAGAGTGCCAGTGTATAACAACTGAAAATGCACAATGGTGCCCACGCCATACAAAGTTATACCTTTTCAAAATGTGCAAGTGGCGTGCTCCAGACTAACCAGCGCGGTGTGCGTCTGCCTCGACGCACGTTTCGGATTTCTCCTTCGTCAGGGGGCGTGGTTAGAAACAGGAAAGTGTACGCTTAAAAAGTCCCCCACCGGAAGCTGACGATCTTATACCGGAAGTGACGCGTCCAGCATCATGGCAACGGGGAACGCCGAGCCGCGCCGACGTCATGCAGCAGGAAGCGATGGACAAAAGTGTCCATGGCAACCTGACGCCGTGAGACACCGGAGGCGGCACAGCCTAACCCGAGCATGACCTGCACGCGTACAGGGATACGATCGCAGCGGAGAGGAAAGCAATTACAAATACATATAACGGGGCACAATGTAGGTATAAGGACCAACATGGGACACACACAGATCCCAGCATATAAGTATTCTATCATAGCAGACCAATTAGACATCATAGATAATAAGTTACACATAGCATATCACAGAATGGAACTTATGAATTAAAGGGATATATAGAACGCAAAATTACAGAAGTATATGTGTCACATACAGGTCCAAAAAAACATGCACCGACGTATCATATAGCATAAAATAAAGGTATAAGGGATACACATCCATATCGATAGACATCATGATCCAGGGAAATTTATAGAGACGACAGAATCTTCTCCAAAATACGTAGATCTCTCATCATGTCACTCCCTAGAAGATCTTCACTCAAATGAACCGTCACGGTATAGAAGTGCACTCACAGATTGTATCCAGACAGGGGAAAAAAGGTAAGTAAGCAAAAAACGAACCTAAAAATTAGATGAAAAAAATAAAAATTAAAACCCATTAAAAGCCACCATAGTGGCACGGAGACCCACACGCCACCAACGGTACAGTAGGTCAGTGATCGCAAATAACATCACAGGAATGCAGCAAAGTTAAAGTTCTCATTTAATCCACTTGGATGGATCGTATTAAGTGTCCAAATCCATCTGGATTCCAATTGGGCCAGGCATTGTGAAATATTACCTCCCCGTATATCACCTCCAAACAACCAATTCCTTTGACTCGCAGTAATTTACTATTGCATTGATGGTAAATCCTAAAATGCTTAGGTATGGCCTTCAAAGTATTGGGATCCATCTCTGTGGCTGCTGCTTCAATCCCCAAAACGTGCTCCCTGATCCTAACCTTAAGTTGGCGTGTAGTAAGTCCACATAGATCGGGGAGCACGGGCAGGTGGCATAGTATATTACATTCTTAGTAGTACATGTAATATACTTGTCAATTTTGAATGTTTTTTTATTAGCAGAATCGGAGAAACAATCACTCCGATCCACATTTATACGGGCCACACATTGTCCACATTTGAAACATCCTTATGTTTACTGCCAAAGTCCAAAAACGTTCTCGGTGAATTATTTGCATAGTGACTGCGGGTCAAATGTCCCCTCAGATTTTTCGAACGCCTGTAGGTAATCATGGCTTATTAGGGATAACTTTGGCAAGGACGGGATCAGTCTTCAAAATAGGCCACGCTTTGGCCATAAGATCCCTGATGATTTCAGATTGGGCATGAAAGGTGGTGATAAATCTCACCGAGTCAGAGTTAGGTAAACTTACATATCAAAAAACTGACCGGCACATCCAAACATAGACCAGTGTGAACAGGTGCTAAACCCAGAGTCACCAACTCATGCACATACAAGAAAAAAAGGTAGCACACTGTAGCGCTATAGCTTGCAAACACGAAATATGAAAAATGAATTGCATCACTGCCTTAGAAATATGAAAAATTGAGAAGTCTTAGCGCATAAGATGGCCAAATTATGTGTGCCTGATAGCCACATCAAGGCTCTTCTCGTATATCAGGTCCTAACTGTAAGTCTTGTAAGATTTAGGTAAACTGGCATCGGATTTTGTATAAGAGATTTCTCTGACATATTTTTGCCCGATTATAGGCTTTTTTAATGCTCTGTTACTGTAACCACGTTCAGAAAAATGCCGCTTTAAATCCCCCGCTTTTTCTTCATATTCCACATCCTGTGGAACAGATTCGGGCGAAGCCGTAGGAATTGGCCCACAGGTATCGCATTGATCATATGTGATGGGTGAGAGGAGGAAGCATGCAATAGCACGTTCGTAGCCATAGGTTTTCTAATATACTTGTTTGTATCATCTGATTATCGTCTCTCCTAAGTGATACGTCCTGGAACTCAATTTGGTTGTAGTCATATTTAAACGTCAATCGAATGTTACGGTCGTTGCTGTTGAGTCTCTTGAAAAAATTCTCTAAAGCAAAGGGTGAATCCTGCCAGATCAGCAGGATGTCATCTATGTACCGCATCCAAAAGGGGACGCGGTCCATAGGACACTGCTGATCTGACAGGAAGAGGTCCCCCTCCCACAGACCCAGGAAAAGATTAGCATAGGACGGCGCAAAAGCCGCTCCCATGTCTATCCCCTGCGTCTGCAGGAAGAAGGACCCCTTAAAAACAAAAAAGTTATGAGTTAAAGTAAACTCTAGTAATTCAAGTAGAAAGACCCTCATATTGGGAGAGATGCTGGAGGACTGTAAGAAGGAATCGACAGCACGTAGGCCATCACAGTGTCTAATACTCGTATAGAGGGATTCCACATCTGCTGTTACGAGGATAGACTCCGCCTCCAAAGATAACCCATCGACTCTACGCAGCAGCTGATTAGTATCTTTTAGGAAAGAGGGCAAAACCTCTACCAGGGGCTGCAACATAGAGTCGATCCACAAATTCACCCGCTCCAGGTAGTTCCCACAACCTGAGACTATCGTCGCCCAGGAGGAGGTTGTAGGCTTGTCAGAAGAGGTAGGTCTTCATGTTCCTTTTGAAGGTTTCCACGGTAGGTGAGAGTCAGATATGTTGGGGTAGAGAGTTCCAAGTAGGGGGATGCACGGGAGAAATCTTCTATGCTATTGTGGAAGAAGAGATAAGAGGGGAGTAGAGAAGGAGATCTTATTAGGATCGTAGTTGCATCGTAGGTTGCATGCAGGTTGTGGATGGCTTTGTATTCCATGGTTAGGGTTTTTGAACTTGAGTCTCTGGTAATGGGGAGCCAGTGAAGAGATTGACAGAGGGGAGAGGCCAGGGAACAGAGGGTGTATAAGTGGATTAGTCGGGCAGCAGAGTTTAGAATAGATTGGATAGGTGCAAGAGTGTTAGAGGGGAGAACACAGAGCAGGAGGTTGCAGTAGTTCAAGGCAGGAGATGATGAGGGAATGCACTAGAGATTTTGCAGATTCTAAGTTGAGAAATGAATGGATCCGGGAAATATTTTTGAATTGAAGTTGGCAGGAAGTGGAAATGGCTTGGATACGTGGTTTGAAGAAGAGATCAGAGTCAAGGATTACCCCTAGGCAGCGAGCTTGTAGGACTGGGGAGAGTGAGCAGCCACTTACTTTAATGGTAGGTCTGTTGGAGGAGTCGAGTGAGATAGGGGAAAGATGGGTAAAAGTGGGTGGCAGTGTGATTGGGGTGAAAGAACAGTTATCTGACAGGAGTAAACCAACTCCTCTGCCATGCTTGCTGCTGGGGCAGGGGGTGTGGGAAAGGTGGAATCCACCATAAGAAAGTGCAACTGAGAGGCTGTGTCAGAGGGGGTGAGCCAGGTTTTGGTGATAGCGAGGAAGGAAAGTTTGCTAGTAATAAAAAGATCATGTGCATAGGAAAGTTTGTTGCAGACAGAGTGAGCGTTCCACAGAGCTCCTGTTAGTTGGACTGGGCAACTGGGGCTGGGCAAAAGGGTATAAGGATGGAGAGGTTACGGAAATTTGTGATGGAGCATGGCTGGGAGGCAGAATTGACTTTGGGATGTGGTGAGGAGGATAAAGATTTGGAGAGATATCACCAGCAGTGAGGAGGAGCAGAGAAAGTGTTAGTAGGTGGAGCAGGAGAGGGCCTGAGGGGCTGTCTGTGTTTGGAGACAGAGGTTTGTATGTTGAGGAACAGATCTAAGGAGGAGGTGAGATTGATGGGGAGGATGGATTGAGAGATAGCCAGTTCATTACTAGATGTAGGGACTGGGGGGGGGTTTGTAGAAAATGAAGACTTATAGGGTGAGAGTGAAAACAAACAGAAACATTGTTTACAGTGACTGTATCCAGTTACATTACA
>JARQOD010000009.1:126543436-126612121 GCA_033576555.1 Oophaga sylvatica | reverse complement strand
AGCACCTTGAGGGGTGCAGTTTTTAGAATGGTATAAATTTTTGGTATTTTCTATCATATAGACCCCTCAAAGTAACTTCAAATGTGATGTGGTCTCCTCAAAACAATGGTGTTGTAAAAATGAGAGATCGCTGGTTAAATTTTAACCCTTATAACTTCATAACAAAAATAAAAATTTGGTTCCAATATTGTGCTGATGTAAAGTAGACATGTGGGAAATGTTACTTATTAAGTATTTTGGTGCCATATCTCTGTGATTTAAGGACACAAAATTTCAAAGTTGAAAAATTGCGAAATTTTCAAAATTTTCACCAAATTTCCGTTTTTCTCACAAATAAATGCAAGTTATATTAAAGAAATTTTACCACTAACATAAAGTACAATATGTCACGAGAAAACACTTGTGGGTAAAGGGGTTAAGCGGGAATTCCCATGCTGTAGAAATCGCCGCAACTGAAAATTGGTTCCATTCATCTTAACAGGGTTCGTTCCAATGAAAAAGGTGGTTTCAGAACATTCCACAGCAAAATATATATAAATATACAGAAGATATGCAGGTTTGGACTTACCGTATCTTACCTTGACTAAATAAATATTGGAATTCCTTGAAAAGCTAGTATTTTAAGAACATTTCTCATGTTAAAAGGATTAAAAAATCTCATTTAATTTGGTGGAGATTGTAGTTCCATAGTTGAGTAATACTTAAAATATAATACAATCAATCACCAGCTTCTTTACGGGGTTATGCTAAAAACATTTTTTGCATATCTATCATGAAGATTTTAAATGTCAATTTTGTAATAGACATTAAATTCCTATTAATTTCTTATTAATTTTGTATAGGTAACTATTTTTCAATTTTTCAAATTGCATTGTCGAAAATATAGGAAATAATTCCTTCTGTGAAAACCTCACATCATAGTGATGGCCAAAGAAAATAATCCACAAGATGGTGACATAGCACAAAGCAGTAGCTTTACTACAGGTGCACAAAGTACTGTATGATCTCTGCAATGATATTGTTCATATTTGAAATGTGTCTTCATGAGAAGAAATACATAGGTTCCTGGCTTTCCAAAAAGGATTTAATGCAAAGTGTTAGTTGGCAATAAAAGTCTCACTCTGCTTACCACCTTTGATTAAACCAATTAGTATATTTTCCTGGCTTCAAATAAATGTTGAGGTTTCCTGTAAGAAAACAAAATAACTTTTGTCATGGAAATTAAATGGGTTTTGTAAATGTGAAAATGTGTATTATTAAATGAGACCCCTGCAGTATTTTTTCTACAGAAAGCGTGAGTGGGAGTCAAATATTCCAAAAACACTGTTCAACTTTCAAACAATGTAAATTGAGGCAGAAAGCAGGCAGGAGCGTTCACCCTGAATGGATGTATATGTGTATTCAGGTGGGTGTTAGGGACAGAACTTTTATGTATATCCCATTTCCCAGTTATTATCACACTGAAAATGTAATTAATCCCTTATAGTATTGCACATTGCAAAGATGAAGCATGTTATAAGTGCATACAGCGATGAACATAACCATACATTAAAGGTTGTGCTCTCACCATGCTTAAAAGTTACACTGAATTTATATGCGCAAATATTATCTTGACTTATGTCATTATACACATTGTTAGACTTCTATTAGCTAAACATATTTTAATAGACTGACCTAGGTGGTACAGTGCCTTGAAAAATAATTCATACCCTGTGAACTTTTCCAGATGGGTCTGCACTTTGATTGGGTCATTCAAGCACATGAATATGCTTTGATCTAAATCATACATTGTAGGTTTGGTAGTATGCTTAGGGTTGTTGTCCTACTGGAAGGTAAACTTACACCCCAGACTAAAGTCTTTTGCAGCCTCCAACAGGTTTTTCTCCAGGAATGCCCTGTATTTAGCTCCATCCATATTCACATCAACTCTGACCAGCTTTCTTGTCCGTAACACTCGGTCCTCGTGCTGGCTCTGCACTCTCTCCTGGTCTCTTACCTTCGGCTCCTCCAGCTGTCCCTTTGCAGCAGTCTGTGCGCAGGCTGAAGTCCCCTGCTCCATCTGCTTCTCAGCGTCCTGCTTCCTCTCCCAGTTCCTGGCACGCTGCCAGCAGGCCTCTAGGAGGAATGCTTAGGACGCAAGGCCGCTCCCACCGTCTCTCTTAAAGGGCAGCGTGCATTTTTTGAAAATGTCAATCAACCAATGGCAGCGCACTCATTACTATATCTGGTCACTCCACCATAAAGGGAGTGCCGGAGCAACGGGTTTCTCTCATTGTTACATCCGGTTCTGACTCTGATCTGTCTGTGCTGCGTTAGCAGTCTCTGTGCTTCGCTCATTCTATTTGTCTCCACAGATCATTGGTATCCTGTATCCGGCTATCTCTGACAATCTCGGTTATTACTGGTGCAAGTGTCATCCCGTTCCGCCATCAGCCATCCGTATCCGTGGACTGTGGCAAGGTCACTGGAGCCAGCCTGCTACCATCCACTCTGAACCAGGACCTTCCTCATCTCCGTCTAACCCTCCACAGTTTCTGCTATAATTTACTTGTTACCCCTTTTGGTCCCTCTGGGACAGCTGCCACGTGTCCGGGGCCTAACTGGAGGTAGCACCCATGTCCTCCGGGTATTCCATTCTGGTCCTGTTCGATGGGCCTTACTACGGGTACCCGGGGCTCACTAGTCACGCCCCCTTCGGAGCCCCCCGGACCGCGGTCTTGAGGTTCCACGTTAAAAATAAAAGATGAATGTGAACTTCACCATCTCTGCCTCCGCTTCCATTCGTTACAGATTGCTCCCGCCATGGAACCTGCTGGATCCCAGAGACCTCCGACCACGGATCTGTGCCAAGAGGTGGCCTGTTTAGGAGTTCAACTGGACAAGATCACGACTTATCTACGCAGCTTGTCTACCCGCATGGATTCCCTGGTGTCTTTGTCTGCACCTGACTCATCTATCAGCACTCAGGTACCAGTTCCCATGGCAAGTAAAGGTCCCCGCCTGGAGGCTCCTACCCGCTTCCAGGGTGATCCTACTCAGTGTCGGGGTTTTCTCAATCAGTGCACTCTACACTTTGAAATCTTGGGGCATATGTTTGCTTCTGACCGAGCCAAGGTGGGCTTCATCATGTCACATCTGGGAGGAGAGGCCCTTGCCTGGCTAAACCCGCTATGGGAGAGAGGGGACCAGCTGGTTAATGATCTTCAATCTTTCCTAGAGGCTTTTCGCTGGACCTTCGATGAACCTGGTCGCACCACTTCAACCGCTTCAGCCTTGCTTCGCCTGCGCCAAGGAACTCTCAAGGTGGCTCAGTATGCTGTTCAGTTCCGCACCCTCTCGTCTGAATTGTCTTGGAACAATGAGGCCTTGGTAGCTAACTTCTGGGAAGGCCTATCAAGAAGAATCAAGGATGAGCTGGCGGGACGGCACAGACCTACCACCTTGGAAGAGCTAATATCCTTGGCAACCCGAATTTACCTGCGTTTTCAGGAGCGTTCCATGGAGATCAAGCGGGACAAAAGGTCATATCACCTGGACTCTAGTTTGTTCAAAACGGGTACCTTGCCTTCTGCTCCTGAGGCCATGGAGGTAGACCGTGGAAGTTTGGCCACCCGCCACTGGTAGTCGCATCGCAAGGAAGGAAGTTGTTTCTTCTGCGGTAGTTCTGAGCTCTGATCCATTTCTGTCCTAAGAAGTCGGGAAACTCCAGTGCCTAGGTTCGGTAGGAAGGGCCAACCTAGGTAGTGAACAGTCCTCTCCCTCATTGCAAGTCGTGGTCTCCGTGTCCTACGGAGCAATAAAATTCTCCGAACATTGTTTATTGGATTCTGGAGCTGCAGGGAACTTCATCCAGCAGGCAGTTGTGGATCGTTACCGCTTACCAGTCCTGCGTCTTCCTGATCCGTTGCGGGTGACCGCCATAGATGGAAAACCACTGACCGAGCCCGTCCAGTTTCAAACTGAGTTGGAGGAACTCCGGGAAGGTCTAATGCATGCTGAACGAATCCATTTTTATGTATATCCTGGTTTGTCTCATCCCTTGCTTTTAGGTTTACCTTGGTTCCAGATGCATGAACCGGTCCTAAATTGGAGAACTGGAGAAGTTCTGCGTTGGGGAGATACCTGCATGAATTGTTGCATAACCCGGATTCAACCTGTTTTGCCTCCAGTCCAGCCTGATACCCTGCCAGGGTTGCCTTCCTCCTATTGGTCCTTCTCTTACGTCTTTGGGAAAAAGGAGGCTGAGAGGTTACCTGTTATGATTTGGTAGCTGAGGAGAGCAGGCAAAAAAGGAAATACACCAGAGAGGTTGGAATCTATGGGATTTCAGTACCCTGACTAACCACCACAACTATAGGCAGCCGTGGAGCGTACCTACGTTGGTCCTAGACGCCTCGTCACAGCCTGAGAAGCTAACTACACCTAAAGACAGAAAGAGGAAAACTATCTGCCCCGGAGCAGATCCCCAAAGAACATAGAAAGCCCCCAAACATGTAATGGCGGTTAGACAAGAGGAAAATACAGACACAGACAGAAAATAGTATGAGCAAACGTTGGGGCCCAAACTTCCTAAATAGAAAAGGATAGGAAGGACACTTACTGCAATCCCAAAAAACCCTGAAAAGTACCAACACTACTAATTACAAAAACACCTGAGATCACACGACCTCTACCACCTAAATTAGTTCTCTGGTGTAACAAAACTAAACAGCAGCCACTGAAAAAACTGGAAAAGGCAAATGAACAAACAACAGTGGCTGAACTAAACTGAGAGGAGCACAAGCCCCCCGGAGGGGACCCGGCAGACCCCCACAGAAGTGCAGGACAAAATGCAAAAAGCAAGCACAAAAAACTAAAAGAAGAAAATGTCTTATCTGTTAGCAGAAGATGCAGGCACGAAACAGCAAGCTACAAAGTAAACAGGAATCAAAGATGAGACCAGAACAATTGATCACCGGCAACCCTGATGGGAGGGAATCTCCCTTATATAAGACCAGTCAGTAACACCTGATCGCCAATCTTCACAATCTTCATTGGATAGTTCAGTACTGTTTGTAACCACCAGAGGGAGCTTCTGCTTAGAATTCATTTCTAGCACATTCACAACAGTTACCTCCACACAGGTCGTATGACTGTCAGATAGAGCTTCTTCCTGGAGCATCTCCACCTCGCGGGAGAGTTTATCCTCTTTCTCAGGCAGAGACTCGGGCTATGTCGGACTACATCCAAGAGAACCTAGTATGAAGATTTATCCGAAAGTCATCCTCACCGGCAGGAGCTGGATTCTTCTTTGTGAAGAAGAAGGATGGATCCTTGCGGCCCTGTATCGACTACCGGGGTCTAAACCAGATCACGGTAAAAAACAGGTATCCATTACCTGTTATTTCAGAGCTGTTTGATGGTCTTCGAGGAGCCAAGATCTTCACCAAATTGGATCTCACAGGGGCCTACAACCTGATCCGAATCAGAGAAGGAGACGAATGGAAAACAGCCTTCAACACCCGTGATGGCCACTACAAATACCTGGTAATGCCATTTGGCCTAAGCAATGCACCTGCGGTCTTTCAGGAATTTGTTAATGACATTTTCAGGGACCTGCACTATACTTTTGTCGTTGTCTACCTGGACGATATTTTGATTTTCTCTGCAGACTTGGCCTCACACCGGAGGCAAGTACGCCTGGTCTTACAAAGACTGAGAGAGAACAGGCTATATGCCAAATATGAGAAATGCCTCTTTGAGCAGTCTTCTTTGCCTTTCCTTGGGTACATTGTATCTTCCACAGGATTAAAGATGGACCTGGAGAAGTTGTCTGCCGTCCTCAAGTGGCCTCGTCCATCTGGGCTAAAAGTCATACAACGGTTCCTGGGGTTCGCCAACTACTACCGGCAATTCATTCCACACTTTTCCACCCGAGTGGCTCCCCTCACAGCCTTAACCCGGAAAGGTGTAAACTCCAAGGAATGGTCCTCCGAGGCAGAAGAGGCCTTTGTTTCTCTCAAAAAAGCCTTCGCTTCTGCACCCGTTCTCCATCGTCCTAATTCTAATGAGCAATTTTTTCTTGAGGTAGACGCCTCTTCCATAGGTGCAGGAGCAGTTCTCACCCAGAAGCCATCTACCGGGCGGATGATCTCTTGAGGTTTTTTTTCCAAGGTTTTCTCTCCTGCAGAAAGGAACTACTCTGTTGGAGATCGTGAACTGTTGGCTATCAAATTGGCTCTGCAAGAATGGAGACATCTTCTTGAGAGAGCTCATCACCTGGTAGTCATATTCACCGATCATAAAAACCTTGCCTACCTCCAATCTGCTTTAAGGCTGAATCCCCGTCAGGCCCGCTGGGCGTTGTTCTTTGCTCGTTTCAATCTTGTCCTTCATTTCCGCCCAGCTGACAAGAACATCAAGGCAGACGCACTCTCCAGAGCGTTTTTGCCTCCTGAACTGGAGGAAGAACCTCAGCACATTATTGAACCTTCTAGGTAATCTCTGTTGCCTCCACTGATCTTGCCCGACTTCCTCCAGGAAAGACTCTCGTGTCCGCTTCTGAACGTAATCGTGTCCTGCGGTGGGGTCATTCTTCTAAGTTGGCTGGCCATGCCGGTCAGAAAAAGACTCAGCAACTCATTTCCCGGTACTACTGGTGGCCTACCATGGGTAAGGATATCCAGGAGTACGTCGCAGCCTGTCCTTCATGTGCCCGTAACAAGACTGATAAACATCTACCAGCCAGCAGGCTTCTGCCTCTTCTGATTCGGTCCGCTCCCTGGCAGCACACCGCGATGGATTTCATCACGGATCTTCCCATTTCTTCTGGCTGCTCCGTGGTATGGGTTGTGGTGGACCGCTTCTCTAAAATGGCTCACTTCGTTCCGCTATCTGGTCTCCCGTCTGCTCCAGAACTGGCCGCTCACTTCATTCAGCACATCTTCCGTCTACATGGATTTCCTCTCCACATCGTGTCCGACAGGGGCGTCCAGTTCACCTCTAAGTTCTGGAAAGCAGTCTGTAAAATGGTAAAAATAGAACTAGATTTTTCTTCTGCATACCATCCCCAGTCCAATGGGCAAGTGGAGAGGATCAATCAAATCCTGGCTGGATACCTGCGTCACTTCGTCAACGCTCATCATAACGACTGGGTAGAATTACTGCCCTGGGCGGAATTCTCCTACAACAACCAAGTAAGTTAATCTTCTGGAAAATCTCCCTTTCAGATTGTGTTTGGACTCCAATCCGGAATCCCTCTTCCTTTCTCTGGACCGTCTGGTGTTCCGGCAGCCGATACCTTGTCTAAAGATTTCTCGAACATTTGGAAAGATACCAAGACGGCTTTGGAGAAAGCCTCTCAACGTATGAAAAGGCATGTGGACAAAAGACGCTTGGAGACTCCCATCTTTCGTCCCGGAGACAAGGTATGGCTCTCCTCCAAGTACATCCGTTTGAAGTTACCGTCGTACAAATTGGGTCCCCGTTTCATTGGTCCCTTTGAAGTCTTGAGACAAATCAACTCGGTCTCTTACAAACTGAAATTGCCTAATTCCCTACTTGTGCCTAACTCCTTTCATGTTTCCCTCCTCAAACCAGTAGTTTTGAGCTCCTTCTTTAAGGACTCGGGTACCACTCCAGATCCGGTCTCTGAGGATGATGTTTTTGAGGTAAAACATATCTTGGCCACTAAGAAAGTAAGAGGTAGGACCTATTACCTGGTGGACTGGAAAGGTTTTGGTCCTGAGGAGAGGTCTTGGGAGCCTAAAGAGAACATCCAAGCTCCTCTTCTTCTTAAAAAATTTCACGCAGGCTTGAAAAAGAGGGGGGTGTAAAGAGGGGAATGCTGTTACACTCGGTCCCCGTGCTGGCTCTGCACTCCCTCCTGGTCTCTTACCTTTTGCTCCTCCAGCTGTCCCTTTGCAGCAGTCTGTGCGCAGGCTGAAGTCCCCTGCTTCATCTGCTTCTCAGCGTCCTGCTTCCTCTCCCAGTTCCTGGCACGCTGCCATCAGGCCTCTAGGAGGAATGCTTAGGACGCGAGGCCGCTCCCACCATCTCTCTTAAAGGGGCAGCGTGCATTTTTTGAAAATGTCAATCAACCAATGGCAGCACACTCATTACTATATCTGGTCACTCCACCATAAGGGGAGTGCCGGAGCAACGTGTTTCTCTCATTGCTACATCCGGTTCTGACTCTGATCTGTCTGTGCTGCGTTAGCAGTCTCTGTGCTTCGCTCATTCTGTTTGTCTCCACAGATCATTGGTATCCTGTATCCGGCTATCTCTGACAATCTCGGATATTACTGGCGCAAGTGTCATCCCATTCCGCCATCAGCCATCCGTATCCGTGGACTGTGACAAGGTCACTGGAGCCAGCCTGCTACCATCCACTCTGAACCAGGACCTTCCTCATCTCCATCTAACTCTCCACGGTTTCTGCTATTTTACCTGTTACCCCTTTTGGTCCCTCTGGGACAGCTGCCACGTGTCCTGGGTCTAACTGGAGGTAGCACCTGTGTCCTCCGGGTATTCCATTCTGGTCCTGTTCGATTGGGCCTTACTACGGGTACCCGGGCTCACTAGTCACGCCCCCTTAGGAGCCCCCCGGACCGCGGTCTTGAGGTTCCACGTTAAAAATAAAAGACGAATGTGAACTTCACCATCTCGGCCTCCGCTTCCATTCGTTACATTGTCCTTATTGAAGAAAAGCATCCCCTCAGCATGATCCTGCCACCACCATTTGTCACAGTGGGGATGATGTTTTCTGGGTGAGGTGCAGAGTTAGTTTACCACCACACATAATGTTTTGCATTTAGCCCCAAAAGTTCTACTTTGATTCAATGTGCATCTTCTTCCACTTGCTAGCTGCATCAACTGCATGGCATGTGGAAGAAGGTGCTCTGGTTAGAAGAGACCAAAGTAGAACTAACGCACATCATCGTGAAAACACCTTCCCCACAGTAATTGCAGTAAAAGGTGTTTTTCTTTTATCATATACCTATGATTAAGGGCACTGACATGCCAGAAACGCATTAGGTTGTTTTTAACCTTCAATTTTTATGTTTTGAGAATTAAAGTCTTTTTTACAATATCTGTATGGCTGTGCTCACCCACTCCTCCCTCCTTTCTTGTTTCCATTTGGCCGCAATCACCAGCAGGATCAGCACCCTCCAGGAATTGCTTTCAGCCAAGACTCTGCATTACACAGCATGTTAGGCTGAATATACCCCTCTTTTTTTCTTGCTCCTACAAAGTACTGACTCAAGAGAGCTGAATACTAACGCAAGTCATAATTTTCACATATATATTTTTAAAATATTTAGAAAACCAAGTATAATTTCCTTCACACTTCAGAAATACTTGCTACTTTTTGTTGGTACATCACATACAATCCCAATAAAATTTTGTGCATGTAATGTGAAAAAATGTGGAAAAGTATGAATACTTTTCCAAGACACTGTACATGGAAGAAAACCCTTTTGCACTTAAAAGTGTAATGAATGAGGTGTTAATCTACAGCTGTGTAGCATAAAGTTGCAATTTTTTGAGGTATGGCAAGGGGTTTATACTGTGTCATTAGTGTTAGTTATGCACTGGTGAAATGGCTGGTTTCTCTGGCAGGGTTGGGTTAGCGTACCAAGGATACCACTCCCTCTGTAGCATCTCAAAAACATTGACAATTAGATGCATGCATGTACATATATATATATATATATATATATATATATATATATATATAGTGGCTACCGAAAGTATTCAAACCCTTATAAATTTTTCACTCTTTGTTTCATTGCAGCCATTTGGTAAATTCGAAGAAGTTAATTTTTTTTTCTCATTAATGTACATTCTGCACCCCATCTTGCCTGAAAAAAAAACAGAAATGTAGAATGTTTTGCAAATTAATTAAAAAAGAAAAACTGAAATATCACATGCTCATAAGTATTCAGAACCTTTGCTCAGTATTGAGTAGAAGCATCCTTTTGAGCTCGTACAGCCATGAGTCTTCTTGGGAATGATGCATCAAGTTTTTCACACCTGGATTTGGGGATCCTCTGCCATTTTGCCTTGCAGATCCTCTCCAGTTTCATCAGGTTGGATGGTGAACGCTGATGGATAGCCATTTTCAGGTCTCTCCAGAGATGCTCAATTGAGTTTAGGTCAGGGCTCTGGCTGGGCCAGTCAAGAATGGTCACTGAATTGTTCTGAAGCCACTCCTATGTTACTTTTGCTGTGTGCTTAGGGTCATTGTCTTGTTGGAAGGTGAACCTTTGGCAAAGGTCTAGAGCACTCTGGAAGAGGTTTTCATCTAGGATATCTCTGCACTTGGCCGCATTCATGTTTCCTTCAATTGCAACCAGTTGTCCTGTCCCTGCAGCTGAAAAACACAACCATAGCATGATACTGCCACTGCCATTGTATTGGGCAGGTGATGAGCAGTGCCTGGTTTCCTCTACACATACCGCTTAGAATTATCTCCAAAAAGTTCTTTCTTCATTTCATCACACCAGAGAATCTTATTTCTCATAGTCTGGGAGTTCTTCATGTGTTTTTGAGCAAACTCTATGCGGGCATTCATATGTCTTTCGCTGAGGAGAGGCTTCTATCAGGCCACTCTGCCATAAAGGCCTGACTGGTGGAGGGCTGCAGTGATAGTTGACTTTGTGGAACTTTCTCCCATCTCCCTAATGCATTTGTGGAGCTCAGCCACAGTGATCTTGGGGTTCTTCTTTACCGCTCTCAAGGCTTTTCTCCCACAATTGCTCAGTTTGGCTGGACGGCCATGTCTAAGAAGACTTTTGGTGGTCCAAAACTTCTTCCATTTAAGGATTATGGAGGCCACGGTGCTCTTAGGAATCTTGAATACTGCAGAAAGTCTTTTGTAACCATGGCCAGATGTGTGCCTTGCCACAGTTCTGTCTCTGAGCTCCTTGGCCAGTTCCTTTGACCTCATGATTCTCTTTTGGTTTAGCATGCACTGTGAGTTGTGAGGTCTTATATAGACCGGTGTGTGCCTTTACACATCATGTCCTATCAGTTTAATTAAACACAGCTGGACTCCAATGAAGGAGTAGAACCATCTCAAGGAGGATCACAAGGAAATGGACAGCATGTGACTTAAATATGAGTGTCTGAGCAAAGGGTCTGAATACTTATGACCATTTGATATTTCAGCTTTTCTTTTTTAATAAATTTGCAAAAACATTCTACATTTCTGTTTTTTTCAGTCAAGATGGGGTGCACAGAGTACATTAATGAGAAAAAAAATGAAATTTTTAATTTACCAAATGGATGCAATGAAACAAAGAGTGAAAATTTTAAAGGGGTCTGAATACTTTTCATACCCACTGTATATATATATATACACATACAGTAGGGAAAATATGTATTTCATGCTATAACATGCAAATTAATTATAAAAACCATTAATTTTCTGGATTTTTTTAGATTCTATCTCTCACATTTGAAGTGCATCTACAATAAAAATTACTGACCTCTCCATTCTTTGTAGGTGGGAAAACTTGCAAAATCGTAAGTGTATCAAATAGTTTTTCTCCCTTCTGTATATATATTTTTCATTTTTACAGTACTGGAATCTGTATGCATCTGCTAAATCTCTTTCATATTAACCTTTTCCTTTTATTACATTAAATAAATTTAGTATGCTCTATCTTTGTGTTGTACGGGAGCCTAAGGCTAGCCAGAGATCCAGCTTAATAAGTAATAACTGCAGTCAATGGAGACTATGTTTTCTTTAATCTAGCAATTTAAGAGTAAAGTAAAAAGAACCTTTAATTAGTAATTATAAGAGTCAACTCTCATTGCTGCCATAGAAAGCTTTTTGGGTATTTGTATTAATATTTTGATCTGCTTCATTGCAGGAACTGTCTTGCAATTAACCGTCTCCAGATATTTCAGCAAGATTGTGTAAAAATTGTAAACATATTATTAAATTAAATATTACAGTATAGTGGTCTTTTATTCAGCACCACTGTTATATACTATTTAGAATGCTTTCAAACCTAGGAAATAGAACAAAAGAAATACAAAAATAAGTTAAGAAGGATGTGTTGGATTTCTGATTTATCAGAATTTAACAAGTAAAATATAGACTCAATGTCATGCACCAAATTGATCTACACTCAGTTTTCTAATGCTAAAAGAAAAAAGCAACAAATTAAAAATTTTAAAAAAGCGAGTGCTATACTTTGAGAAAGTTACTAAAGTTTGAAAAAAAAAATCACCATTTTTTTGTAAGAACTAGAGTTGAGCGAAACAGGTCGGTCAGAATCAAAAATCACCAACTTTTGCCAAAGTCGGGTTTCGCTGTGCGAAACCAGACCATAGCGTGAAGTCAGCCATGCGGTCGTCGACCCGAGCACCAAAGTCGGTTTTCCCATAATGCTTGAAGGCGTCTTTTCTCAGCCAATGAGCAAGGATGCACACTGTGGGCAACGAGATGACATGGGCAGCGGCCACCACCATCTTAGAGAAGGGCATTGCAGTGATTGTCTTGCTTTGTGTGGCATCACAGTAGCTATAAAAGCCCTGACCGCCGACAGCCATTTTACTTCTGTCGATCTTAGCGTAGGGAGAGGTTGTTGCCGCTGGTTCTCAGTAGGGAGAGAGTTAGGCAGGAAAGAAAAGTGATTCTGTGCTTGTGCTGATAACAATTGTGCTGTACAGTTAGTGTGCAGTGACAGGGGAGGATTTTGTTGTGTGCAGCAGCTCTGGTTATTAGGCTGCCTGCTAGTGACAGGGGAGGATTTTCTTTTGTGCAACAGCAGAGCTGGTTAATAGGCTGCCTGCTAGCTGTATTGCTGTGTGTACACTGCTGTGCAGACTGCTTTTTACACAGCACTAATACTTTTATTTTTTTTTTCTGCAGTTACCGAGCATTCTTTTTTTCCCACACCATATAGAGCTGTATGCTCCTCACACAGTACCGTGTACTGGCTGGTATAACAGGCAAGTACATGCTGACTATCTGTGTGTGACTCCGGAAATATATATGGAGATTTACAATATTTTCGCTATACTATATACACCTGGTATCTGGTGATGCAGTACCCTTTTTCTTTTTATATTCTGGTCTAATCCATACTGAGCCTGTGAGCGTCTGTGTCTGACTCCTGAAATATATACGGAGATTTACAATATTTTCACTATACTGGTATCTGGTGATACAGTACCCCTTTTCAGCTTTTTATATTCTTGTCTAATCCATACTGAGCCTGAGAGCGTCTGTCTGTTACTCCGGAAGTATATACGGAGATTTACAATTACCCCTAGATTGTATACAGCTGTACGCTTGTGATATAGAACCCTTTTTGGCAGAAAGTCCTCCTCCACCCACCACTGTCAGTGCATCATTGACACCTGGAACAATAGCCCACATGTGTGATTATGTCTTGCGGATCTGCTGTTTATATTCTTGTCTAATCCATATTGAGCCTGTGAGTGTCTGTCTGTTACTCCGGAAATATATATGGAGATTTACAATTACCCCCACACTGTATATGCCTGGTATCTTCTGATACATTACCCTTTTTCTTCTTTTTATATTCTTGTCTAATCCATAGTGAGCCTGAGATCATCTGTGTCTGACTCCTGAAATATATATGGAGATTTGAAATTAACCCAACACTGTATACAACTGTATGATTGTGATACAGTACCCTTTTTCAGCTTTTTATATTCTTGTCTAATCCATACTGAGCTTGTGAGCGTCTGTGTCTGACTCCTGAAATATATACGGAGATTTACAATATTTTCACTATACTATTTACACCTGGTATCTGGTGATACGGTACCCTTTTTCAGCTTTTTATATTCTGGTCTAATCCATACTGAGCCTGTGAGCGTCTGCGTGTTACTCCTGAAATATATACGGAGATTTACAGTATTTTCACTATACTATATATACCTGGTATCTGGTGATACAGTACCCCTTTTTCAGCTTTCTATATTCTTGTGTAATCCATACTGAGCCTGAGAGCGTCTGTGTCTGACTCCTGAAATATATACGGAGATTTACAATATTTTCACTATACTATATACACCTGGTATCAGGTGATACAGTACCCTTTTTCAGCTTTTTATATTCTGGTCTAATACATACTGAGCCTGTGAGCATCTGCATGTTACTCCTGAAATATATACGGAGATTTACAATATTTTCGCTATACTATATATACCTGGTATCTGGTGATATAGTACCCTTTTTCAGCTTTTTATATTCTTGTCTAATCCATACTGAGCCTGTGAGCGTCTGTGTCTGACTCCTGAAATATATACAGAGATTTACAATATTTTCACTATACTATATACACCTGGTATCAGGTGATACAGTACCCTTTTTCAGCTTTTTATATTCTGGTCTAATCCATACTGAGCCTGTGAGCATCTGCGTGTTACTCCTGAAATATATATGGAGATTTACAATATTTTCGCTATACTATATATACCTGGTATCTGGTGATATAGTACCCTTTTTCAGCTTTTTATATTCTTGTCTAATCCATACTGAGCCTGAGAGCATCAGTGTCTGACTCCTGAAATATATACGGAGATTTACAATTATCACTAGACTGTATACAGCTGTACGCTTCTGATACAGTACCATATATCTGCTGGTATTTTGGGTACATTTTCCCAAACATGAGGAAGTATGGTGGAAGAGGCCGCGGACGTGGGCGTTTGGGGCCAGCTGGTACTGATGATGGTGGTGGTGCTTCTGCTGGGAGTGCCAAAAGCACAATAGCACCTAAGGCAGGAGGTGTTGAGCCGTCATCATCGTCTGGCTCCAGAAGGCCTGGAAGGCTCCCTTTTCTGGGAGTAGGTAAACCGCTTTTAAAGCCGGAGCATCGGGATCAGGTTTTTTCTTACATTGCCGAAACAGCCTCCAGCTCTATCGCCTCCTCTTCTGAAGTTTCAAAAAATGCAAGCACTGACACTCAGTGCAGGCTTCTGGTCAGGAACAACACCTTTCCTTTTGTCCTTCACCCCCACCAAAAGTGAAGGATGCGGCAGGCCACACTTCAGATTACTTCATGGAGCTCTTTTCACATACCATGTCTGGGTTATCAAGTCAAATCCTGAATTCTCCAGTCCAACATGAATCTGACATGGAGTGCACTGAAGCACAGCCACTGCTAGATGATTCTGCTGGTACATTCACCCAGAGCACTACATTGCCCTCGCTATCCACTGAGCCAGAATCTGACCCTGATGAAACTCAGATGCCCCTTCCCACATACTATAACACCTTACACGGTGACACAGAAGAAGGTGCAGATGAAATTGAAGAGGAGGTGATGGATGACCCAGTGGTTGACCCAGATTGGCATTCATTGGGTGAAGAGGGTGCCACTGGCAATAGCTCAGAAGAGGAGAAGGATCCGCAGCAGGCATCGACATCGCAGCAGCGGTTATCTGGCAGGCCCGTAGCAGTCCAAAAACGTGTTAAAAAAACAAAAGGAGTTGCAGGACAGCTTGGCTAGATGGTCAAATTAGCACAGCGTGCAAGCCCTGAACATCTATACCATAGTGGTAAGAGTGCAGTGTGGCACTTTTTTTTACCAAAATCCTATTGATGAGGCAAAGGTTATCTGTAAGAAGTTCGGAAGGACCTTTAGCCATGTGAAAAATTTCCGAAATTTGAATACCAGTTGCATGCTTAGACATTTAATGAACATGCACTTGCAAGCGTGGACGGACTACAAAACCTCAGGTAGCACATGTGCACCTGCTCTGACTGAAGGTTGCCTGCAACGCTCCATCGCTTCCCCCACTGTAAGCCCACTGGTTAGCACACTACCAGCAAGAAATGTTGAGGTGTCGTCGCAAGGCCAAAGCAGTCAGGGAATCACAATGTTTTTGCAACGAAAGACTGAATCTAGGCCATCACCACCAGCACCACCATCACGAACCCCCCTCTCAGTCCGTCATGTCCACCCCTAGTTCACCCATATGCAGCTCTCAAGTCCAGCTCACCCTAGCAAACACTCTGAGTAGGACAAGAAAGTACTCATCCTCTCATCCGCGTACACTGGCTTTGAACGCCTACATTGCCAAACTGATCTCATTAGAGATAATGTCCTTACGTTTGGTTGAAAGAGCAGCGTTCAGAGACCTCATGGCCTACGCTGTCCCACGCTATGACCTACCCAGTCGGCACTTCTTTTCTAGAAAAGCCATCCCTGCCCTCCAACTGCATGTGAAAAACCGCATAGTCCATGCACTCAAACAATCATTGAGTGGAAAGGTGCACCTCACAACAGATGCGTGGGCCAGTAAGCATGGCCATGGCCGTTAGGTGTCCATCACTGCGCACTGGGTTAATGGGGTGGATGTAGGGTCCACAGGGAACAGCGGCTGTGGGACAGTGCTGCCTAGCCCACAGTATATCAAAGAAAAACAGCCGCACTCAATATTTGATGCGAAAAAAAGAAAATATCCATTTATTCAAATGTACACACACCACTAAGTATAATTGATATGTGGTATGAAACAATTACGGACAACAGTGCTGGGGTTAACGTTTCAACCACGAGTGGCCTTTTTCAAAACCTCACTGCAAAATAAATACAAGAACAGGATAAGAAAAGTGCTATACATGAAACAATAAAAAAGTGCTGTACATGAAACAATGAAAAAACAAGCATAGAATAAATAAAATAAAATAAAAAATCCCATGACCAAAATAAAAGCAAATAAACACAAAATCTTAATAATACAGAACTATAAACAAGGAAACATGATTATACAGGAGCAGAAGAAGCCTCCCATAGAAGTCACCGATACACACAGCGTCCTATCCATGACAGTTATTTACATCTGCATATGAGGTGTCTCACTAAAAATCGTATAATTCAAAATCATTGGCAAATAGATTAATGCAGAGATACCAAGAAAGTCTCACAGATATAATCATATGGGCTAACACATTTCAGGAAGACTGATCAAGAGGGTACATTATTTAACTAACCTTATTTGTAGAAGATGAGGAAAGAGAAATGCAGTGGGGCAAGTTCCGTGCACACTATATATAAAGGTAAACACAGGTAGAGGAAGAAAAGAAGGGGGGAGAGAGATTAAACCCCAGCAGACATCCCACAAATTTATGAAAGCGCCACACAAGGACAGTAGACACAAACCTAGGAATATCAGCAATAATCGTTTGTCCTTCCAGTGGAAGAGAGTGTGAGTAGCGGTGGTGGTGGTAGCGCTAAAATACAGTGTCTAGATGTCACTTCTGGTCCTGAAAGGGGCCAGTATGAGGCTAGAGAAGCTAGATGGCGTCGTCATCGCTAACCATCTTAGTAGCCATGTCTAAACTGTGCAGAGGGATGCAGAGGCCCACTCTGTAAATGTAATATGCGCCACATCCATACTGCGTTGGCCTAGGTTATACTACATGACATGCTATGTCAGGGCTTGTTGCTGCTGCCACAGTCGCTGCAAAATATGCAAAATGAAATTCCACCATGTTGGCACATCGCATATCAACCTGTTAGCTAGCATGGACAAAGACCTCTGTATCAATGCAAGTCATGAGCAGTGGGGTGCGAATGGCGGAAATCAGAACACAGCTTACGTGCTTTCTGGAGCAGGTCACCGAGGTCAGGATAGTGAGTGAGAAAATGCTGTACCGCCGGATTGATGACGTGAGCCATGCAAGGCACGTGTGTGAGTTTGCCTTGCCGTAGGGCCGCCACCAGGTTCGCACCATATTTGGACAAGGACTTCCCTGGATGCAGGTTCAGCGGAGACAGCCATTGATCAAACTCAGCCTGGAGAGCTGTCCACAACTCTTCAGCTATATGACTGAGATCTCCAGGCAATCAAATTTAAGACTGCCTGATTGCGGTGAGCCCTGGCTGCAGAGTATGGAGGTGGTGGGGGTTCGCTCTGCACTGTTGGAACATGTGCCTCATTAAGGCAGAGGTTGATGGTGCAGGTGGAGGCCCTAGAGGAGATAGAGGAGGCAGAAGCAGTGGAGGAATGTTAAATGTAGAGGTTTGTCCTGCGAGCCTTGGGGACTCCAAGACTTGTCCCCACAGCTACCAGAGTCACCCAGTACCCAGTCAGTGAGAAGTAATGCCCTTTGCCATGCTTACTCCTTCAAGTCTCTGTGGTGAAATGCACTCAGGCAGACTTTGTCAAGGAATGGGTGATGTTGTCTGCGACATGCTGGTGTAGCGCAGGCACAGCTTTCTTATTAAATTAATGGTAATTGGTACTGGGGGACTTCGACAGCCATCAGCTTTAGGAAACCTTCTGTATCTACCAGGCGGAAAGGCAGCATTTCTGTGGACAGCAAAATTGGAGATGGTGGAGTTCAACCTCTTAGCTTTGTCATGCGTAAGAGAAAACAATCTTTTACGTGACCACAATTGCGGAACCGTGGGCTGGCTGCAATGCTGTGAGAGGGCGGAGTATGGTGAACCAGACAAGCTGCTTGACCGCAATAGAGTTGCAGGCGGAGATATTAGTGAGGATTTAGAAACTTGTGGTGTGATCATTCTCTGAGATCGGTCAAAAACAGCAGGCATGTCCACTTCCGTTACAGCTGAAAATGTCCTCTCAGTCAGAGTGACTGGAGCGGGTAAAGAACCCGAGGTTCTGCGATCGAAACCTGGATAATGCATTTCAAAAACTTGGCGCAGCACGTGAAAAGACTTGGAGGTGGAGTGGGAGGTTCTGATTATTGAGGATGTTAACCTCAGGTCATTAGCAGAACGGAGGGCACCGATAGGGTGGTAGACTGAGATGAGGGAGGAGATGTAGGGTGGTGCTGAGCCATGGAGTGCTTTGTGGGTGAGGGTAATAAGTTTATACTGAATTCTGGAGTGGATAGGTAACCAGTGTAACGACTGGCACATGGTAGAGGCATCGGTGTAACGGTTGGTGAGGAATATGATCCTGGCTGCAACATTCAAGACAGATTGAAGAGGGGAGAGTTTGGTAAGAGGGAGAATGATTAATAGAGAGTTACAATAGTCCTGACAAGAATGAATAAGAGAAAGAGTAAGAGTTTTTGCAGAGTCGAAAGTAAGAAAGGGTCAAATTCTAGAAATGTTTTTGAGGTGCAGATAACAGGAGCGAACCAGTGATCGTATGTGGGGAGTGGATGAAAGCTCTGAATCAAGTATGACCTCAAGACAGTGTTGCTGGAGAGTAATGGTGAACCACACAGTGAAACGGCAATGTCAGGCATAGATAGATTAGTAGAGGGAGGAAACACAAGGAGTTCAGTTTTTGACAGGTTCAGTTTCAGATAGAGTGAGGACATGATGTTGGAGACACAAAATGACAACATGGGATACAGCAGGCTATTTCACATTTAGCAACAGAAAAAAATTGTAACTTTTTTAAAATGTGCCTTAGGCCTGCAGACAGTTTTGTATCACGACAGCAATAACTGACAAGGTGGGATACAGCAGGCTGTTTAATATTATTTCACTAGCAACATGTGAATTAGAATGCTACACTCGTGCATGGATCGCAATAGAAGTAATGCACAACATGTGCCCTGCTGGCTTTGTCTGTGGACCTCAGTAATATCCAAAAAAGGAAAAAAAATGCTGGAAGGTAAATTTAACAGCCACACAGGACAGTAGCTCGCTACACTGTCTGACTGATATACAACCACCAATCTAACTAGCTAAAATGTGGGATACAGCAGGCTTTTTCACATTTAGCTACTGAAAAAATATTTAGAATGCTATACTCATGCATGGACACACTTGTAGGACATGTGCCCTGCTGGATTTGTCTGTGGACCTCAGTAATGGCCCAAAGAAAAAAATTCCAGAAGGTAAATTTTACAGCCACACGGGACACTATCTAGCTACACTTTCTGACTGATATACAACCTTTATCTAACTAGCTAAAATGTGAGATACAGCAGACTTTTTCACATTTAGCTTCAGAAAAAATATTATTTAGAATGAATGCTATAGTCGTGCATGGAACACTATAGAAGCAGTGCACAACACACTTGTAGGATATGTGCCCTGCTGGCTTTGTCTGTGGAGCTCAGTAATGGCCCAAAAAAAAAAAAAAAAAATTCCGGAAGGTAAAGGACACTACCTAGCTACACTATCTGACAGATATACAACGGCCTAACTAACTAGCTAAAATCTTGCTGTTAACAGTGGCAGCGTCAGGAGTAGCCTCTCTGCACTGTTACAGTGTCAAAATGGCGCTAAAACAAGATGTCCGCTATTTATATGGAGAGGGACATGTGATTTCAGCAGCCATTGACACAAGACATAGTGTCAGGACATTGCGGGTATTTCTTGTACCCTGATTGGCTAGCCGTTATGTGCACACATAAAGTTAGCAGAAAAATAAAAAAGACTGCTGTGCTTACGAGAACGCCGAGCCTCTAAGCTCTGCAAATCCCCTCCCCTCATCAAACACGTATTAAACGCTCATGATACTCCACCATTTGTTGTTGCTAAAGTGCTGAAAATATTTTTGTGGGAATGCAAATATTTTCCGGCAATTTTACCATATGTTACCGATTTTTACCAATTGTATAAAATTTTGTTTTTGTTTCCGATCACGAATCCAAATATGCCATATTCGTGCTGAATTTACGTTTTCCGAACAAATTCACTCATCACTAATGATAAATAAATATGGAGCGCCCCCAAGGGCCATTGGGTACTTGGTACCAGGCCGGTTCTTAAAGGGGAAGTCATGGCAGAAGTGACCCTGTCCGTGGCCCTGGGCGTCCAATAAAAATAAAAGATATGGGGGATAGGGGAATAGTTTATGATGCCACCTGTGGTATTCGGCAATAAAGGTGTTGCACGGGTAGAGCTAAGCCCCGGCGCAGTTAAAGTGTTAAAGGTGATTATGGTGCAGGGCAGATAAATAATTCTGAGGACACAGCAGGGTGCAGTCTTTTCAGTTTACTCTCAGTTCTTGGTTACAATCCCTAGCCAGGGTGCTGTGTCCTCCAGGTAGGTGGTCCAGACAGCTATCTGGTAGTTTGGAGTTACACTTTGCCAGGACCCTTCTTGTGTTCCTTTCTCTGGCTGTCTCTTTGCGCTGGCTCCTTCCCTCCTGCCCTACGCCTCACACATAGTGTCCCAAGCCATCAGCCTCGGATCTTGTCAGGCGACATACTCTAGGTCCTCTAGGTCCTATATGGCTGCCTTTTCAGCGAATGTGGCTGTATTACATGCAGTTACCACAGCCTCCAGTTTGCTAGCTGAGTCCTTAGTCCCCTACTGTGACCTGGTCCCTCCACCCGACTACGGTCAGTGTGGATCCGGGCGCCATGGGTAGATTGCTCACTTCCCGTGCCCCTAGGACCCCTTCTTCCTCTCTCTCTCTCTCTCTGGCTTCTCTTTCTGTCTCTTCTGTCTTTCTTCTCTCTCTACTGTTCTCTGGTCCAGTTACGAGATCCTCTCTGCTCAAGTCCCCAGCACCAACTGAACTACTCCTAATCCAACCGTCACTCCCTTTAGCTCCTCTCAGCTCCTCTACTGAGCTCCAACTGTCACACTCCCTGTGGTCTCTCAGACCACTCACTAAGCTCCTCCCCTTCTCTACTTTTCTCCACCCACACCCTCTACCTAATACCTCCCTGGCCTTGAGAGGTCTGATGTTGAGTGCTAGTTTGTGGGTATCTGGCAGTGTGCCCTTCTTACCCAAGAGCTGAGTACCACACTTCTGGCTGAGGTGCAGTACCTCTGTGGTGACTGGACCTTCAGGGGCGCCACAAAGACTCAGCCAAAATAAAGTCCTTTATTAGAAATAAGACTAAACACAGTTTTCCTTTTTATTTAAAACTTACAAACACAGTTATATTTACCTAATGCCTAATTCCACCAAAGCCCTCGTTTTCCTGTAATAAAACTAAAATAAAAAAAACAACAATATCCCTCACCTGTCAGTCGTTCTGTCCCAAAAAAGTACTAAATTTATCCATATCCATGTTTGTGATATTATGAATAAACTTTATTTACTTTTCTTTAATAGAGCTGCAATGCCGCGCGTAAACTTTACATAAATGTGGTGCTGTTTCCAGGAGGAAGCACTCGATCATGTTTACTTGATTCCAGTTCACCCCTTTATTTACTGAAGTAAGCTTAGTAGTTAGCTTGCAGATAAAATACAATCTTCTAGGCTTAATGGCTACTGCAAATTAAAAAAAAAAACTGCACTTACATTTTTACAATGATTATGGGAAGCATGGAACAGATGTTTCAATACCAAACTGAAACAATAAATTCTGTACAGGCAAAATAACGGTAGAAATATGAGTGTTCTAATGAAAATCTTAATTGAGTTATACTTCTGTTAACACGTTGTATTTCTGCTTTTATTGCACCGACTTTAATAGGTCTCTGGATACTCATCTATGACCATAATTCTCAGCTTACAGATTATACAGAGCTTCCAATGCTCACAGCACAGGTTGGACATATATCAGAAATTCGTAAGGAGCATCACCTGCTTTCAGTGTATTCTTCATTTTAACTTAGGTATTTGTAGTTTCTGCATATATAGTAATATACTGACAGTACAATGTGATGTCACAGGTCTGAGACAACATTTTAATGCAATTGCCTGGAATGCTATCTCATCTGCACTGCGTTTTGGGAGATGTTCATTTTACAATTTGGTCATTAATAGTGTTGAGCGATACTGCTCGATATCTAAAAATATCGGATCGGAATGGTATCGCCGATATCACTAAATATCGGCGATATCCGATTCCGATACCGGAAGTCCCATGTAAGTCTATGGGAACAAAATATCGCAACTAAAAAAAACCTTTATTTCCTTGTAAACACTAAATATACACACATAGAATACATATATATATATATATATATATATATATATATATATATATACATGTCATTGTGACATATATATATACATATATGTATAGTTTATACACTTCTACATAGTAAAATATCCTCTGATTCAATTGCCGGGTAAAGCCGGCTTCTGTGAAAAGACAGAAGCACCCGACATGAAATGACACTTGGTGTACATAGGGTTAACCATGTCTTTTCATGTCGTTTGCAATCTGATTTGCACAAACAATTACATCAGTCTATGTGTGCAAAATTTTACACCTGTAGGGGTTAATTAAAGGTGTAAATTCGTTGTAAAAAAAACGGACTTTTTTGCTACGAATTTACACCTTTAATTAACCCCTACAGGTGTGAAATTTTGCACACATAGACTGATGTAATTGTTTGTGCAAATCAGATAGCAAAGGACATGAAAAGACATGGTTAACCCTATGTACACCAAGTGTCATTTCATGTCGGGTTCTGCATTTTCACAAAAGCCGTCAATTGAATTAGCGGCTATTATACTATGTAGAAGTGTATGAACTATAAATATAAATATATATATATGTGTCACAAATTCAATGACATGTATATATATATATATATATATATGAGGTGTAAAATTGTTTAAAAAAAATGCGTGGGCTCCCGCCCTATTTTCGCAACCAGACAGACAAAGCCAGCGAATGGGGGCAGATAATAATAGCCCAGAGAGGGACCATTATTTTTGCCCCCCCCGGCTACTAACATCTGCCCCCAGACACCCCAGAAAAGACAAATCTATAATTAGATTCGCCCTTTCTGGCACTTTGCCCGTCTATTCCCATTGCCCTGTAGCGGTGGCGAATGGGTTAATATGGGGTTAAAGCCACATTGCAATTGAAAGGTGACCTTAAGCCAGGTTAATAATTGAGAGCTGTCAATTAGACAACTATCAATTATTAATCCTATTGCATGAAATAAAAATAAAACACACACACTTTAATTAAAAATCATTTTAATGAAATAAAGACACATGTTTTTGACCATCTTTATTTGACTGCAAAAACCATTTCCTGTAAAAAAATAAAATAAAAAAGCAAAATTATTCTTACCTATCCCATGCACAGTCAGGTCCCACGGTGTAATCCTTCAGAAAGGGTTAATGTTTACTGCAGGGACCGCAGCTAATGCTGCAGCCTCACAGTAAACCCCCAAATGAATGAGCTCCTCTCCTGGCTGACAGGAGAGGAAGTGGAAAGCTTAATTGATTGCTTTCCACTTTCACTTCAGGTCAGCCAGGGACACAATCAGTGACGTCAGAGGGAACTGATTAACAAAAATAGGGGTTCCCTTCGAATAAAAAATGGCGTCGGGTCCCCCTTATTTTTGTTAACCAGCCAGATGAAGCAGACCGCTGAGGCCTGGATTTTCAGGCTGTTAAGGAGCCAAGATCCATGGACCTTGCCAGCCTGATAATACCAGGCCACAGCAGTCTGCTTAACTTGGCTGGTTAACAAAAATAGGGGATCCCCTCGAAAAAAAAACGGCGTAGGGGTCCCCCTATTTTTGTTAACCAGCCAAGTAAAATGCAGACTGCTGCGGCCTGGTATTAAAAGACTGTCAAGGCACATGGATTTTGGCCCTCAACAGCCTGATAATACCAGGCTACAGCAGCCCCACATTTGGCGCATCAAAAGATGTGCCAATTGTGGCACTTTACCCGGCTCTTCCCACTGCCCTGTAGCGGTGGCAAGTGGGGTAATAAGGGGTTAATGTCACCGTTGATTGCACGGTGACAATAAGCCCGGTTAATAATGGAGAGGTGTCAATAAGACACCGATCCATTATTAATCCCAAAGTTATTAAATGTATAAAAAAAAGACAAAGCAAGAAAAAAGTCTTTTAACCCCTCTCTGCCATCAGACGTACTATTCCGTCCATGTGACCCTGGACCTAATTCCCATGGACGGAATAGTACGTCATGCCCTTTAATGCGACATCGCGACTGAAGTCGCGGTGATCGCATTAAAATTCCGACGCCATCTTACCTCTAGGAAGATGACGTCGGCATCCCGGGCTGCGTCCTCCCCTCTCCGGCCTCCCGATCGCTGTGATTGGCTGTTCAATTCTGAACAGCCAATCGCAGCCTTTCTCACTGTTTCAGCCAATCAGATGGCTGAAACAGTGAGATCCCAGGCTAGGATCGAGTACCGATGTACTCGATCCTAGGCCTGGGTCTAGCACTATGCAGACCCCCCTGGATTGGCGCGATCGCCGATCATATCGATCGCGCCAATCGCAGGGCACAGAAGCGGTATTACCGCGCTGTGCCCTGCCGGTTCCTGCTGGATCGGTGCTATAAAAGCACCGATCCTAGGCCGGAACATAGGACAGGCCTAGCAGGGCCTGCAGGAGCTGATTGGCGCGATCGATATTATCGTCGATCGCGCCAATCGCAAGGCACAGCCGCGGCGCAGGAGCGCTGTGCCTTGCTGCTGACCTGCCGGATCGGTGCTGTAATAGCACCGATCCTGGCTGGATCGGTGCTGTAAAAGCACCGATCCGGCTGTGGAGGCTCAGGACAGGCCCTGTAGGGCCTGCAGGAGCTGATTGGCGCGATCGATGACATCGTCGATCGCGCCAATCACAGGGCACAGCAGCGGTCTGATCGCTGTGTGACCGCGCTGTGCCCTGCAGGTGACCTGGCTGCTGCCCTGGCTGTGACCTGCCTAGGATCGGAGCTGTGAGCTCCGATCCTGGGCAGGTTGCCAGGGTAACCAGGAGAGCTCCGATTGGTGGGATCTTGTTATGATGGATCCCACCAATCACAGGTCACAGAAGCGAATTGACCGCTCTGTGACCTGTCTCACCTGGCTCTGACCTATGAGTGACCGTTCTGCAGGGGTCCTCACACTTGCTGAGGATTCCTGCAGAGCGGTCATACAACAGATCTCTCCTGTGCTGGGCCTTGTAGTGCTGAAGACAGAAGAAAAGAAGACAGAAGAAAAGAAGAAAGAAGATAGAAAAAAGAAGAGAGACTACAACCGTAAGTGTAGATCCCTCTCTTCCTCCCTCCCCATCCCCCTTCCCCCTCTTTTTACCCCCTCCACCCCCCCTTTGCGCCGCCTCCGTGCGCACACCCAGCCGCCGAGCGTTGATTGGTGACGCATTTCACCGATCAACACTCGTGCTCTCAGCCCCCTTTGCGCCACCTCCGTGCGCACACCCTGCAGCCGGCGAACTTTGATAAGTGACGCAGTTCACTTATCAGAGCTCGCGTCCGGCGGGTTTCCTTTTTTTTCACACCCCCCTTTGCGCCGCCTCCGTGCGCACACCCAGCCGCCGAGCGTTGATTGGTGACGCATTTCACCGATCAACACTCGTGCTCTCAGCCCCCTTTGCGCCACCTCCGTGCGCACACCCTGCAGCCGGCAAACTTTGATAAGTGACGCAGTTCACTTATCAGAGCTCGCGCCGGCTGTTTTCCTTTTTTTTTTTTTCACCCGCCTTTGCGCCGCCTCCGTTTCCACATCTAGCAGCCGCCGAATTTTGATAAGTGACTCAGTTCACTTATCAGATCTCGTGCCGGCTGTTTTCCTGTTTTTTTTTTCACCCCCTCCCTGCGCCACTCCCTTTGCGCCACATCTAGCAGCCGCCGAACTTTGACAAGTGACACAGTTCACTTATCAGAGCTCGCACCGGCTGTTTTCCTTTTCTTTTTTTTTTTTTTCCTTTTTCTTTTTTCACCCGCCTTTGCGCCGCCTCCGTTTCCACATTTAGCAGCCGCCGAACTTTGACAAGTGACACAGTTCACTTATCAGAGCTCGCGCCGGCTGTTTTCCTTTTTTTTTTTTTCACCCCCTCCCTGCGCCACTCCCTTTGCGCCACATCTAGCAGCCGCCGAACTTTGACAAGTGACACAGTTCACTTATCAGAGCTCGCACCGGCTGTTTTCCTTTTCTTTTTTTTTTTTCCTTTTTCTTTTTTCACCCGCCTTTGCGCCGCCTCCGTTTCCACATTTAGCAGCCGCCGAACTTTGACAAGTGACACAGTTCACTTATCAGAGCTCGCACCGGCTGTTTTCCTTTTCTTTTTTTTTTTTTTCCTTTTTCTTTTTTCACCCGCCTTTGCGCCGCCTCCGTTTCCACATTTAGCAGCCGCCGAATTTTGATAAGTGACTCAGTTCACTTATCAGATCTCGTGCCGGCTGTTTTCCTGTTTTTTTTTTTTCACCCCCTCCCTGCGCCACTCCCTTTGCGCCACATCTAGCAGCCGCCGAACTTTGACAAGTGACACAGTTCACTTATCAGAGCTCGCACCGGCTGTTTTCCTTTTCTTTTTTTTTTTTTTTCCTTTTTTTTCACCCGCCTTTGCGCCGCCTCCGTTTCCACATTTAGCAGCCGCCGAATTTTGATAAGTGACGCAGTTCACTTATCAGATCTCGTGCCGGCTGTTTTCCCTTTTTTTTTTTTTCACCCCCTCCTTGCGCCACATCTAGCAGCCACCGAACTTTGATAGGTGACGCAGTTCACTTATCAGAGCTAGGGCCTGCTGTTTTAGACTTTTCTTTTCACAGGCATTTTTTTCTCCCCATTTTTTTTTTCTTTTAGATTTTTCTTTTCAGCATAGTTTACACCAAGCACTATCCCCCCCCCACACATACACAGTTATCAATAAAGTACACCCAGGCACCACATTTACAAAAAAATGTCCCACCCG
Organism: Oophaga sylvatica; assembly: GCA_033576555.1. Classification (NCBI taxonomy): domain Eukaryota; kingdom Metazoa; phylum Chordata; class Amphibia; order Anura; family Dendrobatidae; genus Oophaga; species Oophaga sylvatica. Next base: position 126,584,612 of record JARQOD010000009.1, on the reverse strand, counting down.
TCCCGTTCGTCCCAACAGCGCTATTCATTGGAGGAGGCATACGCTTTTCTTGCCTCCGACACTGATAGCGAGGGAGAGGATCCCACATTTCTTTATTTTTCAGATTCCTCTTCCTCCTCCTCTTCCTCTTCCCCCTCCTCATCTTCCTCCTCGGGTCCTGCGGAACCACCACGCAGACGCCCCAGGACAGAAGATGAGGCATCTGCCGCCATTCCAGAAGACGAAGATGAAGCCGAACCAGCGCAACCCACTGCGGATCCCGTGTGGACCTCGCCCCCCGAAAATTACGAGCCACTGATTCCTGATTTTGTGGCAGAATCAGGAATCAGGTTTGACACCACTGGCCTCACAGAAATAGACTTTTTCAAAGTCTTTTTCTCTGAGGATTTTATTAACCACATGGTGGAGCAAACAAATTTGTACGCTCGTCAATTTTTGGAGCAAAACCCCCGTTCATCATATTCTAACTGGTCTCCTGTAGACGCAGTTGAATTGATGCAGTTTTGGGGCCTGGTCCTTCACACGGGGATCTTGAAGAAGCCAGAACTTCGGCAATATTGGAGTGTTGATATTTTATATAACGCTCCAGTGTTCCGAATGGTCATGGCCCGGACGCGTTTTGAGGCCATCCAGAAATTCTTGCATTATAACGATAATGCACAGTGTCCCGCATGAGATGACCCCAACTTTGACCGTCTGTTCAAAGTTCGGCCGGTCATCGAACACTTCAACAAAAAGTTTGCTGAAGTGTACGTGCCCAAAAGGGACATTTGCGTGGATGAGTCCTTGGTTCTTTTTAAGGGACGGCTCGGATTCCGTCAGTACCTGCCCAACAAGAGGGCAAGGTACGGAATCAAACTCTACAAACTGTGTGAGAGTACCTCAGGGTACACTCACCGTTTTAGAGTTTACGAAGGAAAGGACACCAGGATTGAACCCCCTGAGTGTCCTCCTGTCCTGGTAGTGAGTGGGAAAATTGTGTGGGATTTGGTTCACCCACTGCTGGATAAAGGTTATCACCTCTACACCGATAACTTTTATACCAGCATCCCACTCCACAAATCCCTCTTTGCGCGTGGTACCGCAGCCTGCGGTACCGTCCGCAAAAATCAGAAGGGCCTCCCGAAGACGCTGCTTGGGCAGATGCTCAGAAAGGGTGAGAGCAGAGCCCAATGTAGCGACCACCTTCTGGTGGTCAAGTACAAGGACAAGAGGGATGTCCTTCTCTTGACCACCATACACGGTGATGGCAGCGCCCTCAGCACTGTACGGGGTACCTCTACACAGGTCCGCAACCGGACTGTGTACTTGGGTACAACAAATACATGGGGGGTGTTGATCTCTCTGATCAACTCCTCCAACCATACAGTGCTTTGAGAAAGGCCAAGGTGTGGTACAAGAAGCTGTCCGTGCACATCGTCCAAATGGCAATGCTCAACGCTTTCCTGCTGTCACGATGTGCACGCCATACCAATACGTCGTACCTTCAGTTCCAGGAGGTAGTGATCAAGGCCCTGATGTTTGGCGCTCAGGAAGGAGAGGGCCCCAGTACTTCCGGAACTGAAGGTGCTCGTATTGTACCAGGCCAGCATTTCCCGGGGGAGGTCCCGCAAACTGCAAAAAAAGGTAAGTCGCAAAAAAGGTGCCGAGTGTGTTACAAAAGGGGAATACGCAAGGACACCATTTATCAGTGCGACACCTGCCCCGAAAAACCAGGCCTGTGTATGAAGGATTGCTTCAAATTGTACCACACCTCCATGCACTACTAATTTACTTTACAGGAAAGATTAGTTCCAGAAGGGGGGCACATCTAGAGAAGCTTCTTGGGGGTCTAATTTCTAAAATTATGTCACTTGTGTTTTTTTTTTCCTGTTTAGGCACATCAGGGGCTCTGCAAATGGAACATGACGCCCGCAGACCATTCCATCAAAGTCTGCATTCCAAAACGTCACTACTTCCCTTCCGAGTCCCGACGTGTGCCTAAACAGTTTTTTCCCACATGTGGGGTACCAGCGTTCTCAGGACAAATTGGACAACAACTTTTGGGGTCCAATTTCTCCTGTTACCCTTGGGAAAATAAAAAATTGGGGACTAAAAAAATCACTTTTGTGGGAAAAAAAAATATTTTTTTTTTCACACCAGGGCATTATAAACTTTAGTGAAACACATGGGGGTTCAAAGTGCTCACCACACACCTAGATAAGTTTCTTAGGGGGTCTAGTTTCCAAAATGGGGTCACTTGTGGGGGGTTTCCACTGTTTAGGCACATCAGGGCTCTGCTAACGGAACATGACGCCCGCAGACCATTCCATCAAAGTCTGCATTCCAAAACGTCACTACTTCCCTTCCGAGCCCTGCCGTGCGCCCAAACAGTGGTTCCCCCAACATATGGGGTATCGGCGTACTCAGGACAAATTGGACAACAACTTTTGGGGTCCAATTTCTCCTGTTACCCTTGGGAAAATAAAAATGGGGACTAAAAAAATCACTTTTGTGGAAAAAAAAAATATTTTTTTTTCACACAGGGCATTATAAACTTTAGTGAAACACTTGGGGGTTCAAAGTACTCACCACACACCTAGATAAGTTCCTTAGGGGGTCTAGTTTCCAAAATGGGGTCACTTGTGGGGGTTTCCACTGTTTAGGCACATCAGGGGCTCTGCTAACGGAACATGACGCCCGCAGACCATTCCATCAAAGTCTGCATTCCAAAACGTCACTACTTCCCTTCCGAGCCCTGCCGTGCGCCCAAACAGTGGTTCCCCCAACATATGGGGTATCGCGTACTCAGGACAAATTGGACAACAACTTTTGGGGTCCAATTTCTCCTGTTACCCTTGGGAAAATAAAAAATTGGGGACTAAAAAAATCACTTTTGTGGAAAAAAAAAATATTTTTTTTTTCACGCCAGGGCATTATAAACTTTAGTGAAACACTTGGGGGTTCAAAGTCTCACCACACACCTAGATAAGTTCCTTAGGGGGTCTAGTTTCCAAAATGGGGTCACATGGGGGGGTTTCCACTGTTTAGGCACATCAGGGGCCTCCAACGCGACATGGCGCTCGCTTCCATTCCAGCAAGTCTTGTTTGAAAACGTCAACTGACGCTCCCTTCCGAGCCCTGCCGTGCGCCCAAACAGTGGTTCCCCCCACATATGGGGTATCAGCGTACTCAGGACAAGTTGGACAACAACTTTTGTGGTCCAATTTTCTCCTTACCCTGGGAAAATAAAAAATTGGGGACTAAAAAATCATTTGTGGAAAAAAAATATTTTTTTTTTCACGCGCTATTAAAACTTTGGTGAAGACACTTGGGGGTTCAAAGTGCTCACCACACACCTAGATAAGTTCCTTAGGGGGTCTAGTTTCCAAAATGGGGTCACATGTGGGGGTTTCCACTGTTTAGGCACATCAGGGGCCCTCCAAACGCGACATGGCGTTCGTTCCCAATTCCAGCCAATTTTGGTTTGGAAAAGTCAAACGGCGCTCCTTCCCTTTCGAGCCCTGCCGTGCGCCCAAACAGTGGTTCCCCCCACATATGGGGTATCAGCGTACTCAGGACAAATGGACAACAACTTTTGTGGTCCAATTTCTCCTCTTACCCTTGGGAAAATAAAAAATTGGGGACTAAAACTCATGCTTGTGGAAAAAATATGATTTTTTTTTCTTCACGGCTCTACATTACAAACTTGCGTGAAGCACTTGGGGGTTCAAAGTGCTCACCACACACCTAGATAAGTTCCTTAGGGGGTCTAGTTTCCAAAATGGGGTCACATGTGGGGGTTTCCACTGTTTAGGCACATCAGGGGCCCTCCAAACGCGACATGGCGTTCGTTCCCAATTCCAGCCAATTTTGGTTTGGAAAAGTCAAACGGCGCTCCTTCCCTTTCGAGCCCTGCCGTGCGCCCAAACAGTGGTTCCCCCCACATATGGGGTATCAGCGTACTCAGGACAAATTGGACAACAACTTTTGTGGTCCAATTTCTCCTCTTACCCTTGGGAAAATAAAAAATTGGGGACTAAAACGTCATGCTTGTGGAAAAAATATGATTTTTTTTCTTCACGGCTCTACATTACAAACTTGCGTGAAGCACTTGGGGGTTCAAAGTGCTCACCACACACCTAGATAGTTCCTTAGGGGGTCTAGTTTCCAAAATGGGGTCACATGTGGGGGTTTCCACTGTTTAGGCACATCAGGGGCCCTCCAAACGCGACATGGCGTTCGTTCCCAATTCCAGTCAATTTTGGTTTGGAAAAGTCAAACGGCGCTCCTTCCCTTTCAAGCCCTGCCGTGCGCCCAAACAGTGGTTCCCCCCACATATGGGATATCAGCGTACTCAGGACAAGTTGGACAACAACTTTTGTGGTCCAATTTCTCCTCTTACCCTTGGGAAAATAAAAAATTGGGGACTAAAACTCATGCTTGTGGAAAAAATATGATTTTTTTTCTTCACGGCTCAAATTACAAACTTGCGTGAAGCACTTGGGGGTTCAAAGGCTCACCACAACTCTAGATAAGTTCCTTAGGGGGTCTTGTTTCCAAAATGGGGTCACATGTGGGGGGTTTCCACTGTTTAGGCACATCAGGGGCCCTCCAAACGCGACATGGCGTTCGTTCGCAATTCCAGCCAATTTTGGTTTGGAAAAGTCAAACGGCGCTCCTTCCCTTTCAAGCCCTGCCGTGCGCCCAAACAGTGGTTCCCCCCTACATATGGGATATCAGCGTATTCAGGACAAGTTGGACAACAACTTTTGTGGTCCAATTTCTCCTCTTACCCTTGGAAAATAAAAAATTGGGACTAAAACATCATGCTTGTGGAAAAAATATGATTTTTTTTCTTCACGGCTCCAAATTACAAACTTGCGTGAAGCACTTGGGGGTTCAAAGCGCTCACCACACATCTAGATAAGTTCCTTAGGGGTCTTGTTTCCAAAATGGGGTCACATGTGGGGGGTTTCCACTGTTTAGGCACATCAGGGGCCCTCCAAACGCGACATGGCGTTCGTTCGCAATTCCAGCCAATTTTGGTTTGGAAAAGTCAAACGGCGCTCCTTCCCTTTCGAGCCCTGCCGTGCGCCCAAACAGTGGTTCCCCCCCACATATGGGGTATCAGCGTACTCAGAACAAGTTGGACAACAACTTTTGTGATCCAATTTCTCCTCTTACCCTTGGGAAAATAAAAAATTGGGACTAAAACATCATGCTTGTGGAAAAAATATGATTTTTTTTCTTCACGGCTCTACATTACAAACTTGCGTGAAGCACTTGGGGGTTCAAAGTGCTCACCACACATCTAGGTAAGTTCCTTAGGGGGTCTAGTTTCCAAAATGGGGTCACATGTGGGGGGTTTCCACTGTTTAGGCACATCAGGGGCCCTCCAAACGCGACATGGCGTTCGTTCGCAATTCCAGCCAATTTTGGTTTGGAAAAGTCAAACAGCGCTCCTTCCCTTTCGTGCCCTGCCGTGCGCCCAAACAGTGGTTCCCCCCCACATATGGGGTATCAGCGTACTCAGGACAAGTTGGACAACAACTTTTGTTGTCCAATTTCTCCTCTTACCCTTGGGAAAATAAAAAATTGGGGACTAAAACATCATGCTTGTGGAAAAAATATGATTTTTTTTCTTCACGGCTCTACATTACAAACTTGCGTGAAGCACTTGGGGGTTCAAAGTGCTCACCACACATCTAGATAAGTTCCTTAGGGGGTCTAGTTTCCAAAATGGGGTCACATGTGGGGGTTTCCACTGTTTAGGCACATCAGGGGCCCTCCAAACGCGACATGGCGTTCGTTCACAATTCCAGCCAATTTTGGTTTGGAAAAGTCAAACGGCGCTCCTTCCCTTTCGAGCCCTCCCGTGCGCCCAAACAGTAGTTCCCCCCCACATATGGGGTATCAGCGTACTAAGGACAAGTTGGACAACAACTTTTGTGGTCCAATTTCTCCTCTTACCCTTGGGAAAATAAAAAATTGGGGACTAAAACATCATGCTTGTGGAAAAAATATGATTTTTTTTCTTCACGGCTCCAAATTACAAACTTGCGTGAAGCACTTGGGGGTTCAAAGCGCTCACCACACATCTAGATAAGTTCCTTAGGGGGTCTTGTTTCCAAAATGGGGTCACATGTGGGGGGTTTCCACTGTTTAGGCACATCAGGGGCCCTCCAAACGCGACATGGCGTTCGTTCGCAATTCCAGCCAATTTTGGTTTGGAAAAGTCAAACGGCGCTCCTTCCCTTTCGAGCCCTGCTGTGCGCCCAAACAGTGGTTCCCCCCCACATATGGGATATCAGCGTACTCAGAACAAGTTGGACAACAACTTTTGTGATCCAATTTCTCCTCTTACCCTTGGGAAAATAAAAAATTGGGGACTAAAACATCATGCTTGTGGAAAAAATATGATTTTTTTTCTTCACGGCTCTACATTACAAACTTGCGTGAAGCACTTGGGGGTTCAAAGTGCTCACCACACATCTAGGTAAGTTCCTTAGGGGTCTAGTTTCCAAAATGGGGTCACATGTGGGGGGTTTCCACTGTTTAGGCACATCAGGGGCCCTCCAAACGCGACATGGCGTTCGTTCGCAATTCCAGCCAATTTTGGTTTGGAAAAGTCAAACAGCGCTCCTTCCCTTTCGAGCCCTGCCGTGCGCCCAAACAGTGGTTCCCCCCCACACATGGGGTATCAGCGTACTCAGGACAAGTTGGACAACAACTTTTGTTGTCCAATTTCTCCTCTTACCCTTGGGAAAATAAAAAATTGGGGACTAAAACATCATGCTTGTGGAAAAAAATATGATTTTTTTTCTTCACGGCTCTACATTACAAACTTGCGTGAAGCACTTGGGGGTTCAAAGTGCTCACCACACATCTAGATAAGTTCCTTAGGGGGTCTAGTTTCCAAAATGGGGTCACATGTGGGGGGTTTCCACTGTTTAGGCACATCAGGGGCCCTCCAAACGCGACATGGCGTTCGTTCACAATTCCAGCCAATTTTGGTTTGGAAAAGTCAAACGGCGCTCCTTCCCTTTCGAGCCCTCCCGTGCGCCCAAACAGTAGTTCCCCCCCACATATGGGGTATCAGCGTACTAAGGACAAGTTGGACAACAACTTTTGTGGTCCAATTTCTCCTCTTACCCTTGGGAAAATAAAAAATTGGGGACTAAAACATCATGCTTGTTGAAAAAATATGATTTTTTTTTTCACGACTCTACATTATAAACTTGCGTGAAGCACTTGGGGGTTCAAAGTGCTCACCACACATCTAGATAAGTTCCTTAGGGGGTCTAGTTTCCAAAATGGGGTCACATGTGGGGGGTTTCCACTGTTTAGGCATATCAGGGCCTCTCCAAACGCGACATGGCGTCCGTTCTCAATTCCAGCCAATTTTGGTTTGGAAAAGTCAAACTGCGCTCCTTCCATTCCGAGCCCTGCCGTGCGCCCAAACAGTGGTTTTCCCTCACATATGGGGTATCGGCGTACTCAGGAGAAATTGCACAACAACTTTATCGGTCCATTTTCTCCTTTTTCACTTGTGAATATAAAAAAAATGTTTGTAAAAGATCATTTTTGTGACTAAAAAGTAAAATGTTCATTTTTTCCTTCCACGTTGCTTCAGCTCCTGTGAAGCACCTGAAGGGTTAATAAACTTTTTGAATGTGGTTTTGAGTACCTTGAGGGGTGTAGTTTTTACAATGGTGTCACTTTTGGGTATTTTCTGCTATATACACCCCTCAAAGTGACTTCAAATATGAGGTGGTCCCTAAAAAAAATGGCTTTGTACATTTTGATGTAAAAATGAGAAATCGCTGGTCAACTTTTAACCCTTATAACTTCGTAACAAAAAAAAATTTTGGTTCCAAAATTGTGCTGATGTAAAGTAGACATGTGGGAAATGTTATTTGTTAACTATTTTCTGTGACATATTTCTCTGTTTTAAGGGAATAAAATTTCAAAGTTTGAAAATTGCTAAATTTTCCAAATTTTCACCATATTTGCGTTTTTTTCATAAATAAACGCAAGTTATATGGTAGAAATTTTACCACTAACATAAAGTACAATATGTCACGAGAAAACAATCTCAGAATCGCGAAGATCCGTTGAAGCGTTCCAGAGTTATAACCTCATAAAGAGACAGTGGTCAGAATTGTTAAAATTGGCCCGGTCATTAACGTGCAAACCACCCTTGGGGTGAAGGGGTTAATGAAATAAAAGAGACAACACAGTTTTCATTAATTTTATTATACACTCATTCCTGCGACGCCATCGATCTCCTGTAAAAAAAAGAAAAAAAACAAACCAACAGTATACCACCTGTCCGACGCAGTCCATAGTAACGACAGTCCCACGACGATCCAGCTCTGCTACATCGCAATGACAGGCAGAGCCTGTCATCGCAACGCAGCACAGCTGATTACCTGCTTCCCCGGCGGTGACGTCATCGGACTGACTGCTTTACGGCCGGGATTACCCAGCAGTCACTGCAGTTATCGCGAGAAACTGCATGTGACCGCCGGGGAAAGATGATGGCGGCCATGAAGCAGTCCAGCCCGTGACCGCCGGAGATCTTCTGCCAGGTAAGTGCCGCTGACTCCTGACAGACCCGACCGACGGACACTGACAGTGACAGTGACAATCCCGATTCCGGTATCCGATATGACGAAAATATCGGAACTAAGTATCGAAAGGCCGATAGAGCTAATATCGGCCGATACCCGATACTTGCGGTATCGTATCGCTCAACACTAGTCATTAAACATGGCATTATATTTCAATTTATTTTAAATACTAACCTTCAGTACGTATTAACTTGTACAGAGCATCAAAGGTCTTTCTCGAAAGGGTAAATTATTTATCTCTCTCGATGGCATGGCGCCTTTTTCATCATTAATGCACCTGCATTTCCAGGGATCTACATTTGTTTGCATGTTTGGGTGAGCAGCGGGAGGCCGAGAGGGGTTCCTTACTTAGCGTGAGCTAAGGATAAAAAAGCATGTAGTTATGCAAATATATGCAAAAGATGAGTTCTCAACAGATGTTATTATTTAAATATGAGCTAAGGGGTGGAGAAAGTAGATGGAGGCTACAACACAACTACGGTATCTTTTATATATTATTAAAATAATGTCACTATTTTTATTATTTATAGAGATTTGGGATTACAGTGAATCTGATGTTTTACAAATAAAACATTACAATGCAATCAAGTCAGTTAAGATACAAAGTATGCATCACAATTTATATACCATATTACTAAGAAATGCTTATTTTGGTGAAGTTGCAAATATCACCACATCACCACTTCAACCTTGTGGGTGACAATGACATCATGGCTGGCTCGCACATTCGCTGTCCAGCATGCCCAACCATCAGCTCTGGTGAAAGGATAGTGGTCTCTGTTCTTGCTGGGAGTTGTAACACCCAGCTATGAATGTTAAAATAGTTAAACATGATAATAAATGTCTTGTTGGTCAGCCAATCGTCAGCAGACAAATGACAAGGGAAAGTTTGATGGCTAATGGAGGTCAAATTTACTAATATATCACCCAGAAACCAAAATTATCCTAAAAAGGAGTCAACAATCTGAAACAAAACAAAGAAAATTCTTACAGATATGGAAAGAAAGAACGAAATAAGAGGGGGAACTACATTTAAAGTCACAAACTGCTCACAATTCTTGTATGGCTATATACTATATTTTGTAGCAAACACCACGTGTTAATCAATGGAAGACCTTTAATAAATTATTTAATGCAACAGTTAGACATGAGCACATCAATCCACGGAAAATCAAACTTAAGTCGAATATTCTGAAATTTGCATTTTTATACAAATTTGAACACTTTAAAATTCATTTGCCAAAAAAAAACCTTGTCTGCCACCATTTCCCACACAGAAGAAGTATCAGAGAGCAGGCCACTGTCCTTTTGCATGGTCTTTCCCATAATAACCTGCAGCTATGATATCTTATGGATTATCATATCTTGTACAGTAGTGGTCAGTATCTGGGCCACCACAGATCAGCGGTTTCCAGTTGGGCACAATTTGTATGGCATAGTCCAGAGGAGTAGCTAGGGTTTTGGTTTAGGGGGGGGCAAAACTTCTGAGTGGGTCCCTAACCAGAGAACCTCAGCAAATGACCGCACTGTTGCCAAAAATAATCTATATTTAAAAAGACCAATATTGATATCACTGCCATATAATCAGTGGTAAATAATACCAGTCTTACAGAACATATAAGAGATTACAGCAGAGTTACAGATAATGACTTACCGCTGACATTCTTTCTGATGGAATCGTTCACTTTTCATGTCTTTTCCATCGGACCAAGACCGACATGACAACTCCTCCAGCCAGGACTCGACTGCAGAAAATACAACAAAGACACATTTCACTTCTCATATTTTCAGCACTGCCACCATCTATCCCCAACCTGCACAAACCTCTCATCCTGCTGATATCCCAATACTGAGCCGCTGCTGCCGTATGTGTCCCTATTACTGCACCTATTGTGTGGTTCTGTGAGACCTCTAAATTCTAAAGCAATCCTCTAGAATATAGTAATGCCGGGTGCAAGTGCCCTAGAAAACAGTGCCCACATTGTGCCCCCTAGAATGTAATATTGCCCTGTGTGTGCCACTTTGACAGTCACGGTAACCCGAGTTCCCCTATAACTATAAGTGCACACTTTACTTTTAATAATGTCCCGAGTCTCCCCCCTGTACAGCTCCCCTATACACCTTATAATGCCCCCTCACTGGATATATACTGACCCCTTAATATCACCAAACTATGGCTCCAATACTGTATGATAGCCCCGCCACTATAATCCCCACACTGTATGATGGCCACCTCACTGTAATTTCCACACTGTATGATGGCCCCCTAGATAGTATCCATATAGCATAATACACCAGATAGTACTCAATATAGTATAATGCACCCCCCATAGGGAACCTCTGCACTATAATGCACCCCCATTAAAAAATAAATAAATCCTGTGCTCACCTCTCTTCCTCCCGGCTTCTGCGCTGCTCCCTGCTCTCTTTCTCATCTCCTGACAGCGGGCGCCGGGTAGTGACGTCATCGCGCCCGCTGTCAGACGCTGAGAGGGGGATTATGGGAGAGAAGGAGCGCTCGCTCCTTCTCTCATCAATGCGGTCAGCTGAATATGCTAGATGCCGATATAGCTGACCCTCTAATGACGGGCGGGTGGCCCACTGTTGGCACAGGGTCCCCCATCGCCTCCTCAGGGGCCCCATAGCAGCCGGGCGGCAGAGCAGGGAGATCGATTCTCCCTGCTCAGCAGCAGTGTAACTGTATCGGCGCGCTGTGCACGCAGTTACAGTTACAGTAGCGTAGCTCCGGGTGGGCCCCCTCAGAGCACGGAGCCCGGGGCCACCGCCTCCTCTGCCTCCCCGGTAGCTACGCTACAGTCAGAGTCATTTTTCATCTCAAAAGTCACTGGGTAAGTCTCTTTGGTAGAGTGTAAGATCTTAAAGTCAGCAGGGTCCTTTCTCTTCATCTAGCTCTTCTGTAAACAGTAAGGTCTTATAGTCAGAAGGATCCTCTCTCTCTCTTCTGTAGCGTGTAAGGTTATATAGTCAGCAGGGTCCTCTCTCGTAGAGTGTAAGCTCTTATGATCAGTGGAATCCTCGCTCTCCTATACAGTATAAGCTTTTATGCTCAGCATGGTCCTCTCTCTCTTGCTCTCCTCTCCTCCACAAATATTTTCCCAGAAATTACAAGCTTTCCAGGATTGAGATTTGTGCAAATCAATATTTTGTTGTAGCCATCAAATTCCAATTTCAAAACATCCACTTATCTCAAAAAGTAATCATAATTACTATTCTCTAAGGAACCAGTGCATAGTAGTAGAAAATACTGCATCACATTTGAGTGGATTTAAAATTCTCCTAATTAGTTCTGTAAATTTGATATTTAAGTTATTGAAATGTTTGTATTTTTTTGGAGGGAGGGGCTGCATGCAATCATTTAGAATGCTTATGGCTTTTGTCATTCTTTATTTTTATTGCTTTGTCTTTATTTTTTTTATTATTTCACACATTTTCCCCATAGGTGATCAAAAACTTTGATGGGCATTTCAACTTTAAAATATTTTTTTTTTATTGCTGGTTTCATCTCTAATTGGAGTTGGCAAATTAGCTATATATACATTGCAAAGTCAACAATCTGCCTCCACTGTAAAACTAATACAAAGACCCTGTTCTGCAAAGAACCAGGGTCGCCAATCAGATGATTGGTAGGACATGAGAAAGGAGCGGTGTTACTGTAAGTACAGTACTTGCTTAGCGCTGTGTATAACGTGATTGGGAAGGAAGAGATGATAATAAACCATATCTGTCTTCTATGGGAAATTTGTTTGTGATAGTGGTTTTTCACTTCTGCATGATCTCTGTACTGTGGCTGACTTTTTGAAGATGTAATAAAATGTTATTTTTCTTGCATCAAATTCAGAACTTACTATCATTTTAAAACTTTTGGCAGTTTGCAAACAGTTATAGAAGGTATCCAGTTTGTATAATAATCAGCAACACTTCAGTAGCTATGTACTGTACATTACTGGAAACATTGCTTATCTCTGAGCAATGATGACAACAGTACAGCATACTCCGCATATACCCGAGTATAAGTCGAGTTTTTCAGTACATTTTTTGTGTGCTGAAACACCTCCTTCAGCTTATACTCGAGTCATTGTCACAGAAGATGGCGGGGGAGGGGGAACGGTGAAGCAGCGGGTCACAGGAGGCACGAGCAGGTGGCTGTGGCTAACTCCTGTGCCCACTGTTAAAGAGAAATGAATATTCACTGCACTAGCAGCGAATATTCATTTCTTCTATAGCTTGCATAGCGTCAGCTGCAGCAGCCGGCTCCTGCAAATGCTGGACTATCACGGGTGTGCGCTACTTAAGAGTTATGAATATTCACCTCTCTCCACTCTCATAGGCATGGAGTGGAGTGAATATTCATTACCTTAATGAGCGGGGACAAGTGATCGCTCAGCCGCTGGAGTTACAGGCACCAGAACAACATGCAGCGAGTGCTCGCAGGAAAGGTAAGTAGGAATTTTTTTTTTGTTTTTTTATGCCTTTCTCATGGGGACCATACATACAAGGATAGGGATGAGAACCATGCATTCAAGGATAGGGATAATGGCCATGTATACCAGGATAGTGATGAGGAGCCATGGATACATGGATGGGAATGAGGAACCATGCATTCAAGGATAGGGATGAGGGGACAATGCAAACCTAGGCTTATACTCGAGTCAATAAGTTTTCCCTGTTTTTCTTGGCAAAATTAGGTGCCTCGGCTAATACTCAAGTATATACGGTAAGTATTGTTTGGCTATAGTGGTCACATACTGACCATTTGGAATCTAAGACTAGGAGGAGTGTCAAATCACTGAGTAAAGTGGGGATTATCATTTCTTTTTACTGTTTTTCAGCATTTGTTTATGTTTTTATTGTTTGGTGACTGTTCACAACTTTAATTGCAGCAATGAGGGGTAATTGAATCACTTTTGGGAAGTCATTAGTTCATAAGTATCTATGAGATCAATGGAACAAAAAGAAAAGCTTGCTAGTTTTCTATTCTTAAGTTTGGGATCATTTTTCCTTTCATTTTCCAGAATTCCTATGGCACCACAGTGACATATTGTCTTGAAAAATTCCAATTAATTCTCTTTATTATCCTATTCATTGACAAGATTTCATTTTTCTTTTCTTACTTTCCTACACTGCACCCCTCAGAGACATTACAGGCTGCTGCCTGAGGCATGACGTTCATCTCTTCTTATGGCAGAGGCAGCCCTGGTGGGTCATGGAGTCAATGCTGCTTGAGCATGGTCTTCAGCTCAATCCAAGTCCTGAGGAAATGGATAGAGTTGAAAGGCTGTTAATCTACTCAAGACCAGCAGACAATTGAAGTGTTGCTGAATCCTAGTATTCAGGATTCATAGCGGAAACCTTGTAGATTCTGTGAGAAGCAGAAAGAAGCGAGCAGAGAAGAAGGTTTTGTAAAGACTGGAGATTAGATTGTCAGAAAATTAGGGCATAAAATTATGGAGAGGACCAGTTGAGGACAGCCTCATATGTCACTGTCATCATTATAAATTGAATTTGGTGATCAATGTATAGCTATTAAGAGGGCTTGAAGGAAGAACTAAGAAATGAGAGGAGTGGTGGATTTTCTTGGTATAAAAGCTGAGGGTTCATAAATTAAAAAAAGGGTTAAAGGAACTTGTCATCTATACATTTTTAACTCTTTAGATTTGCTGTAGATAAAAATAGTAAGTTCAGCAGTTGGAAATGATGTGTATGAATAAATATTTTTGGGAATTTAAGAAAATATTTAAGCTGGAGGCGGAGTTGGCTGAAGGTCTTAAGACCTTGGATAATTGGTCTGATAAAAGCAGAATCAAAGTCCTGTTCAAAGGTCCAAAAAAAAAGTAAATTCTTCAAAAGAAACTTACATTATTGTTCAATAAATTATTATTCAAAATATTAATATTGCATATTTCATAATTTATTATTTCTTCTCTTGATGTTAATATTATTGTTGTTTTAAGAATATACTTTTTTCTCTCCCTTACTTCCTTCTTCTTCCAAACACAGACACTTGACCCATAGATGTAAAAGTGCCTGGGGATGGAAATGTTTCTCTCTGTGTTATTTCACAGCAGAATGGGAATTTGTGTCCCTTGACATATAGGACCAAAATTGTTTTACTTTCAGACAGATAGATTCTGCTATTGACGAATCAAGAGAGGTCACACAGCAATTTAGAAGCAATTAAAAGGTAATGAGTAGAAAAGACTGAAATCTCTGCCTGGAGATCTTCCCATGTGAAGGAATGAGTAAGATAAATGAGCTTTGTCTCCTTTTTATCTCCGCTTCTGCTCAGCTCACTGGATACAGTTAGGGAAGCCAGGTCTTAAATCCTGGCACAGAGGCAGGAAATGACTCACTGCCATGTTTCCTTTGGGGGTTAAACACTTGTACCTGGCAGAGTGATTGAGGAGTAAAGGGTATGCCACACTGAACAATATCGCTAACGGGATCGCTAAAAAACGTCACTATTTAGCGATCCCGTTAGCGATGTTGTTCAGTGCGGCAGCTTCCAGCGACGAGCTTCCTGCTGTGATCTCGCTCGTCGCTGGAATCGCTCCGGACCCTATTTTATCGTCGGCGCTCCCGCTGGGTAAGTATATATCGCTAGTGTGGCACCTTTTCTTAGCGATTTAGCGGTACTTTTGTACAGCTAAAGTCGTTAAGAAGATCGCTAACGGCGATAGCATCGTTAACTATATCGCTAAATGTGGCCGCACTTAGCAATATAGAAACAATCCCGCTAGCGATCGCATTAGTATGCGTCGTTATCGTGATCGCTAGCGGGATTGTTTAGTGTGGCAGTACCTTAACAGTACAAAGGTGAAGTAGAGTCATTGCTCCATAATTTACTGGTGCCCTCTTAGTCTTGTAAACATTATCCCCTTTTACCTTGTGTACTTTAATGTCTTTTTTTCACCTTTTACCTATATTGATTATATTTTCTTTTCCTGCTAACTACTCCTTCATTAAATATGTCTTCTGTCTTTACCTTCAGCTTTTCTGAGATTTATATTGAGCCCCATAAAAAGCTTTGCATATTGGCTGCATATTGACCATAGTTACAACAAATTTGCAAACAATATTTAATTAAATGTTTTTTTTTTATTCTAGGATATGCCACATTTTGGGTGTCTGACCTCTGCAACCCTTTGTTTTGGGTGTATTGGGTTTATTCAAGACAGTGGCACTTATATTCAGTCAAACCAAGTTTGCGACTCTCATAGGCTTGAATGTCAAAAAAGAAAAGGGCAGGCACCTATCCTGTTGGAATATAAAACCCACAACCATCAGACATTTATATCTAGAAAAAACTATAAGCACTCACATTTAGGGCCCATTCACGTGACCATGTTTTTGTTACGAGTTCTGTCTGTGAAAAAAATGGACAGAACTCTGGCCAATGTTATTCAATGGGAAAGTGCCAATGAATGACTTTTTACACTGACCAAATCTGCATGTAAAAAATATTGCAGCAGCCACAAGTTTCTTCCTTAAATTGGATGAGACTCATCCAAATCTATGGGTGCGCAAACAAAAAATTGGATGCCATATGGAGCCACAGTATAGCATCTGATCTTTACAGATACATTGCAATTCGGTAACATAAGAAACTGTAAATGGTCCTGGAAATGATTACTAGCTGCTGTTGTAAAAAAAAAAAATAAACGGATTGTACACGGACAGCATGCATATGACAAGTGAGAAAAAAAATCATCATGCTTTTCTGGATGAAACTCTGAATGATTTTTTTATACGCTTGTGTGAACCTACCCTTAGATTGTGCTTTGACATTGCAGTTATTCTACAGTTTCAGTTTTTTCTGAATTTTCTAAAATTGAAATTGGTCAACAATAAAGAATATTTCTTCCATTTATAATTTCCACATTGAAAGCTAGGTTATAAATTAAGGAAAGAGCACCAAAGAATATAGAAACATTTAGGTAATTTTTTTCACATAAAAATGCATTTATTGTGGGCTAAAAATCATTTTTGTAATATGGCTTTATTAAAAAATATTGCACTGTTTGCCACTGGTTCCTTTCAGCTGTGTATTCTGGAAATGATAGAGTTAACAGTTCTAAACTCCACAGACAAGCATAGTTTATTATTAGGCACATAATTCTCATTAGTTGTATGTTTTTACTCCTTCCTTTTCATAGTGCCTATCTTAGAGAAAAGAATGCTGTTTGGGCTGCATAGCCCACCGACTAGTGATGAGCAAGTATACTCGTTGCTCTGGTCTTCCCGAGCATGCTCGGGTGGTCTCCCTGTATTTTGGCGTGAGGAATGCCTGTTTGTTAGGGAATTCCCACATGTATTCAGCCTATCCAGCAGCCACAAATCATGCAGCTAAGAGGATGGAAACTAAATCTCCGATCACGCCAAAATACTCGGAGACCACCCGAGCATGCTCGTGGAGACCCTAGCAACAATGCTACTCGCTCATCACTACACAGGACATAACAGAATGCAGAATGAGTTTAGAATCAAATGTGTCAGAGAGATGTCATGAATCAGTAAGGGATTTGTGGTAGCTCTGGGTCTGCTGGAGTTAGAATGTAGTTTATTTCCTTTGATTCAGCAAGAGTTAATGTCAGTCTCTTTCTGGCAGCTACTGTACTTTTATGCTGGTCAGCTGATGTTGGTTGGTAACCACTCCCATCTCCCTTTACATAGTCACATAACCCATCAGCTGATCATCAGTTATAGAGTTACTTGTATGCAAACCAGCTTGCTGTGTGGAGGTCTCCTGTGACTGTGGTATTGCCGCTGCAGGAGTCCTGTTACCTGGTGCCATTTGCTTTGCTTCTGTGGAGTTTAGCAGCAGATTCTGAGCTAAGTTGTATTATTTCTGTCAGTCCCTTTGTTTGTCTTTTTCCCTGTGTAATATTGCCTGCAGTGGCAAAGCTAGTGTCCTTGCCGGCTAGTGCACTAGCCAGGGTTAGTAAAGGTGACAGCCAGGGACTAGGCCCATGACAGCGGCAGGGGTATGGACCCATATAGGGCATTATGGGAGCTTAGGGACAGGCCCAGGTTGGTGTCAGGACAGGAGGTGTCCCATCCCCATTTCCCTACCATTAGGGCCTTTCTCTCCCTTTATCATCCCTTTGTACATATGTGTTGTGTTGTCCTCTGGACTTAAGGTACTGCCACACTAAACAATCCCGCTAGCGATCACGATAACGACGCATACTAATGCGATCGCTAGCGGGATTGTTTCTATATCGCTAAGTGCGGCCACATTTAGCGATATAGTTAACGACGCTATCGCCGTTAGCGATCTTCTTAACGACTTTAGCGGTACAAAAGTACCGCTAAATCGCTAAGAAAAGGTGCCACACTAGCGATATATACTTACCCAGCGGGAGCGCCGACGAAAAAATAGGGTCCGGAACGATTCCAGCGACGAGCGAGATCACAGCAGGAAGCTCGTCGCTGGCAGATGCCGCACTGAACAACATCGCTAACGGGATCGCTAAATAGTGACGTTTTTTAGCGATCCCGTTAGCGATATTGTTCAGTGTGGCATACCCTTTACCCGTGTCCACTCGTGGCAAAAGATCAATTAAATGGCAGTTTGTTACCCTTAGCTCTCTTCTGAATTAAATATTCTTAGAGTTTTGCTTTGCATAAATCAGCTAAGAATGTTTTCTAGGAGAAGAGAGATAATAGATACAGCCCCTGCCCATTGATGAATATGAATTTTAAAAGTGTTGTCCAATGACAATAAGTTTATCCACTGGAATGATGTACTTAACAGTGGGAGTCTGGCTGCTGAGACACTAACTGATAGCAGAATGGGTCACTTTAATCTCTGACCTGCAATGCGTATTGACTCCATTCAATCCTTATCTGGCTGCTAATTGCTGCGAGATCACCTGCAGCCCAGACTTCCTATTCATGTTCAATTTGTCCAAAGGCAAGGACAATGACACCAGTGCTGATTGGGCGCTGGAGTCATGTGTCACAACAAACGCATGTGAGCCCAGGGACCGCTAGTGCCATCACAGTGGGAGCAGGGCACTCACGTGGGGTGAGTTTAGACTTTATTATTTTAGGGGGGGCAAAAATTTCAAGAAGTGGTTGTCCTATTGGTGGGTAGTGAGAGATTAATTAGTTGGGCAGCAGAGTTAAGGACTGACTGGAGTGGTGCGACAGGGTTAGAAGGTAGGCTACAGAGGAGGATGTTGCAGTAGTCGAGGCAGCAGATGATTATGGCATGCACAAGCAGTTTAGTAGAGTGCAGATTGAGGAAAGGACAGATTCTGGAAATATTTTTGAGCAGGAAGTGACAGGAGGTGGGGAGAGCTTGGATGTGCGGTTTGAAAGACATGCCAGAGTCAAGGGTTACTCCGATGCAGTGGATTTTTGGGACAGGGGAAAGTGTGATGTCATTTACTGTGATAGATAGATAAGGTAGTGAAGATATGCGAGATGGAGGAAAGATAATTAGTTCAGATTTGTGCACATTGAGCTTGAGGAAGTGAGAGGAGAAGAGAGAAGATATGGCTGATAGACACTCTGGGATTCTGGACGGCAGAGAGGCGACATCTGGGCCAGAGAGGTAGATCTAAAGGTACTGCCACACTAAACGTTCCCGCTAACGATCACGATAACGACGCTATCGTTGGTGTGATCATTTTAAGGTCGCTAGTAGCTGCCATACTTGACGATCTCATTAACGTCGCATCAGCGGTTAGCGATCTTTTTAATGACTTTGGCGGTCGTTGGGATGTGCCACGCTGCATGTACTGTGAAAGATCACGACCTCGATAGGCGTGACTGAGCGCGACCTTTTGCACGCCCCTCATCACAGATTGGTGGTCACTATGTATGTCATAGATATTTATTACAGCTCTCCTGCTTTGTGATTGGATGACCGCGTCATAAAAGACGACGTATCAGCACTCCTCTCCATTGCTCTCGAGCAGAAGCGGTTCTTTCAAATCACCCAGTGTGTCCTGCTAGTCTTGGTAGCTACTGCGATCCAGTTTACGCCACTATTTCGGTTGCTACATTCTACGTTGGAGTTTTTTGCGATCCAGTCTGTGACGTATCCTCTGCGATCCAGTTTGTGACGCTAGTTTCCCTATTTTTTTTTTCAGAATCACACAAGTTTTGTAAGGTAGGTAATTTTTTTTGTCACATTTAATTTTTCTTTTGTCTTTAATTGTACCGATCCATTTTAGATCTCTGCTGTTGTTAACCATTGTCGTCCATCATGTTTTTTCATTGTTTTGTTCAGGCACGCCCACCATTTTATGATCCCAGCTCTGTCTATGCTTACTCATGCTGCGCCCACCACCATCATTTTGTGATCCCTGTTGTTTTTTGCATAATTGTTTATCTAGGTTTTTTATCCCATTGTTTTGTTCGGCCCCCGCCCACGGCCACCATTTTATGATCCCAGCTCTATCTATGTTTACTCCTGCGTCGCCCACAACCACCATTTTATGATCCCAGCTCTATCTATGTTTACTCCTGCGTCGCCCACAACCACCATTTTGTGATCCCTGCTGTTTTTTGCGTAATTGTTTATCTAGGTTTTTTATCCCATTGTTTTGTTCGGCCCCGCCCACGGCCACCATTTTATGATCCCAGCTCTATCTATGTTTACTCCTGCGTCGCCCACAACCACCATTTTGTGATCCCTGCTGTGTTCTATGTTGTAGACTATGTAAGCATTTTATTTAACCATTCTGCTGTTCTCACATAATCATTTTTTTATTACAGATGGCTGATAAGCAGGAGTTTTTGCGTGATTTTATCGAGCTGTACCGCACAATGCCGTGCCTCTGGAAAATTAAGTCTGCAGATTACTGTAACCGGTTGAAAAAGAAGGACGCCTACCAAAAACTGGTGGAGCTCTGCAAGAGCCGTTACCCTGATGAACCGGCGGATGAGTCAACGGTTAAAAAACGGATTCAGGCCCTCCCACGGTTACAAAAAAGAGCTCAATAAAGTTATCAATTCAACCAAATCTGGAGCGGGGGCCGAAGAAGTTTATGTCCCCCAACTGTGGTACTTTGATCTGTTCACTTTTACAAGGGACCAAGAAGTACCCAGACAAGGGACATCCATTTCGGATCTAGACCAGTGATCCAGCCGGACACCCCTGTCGTACATGTAAGTACCTTTGTATTACAACACATTTTAATGTACATGCCAAAGTGGACTTAAATTTAAAAAATATTATTATGAAATGTAGATAAAATGGCAGAATATATCCCTTCATGTACTGATAATTTATGTAGCTCAATGGTTGAGGCCTTTCCATTTAAAAGTGTCGTTTTCACAATTTTGCTGTTTTTGGGTATAGTGTGAAGATACATTTCTTTGTCTATACAAGTGTCGTTTTCACAATTTTTCCTGATATGGATGTTATAGTGTGAAGATTAATTTCTTTTTCTTTGTGATTTACCATTTTTTTTTTGTTCATGCAGGACACAGAAGAGGCGATCTCCACACCTCCAACTGAAGAAGACAGCATGCCGTTGATAGACGAAGTAGTCGAGCCACCATCATTTGTGCGGAGGCGGCTTTCACTTTCAGGAACGAAAAGGAAGGCTCCCACCTCGGCTCCCACCTCGGCTACTCCTGAATTGGTGGAAATTGCAAAAAAACTTCTTATGGCAGAAAAAGAAACTAAAATAACTGGCTTTGCATATTTTGCTAATGAGAAGCTGCCTACTCTGGATCCTGTTCAGCGGCTTCATGCTGAGAGACTGATGTTAGAGGTACTGAATCAAGCGTCTTTTGGAAACCTTGACAACAGATATGTCGTCATGCCAAGACCGCAGTACACTCATGGCCGCACAATCCTGTGCCAAACCCAGTTGGGATAAACCCAAACGCTGGTGCTCCCCCTTATTTTTATTCACCGCAGAGGCAGCGTGGTAATGGCAATCATCCATCTTACAGCAGTTGTAGTTTTTAAAATGTTTTACTAAAGTTTTTTTTGGTTTTTTTATATTTTTACATTGATACCTTTTTTAATAAAAAAACGTATTTATCTAATGAATTGTGGTCTTTTCTTATGTGATGTCAACTATTAAAATGTTGTATTTTTATTACATCTACTTGTCACACATGAGGTCATGGGAGTACTAGCTATCATAGGTGTTCCATCATAGGGAAAAAATGAAATGAAAAAAATTTCAAAAATTAACATTTTTTTTAAGGCCCTGGTCACACTAGCGCTAAAACCTTATACTAAAAAATAATACACCACACCTGCGTAGATTAACGTAAAATATAAAATATATATTATTGTCATATATATTTCTTTTTTTTTTTTTTTTTAAATAAAGATATAAAATGTAAACAAAAAAAAAAACATAACAAAATAAAAAATTATAAACTAATTATTAACAAAATAAAAAAAAATTCAAAAAAAAAAAACTTAATGAGGGCCCAGGTGTCCAGCCGCTGCCCTCTCCAGCATCATCCCGTGCTGATGCAGAGCTCCCATTGCACTTTGCAGCTCTGCCACCGCTGTCTGCATCGCTGCCACAGCGCTGCACATTTTCGCAATCACCCGGCGGTGGGACACCAACAGGTCCTGGGCAGTCGGGATTTCTGTGGAGGAAAAGGTAACAGTTAATAGTGAATTCTGTTGCAACATCAACATGTACATGTTATGTTAATTAACACTTACGGTTGTCGTCAGACGACCCGCTGACCACCCACCCAGAACCTGTTGCTCCGCCGGCTAGGGAAACACAGAAAAAAAAATTATATCACAATAGTCATTACACATAAGACCTTACAAAGTTCTCAAACTTGTCTGAAGCTTATATAATGTGCGTTAATTACCTGATGGGGAGCCTGCATCCGTGTACGGGATGATGCTGGAGAGAAGACAATGGAAGGTGAGGTGCTTGATGATGACCCCGACTGTGGAGGGGGGGTTGCTGCCAGGGAAGGGGCTGAATGGGATGGAGAGGTGTGGTGAGGATGGTGATGGAGGGGTAGCCAGAGATGGAGGTGGAGGGTAGCTGGGGACGGTGGAGCAGCTGGTGCTGGTGATGGTGAAGGTGGTGCTGTAAATAAAATATACAATTCAGTCAAATAATCCTTCTACTAACCCCGTTACTGCCAGTACTTCCATCTATGCCTGTAAACCCCCTCACGACTGGTACTCCCTTCACTGCCTGCCCTATCACTGCTGGTACTCCCATCACTGCGGGTGCATTGATATAGGTAGATAAGGCTACTTGCGTTTTTTTGCGCAGCGCAACTTGCTCTATCGGACGCATGTGCAATGTTCCCCTATCTTTAACATGGCGGGCGCAGGGTCTAGCGCTTGCACGCGTTCATGTGCGTTTGTCGTGCGCTGCGCATTTTCCCGGTGTGCACGCATACGCGCTAGACGCTACATGTTGCATTTTTTTTTCCGGTCAAAAAAAAAAAGAGATGATTGAGACAGAGATGATTGAGACAGAGATGATGGAGACAGAGATGATAGAGCCAGAGATGATGGAGACAGAGATGATAGAAATGTGACACATAGACAACGCATGCGCCAAAACAACCCAAACACATGCAAAAACGCATGAAATCGCAGACAAACGCTGGTTTTTTTTGTCGAAATGCGCATGCTGATGCGACTAAATATCGCAGCGTTTATAAGCGTTTGCATGCGTTTTTTTAATGCGCTGCTTGTGCGCTCGAAACGCATCGCTAAAAAACGCAAGTGTGAAAGTAGCCTACCCCACAAAACATAACCTATCCAGATACCCTCATCAATACTCACTCAGAGGCCTGCGGAGCTGGGCCCGGATGCTGGCGACCCTATTGCGTGAGCGATATCGCAGGTCCGCCAGCTTCTTCCTGATCTGTGCTCCGGTCCGCCGCACATTAAATCTCCTCTGCAGGCCCCGCTGGATCCTCTGCAGGCATACCCTTTTGTGGCGCATTGGATGCGCCACAGGTAGCCTGCAGTGGTAGTCCCAGAGGTCCGTCTTCTTTATGAGATAACGGACCTCCTCGTCCGTCCATTTTGGGCCGCGCTGTCTCTGTCTCGCCGCCGCCATTGCCGCCATCACAAACAACAGAGCATTGGGCGACGCCAGCGCCATGACGTCACAGCGTGCGCACGTTACGTGCGGCCGCACTCGCGTTGCAAAAACGGTTTTGCGATTGAAAATTGACCGCAGCAGCCATGCGCCAGCCAAGCACAGATATGAGATGCTGTTGCAATCGCAATACCACTTTATGGCTGGGGCTCGCGAATCACCTTGCAAATCACAATAGCTTTTTGCATATCTGTTTGCATATCTGTGTAGCTGCAGTGTGTGGGTAGTCACATTGCGATCACAATGACGTCGCATTTCTTTATGGCTGGGGCTCGCGAATCACCTTGCAAATCACAATAGCTTTTTGCATATCTGTTTGCATATCTGTGTAGCTGCAGTGTGTGGGTAGTCACATTGCGATCACAATGACGTCGCATTTGTTTATGGCTGGGGCTCGCAAATCACCTTGCAAGTCACAATAGCTTTTTGCATATCTGTTTGCATATCTGTGTAGCTGGTATGTGAGTAGTCACATTGCGATCACAATGACGTCGCATTTCTTTATGGCTGGGGCTCGCGAATCACCTTGCAAATCACAATAGCTTTTTGCATATCTGTTTGCATATCTGTGTAGCTGGTGTCTGAGTAGTCACATTGCGATCATAATGACGTCGCATATCTGTGAATAGCTGTGATTCCCTGGTGAATGTTGACCTTTACCTCCCAAGAATTTTCAAATATATGTATAACAATTTTTTAATCTTTCATATATGACTAAAAATATATATTATATATTTAAACTTTATATATGCAGCTGTGGTGTATTATCTGTTATATATAATTATAATGTTTGAACGCTAGTGAGACCATAGGCCCTTAAAATAATTGAAAATATTTGAAAATGTTTTCTTTATTTTTTTTAACAATTAACTCCTATGACTGATGGTACTCCCATGACCCCGTGTGTGACAAGTAGATACAATGTAAAACAAAAATAGACAACAAAAAAGCCTTTGAAAAGATTTTAAAAACTGCAGCTGCTGGTAACATGTCTCTTTGCCATCCCCATTACTCCCTCCCCACATCTCACCATCATTAGCCCTTCTCCCATATTGGTAAAATAATTGAAAAAAACACGAATGCATTTTTGAAATAAAAATAATTTATTATAAAAACATTGTTAAAAAAAAGGGTAAAGTTAAACATTCTCAAAATCTAACTAGACCTGATGCTGCCAACTCACTGCACCAGGCCCATTAAAGTAATGGCAGTACTTGTCTCTGCTGGCCTTCGCATTGTCCTTGCTCCTGCCTTGATTGACAGGTTGAAGGCCTGCAATAGCGGGATCATTGTCACGCCATTCTCCAAGCACCACGTCACCATTGCTGTCCGAGTCCATGAAGCCTGGCGGACTGTAAGTACCAGCATCGCATTTTCTTAGAAAATTGTGCAGCACACAACAGGCCAACACCACAGAGTCTATGGATTCCAGCTTCATGTTGATTGGAGTGTGGAAAACCCTGAAGCGGTTGGCCATTATGCCGAAGGCATTCTCCACAACGCGCCGTGCCCTAGACAGTCTGTAGTTAAAAATCCGCCTTTCCCGTCAAAGTCTTTTGTGGATACGGTTTAACAAGATGCTCATGAAGGGGGAAGGCTTCATCGCCCACAAACACAAAGTTTAGGTTGGCGGTGGTGTCCATGTTGGTTGGCAAGTTAAGTTTATTATTAAACAACCTGTAGCATTTCCAGGGGATATAGCTCTAGGATCGCTGTCTGGGTAGACAGAATGGCACGAAAACAGTTCATTCAGACAGCAGTTCTGGTGAAAACTGGCCGCAACCAGCTTTATTAAAGTCCACAGCAAACAGATAAAATAAAGCATAAACAGAAAACCTAGGCTTGTCTAGCCACTAACTACACATAGATCGATTTCCCTATTTATACGGGTCCAGACTCTACCAGTCTGTGCCCAAAACAACACATATGATATATGTTACCAGTATGGAGTTTCACAGATACTCCTCCTTGTGTCTGAAGGCCCCTTCAGCGTCCAGACTTGAGAGAGATCCACTCTATTCAGCCGCTATCAGCACGGATTCGCACTGAGACTACTCCTGTGTCCGGGGTCCTTCCTGCACCCAGACTGAGATAGCTCAAACTCCTGGAGACTGCTTCTTGTGCCGGAACACCTTCCTGTGTCCAGACTGAGCCAGCTCCCACTCCTGGAGACTGCTTTTTGTGCCGGGACACCTTCCTGTGTCCAGACTAAGCCAGCTCCCACTCTTGGAGACTTCTTTTTGTGCCGGGACACCTTCCTGTGTCCAGACTAAGCCAGCTCCCACTCTTGGAGACTGCTTCTTGTGCCGGGACACCTTCCTGTGTCCAGACTAAGCCAGCTCCAACACTCCTGGAGACTGCTTCTTGTGCAGGGACACTTCCTCACTGTCTCACATATCCCCTCCCTCTTCTCCAGACGGAGGGCTGGTCATCCAGACTGGAGGGCTGGTCAACAATCCAACAGAGACAGTGAACTCTGGACCAGTCATGGCCCCATCAGCTTCATCCTCACCACTGCCATTGCCAACATCAACTTTCTCTTCATCTGAAGCATCCGCACTACCCTGTACCCTCCCAGGCCTATACTCTCTGCGGGCCTCGGGTATCCTGCACGGTTTCATCTTGACCTTAGGGCCGGGCTCAGTTTCGATATAGTGCCTGGCCAGAGAAGTATGACCCAGACATCAGAACACTTCTGCTGACTCTTCCTCAGAAATTCACGTACCTCTGTGCTACCATGCCTTCCTCATTTGCACTGGTTGCTTTATGGTCTCAGATGATTCACTATCACTATCTGACCCTCTTCTCTCAGCCACATCTGGCTCACCGTCAGGGTTATACAATTCATTTTCATTCACATCCTGCTCACTGTCAGGGGTTATACAATTCATTTTCATTCATATCCTGCCCACTGTCAGGTTATACAATTCATTTTCATTCACATCCTGATCTGGAACCTTAGTTAACATGTCATACCACAACATTAACTTCACCATCTGGTCCCTCAAGTATGTGACTATGTGACAACCCCAGCACTTACTTCTATATAGCTCGGGAAAAAACTAGGAGCTGACTCACGACCTCTCCCTGGACTTCAGTGTCCCTATACAATAGGCTATTGTCCATGGCAGCATGAGGAAACCTCTCCTCAGAGCAGGCTCCTGGAAACCTCATTTAGAACATCATATTTTTCCTGTGCCGTCCTAAGAGTGGGGTCTCGCCACTGCTCACTCTCAAAATTGTCACAGGACACAGGCAGAAGGACACTCGGTTCCCGAGAACCACCATTCCTCGTCTCCCAACATCACCTGCAAAGAATTTCATCACTATCACAGTCATCATTATTATCAATATCATTATCATGACTATGATCAGTATCATCATCACTATCATGATCATCATCACTATCATTATCAGCATCAGCATCATTATCACGGTCTTCATCATTATCATGATCATCATCATCATCATCATCATCATTATCATTATCATCATCATCATTATCATGGTCATCATCATATCACATAAGTTTAAACGGCCCACTAGCATGTGTTCCCCCCTCTGGACTCGCACCTACCTCATAGGAGCTTCATTCACACTGTCCATCAGAAACATTCTCCCCCAGAGATCCTTAGACTGGGGAAAGTCATTACCCAATATGACGGTTGCACCAGGTTCTTCACTACCCCCAACTTCAATATGAAACCTCCCCGAGTTTGGGGACCAAGTCCACGGCAGTCTCTGGGTAGACTTTGGTGTCTCCATGGAGCACACCACACTCAGGTGCTTATCAGGGATGAAGTCCCTATCAATCAGGCTGTCACATACGGAAGTCACTGGATCTCTGAGTCCAAGAGGGCCTGTGCTGGGCAGTCATTTACAACCACCGGGGACCCCTGTGGTCCAGTCTCTTCGGCTGAGGTGGACACACACACGGTTCTGCGCAGGGAGAGAGGGACCTGCAACATCACGGCACATGCTCCCCCCTTAGTGAACAGCCGCAGCAATTTCACGACATCTCCAACACTGTCCACCACAATCACCCTCCATATGTCCCCTCGGGCCTGAACCCGCTTATCAGCATACCCATGTCCCAACAGCTGGAACGCTCTTACCGGGAGAGTTCGGCGTCCGGAACTCTGAAGTGACGACCTCTCAGACGGCTGTACTCAGGAGGACATGCTCGGGTGTAGCGGTCCACTATCACCTTTTCAACTCCATAATCAGGCCTGCTGACTGCAGACTCCCAACTGTATCTCCGTCATGAACTCCCCTGGCACGGGCTGTCACCGTAACACCCAGCCGGGTACGAATCTCCGCTTCAGCTTGGCATAGTCTTGGCTGTCCTGCTCGCTCAGGTCAGCATAGGCCACCTGGGGCACCCAATCAGATAGGGTGCGACCATCATGGCCCACTCAGATAGGGCAGATTCTCCTTCTCGCCAGTTCCTCAAACTTAGTAAGATATTCCTCCACATCATCACGAGGTGTCATCTTTTTTCAGGGACCGTCTTACCGCCTTCTTTACAGCGGACAAGGCAGGTGCCTTCACAACATTACTCTGGGACGAGGTGCTGAGAGCGCAATCTGCCCAACACCCGGTTATTTCCTGCTGCTGCTGCAGGATTTGCTGCTGGTGCTGCTGCATGCATGCGGTGTGCGGCCTGCTGCTCCATGCCGCTGGACCTGTGTATGACGCTGGTGCTGAGGCGTGGCTCCCTGATCCCTGGGCCCCGGACCAGTACTCAACAAGCCCCTCCTACTGCCGGACTTATCTGTCTCAACACGGAGTCTTTGTTGCACATTAATTGCGTCATTTGTTCAAACAGCCCTCCATCTGTCACCATGCTGTCAACTTCCTGTCTCAAACAACGGCATCTTCACTCAAGACTTTCATACTCCAAAAAAATTAGTTGTGTGTTTTGGGAATTTTTTTTTTTTTTGAAAGGGGTTTTGGGTTGTATTTTAAGTGTAAAGGGTTTTTTGAAAATTTTTTTTTTTGTGTTTTAAAGATTTAATTTATTTTTGTTTAAGGAGGGATGAATAATTTAAAATGTATCAGCCCTGCGCTTTCCCCGCATTCTCCGCCCAATTGTAGCATTTCCAGGGGATATGCTCTGGATCTGTCTGGGTAGACAGAATGGCCAAAAACATTATTCAGACAGCTTTTCTGGTGAAACGGCCGCAAACCCCTTTTTTAAAGTCCACAGCAAACAAAAAAAAAAAAGCTAAACAGAAAACCTAGGTTGCTACACTAAACACTTTAAACGATTTCCCTATTTATCGGGTCCAGATTACCATCTGTCCCAAAACAACACATATGATATTTTACCAGTATGGATTTTTTACAGTACTCTCCTTGTGTCTGAAGGCCCCTTCAGCGCCAGACTTGAGAGAATCCACTCCTTTCAGCCGCAACCGCCGGATTCCACTGAGACTACTCCTTTTCCGGGGTCCTCCTGCACCAGACTGAAAGCTCAAACTCCTGGGACTGCTTCTTGTGCCGGGAAAAAACCTTCCTGTTCCCGACTTAGCCAGCTCCCATCCTGGAACTGCTTTTGGCCGGGAAACCTTCTGTGTCCGACAAGCCCGCTCCCATTTGGGAGATGCTTCTTGTGCCGGGAACCTTCCTGTTCCAGACTAAGCCAGCTCCCACTCTTGAGACTGCTTTTGTGCCGGGACACCTTCCTGTTCCAGACTAAGCCACTCCAACACTCCGGAGATGCTTCTTGGCGGGACACCTTCCTGTGTCCCGACTAATTAAAACCCTGAGTAGTTTCAGGCCCCGAGCTGAAATGTGTAAGAATGTAAGGTGTTTGTGACCTTTCCTACCACTAGGTTTACAAAGACACATTTCCCTTATCCTAGGTGAAATGTACACCCCTTCAACACAATTTCTCACTGTTCACCCAAAACCCTTCACAAAAAATTGTTTTGCTCCCAAAAAGCCACGTCAGAAAAACCCTTCCATTAAAAGCCAACATTAACGCCCAATAAAACTCATAATTGGCAAACAAGGGCATGAGGATCACGCTGAAGTAGCCCTTGAATTATAAAAAAGGATCCCTGTTGGCGGTTGCGTGATCCGACATGTTTGCCATCCAAGGCACCACCACAGTTTGGGAAACTGCCAAATCCGTTCAAAAATCAGAGGTTATTTGCCATTCCGCCACTGATTTGGGAAAGGCATTAGCTCCGAAAAATGCGGACGTGGGTTGCATTTTCTCCGGAATTAGTTCTCCAACAGCGACCGAGAAATTGCAGCAGAATTTGAAATCCTTCATTGAACGCCGGTTGCCAGAAATCGCAGCGTTCTGCCAACGTTCCTTGCTGAAACAGCTGCACGCACCATGTATCGTGCCGTTTAAGGTGGCCTACAGTTCCATAGGAGCTTGAATGAATCCCGACATCCGTAGAAAATTTCCCGGGGAAACCTGCGGATTTTTCCGCAACTCCTCCTAGATGCATGTGGGAGAATTTGGACCTCGCTCCGCTTTCCGGTCCACATGCGACGCTTTCGCTTGGAGCGCCTCTCTTCCACCGCGCCTTTTCCCCCCTGACGATTGCCTCCTTGACAGTGCAACTGCCACAATACATACGCTCCGCGGTGGACAGGTTCATTATGTAACCTGTACGGAAAAAGAAAAGAAAAAGTTAATTACTAAATAATTACTATTAATAAAGTTTTTTAAAAAAATAAAATAAAGAATAAATAAAAAATATATAAAAAAAATAAATTAAACTTTTCAGTTAACATTTAATATACAGTTTAAAAACGTCTAAAATGGTGGGGGGTGTAAAAAAAATAAAGCAGACGAAAAAAAAAAAATAAGGTCAGGGGTGTAAAATAAATAAAGCAGCGAAAAAAAAAAAATAAGGTCAGGGGTGTAAAATAAATAAAGCAGACGAAAAATAATAAAATAAGGTCAGGGGTGTAAAAAAAAATAAAGCAGACGAAAAAAAAATAAAATAAGGTCAGGGGTGTAAAATAAATAAAGCAGACGAAAAAATAATAAAATAAGGTCAGGGGTGTAAAATAAATAAAGCAGAAAAAAAAAAAGGTCAAAAAACATTATCAAACAACATCACAAACAATATGTACCTTGAATCCAAATATTCCGAAGATCCAAATCAAAATGGGGATGGATAGTGCTCTAGCGGATCGCAAACCCCCACTGCGCCACAAACAGGATCGCAAAACTCCAACACACGATACTATCCTCGCAACAACGTACAAAGAGTCACCCACAAAGCGCTCTGGAAACAATGGATGGGGGCGCAGTTATTATAGCTGAGGTGATGTTGTGGTCACAATCGGAGCTGAAGGGCGTTAACGAAAGAAAACAAAGTCCCGCCTGCGCCGCTGACTAATGCGTCGTCAACGAGGTCGCACATCGTTCACAAAAGGTGCCAGACACAGCGATTCAGGCTCACCAGCGGGACGCCAACAATCAAAATACGGTCCAGAACTTAGTGAACGATCAGCGAGATACAGCAGGGGCCACGTCGTTGCTACATGCCACACACAACAACGTCACTAACGAGATCGCTACATAGTGACGTTTTTTAGCGATCTCGTTAGCGTTCTTGTTTAGTGTGGATACCCTTAAGTGTCTCAGCATATATTTTTTACTGGAAGCCATAGGACTTTATGAGTTTGTCCCAGGCCAGGGTATAGATGGAGAAGAGTAGGGGTCCTAGGACAGAGCCTTGAGGGACACCAACAGAGGGAGGGCAGGATGAGGAGGTTAGTGTGGGAGTAGGAAACGCTAATTGTGCAGTTGGTAAGGTATGAGGAGATCCAAATAGGGCAAGGTCTTTGACACGAAAAGAAGAGAAATTTTGTAGTAGGAGACAGTGGTCAACTGCATCGAAGACAGAGGACAGGCTAGAAGGAGGAAAATAGAAAATTATCTGTTAGCTTTGGCTGTAAGTCATTAGTAAGTTTGTGAAAGGCAGTTTCAGTGGAAGGTGGGGAAGGAAGACAGATTGTAGGTTGCCGAAGAGTGAGTTAGATGCAAAGTGAGAGGAAAGTTCAGCGTCGACGTGCTGCTCAAGGAGTTTGGATGCAAATGGAGCAACGATATGGGGCGATAGCTGGATATAACGCTCGGGTGAAGGGGTGGCTTTTTGAGAATAGGTGTGATTGTGGCATGTTTGAAAGAGATGGAAGGTACCAAAAAGTTAGTGGTAGGGTGAAGATATGGGTTAGGGATGGGATAAGTGTGGGGTGAGGTTGGGAGGAGGTTTAATGTGATCGGGTCAAATTCCAAGTGGTGAGGTGTGATTGGAAAGGAGATGAGTAAGCTTTCTTCGTGATTTTGTAGAGGGAAGTTAAGCGGTTACGGCATTGGTTGGTATACAAAGGAGTTGTGGTGGTCGGACAATAAAGATTTGCCTTGCTTGGTCTGTCTTATTTTGATGTGCGTGGCAAAGTCCTTGGGCAGAGGAGAGAGTTAAAAATGTTGAATAAAATGTTTTAGGTTGTAGGATAAGGAAGATGCAGGGATGTAAAATAGACCTGTTTAGCAGAGGTAAGGGCTGATTTGAATCTGAGTGTTGCTTGTTTGAATGCAGTGAAGTCATTTTGCGAATGTGTTTTCTTCCAACGCCGCTCTGCAGTTCTGGATACTTGCTGAAGCTTTTTAGTGATGTTATTGTGCCAGGGTTGTCTATTGATTCATTGCACTCTGCTATGCATGAAAGAGGTGACCGAGTCAATATCCGTGTCAGAGTGGTATTGTGGAAACTAGTGGCAGTGTCTGTGTTGTGGATTTGAAGGTACGGAGGACAATGGTAGAATAGATTCAAGAAGTGTGCGAGTGTCTAGATGTGCAAGGTTTCAAATTTACCAGAGAGGTTTCACTGTCTCACCAGTAGTGAACAGATACTATGTGGTCTGATATCAACACTTCATTATATTAAATTATATATACAGTACAGACCAAAAGTTTGGACGCACCTTCTCTTTAAAGATTTTTCTGTATTTTCATGACTGTGAAAATTGTAGAATCCACACTGAAAGCATCAAAACTATGAATTAACACATGTGGAATTATACATTACATTTTACAAAAAAGTGTGAAACAACTGAAAATATTCTTATATTCTAGGTTCTTCAAAGTAGCCACCTTTTGCTTTGATTACTGCTTTGCACGTAGAAAAGGTCAACGGATGGACTCTACATGACTGGTTCCCATCGTGAAGCATGGAGGAGGTGGTGTGATGGTGTGGGGGTTTCTTTGCTGGTGACACTGTTGGGGATTTATTCAAAACTGAAGCTGTGAGCGGTCCGCTCGCCCCAAACCATCTCGATTGGGTTCAGGTCTGGTGATTGTGGGAGGCCAGGTCATCTGGCATAACACCCCAACACTCTCCTCCTTGTTCAAATAGCCCTTACACAGTTTGGAGGTGTGTTTGGGGTCATTGTCCTGTTGAAAATAAATGATGGTCCAACTAAACGCAAACCGGATGGAATAGCATGCCGCTGCAAGATGCTGTGGTAGCCATGCTGGTTCAGTATGCCTTCAATTTTTGAATAAATCCCCAACAGTGTCACCAGCAAAGCACCCCCACATCATCACACCACCTCCTCCATGCTTCACGGTGGGAACCAGTCATGTAGAGTCCATCCGTTCACCTTTTCTGCGTGCAAGCATTAATCAAAGCAAAAGGTGGCTACTTTGAAGAACCTAGAATATAAGACATATTTTCAGTTGTTTCACATTTTTTTGTAAAGTTTAATGTATAATACCCATGTGTTAATTCATAGTTTTGATGCCTTCAGTGTGATCTACAATTTTCATAGTCATGAAAATACAGAAAAATCATTGAATGAGAAGGTGTGTCCAAACTTTTGGTCTGTACTGCATAATATACTGTATATATAAAAGTAGCACGTTAGAATTTGAGTTTTTTACTCAAAGTTGGCAAAATTCGGAAACAGTTTATCGCGTTTCCGCTAATGCTTTTGTTATTACTTTGGCTGGGATAGTGGTGCTGTATGATGGGCGGGTGAACGGAGGGACGTGTTTGATAAGGAGAGGGTGTGTGGAGAGGTTAGGGAGCGGCACACTCTTTTTTTTTACCTCCTTAACTTTGTGTGTGTGATTCTGGCAGCCAATCAGGGTGCAGAAACCATCCACAACATCATGACATAAGGTCTTCTGTGATTGGCTGCCAAAGACACTTTTTCCTGGCCATATAAAAAAGGACATCTTGCTCTGCTGGTGCAATTTTCTCAGTGTCAGAGTTCAGAGAAACCGCTCCTTCTAGTGCTGCAAGTGAACTTGTCATGTTAGCTAGATGGGATCCTGTCATGTGTAGATTTGATCTTCCAGCATCTAACTAGATTGTGCAAAAGCTGTGTAGCAGTTTTAGGAGGCCCCATTTGCTAATCCAAATCATTTATGATAAAACTGTATTTCAGTGAGAAATCAGAAGGCTAGATTTTCACTTAAAAATCGTAAGGCCTAATATTGCGGCACAACTGCAAGGCCAAATTAGCTACTCCAAGTCGTTTGTGATAAACCTGTGTTTCAGGGCAAATTAGAAGGTCAGATTTCCACTTAAAAATCGTTAGGCATAATATTGGGGTACAGCCATGAGGCCCATTTAGCTTCTCCAAATCGTTTGTGATAAAACTGTGTTTCATTAGCAATCAGAAGGCCAGATTTCCACTTAAAAATCACTAGGCCTAATATTGTGGTGCAGCCATGAGGCCCAATTAGCTACTCAAAATCGTTTGTGATAAAACTGTGTTTCAGTGGCAAATCAGAAGGCCAGATTTCCACTTACAAATTGTTAGGTATAACAGTGCTGTTCAAGTTTCTAGGAAAATAAATAGTGATTGTTCATTTAGTGACAGGTGACTGACAGCTGTGGGCCTAAGGTTCTGAAACAGCAGGTAACAAGAGGGGAAGGCTACTTACAACTTGAGTGGGAAAAAGCGGGTCGTGGTGGAAGAGGGAATAGGCTTGGTGTTCGACGTTGTACATGGTTTAGGTGTTAATGTTAATAAAAGCTCAACTGAATAAACACTGTCTCGTCCTATCTGAAAACCACTGACAACATCTGTTACTGGATGGGCTATTCGACTCCCTTCTTTGCCAGCCACACAGTGGTACAGCTTGTGAATGAGGCTCAGAAAGAGCATGTGCTACAGTGGATGGCAAGTGCTCCATCAAATGGCCATTCTCCTCTTCTTCCACCTTAACATCACACATATCACTTAACAATCCTCAGAAGTAGCTCCCCTATCACCAGAGTTAGAGCAATGTCTGTCTCCACTAAACCTGGAGTTTGAGAATGCCGTGTGCAATAACAGTGCAAAACTGGTGGCCACACATGAGCATTGCATGGCTCACATCCTCAACCTGGTGGTACAGCAATTTCTCCACCAATATCCTGGCCTGGATGCGCTGTAGCAGAAAGCATGGTCGCTGTGTACTCACTTCCGCCGATCTCACCCCGCAGGCATCGCTACAGAGATCTTTCAGCTTACCGGTTAACTTTTTGATTAGCAATGTTCCGACACGGTGGAATTCCACTCTGCACATGTTGCAGCAACTGTGGAAGCAGCGACAAACCCCGGTGCAGTATGTCCTTTTGCATAGCTGGGCCAACGCAGTCTGGACGTGGTGCAAAACACTTGCTGAGTAGGCATAGTTTGAAGGACTTCTGCACCCTTCTGCACATTTTTGAAATGGCTACTAAGATATATAGCACTGACAATGCCATCATCTACATATTGGAGCACACTTTGAATAGTCTGTGTGAGGAGGTGATGATCCCTGAGGTAAGGGTATGCCACACTAAACGAGATCGCAAAACGAGATCGCTAACGAGATCACTAAACGTCACTATTTTGCGATCTCGTTAGCGACCTCGTTGTGTGTGGCATGTAGCAACGATGTGGCCCCTGCTGTGATGTCGCTGATCGTTCACTAGAGTTCTGGACCGTTTTTTGATCGTTGGCGTCCTGCTGGTGAGCCTGAATCGCTGTGTTTGGCACCTTTTGCGAACGACGAGCGACCTCGTTTGTGACGCATATGACTGTTTTGCGTCACGGAGTGGATCGCAATATCTGTAAGTTCTCTTTTGCGTCACAGAGAGGATCGCAGAAGTTGCAAAGCAGCTAGCAGGACGCAGAGAGCAGGAGCGATGCTGGAAATTCCTATGAATCAGAAGCGCTCAGTACATGCTAATGACATCCTAACGACCGCCAAAGTCGTTAAAGAGATCGCTGACCGCTGATGGTCGTTTATGAGATCTCCTGTTTGATCACACCAACGATTGCGTCGTTATCGAGATCGCTAACGAGATCGCTAAGTGTGGCAGTACCTGTAGAGTTGAAAGCAGAAGAGGATGCGGAAAGGAAAAAATATCTAAAATTTCCAGACTATCTTTGCAAAGGTGGGTGCCATGTGAGGGTGGCTTACAGCGATCAAGGGAGGCTCTGGCACCAGACAAACTGTTAGTGAACATGCGGAGCCGAGGAACAAATGAAAGGAAGATAAGGTGATGGACACACAACAGTCAGGAGAAGAAAAGGATAATGATCCACTTTCTGTTGTCTGTGGCAGGTGGGAGGGGACTGAGGAAGCAATCTTGAATGTTACCCCACCACCAACAAATCATGGACTTGCACCTCATGAGAGTGCTTGCCACATGAGCTCCTTCTTGCTGCACTGTTCTTAAACACGATGCCATATCTTAGGGTTAGAAATCGTGCTGATTGCTGGGATGCCACTCGTTAGATCTATGGTACAAGAATAAAATAAGCCAGATGCTTCCATAGCTGGAAAGGGATGTGCGCATGCTGGATTTTCTATACTTGTAGACAATCTTAAGAGTGGATTTCCCCAAGACAGCGTGAGGCATACAGTGTCCATTCCAGCTCTAGACTTCCAACCCCGGGTATGTCAAGTCATCATCGCAAAAAACACTAGCAGCAGCAGTGAAAGCTACATAAGCATTTTTTAAACCAGCCCGTGCACCTGCAAAACAGCAAAATAAGGAGAAAGGCAGTCCAAAGCTACGCAAAAAATATCAAATTTATTAAATAACAAAAAAGACACGGAAGAGAGTAGGCCAAAATAAGGCACAGATGAAGTCAAATGAAGACAATATGTAATGTCAGTTTAACCAGAACAAAATACTGATCGACAGCAAAAACTAGGTCATACATGAATAGTAGTTCAAAGTTAGAGAAAAGTACATTGTACCAACAAAGTAATAATGTGCTTAATAGGGTAAAATGTGATACACTGCCCACAGCGATTCCACAAAAGAACATAGTATCAACATAGTGTTAGGTGGCAAAATGGT
This sequence comes from Oophaga sylvatica, assembly GCA_033576555.1. NCBI lineage: Eukaryota > Metazoa > Chordata > Amphibia > Anura > Dendrobatidae > Oophaga > Oophaga sylvatica. The sequence goes on along the minus strand of JARQOD010000009.1, from coordinate 126,547,577 downwards.
CACTTACATTCAATCATAATTGAAAGATCACTACAGCACCGGTCATTAGTTGGGAAGTCATTGTAGGCATCCAGTCATAATCAAAAATCATTGCAGGCACCAGATAAATAAAAATATAGAATCGCACACTTGCCCGGGACACAAAGAGTAATGACTAAACACCTTATGAACATACCCATCATGGTAGACGTTGATTGCGTCGATCAGGAGACCCCAACCCCGCGTTTGCGTTGAGTCCGCTTCCTCGGGGGGGCGTGGCCATCATTAAGGAATTGCCTCTTTATATACACTGTAGCATTTCCAGGGGGTATAGCTCTAGGATCGCTGTCTGGGTAGACAGAGTGACACGAAAACAGTTCATTCAGACAGCATTTCTGGTGTAAAAACTGGCCGCAAACCAGCTTTATTAAAGTCCACAGCAAACAGATAAAAATAAAGCATAAACAGAAAACCTAGGCTTGTCTAGCCACTAATTACACATAGATAAATTGCCTCTCTATCGGGTCCCGGCTTACCAGCCTGACCAAAACAACACATATGATATATGTTACCAGTATGGAGTTTCACAGATACTCCTCCTTGTGTCTGAAGGCCCCTTCAGCGTCCAGACTTGAGAGAGGATCCACTCCTATTCAGCCGCTATTCGCACGGTTCGCACTGAGACTCTCCCTGTGTCCGGGGTACTTCCTGCACCCAGACTGAGATAGCTCACACTCCTGGAGACGCTTCTTGTGCCGGGACACCTTCCTGTGGCCAGACTAGAGGTGCTCCCACTCCTAGATTGTTCTTGTGCCGGGACCCTTCCCTGTGCCAACTAAGCGTGTCCCCGGGAGGGGTTTTCAACCAACTATTCTGGTTCCTAATTAACCCTGAGTGATTTTCAGGCCTGAGCTGCAAGTGGTACTGAATGTAAGGTGTATTGACCTTTTCTACCACAGGTCACAAAGCCACACACCCCCTTATACCGCAGTAAGTAGCTAGGTGAAATATAAACCCATTCAAATACATATTCCTTCACTGCTCACATATCCCCCCCCTTTCTCCAGACGGAGGGTGGTATCCAGACCGGAGGCTGGCAACAATAACAGAGAATTTGAACTCTGGACCAGTCATGGCCCCTTCATTCATCTTCCCACTTTCATTGTTTTCACCTGAGTCATAGCCAACATCGCTTTCTCTTCATCTGAAGCATCCACTCCCCTGTACCCTCCCAGCCTTGCTCTCGGGCAGGCCTCGGGTATCCTGCACAGTTTCATTTGACCTTAGGGCGGGCTCAGTTTCGAATAGTCCTGGCCGAGAAGTCGCCCCCGGCACATCAGAACACTTCTGCTGACTCTTCCTCAAAAACACGTACCCCTGCCCCGGTGCCTGACAGTGTCCACAAACTATCACAGAAGGTATAGGGGGTTTTTCACTTTTCTCCATTCCCCTTTTTCCGCTTTAAGTTCTCCTTGTTTGCACATCTGTTGCCAGAACCCGCCGGATTCTTCTCTTCCACCACGTCTGCATCCCATCTGGGCTCCCGTGGTTGTGGGCAAGGGTTTTTGACACATCGTTTTTCCCCATTTGTTGGGCGTGGCTCCAAAGTAGCCCCTGAAAGTGCGCTTGAGCCCAATGCCAGATGATCCGGGACCAAACCCCCGCCCCCACGCCGTGTCTTCGGCAAAACAGATTCCTGGACGGTCAGTCCCCATATCTTCAGTCTTGTTCCTCACAGCTTCATTAAACCTCAGTTTGATGGGCTTTTGGCTTGGTGACCCCCAAACTTCCGGCTTTTTCCACCTCTGCAGCATCACCTTCAAGTCCTTGAATATCAGATCCACCCCACAAAGAAACTTCCACTTCAACACATCCCTTGGGTGGGTTCAGTTTCAGAGTCCGCCTTTAAAGCTCAGCTCTCCTCCTTTCACCTTAGTCTTCCCAGGGAAACGGCCAACTGTAAAACATCTTCAGATGCCATCTCTGCTGGCTGTAAGGTCAGCATCAGTTTTTCTTCCAGGACTCTCAACCTCCTCTCTCCCATGCCTTCCTCATTTGCACTGGTTTGCTTTATGGTCATAAGATAATTCACTACAATCTGACCCCCTTTTTTCAGCCACATTTGGTCACGCGGGGTTTTATACAATTCATTTTCATTCATATCCTGCTCACTGTCAGGGTTATAAATTCATTTTCATTCCAATCCTGCTCACGTCAGGGTTTTACAATTCCTTTTCATTCACAACCTTTCACTGTCAGGGTTTACAATTTCATTTTATTCACATCTTGATCTGGAACTTAGTTAAATGCATCCACAACATTACTTCACCATCTGGCCCTCAATATTGCTAGGACAACCCCAGCATATACTTCATATAGCCAGGTACTAGGACGACTCATGACCTCTCCCTGGACTTAGGTCCCTAACAATAGGATTTTCATGGCAGCATGGGAAACCTCCTCCTCAGAGCCAGGGCCCCTGGGAAACTCATTTGAAAAATCATAATTTTCCTGTGCCGTCCAAAGAGAGGGATCTCCCACTGCTCACTCTCAAAATTGTCACAGGACAAGGAATAAGGGACACTCGGTTCCCAAACCCCCATCCCGTCTCCCCCAAATCACCCCAAAGGAACTTCATCACCCACAGCACATTAAAATTTCAAAACAAAACTGACTATGACAGTTCTCTTTTCTACAGGGGATCATCATTTTCAAAACATATCACCATCATCATTTTTATTATCATAACACATTTTTTGGTCAAATCATTATCATCATCATCATAATCATTTCTTAAAAATAGTTTTTTAAGGCCCCAATGAAGGTTCCGCCCTCGGGACTGGCACCCTCAATAGGGCTTTCATCACAATGTCCCCAAAAGAATCACCCCCCTTCCCCCGAGTTCCCTTTGACCGGGGAAAGTCATTACCAAAATAACGGGGTGCACCGGGTCTTTTTACCCCCACTTCACATGAAACCTCCCCTTTTTGGGGCCCCCCGCGTTTGGTAGACTTTGGGGGTTTCCTGGATGCACCCCACTCGGGCTTTAGGGAGAAGTCCCCCTCAATAGGCTGTAAATACGGAAGGGGATGGATCTCTGAGTCCAAGAGGGCCTGTGCGGGCATATTTTTAACCCCCGGGGGGCCCCCTTTTTGGCCTTTCGGCGGGTGGACCACACAAGGGGTTTTGCGGGAGAGGGGATCTGCCAAAAATACAAAATAGGCCCCCCAAATTTGGGCAGTTTCTGAATTTTTTATCCGTCCAACAGCCCCTCAACCTCCCCCCACGCCCCTCGGGGCCCGAACCCGCTTTCACATCCCCCCCTTCCCCAAAGGGAACGCTCTCCGCGGGTTCGCGCCCCCGGGAATCCGAAGTGACGCCCCTTTAGTGGCGACCTCAGGGGATGCTTGGGTTTGGGGTCCACTACACCTTTTAATCCATAATAAAATGTGATGCAGCTCCAAAATGATTCCCGTATAAATCCCCTGGACGGCTGTACCGTAAACCCCCCGCGGGTAAGAATCTCCGCTTTCGCTTGCCATATCTTGGGGTCCGCTCGCCAGGTCAGATTGCCCTTTGGGGCCCCAACAGATAGGGTTTTGCCCCCATGGCCCCTCAGATAGGGGGGGATTTCCTTCTCTGCCAACTCTCAAACCAGTGAGATATACTCACACATACGAGGTGCATCATTTTTTGGCCGTCTTACCCCTTCTTTTTCAGCGGACAATGCAGGTAACTTTGCAAAAAATTTCTTTGGAACATGGCCACAAGTCTTTTTTTGTGCTGCAACCTGCTCAAAAAACAACCGGGATTCTCCCCTGCTGCTGCAGGAAATTTTCCGGGGTGCTGCATGCGTGCTGGTGTGCACGCTGCGCCATGCCGCTATGCTTCGTGGCCTGGGCCCGGGGTCAATGGCTCCTTATACTGCCGGACTTTCGTCTAACCCCGGGTTTTAGTTGCACATTCACTTGCGCATTTGTTCAAAAAGCGCCTCCTGTGGATCCATTTTTGTCAAAAAATTCTCGTTCAAAAACGGGGTTTCAATCAAACATAACAACTCCCCTTTTTCCACAGAAAACAGCTCTGCTGTGCAGACACTTTTTTTTTTTTCTCTGAAAAACTTTTGGGCCACTGTCCTTTTAAGGGGTGCTCAATAGAGTTT
>JARQOD010000009.1:126451723-126543336 GCA_033576555.1 Oophaga sylvatica | reverse complement strand
CTCCCACAAAAAATTCAGCCTGCTGTGCAGACACTTTTTTTTTTTTTGCAAAGTCTATTAGGGCTCCTGTCTCTTTAAGACTGCCCCAAACAGACATTTCTCTTGACACACACTTTTTTTTCTCTGCTGCTATTTCAACAGACTTCACCTTTATTGCTGTCTCTAAGCCACCGTGCTGCATGCACACTCCAGCACTAACTGTATCAGCCACTGCGCTGCCCCAGCATTCTCCGCCAATTGTAGCATTTCCAGGGGATATAGCTCTAGGATCGCTGTCTGGGTAGACAGAATGGCACGAAAACAGTTCATTCAGACAGCAGTTTCTGGTGAAAACTGGCCGCAACCACTTTATTAAAGTCCACAGCAAACAGATAAAAATAAAGCATAAACAGAAAACCTAGGCTTGTCTAGCCACTAACTACACATAGATCGATTTCCTATTTATCCGGGTCCAGACTCTACCAGTCTGTGCCCAAAACAACACTATGAATATATGTTACCATATGGAGTTTCACAGATACTCCTCCTTGTGTCTGAAGGCCCCTTCAGCGTCCAGACTTGAAGAGATCCACTCCTATTCACGCCTACCCCGCACGGATTCGCACTGAGACTACTCCTGTGTCCGGGGTCCTTCCTGCACCCAGACTGAGATAGCTCAAACTCCTGGAGATCTGCTTCTTGTGCCGGAACACCTTCCTGTGTCCAGACTGAGCCAGCTCCCACTCCTGGAGACTGCTTTTTGTGCCGGGACACCTTCCTGTGTCCAGACTAAGCCAGCTCCCACTCTTGGAGACTGCTTCTTGTGCCGGACACCTTCTGTGTCCAGACTAAGCCAGCTCCCACTCTTGGAGACTGCTTCTTGTGCCGGGAACACCTTCCTGTGTCCAGACAAAGCCAGCTCCAACACTCCTGAGACTGCTTCTTGTGCCGGGACACCTTCCTGTGTCCAGACTAATTAACACCTGATAGGTTTCAGGCCTGAGCTGCAAGTGTGTAATGAATGTAAGGTGTAGTGACCTTTCTCTACCACTAGTTTACAAAGCCACACATTTCCCTTATACCTAGGTGAAATGTACACCCCATTCAACACATATTCCCTCACTGTCTCACAAACCGTTCACCAAAACTTGTGTTGCTCCAAAACGCCACCCGTCAGAAAACCCTTCCATTAATGCCAACATTAACGTCAATAAACTCATAATTGGCATTAACAAGGGCCATGAGGATCACCTGAAGTAGCCCTTGTAATTATGAAAAAAGGATCCGCTGTTGGCTGGTTGCGTGATCCGCACATGTTTGCCATCCAAGGCCCACCACAGTTTTGGGAACTGCCAAATCCGTTCAAAATCAGAGGCAATTATTTGCCATTCCGCCACTGATTTGGGAAAAGGCATGTAGCTCCGTAAACTGCGGACGATGGCGTTGCATGTCTCCGAATTAGTTCTCCAAGCAGCGACCGAGAAATTGCAGCAGAATATTGCAAATCCTTCATTGAACGTCCGGTTGCCAGAAATCGCAGCGTTACTGCCAAACGTTCCTCTGCTGAAACAGCTGCACGCATCCATGTATCGTGCCGTTTAATGAGTGCCTCACAGCTTCCAGTAGGAGCTTGAATGAATCCTCCGACATCCGTAGATAATTCCGGAAATCCTGCGGATTCTTCTCCTGCAACTCCCTCACTAGATGCATGTGGGAGAATTTGGACCTCTGCTCCAGCCTTCTCTGGTCCACATGCGACGCTTTCGCTTGGAGCGCCTCTCTTCCACCCGCGCCTCTTCCTGACGATCTGCCTCCATTGACAGTGCAACTGCCACAATCATACGCTCCGCGGTGGACAGGTTCATTATGTAACCTGTACGGTAAAGAAGAGAAAAGTTAATTACTAAATAATTACTATTAATAAAGTGTTTAAACAAAATAAAATAAAGAATAAAATAAAAAATATATAAAAAAAATAAATTAAACTTTTCAGTTAACATTTAATATACAGTTTACAAACGTCTAAAATGGTGGGGGGTGTAAAAAAAATAAAGCAGACGAAAAAAAAAAAAATAAGGTCAGGGGTGTAAAATAAATAAAGCAGACGAAAAAAAAAAATAAGGTCAGGGGTGTAAAATAAATAAAGCAGACGAAAAAATAATAAAATAAGGTCAGGGTGTAAAAAAAAAATAAAGCAGACGAAAAAAAAATAAAATAAGGTCAGGGGTGTAAAATAAATAAAGCAGACGAAAAAATAATAAAATAAGGTCAGGGGTGTAAAATAAATAAAGCAGAAAAAAAAAAAAGGTCAAAAAACATTATCAAACAACATCACAAACAATATGTACCTTGAATCCAAATATTCCGAAGATCCAAATCAAAATGGGGATGGATAGTGCTCTAGCGGGATCGCAAAACCCACCACTGCGCCACAAACAGGATCGCAAAACTCCAACACACGATACTATCCTCGCAACAACGTACAAAGAGTCACCCACAAAGCGCTCTGGAAACAATGGATGGGGGCGCAGTTATTATAGCTGAGGTGATGTTGTGGTCACCAATCGGAGCTGAAGGGCGTTAACGAAAGAAAACAAAGTCCCGCCTGCGCCGCTGACTAATGCGTCGTCAACGAGGTCGCACATCGTTCACAAAAGGTGCCAGACACAGCGATTCAGGCTCACCAGCGGGACGCCAACAATCAAAATACGGTCCAGAACTCTAGTGAACGATCAGCGAGATCACAGCAGGGGCCACGTCGTTGCTACATGCCACACACAACAACGTCACTAACGAGATCGCTACATAGTGACGTTTTTTAGCGATCTCGTTAGCGTTCTTGTTTAGTGTGGCAACCCTTAAGTGTCATCAGCATATATTTTTTACTGGAAGCCATAGGACTTTATGAGTTTGTCCCAGGCCAAGGGTATAGATGGAGAAGAGTAGGGGTCCTAGGACAGAGCCTTGAGGACACCAACAGAGGGAGGGCAGGATGAGGAGGTAGTGTGGGAGTAGGAAACGCTAATTGTGCAGTTGGTAAGGTATGAGGAGATCCAGAATAGGGCAAGGTCTTTGACACGAAAAGAAGAGAAGATCTGTAGTAGGAGACAGTGGTCAACTGCATCGAAGACAGAGGACAGGTCTAGAAGGAGGAAAATAGAAAATTATCTGTTAGCTTTGGCTGTAAGTCGTTAGTAAGTTTGTGAAGGCAGTTTCAGTGGAATGGTGGGGAAGGAAGACAGATTGTAGGTTGCCGAAGAGTGAGTTAGATGCAAAGTGAGAGGAAAGTTCAGCGTCGACGTGCTGCTCAAGGAGTTTGGATGCAAATGGAGCAACGATATGGGGCGATAGCTGGATATAACGCTCGGGTGAAGGGATGGCTTTTTGAGAATAGGTGTGATTGTGGCATGTTTGAAAGCAGATGGGAAGGTACCAGAAGTTAGTGGTAGGGTGAAGATATGGGTTAGGGATGGGATAAGTGTGGTGGTGAGGTTGGGGAGGAGGTTTAATGTGATCGGGTCAAATTCACAAGTGGTGAGGTGTGATTTGGAAAGGAGATGAGTAAGCTTTCCTTCAGTGATTTTGTAGAGGGAAGTTAAGCGGTTACGGCATTGGTCTGGTATACAAAGGAGTTGTGGTGGTCGGACAATAAAGATTTGCCTTGCTTGGTCTGTCTTATTTTAGATGTGCGTGGCAAAGTCCTTGGGCAGAGGAGAGAGTTAAAAATGTTGAATAACTGTTTTAGGTTGTAGGATAAGGAAGATGCGAGGGATGTAAAATAGACCTGTTTAGCAGAGGTAAGGGCTGATTTGAATCTGAGTGTTGCTTGTTTGAATGCAGTGAAGTCATCTTGCGAATGTGTTTTCTTCCAACGCCGCTCTGCAGTTCTGGATACTTGCTGAAGCTTTTTAGTGATGTTATTGTGCCAGGGTTGTCTATTGATTCATTGCACTCTGCTATGCATGAAAGAGGTGACCGAGTCAATATCCGGTGTCAGAGTGGTATTGTGGAAACTAGTGGCAGTGTCTGTGTTGTGGAGTGAAGGTACGGAGGACAATGGTAGAATAGATTCAAGAGTGTGCGAGTGTCTAGATGTGCAAGGTTTCTAATTTACCAGAGAGGTTTCACTGTCTCACCAGTAGTGAACAGATACTATGTGGTCTGATATCAACACTTCATTATATTAAATTATATATACAGTACAGACCAAAAGTTTGGACGCACCTTCTCATTCAAAGATTTTTCTGTATTTTCATGACTGTGAAAATTGTAGAATCACACTGAAGGCATCAAAACTATGAATTAACACATGTGGAATTATACATTACACTTTACAAAAAAGTGTGAAACAACTGAAAATATGTCTTATATTCTAGGTTCTTCAAAGTAGCCACCTTTTGCTTTGATTACTGCTTTGCACGTAGAAAAGGTCAACGGATGGACTCTACATGACTGGTTCCCATCGTGAAGCATGGAGGAGGTGGTGTGATGGTGTGGGGGTTTCTTTGCTGGTGACACTGTTGGGGATTTATTCAAAACTGAAGCTGTGAGCGGTCCAGCTCGCCCCAAACCATCTCGATTGGGTTCAGGTCTGGTGATTGTGGAGGCCAGGTCATCTGGCATAACACCCCAACACTCTCCTCCTTGTTCAAATAGCCCTTACACAGTTTGGAGGTGTGTTTGGGGTCATTGTCCTGTTGAAAAATAAATGATGGTCCAACTAAACGCAAACCGGATGGAATAGCATGCCGCTGCAAGATGCTGTGGTAGCCATGCTGGTTCAGTATGCCTTCAATTTTGAATAAATCCCCAACAGTGTCACCAGCAAAGCACCCCCACATCATCACACCACCTCCTCCATGCTTCACGTGGGAACCAGTCATGTAGAGTCCATCCGTTCACCTTTTCTGCGTGCAAAGCATTAATCAAAGCAAAAGGTGGCTACTTTGAAGAACCTAGAATATAAGACATATTTTCAGTTGTTTCACATTTTTTTGTAAAGTTTAATGTATAATACCACATGTGTTAATTCATAGTTTTGATGCCTTCAGTGTGATTCTACAATTTTCATAGTCATGAAAATACAGAAAAATCATTGAATGAGAAGGTGTGTCCAAACTTTTGGTCTGTACTGCATATATATACTGTATTATATAAAAGTAGCACGTTAGAATTTGAGTTTTTACTCAAAGTTGGCAAAATTCGGAAACAGTTTATCGCGTTTCCGCTAATGCTTTTGTTATTACTTTGGCTGGGATAGTGGTGCTGTATGATGGGCCGGGTGAACGGAGGGACGTGTTTGATAAGGAGAGGGTGTGTGGAGACGTTAGAGGAGCGGCACACTCTTTTTTTTACCTCCTTAACTTTGTGTGTGTTGATTCTGGCAGCCAATCAGGGTGCAGAAACCATCCACAACATCATGACATAAGGTCTTCTGTGATTGGCTGCCAAAGACACTTTTTCCTGGCCATATAAAAAAGGACATCTTGCTCTGCTGGTGCAATTTTCTCAGTGTCAGAGTTCAGAGAAACCGCTCCTTCTAGTGCTGCAAGTGAACTTGTCAGTTAGCTAGATGGGATCCTGTCATGTGTAGATTTGATCTTCCAGCATCTAACTAGATTGTGCAAAAGCTGTGTAGCAGTTTTAGGAGGCCCCATTTGCTAATCCAAATCATTTATGATAAAACTGTATTTCAGTGAGAAATCAGAAGGCTAGATTTTCACTTAAAAATCGTAAGGCCTAATATTGCGGCACAACTGCAAGGCCAAATTAGCTACTCCAAGTCGTTTGTGATAAACCTGTGTTTCAGTGGCAAATTAGAAGGTCAGATTTCCACTTAAAAATCGTTAGGCATAATATTGGGGTACAGCCATGAGGCCCATTTAGCTTCTCCAAATCGTTTGTGATAAAACTGTGTTTCATTAGCAATCAGAAGGCCAGATTTCCACTTAAAAATCACTAGGCCTAATATTGTGGTGCAGCCATGAGGCCCAATTAGCTACTCAAAATCGTTTGTGATAAAACTGTGTTTCAGTGGCAAATCAGAAGGCCAGATTTCCACTTACAAATTGTTAGGTATAACAGTGCTGTTCAAGTTTCTAGGAAAATAAATAGTGATTGTTCATTTAGTGACAGGTGACTGACAGCTGTGGGCCTAAGGTTCTGAAACAGCAGGTAACAAGAGGGGAAGGCTACTTACAACATGAGTGGGAAAAAGCGAGGTCGTGGTGGAAGAGGGAATAGGCTTGGTGTTCGACGTGTACATGGTTTAGGTGTTAATGTTAATAAAAGCTCAACTGAATAAACACTGTCTCGTCCTATCTGAAAACCACTGACAACATCTGTTACTGGATGGGCTATTCGACTCCCCTTCTTTGCCAGCCACACAGTGGTACAGCTTGTGAATGAGGCTCAGAAAGAGCATGTGCTACAGTGGATGGCAAGTGCTCCATCAAATGGCCTATTCTCCTCTTCTTCCACCTTAACATCACACATATCACTTAACAATCCTCAGAAGTAGCTCCCCTATCACCAGAGTTAGAGCAATGTCTGTCTCCACTAAACCTGGAGTTTGAGAATGCCGTGTGCAATAACAGTGCAAACCTGGTGGCCACACATGAGCATTGCATGGCTCACATCCTCAACCTGGTGGTACAGCAATTTCTCCACCAATATCCTGGCCTGGATGCGCTGTAGCAGAAAGCATGGTCGCTGTGTACTCACTTCCGCCGATCTCACCCCGCAGGGCATCGCTACAGAGATCTTTCAGCTTACCGGTTAACTTTTTGATTAGCAATGTTCCGACACGGTGGAATTCCACTCTGCACATGTTGCAGCAACTGTGGAAGCAGCGACAAACCCCGGTGCAGTATGTCCTTTTGCATAGCCTGGGCCAACGCAGTCTGGACGTGGTGCAAATCACACTTGCTGAGTAGGCATAGTTGAAGGACTTCTGCACCCTTCTGCACATTTTTGAAATGGCTACTAAGATATAGCACTGACAATGCCATCATCTACATATTGGAGCACACTTTGAATAGTCTGTGTGAGGAGGTGATGATCCCTGAGGTAAGGGTATGCCACACTAAACGAGATCGCAAACGAGATCGCTAACGAGATCACTAAAACGTCACTATTTTGCAATCTCGTTAGCGACCTCGTTGTGTGTGGCATGTAGCAACGATGTGGCCCCTGCTGTGATGTCGCTGATCGTTCACTAGAGTTCTGGACCGTTTTTTGATCGTTGGCGTCCTGCTGGTGAGCCTGAATCGCTGTGTTTGGCACCTTTTGCGAACGACGAGCGACCTCGTTTGTGACGCATATGACTGTTTTGCGTCACGGAGTGGATCGCAATATCTGTAAGTTCTCTTTTGCGTCACAGAGAGGATCGCAGAAGTTGCAAAGCAGGCTAGCAGGACGCAGAGAGCAGGAGCGATGCTGGAAATTCCTATGAATCAGAAGCGCTCAGTACATGCTAATGACATCCTAACGACCGCCAAAGTCGTTAAAGAGATCGCTGACCGCTGATGTGTCGTTTATGAGATCTCCTGTTTGATCACACCAACGATTGCGTCGTTATCGAGATCGCTAACGAGATCGCTAAGTGTGGCAGTACCTGTAGAGTTGAAAGCAGAAGAGGATGCGGAAAGGATAAAAATATCTAAAATTTCCAGACTATCTTTGCAAAGGTGGGTGCCATGTGAGGGTGGCTTACAGCGATCAAGGGAGGGCTCATGGCACCAGACAAACTGTTAGTGAACATGCAGGAGCCGAGGAACAAATGAAAGGAAGATAAGGTGATGGACACACAACAGTCAGGAGAAGAAAAGGATAATGATCCACTTTCTGTTGTCTGTGGCAGGTGGGAGGGGACTGAGGAAGCAATCTTGAATGTTACCCCACCACCAACAAATCATGGACTTGCACCTCATGAGAGTGCTTGCCACATGAGCTCCTTCTTGCTGCACTGTCTTAAACACGATGCCCATATTCTTAGGGTTAGAAATCGTGCTGATTGCTGGGATGCCACTCTGTTAGATCTATGGTACAAGAATAAAATAAGCCAGATGCTTCCATAGCTGGAAAGGGATGTGCGCATGCTGGAATTTCTATACTTGTAGACAATCTTAAGAGTGGATTTCCCCAAGACAGCAGTGAGGCATACAGTGTCCATTCCAGCTCTAGACTTCCAACCCCGGTATGTCAAGTCATCATCGCAAAAAACACTAGCAGCAGCAGTGAAAGCTACATAAGCATTTTTTAAACCAGCCCGTGCACCTGCAAAACAGCAAAATAAGGAGAAAGGCAGTCCAAAGCTACGCAAAAAATATCAAATTTATTAAATAACAAAAAAGACACGGAAGAGAGTAGGCCAAAATAAGGCACAGATGAAGTCAAATGAAGACAATATGTAATGTCAGTTAACCCAGAACAAAATACTGATCGACAGCAAAACTAGGTCATACATGAATAGTAGTTCAAAGTTAGAGAAAAGTACATTGTACCAACAAAGTAATAATGTGCTTAATAGGGTAAAATGTGATACACTGCCCACAGCGATTCCCACAAAAGAACATAGTATCAACATAGTGTTAGTGGCAAAATGGTCACTTACATTCAATCATAATTGAAAGATCACTACAGGCACCCGGTCATAGTTGGGAAGTCATTGTAGGCATCCAGTCATAATCAAAAATCATTGCAGGCACCAGATAAATAAAAATATAGAATCGCACACTTGCCCGGGACACAAAGAGTAATGACTAAACACCTTATGAACATACCCATCATGGTAGACGTTGAATTGCGTCGATCAGGAGACCCCAACGCGCGTTTTGCGTTGAGTCCGCTTCCTCGGGGGGGCGTGGCCATCATTAAGGAATTGCCTCTTTATATACACTGTAGCATTTCCAGGGGGTATAGCTCTAGGATCGCTGTCTGGGTAGACAGAGTGACATGAAAACAGTTCATTCAGACAGCAGTTCTGGTGTAAAACTGGCCGCAACCAGCTTTATTAAAGTCACAGCAAACAGATAAAAATAAAGCATAAACAGAAAAACCTAGGCTTGTCTAGCCACTAATTACACATAGATAAATTGCCCTCTCTATCCGGGTCCCGGCTCTACCAGCCTGACCCAAAACAACACATATGATATATGTTACCAGTATGGAGTTTCACAGATACTCCTCCTTGTGTCTGAAGGCCCCTTCAGCGTCCAGACTTGAGAGAGATCCACTCCTATTCAGCCGCTATTCGCACGGATTCGCACTGAGACTACTCCTGTGTCCGGGGTACTTCCTGCACCCAGACTGAGATAGCTCACACTCCTGGAGACGCTTCTTGTGCCGGGACACCTTCCTGTGGCCAGACTGAGTGTGCTCCCACTCCTGGAGATTGCTTCTTGTGCCGGGACACCTTCCTGTGTCCAGACTAAGCGTGTCTCCCTGACTGTGTTTCAACACACCTACTTCTGGTCTCCTAATTAACACCTGAGTGATTTCAGGCCTGAGCTGCAAGTGTGTACTGAATGTAAGGTGTAGTGACCTTTCTCTACCACTAGGTCTACAAAGCCACACACCTCCCTTATACCAGTCAGTAAAGTAGCTAGGTGAAATATACACCCATTCAATACATATTCCTTCACTGTCTCACATATCCCCTCCCTCTTCTCCAGACCGAGGGGCTGGTCATCCAGACCGGAGGGCTGGTCAACAATCCAACAGAGACAGTGAACTCTGGACCAGTCATGGCCCTCATCAGCTTCATCTTCACCACTGTCATTTGTATCTTCACCTGAGTCATAGCCAACATCAGCTTTCTCTTCATCTGAAGCATCCGCACTACCCTGTACCCTCCCAGGCCTATGCTCTCTGCAGGCCTCGGGTATCCTGCACAGTTTCATCTTGACCTTAGGGCCGGGCTCAGTTTCGATATAGTGCCTGGCCAGAGAAGTACGACCCGGCACATCAGAACACTTCTGCTGACTCTTCCCCAGAAACTCACGTACCTCCTGTCCCTGGTGCACTGACCATGTGTCACCAACTATCACAGAAGGTATAGGGGGTTTTTCACTTTTCTCCAGTTCCCCATTTATTCAGCTTTCAAGTTCTCCTTGATAGCAGCATCTGTATGCTCAGAACCCGCCGGATTCTTCTCTTCCACCACGTTCTGCATCCCATCTGGGCTCCCGTGTGTCTGTAGCGGCAACGGAGGTGACACATCGCTTTTCCCATTTGTTGGGACGTGGCTCCGATGTAGCCTCCCTGAAAGTGCGCTTGAGCTCACCAATGCCAGCTACTGATCCGGACCGTAACCCGTCCACGCCGCTGTCTTCGGCAGAAACAGATTCTGGACAGAGTCAGTCCCATATCTTCAGTCTTGTTCCTCACAGCTTCACTTGAAACCTCAGCTTCTGATGAGGCATATGGCTTGGTGACCACCACTTCCATGGCTTTTTCCACCTCTGCAGCATCACCTTCAGAGTCCTTGGCATGATGCAGATCCCACCACACACTGACAACTTCTCATCTTCAACAGCATCCACTTGTGCTGTGTTCAGTTTCAGAGTCCTGCCTTTAAAGCTCAGCTCTCCTCCTTTCACCTTAGTCTTCGCCAGGGAACCGGCCAACTGTAAAACATCTTCAGATGCCATCATCTGTCTGGCTGTAAGGTCAGCATCAGCTTTCTTCTCAGGACTCTCAACCTCCTCTGCTACCATGCCTTCCTCATTTGCACTGGTTGCTTTATGGTCATCAGATAATTCACTATCACTATCTGACCCCTTTTTCTCAGCACATTTGGCTCACTGTCAGGGTTATACAATTCATTTTCATTCATATCCTGCTCACTGTCAGGGTTATACAATTCATTTTCATTCACATCCTGCTCACTGTCAGGGTTATACAATTCATTTCATTCACATCCTGCTCACTGTCAGGGTTATACAATTCATTTTCATTCACATCTTGATCTGGAACCTTAGTTAACATGTCATCCACAACATTAACTTCACCATCTGGTCCCTCAAGTATGTGACTATGTGACAACCCCAGCACTATACTTCCATATAGCTCAGGTACTAGGAGCTGACTCATGACCTCTCCCTGGACTTCAGTGTCCCTATACAATAGGTTATTGTTCATGGCAGCATGAGGAAACCTCTCCTCAGAGCCAGGCTCCTGGGAAACCTCATTTAGAACAATCATATTTTCCTGTGCCGTCCTAAGAGAGGGATCTCGCCACTGCTCACTCTCAAAATTGTCACAGGACACAGGTAAGTAAGGGACACTCGGTTCCCGAGAACCACCATCCTCGTCTCCCAACATCACCTGCAAAGGAACTTCATCACCATCACAGTCATCATTATTATCAACATCATATCATGACTATGATCAGTATCATCATCACTATCATGGTCATCATCATTATCATGATCATCATCACCATCATCATTATCATTATCATCATCATCATTATCATGGTCATCATCATTATCATCATCATCATCATCATTATCATTATCACATAAGTTTAACGGCCCACTAGCATTGTGTTCCGCCCCTCGGGACTGCGCACCCTCAATAGGAGCTTCATCACACTGTCCAACAGAATCACCCTTCCCCCAGAGATCCTTAGACCGGGGAAAGTCATTACCCAATATAACGGGGTGCACCAGGGTCTTCACTACCCCACTTCACATGAAACCTCCCCGAGTTTGGGGACCAAGTCCACGGCAGTCTCTGGGTAGACTTTGGTGTCTCCATGGATGCACACCACACTCAGGTGCTTATCAGGGATGAAGTCCCTATCAATCAGGCTGTCACATACGGAAGTCACTGGACTCTCTGAGTCCAAGAGGGCCTGTGCTGGGCAGTCATTTACAACCACCGGTGACCCCTGTGGTCCAGTCTCTTCGGCTGAGGTGGACACACACACAGGTTCTGCGCAGAGAGAGAGGGATCTGCCAACATCACAACACATAGGCTCCCCCTCTATTGGACAGTTGGCTGCAATTTCATGCCAGCTCCAACACTGTCCATCACACTCTCCCACCCACATGTCCCCTCGGGCCTGAACCCGCTTATCAGCATACCCCATGTCCCCAACAGCTGGAACGCTCTTACCGCGAGAGTTCAGCGTCCGGGAACTCCGAAGTGACGACCTCTCAGATGGCTGTACCTCAGGAGGACGTGCTTGGGTGTAGCGGTCCACTATCACCTTTTCAACTCCATAATCAAGCCTGCTGACTGCAGACTCCCAACTGTATCTCCAGTCATGAACTCCCCTGGCACGGGCTGTCACCGTAACACCCAGCCGGGTAAGAATCTCCGCTTTCAGCTTGCCATAGTCTTGGCTGTCCTGCTCGCTCAGGTCAGCATATGCCCTTTGGGGCTCTCCAATCAGATAGGGTGCGACCATCATGGCCCATTCAGATAGGGGCAGATTCTCCTTCTCTGCCAATCTCTCAAACCTAGTGAGATATACCTCCACATCATCACGAGGTGTCATCATTTTCAGGGACCGTCTTACCGCCTTCTTTACAGCGGACAATGCAGGTAACTTTGCAACATTACTTTGGAACGATGCGCCACAAGTCTTTTGTTGTGCTGCAACCTGCTCAAAAAACAACCGGTTATTCTCCTGCTGCTGCTGCAGGAATTGCTGCTGGGCCTGCTGCATGCGCTGCTGGTGCTGCAGGCGCTGCTGCTCCATGCTCTGCTGCATGCTTCGCTGGGCCTGGGCCAGGTACTCAATGAGCTCCTTCATACTGCCGGACTTATCTGTCTAAACCCCGGCAGTCTTATGTTGCACATTCACTTGCGCCATTTGTTCAAACAGCGCCTCCATGCTGTCATCCATGCTGTCAGACTTCTCTGTCTCAACAACGGCAGTCTTCACTCAAGACATACACACTCCAGTCTTTTCCACAGAAAATTCAGCTCTGCTGTGCAGACACTTTTTTTTTTTTTTCTCTGCAAACTCTATTAGGGCTGTCTCTTTAAGACTGCTCCAATAGACGTTTCTCTTTTGCTGCTGCACACTCCACAGTCTTTTCTACAACAAGTTCAGCTCTGCTGTGCAGACACACTTTTTTTTTCTTTTGCAAACTCTGCTGCTATTTCAACAGACTTCACCTTTATTGCTGTCTCTAAGCCACCGTGCTGCATGCACACTCCAGCACTAACTGTATCAGCCACTGCGCTGCCCCAGCATTCTCCGCCAATTGTAGCATTTCCAGGGGGTATAGCTGTAGGATCGCTGTCTGGGTAGACAGAGTGACACGAAAACAGTTCATTCAGACAGCAGTTCTGGTGTAAAACTGGCCGCAACCAGCTTTATTAAAGTCCACAGCAAACAGATAAAAATAAAGCATAAACAGAAAACCTAGGCTTGTCTAGCCACTAATTACACATAGATAAATTGCCCTCTCTATCCGGGTCCCGGCTCTACCAGCCTGACCCAAAACAACACATATGATATATGTTACCAGTATGGAGTTTCACAGATACTCCTCCTTGTGTCTGAAGGCCCCTTCAGCGTCCAGACTTGAGAGAGATCCACTCCTATTCAGCCGCTATTCGCACGGATTCGCACTGAGACTACTCCTGTGTCCGGGGTACTTCCTGCACCCAGACTGAGATAGCTCACACTCCTGGAGATTGCTTCTTGTGCCGGGACACCTTCCTGTGTCCAGACTAAGCGTGTCTCCCTGACTGTGTTTCAACACACCTACTTCTGGTCTCCTAATTAACACCTGAGTGATTTCAGGCCTGAGCTGCAAGTGTGTACTGAATGTAAGGTGTAGTGACCTTTCTCTACCACTAGGTCTACAAAGCCACACACCTCCCTTATACCAGTCAGTAAAGTAGCTAGGTGAAATATACACCCCATTCAATACATATTCCTT
This sequence comes from Oophaga sylvatica, assembly GCA_033576555.1. Taxonomy (NCBI): domain Eukaryota; kingdom Metazoa; phylum Chordata; class Amphibia; order Anura; family Dendrobatidae; genus Oophaga; species Oophaga sylvatica. Next base: position 126,529,450 of record JARQOD010000009.1, on the reverse strand, counting down.
CACTGTCTCACAACACATACATAGCACTCAAAAGAGTCATGGAGACCAATAAAAAGAAAGTAAGGGCAGCGCATGCGCATAGATGCAAGGGACGCTGTATCCGCCCAGAGGCCAGTAGTGCGACGTCACATGGAACAGCCGGCGCCTAGCTTTAACACAGTAACGAATCACACTGCGGCAGGGAACGAAGAAATACAGGACCAAGGCACCAAAAGTAAGAAACGCAAAAATAAAATATGAACAAATGAAAATGAAATAAATTAAAATGCTGCACAAATACAAAATGGAACAAACTGACATAGCAAATCCCGTGAATAAATTCGCCACCGAAAGAATTCTCATTTAATAAGAGGTTTATACCCACAGAAGGGAGGGCATGGAAAATGAAAACAATGTGCATATCTCAAATGAATTTAACATAAATACAAAGTTTGTAAACCGTCCATTAAGATATGAATCATACAAATGTTTGAAACTCATAGCAGAGTCCATGTAAAAAGAGCAGGGAAAACCCCCCTTTATTTTTCTCATCTTCATTCTTTTAATCCTTCTGCTCCTTGTTTCAAACTTTCCTTTCATCCTTCCCTCCCATACCTCCCAAAGGGGCCATGGATCCAAGGAGAAGATGCTTTTGTCAGGAAAATTGCAAAAAGTAAGGAAAAGATGGGTGACCCTGTAATAACTAGAGGCAAAGAAGAAAACAATAAAGAAAATAATTAAAAACAATGAAAAATTAAAACAATAGACAATAAAATAAAGTATGGCAGCAGAGGCATAGAGAGGCGGCTAAACTGAAAATGAACTACAGGAAAGACGCAAAATCCAATGATTCGTTGAGTCCATGAGGCGTTATGGTCCCCAGGACCGTAATCCATCTGCATTCACTTTGGGCCAAGAGGCGTTTGACATCACCTCCTCTAATGCCCAACTGGATGTGTTGGAGGCCCCTAAACATAAAGGTTTTAGGGTCACATCCATGAAAAGTCTTATAATGTCAGGGTATCGTTTTCAACTGGGATAAATCAATCACTCTTTTTGCTGCCACAATATCCTGTATGTGTTCCCTTGTTCTTACTTTTAATTGTCAAGAGGTTAAACCAATATATATTTTTGGACAGCTACAAGTAGCATAGTAAATCACCTGAGTGGTATTGCAGGTGATATACTGTCTTATGGAAAAAATCTGTGTACCATCAGCAGATTGAAAAGAGGAAGTCCGGAGGATATTTTTGCACGCAACACAATCCCCACAGGGAAAACATCCCTTAGGGGGACCGCGAGAATTGAAAATGTTCTTCTATTAGGAACATAGTGGCTAGGTACCAGAATGTCTCCTAAATTAGGACTTCTACGGTACGTCATAGGGGGATATTGTGGCAACAAAGTGGAAAGGGTGGGATCAGTTTTTAAAATATTCCAATGTTTTCCAAAACATTCTCTCATAGCATTCCACTCGCTGTTAAAGGTGGAAATAAATCGCACCATATCATGTGAGGGTTTATTCCTTGGAGGAGGATATAAAAGGGCCACACGGCTGTTCTTAACAGCTCATCTGTATCCTCTCTTGATACTCCGATTACTATAACCTCTCTCCAAAAATCGTTCCCTAAGATCCTCTGCCTGTTGATGAAACTTCTGATCCGATGAGCAAATATGCCTCATGCGTTGAAATTGCCCAACTGGGATGGCCCTAATGGTGGTGTATGGGTGGCAGGAACGAGCATGGAGGAGAGAATTTGTGGAGGTGGGTTTTCTATAAACATCAGTCTGTAAATGTAACAGTTGGTCAACCTGGATTTTGATGTCCAAAAAGTCAACCTCAACGTTACTTGATGTTTATGTCAATTTAATATTAAATCTATTACAATTCAATCCCTCCATGAAGGTCTGAAGTTGATTTGGAGACCCCTGCCACACAAAAAAGATGTCGTCAATGTACCGTAGCCAGCACTGCAAATGGTCCATGACCTGCACCCCCTCTCCTCCAAAGATCTCCCTCTCCCAAGATCCCAAAAAGAGACCAGCGATCGGTGGCAAATTTTTTCAGGGGATTTGCTATGTCAGTTTGTTCCATTTTGTATTTGTGCAGCATTTTCATTTATTTCATTTTCATTTGTTCATATTTTATTTTTGCGTTTAATTCTTACTTTTGGTGCCTTGGTCCCATGTCTCTTCGCTCCCTGCCGCAGTGTGATTCGTTACTGTGTTAAAGCTAGGCGCCGGCTGTCCCATGTGACGTCTCACTACTGGCAGAGGGGCGGACGGATATGGCGTGCTTTGCATCTATGCGCATGCTCTGCCCTTACTTTCTTTTTATTGGTCTCCTTGACTCTTTTGAGTGCTATGATTGGATATATAAAGAGGCAATTCCTTAATGATTGCCATGCCCCTGAGGATGTGGACTCACCGCGAAACGCGCATTGGGGTCTCCTGATCGACGCAATCCAACATCTACCATGATGGGCATGTTCATAAGGTGTTGAGTCATTACTCTTTGTGTACCTGGCAAGTGTGCAATTCTTTATTTTTATTTATCGGGTGCCTGCAATGATTTTTTGAATATGACTGAGTGCCTACAATGACTTCCCGACTATGACCGCGTGCCTGTAATGATCTTTCAATTATGACTTAATGTAAGTGACCATTTTGCCACCTAACACTGTGTTGATACTATGTTCTTTTGTGGAAATCGCTGTGTACAGTCTATCACATTTTACCCTATTAAGCACCTTATTACTGTGTTGGTACAATGTACTTTTCTCTAACTTTGAACTACTATTCATGTATGACCTAGTTTTGCTGTCGATCAGTATTTTGTTCTGGGTTTACTGACATTACATATTGTCTTCATTTGACCTCATCTGTGCCTTATTTTGGCCTACTCTCTTCTGTGTCTCTTTTGTTATTTAATAAATTTGATATTTTTTGCATAGCTTTGACTCCCTTTCTCCTTATTTTCCAGTCCTTTTATGAGTCATTCCTACTATTCTTTTTTTTGGGTGCTAAATGTGCCTGTGCACATAATGAATATTTTTTTACCATGCTTTATTGGAGATTCTGTTTTGTACCTGCAAAACAGAGTATAAGTCTGACATGTTGTAAACGACTAGAGAGGATGGTGCAGGAGTATCTGGAGCTCACTATCAATGCCATCAGGGAGAGTTTGGACCCTTTTCTATTTAGGTCTTCAAAAATGGAAGAGTGGCCTGAGCTCGCCTGTCACGCCTTGGAGGTTTTGTCATGTCTGAAAGCCAGCGTTCTCTCAGAACATGTCATCAGTGCTGCTGGTGGTGTCCTAATCCGGCTGTCCCTGAAGTTGCAGACTGCCCTACTTTCATCAACATCAACAAGTCATGAATCTCTGATGAGTTTTTCACCTCAGTCGCAGATTGAGCAGACTAGGCGATAGTGTTGTTTTTAGTGTCATGTATTGATCTTGCGTTATTGCAGTCTTTAACATCTTTGTGGTGTCTTCTGTGACTGATGTTTCTACTAGTGCTGATGTTACAAACAATTTTTTTGAAATCTGGAGACTCCAAGTTGGGTCTCCGTCTGGTGGGTTGACTGTAGTAGAAGGTGTGTCAGAGGCCTATTATACTGTTTCTACTCTGTGGAAAGTGTGGAAATTGATGCCAGTTTAGTGCTGTGTGACAATTATTTTTGAAATGTGGAAACTCCAAGTGGAATGTTATGGACTGACTTGCTTTGGAGTAGTGATATTGCAACCACCAGGGGCAGCAGCGGCAGGTAACATAGTCAGGGATAGCCAGAGGTCAGTACACAGGAGCCTCAACATAGTTTGAAGGATAAGCATTAATCGTAGTCAGGTATAGCCAGAAATTGGTACCCAGGAGTAGCAAAGTAGTTTGAAAGATAAAAAGGAATCGTAGTCAGGGATATCCAGATGTCGGTACATGGAGCAGCAGTAGAATCTTGAAGATAAGCAGCAGATGAAAGGAAGCTTGACTAGAGGCTGTTAGCTCAATAATCTCACAAGGAAAGGACTGCAATGCCACGTTTAAATAGGGTGTGCACTCAGGATGGAGCCAATCAGAAACTCAGGGTGGAGACCAGTTACAAGTTTGTGGGTTAGGACAGAACTATCCAGTGAGCCATATAGCTCAGAGGGAAGAGCAGCCACCTGGTGCACAAGAGCTGCTTGGTTCGAAACCTGACTGTGGGTCGTCTGTGGTAGAATGTGTGTGAGAGGTCTATTATACTGTTTCTACTCTGTGAAAATTGATGTCACTTTAGTGCTGTGTGACAATTATTTTTTGAAATGTAGAGACTCCAAGTTGGGTCTCCATCTGGTGGGTTGCCTGTGTAAGTAGGGCTGTCAGACAAGCAAACCTGCATTTACTGTCAGTCAACTACCTGTGTTACTTTCCTTAAATTTGTCTACCAATATTACTGAATAAAACTGATGTTTGTGCCACCTGAGTGGGGCTGGGAAACAAAAAAATGGAGCTGCTGCATGATGTATCAGGGCTCCCAGCTAAGAAGGCTTACACCAGTCCCTTAACCATCAGGTCCTCATTAAAACTTCAATTCCAAGTTTTAAATGCTGGGTCAGACCCTGATGCCTCATGCATGGCTCATGGCTGACTGCTCCTCTGCCATTTGCAAATTTCTACTGTGGGTCAATTGATGCCAGTTTTCATGGTGTCTACCCCTAATTTTAACTGTTTAGGAAACTTTTTGTCACCCCTTAAGGTGTTGTGTATTTGTTTAGTTTGGCCTCCCATTGAATCTAATGGGGTTCGGGTTAGTTTGTTGAACATGTTCGGCGAACGTCTATTCGTTCGGCGAATCGAACCGAACCTTGAAAGGTTCGCTCATCTCTAGTCATGAAAGAGAGTTGGAAACACCTGTGTGATTTGTTCTCTGTGTGTGAATGACAAAAGTCCTCTGTTGTTTATTCTCTGAAAGACTAAAGGTACTGCCACACTAAACAATCCCGCTAGCGATCACGATAACGACGCATACTAATGCGATCGCTAGCGGGATTGTTTCTATTTCGCTAAATGCAGCCACATTTAGCAATATAGTTAACGACGCTATCGCCGTTAGCGATCTTCTTAACGACTTTAGCGGTACAAAAGTACCGCTAAATCGCTAAGAAAAGGTGCCACACAGCGATAAGATACTTACCCAGCGGGAGCGCCAGCGATGAAATAGGGTCCGGAGCGATTCCAGCGACGAGCGAGATCACAGCAGGAAGCTCGTCGCTGGAAGCTGCCGCACTGAACAATATCGCTAACGGGATCGCTAAATAGTGACGTTTTTTAGCGATCCCGTTAGCGATATTGTTTAGTGTGGCATACCCTTAAGACCTGACATATCAAAATGGGTGATCCCTTATCTTCCTGTGTACAAACTGTTTTCTTGTGCTATAACTTTTGTGTCCAGAAGAGGCTATTTATGTTTGTTTGCTGGAAGTTTATGGACTGTTAATAAATCCTCCAATATGATCAAGACACCAAGTGCCATCAAGATGCCTCAGCTGCTGACAAAAGTGGTTGTATCCCTTACAGGGTATACACCGACGAGAGCAACACATTATGTTCTTCCTCTACATTGACAAATCTTATTAAAGTCTGTCATATGAATCTAACCTGTCCTTCTCATTTCCATCCATGGAGTGCCATTGTTGGCCCGTTACCGCATTTTAGTACTGAGACATTCTACGGATTATGTCAACAATTGCAACTTGAGGTTTCTCACCACCCTGGAAACGTGTAGACATTTGTGTTTTTCATATTAATTTCAATGCAAACTGTTGTTTTCTTTTCAAATGTCTTGCAATCTTTATACATCACATCTTTTTTCGAGCCATTATCTATCTTACCACCTACTTTAAGTGTCTGGCTCAATCTGAATTTGTAACATTGTCTTTAATGGTCCCCTACAAACTTTTGACAATGCACTGTAAAGAAGTAAATAAATCACCCACTACTCAAACCCATCCAGTAAATGACTTGTTCATCAATCTAATTTTCTAAAGTAAGGAAAAAATACATTTAGTTTCATTCCAATCAACTGTAAAACTAAAAAAGGGAATCAATTGAACACGTAAAAAGAAAAGGTTAAACAAAGCTTCCTATTTGGCTTTTTCATCGATAATGCAAAAAGCTTTGAACAGTTGCTTAAGAGGCTTGTAAAAGGAAAGTAGCACTGAAAAAAAAAATCCAAGATATTCTATGTCCCAGCATGCGTCATTTGTCATGGTGAGAGGCTCTTATCACTGTATGTGGCAGGAACACAAAAAAAGACCAAGAAAAGAACCTTTGTTGCTGATTTCCTTTCTCGCATGATTCTTACCCAATACTCAGCTCTATCACACATGGTTCTGACATCTTAACACCAGTATGAATTTAGTTCTGCATTATGGTAGGGGGAGCTGTTCAGCTTCTAAAAGGAGAGAGAAGTAGTGTACTTGTACTCAATGCGAATACACGACTGTGACTACTGTAAAAGTTGTGTTTTATTAAATATATATATATGTCCTTTATTTTAATCAAAGACAATATATATTTCTAGAATATTTTTCATTAATATATATTTTCTTTGATTAAAATATAGGACATATTTTTATAAAGTACTATAGGATGATGGGTAGGCAAAGCTCTGTACATGCTATTCATCAGGTAACTGAAGTTCCTCTAGAGTACATGCAGGAAATTTGTCACCAGGTTTTTGCCACCTCATCTATGAGCAGCATAATGTAAAGGCATAAACCGCAGTTTCTATAGTGTTCCACTTACTTTACTGCTTACTGTGTTTTTGATAAAATCACTGTGTTGAATGCTGCAGATCTAGCAGTTCTCTAACTGCTGAGCTCTGTATAACTCCACCCACACCTCTGATTGGCAGCTTACTGTGTACACAGAAAATTTGCAATCAGTGGTGGGGGCGGGGTCATACCTGAATATAGAGGATTACCTGGCAGCAGGTTTGCTAGTCCTTTAGTGACAATCTCCTGCGAATGACCAGTGATTTACCAAAACTACAGCAAGAAACCCAGTACGTGACAATGCTAGAATCAGGGTATCTGTCTCTCTTTCAATCAGCTGTAAGATTAGGTGGTACAAAATCTGGTAAAAAAATCACTTTACAAAGATGTTTTACCTGTATTTATTGTTAGACATGAATCACAGGTCATCAAGAGAATCTGCAACGTACATCTGTTGATCTCTAGAAAAAAGGATGTTAACTCTCTTTTAAGCATAGTGCCATTTTGTTTATTAGCTTTTGGGGGGAAGTTAATTTAAATTTCCCTTTTAGTCCAACTGAATTGTATGCATTCTACAGTTCCCTGTCAATAAATTAGAGTTAACTGACAGCAGTCTTAGAGATTCATTGCAGTACAAGAAGGGATATAAAAGGAGCACAGCAGTCTTTACTCTGCTTAGTGTTGCAGATCTTTGGTGCTAACGATCAGTAGGGCCTGAATACACAGTCCATGCTAATGACATCGTATAACATGTTTCAGTGGCATGTCAAAAAAACGCTTAAAGGTGAACATTCCTGGTAAAACCTTCTCTGGTATTAGTACAGTGCCAATTAAAGTCCTTTGTAAGTACTCGTGCACACAACAAATTATATCATATGAGTACTTTCTGTGGTTTTGATTTATAGGATTCGTACCTTTGATATTCTATGGGCTGTGCACATGTCTGATTGTCTCCTCGGACCGAGTTTGGTTCTCGAAAAAAAATCGAGACATGTCCAATTTTAATCCAACTGTTTTATCAAATTCGGCAATGCAAGGTAATGGGTCAGTGAAAAAAAATGGATGACACTCAGGTGACATCATAGTGTGGTACAATTTTCACGGTCAGACAGAATGGAGAAGGAAAACCTGTTTTCATTTTTCTCTTCGCAAACAAGAAAAACTGTTGCCACTCTGATCAAAGTCTGATCAAACTCTGATGAAACACTAATCAAAGTATGATCAGAAGAATGGGACGGTTTTTCTCGGATGTGGAGGAAAAGGACGTGTGACCCTACTCTTACTAGCTCATAACTCCTTCTTGCTCTCATTTGCTATGTGTTTCTGTTTATTTGATTCTTCATCTTCGATAAGGATGGAGTCTCCATTGATTTTTCCTTTGATTAATATCTGGAAAATTATGTGATTATTGGTTTCTCAACCTTGTGTTGGTGCAGACTACATGATTGTCACAACTGCATTTCTGATACATTGTAGTGGCTTTTATTCCTCTATGAGGAATTATGATTAGGGGAAACTGGGGAAAAGCTTTCTTCATGTGGGTATTCTCCAACTGAACAAAGTATAACACTCCAAGTGTAATGTTCATCTTGGTATGTAGCAAGTAAACATGGTCAAATTAATTTTAGTGGAATTGAATTGTAATTGAATTGTTTAAAAATCCACATTGTTCAGAAGTTGGATTTTTTTTAATTCGCTTTGCACAAACTTAGCAACAGAGGGAAGATGTGGAAAAGGAGGTTGCCTGTCATGAAGACCATAAGAGACTGCGAAACATGGATCAAATCACAAAAAATTAGGATTTTGGAGCATCTGATTCTTCTTTTTTTTAATGCAAAGGAATTCAATCTCCATCTGATTTGCTCACTTCTAGTTCATACAAATTATAGAGACTGCAGCTTTGGATACCTTGTTTTGGTCCTGAAAAAGTACTTAAAGCTGTTGAAACCAATAAAAGTCTATTCCAATTATGGCTGGTTATAATTGTGCTGGAGGAGATTCCGTTGCAAAGTGCAAAACCCCATTAAACCACATGTTAGAAAACTCTTACCCAGCCAAATTAGCTCTTCTTCTTTACACTGATGAGGGGCAAACAAACCAAAAATTATCTACAATTGGAGCTTCTCAGAATAATCCATGGATTAGTCAAAGCTGGAAGTCACAAACTTGCTTGAAGAACCCCAAGATTTCAATGCCTGTGGTAGCGTTCAAACGTGATATTTTCTAATGATGTTTATTTATGGACAGGATTGTAATCCTGAAGACTAAACAGAGGCTCTTCTTATCACTAAGTGCCTGCACAGGCTGGGTCCTATCCTGAAACTGTATAATAATAATTCATAATTCCATAATTGCTGCCATACTGTACACAAATGTAGGAAGAAGGACCGGGCTAGGTCAATTTTGTGTGTATCTGGTCTGGAATCACCGGGGCTGTCACCATTGTTGCGGGGGGAAGGTAGTTTTGACTGGAGCAGACCTGGGCACCTGACTGCAGGGGGCGGGGTGGAGATAAAAGGAGCAGAGTGCAGGAAGAAGGGACTTCTGGCGGGAAGACAGATGACCTGTGAAGAGAAGGTTGACTCTCCCACGCAACCCAGAAGGCCTTCCCCGCGGCCTATCCCCTCTGATGAGTATATCCGGCGTTCCAAAAGACTTGATGATTACTTTTGATACTCTTGTACCTGATAACTCTGACTGCTCAGTGCCTCGCTTGGTTGCTGACGGTCGTGGCTGTGCTGTTCTAACGCAGCGTGCTCACTCTTCGGGCACAGCTGCAGTCTCCTCTCCGGGACCTTGTGCCTCATTTGTTTCTCCAACTTCTACTCCCCGTGCAACACCGTTTACTAGGTCCAGGACTCTGTACCAGAAGAAGCCAGGAACCGCCATTTCATTACAAAGACATTGTTTAAACTACATCCGGGACCGTTTTAGAAACTTCCCTGGACACCTGGGATCTTTCAACCCTCACCATCCGGAGGCCACAGACTGATAAGTTGATCTAATCTTTTACTGCCTGTTTATCTACGTTTTTCTTTATTGATTTACTCCACTGTGTCTGCATTGTGTTGAACCCGCTAACTCCCTGAAAATACCCTTTAACTCTTGTTTTGCCTTCTGTTCATCACTGCATCCCATGTTCCTGCTAGAATCTCACACAAGGTCATCTCAAAATGTAAGGTACCAATATGGCACGAATATGGCTAATTCAGATTTGGTGACCGAATCCGAACAAATTCGCTCAACTCTACTCTGTAGGACTCTGACCTAGTGAACTAATCTGTATTCTGTGACTGCTGAACCAGGATCCCATGAATCATTTTGCTCAACTGTACATATATTGTGTGCACAAATATTAGACAAGTGAGTATTTTGACCATATCATCATTTTTAGGCAGATTTTCCAACTCCAAGCTGTATAAACTTGAATGCTTATTGGATGAGACAGATCAGTTGATGTGTGTTTGTGTAATGAAGGGGGTTCAGCCTAAGGATATGAATGCCCTTTATCAAGTTGTGCAGAATTTTTATGCATATTGTTCTCCTTAGAAAAAATAGACCAAAGGAGAGATTTATCTCACTCTGAAAAGTAAAAAATTGTTATAAATTTTACAAAGGGATTCAGCACTCTTGAAATTGTTAAGATATTGGAGCATGATCACAGAACCATCAAAAGTTTTGTTATAAATAGTCAACAGGGTCAAAAAAATGCATTTTGAGGAAAAAAGAAGTACATTAAGCGCAAAATATTTGAGAAAAATCAAACACTAAGTAACCCAAACCCATTTTCTGCCTGGGCTGTCACATTTAGGAACTGCAGTCTCCTTGGAGTGCCCAGATGTACAAGGTGTTCATTGCTCAGAGACATGGCCAAGATAAGGAAGGCTGTAAGTTGACCATCACTGAAAAAGAATCAGAAGTTGAAATGCTAAGACTGAGCCAAGAAATATTTGAAGACAGATTTTTAAAAGGTTGGACTGATGAGATAAGAGTGACTCTTGACGGATCAGATAGATGGGCCTATAGTGGAATCTGTATCAGCCACAGACCTCCACTTCAACTCAGACACCTACAAGGAAGAGGTGGGGTACTGCTATTGGCTGCTATGAATAAGGATGAGCTGGTTGGTCCTTGTCAGGTTGAAGATGGACTTAAAAGAAACTCCCAAACTTACTGTCCAATTTTAGAAGATACTTTCTTCAAGCTTGATGCAAGAAAAAGTCTGCATCTTTCAAGAAAACCATTATTTTTATTCAGGATAATGATCCATCATGGCATCAAAGTCTCCACTGCTTGACTGGCAGTAAACGCCTTAAAAATGAAAGATTAATGAAAAGGCATCTTTTCACCTGACCTAAACCCTATTGAGAACTTGTGGGTGCTTTTTAATCAGAAATTTATGGTGATATAATACCTCTCTGAACAATGTCTGGGAGGCTGTCATTGGTGCTGCCCAAAAAAAGTTGATTGGCAACAAATGAAGAAACTGGCAGACTCCATGGATGGAAGGCTTATGCATGTTACTGAAAAGAAAGGAGGCTACCTTGGTCACTGATATTTTTTGTGAAATGTCAGAAATGTATTTTTGTAAATTTTGAGCTGTTTGGTTATTATTCTCACTTTACCAGTAAAAAAAAAAACAATTGGGATGGGAAAATTTGCATTTTTCATTTAGTTGCATAATAATTTTGCATAATAATAGCCCAATTAATCTGAATGTTTGGTATTCTCCTAGAGAAAACATCACATTTACTTTCTAGATTACTCAGGTTGTAGGCTTATTAACCTTTTAGATTGACAGACAATTGTTCAATAATAAAATTAAAAATCAAAAATAAAATGGCCTAATTGTGTACACAGTGTAGACTGCAATTAATGTTGAGGCCCATGCACCTCTTAGTTATGACTGATGAGGACCTAGTAGAAAAATATTAAAGGGAATCTGTCACCCCAATATTGCTATATCAGATAAAGATATGGCTGAATAGTGCGTCCCATAACAAAGCTAACGGTAGGTATCATATATCCTGATACCCCCGTTTTCATATCAAAATACCTTTGTAAACTTCAGTTTTTGCGCTTGTCAATCAGGGCGGTCAGGTCAGGAGGGTGGCGTTTTCTCTCTCTTCCCCCCCCCACTCCTCGGCATCAGTTGCGTATCGCCATCTGTGAATCCCACAGACAGCATTCGGCTTCCCGCAATTGCGCAATTCAAATTTGGGCCGGCGCATGCGCAGTGTGCTTTGCCCAACAGTGGGCAAAGCATATAATCAGTACAGCGCATGCGCTACTCTTTCCTTGCCCCGGAAGTCGTCCAAGGCAAGCAGTCATTTCCGGGGCAAGGAAAGAGTAGCGCATGTGCTGCACTGATTATATGCTTTGCCCACTGTTGGGCAAAGCACACTGCGCATGCGCCGGTCAGAATTTGAATTGCGCAATTGCGAGAAGCCGAACGCCGTCTGTGGGATTCACAGACGGCGATACGCAACTGATGCCGAAGAGCGGGTGGGAGAGAGAGAAAACGCCGCCCTCCTGACCTGACCACCGTGATTGACAGTGCAAAAACCGAAGTTTACAAAGGTATTTTGATATGAAAACGGGGGTATCAGGATATATGATACCTACCGTTAGCTTTGTTATGGGACGCACTATTCAGCCATATCTTTATCTGATATGGCAATATTGGGGTGACAGATTCCCTTTAAAAAGCCATGCTGTACCCAATGGGTCTGCTATAGTGCCAAACACTGCCATAATAACTTCCTTGCCTGAAGAGGAACAAAAAAACAGTGAAGACATGAAGACACTCTGAAATGAATATAAATTTACAAATTGAGCCAGGAATGTCCACAAAATAAGGGCCATGACATTTTATGGTTATTCTATCATCTTCCACTTTCACAAGTACAGTTCAGGAACAGAATCTACACTGTGTGCAGAATTATTAGGCAAGTAGTCTTTGAGAGGATTCTTTTTATTATTGAACAACAACTATGTTCTCAATCAACCCAAAAGACTCATAAATATCAAAGCTTAATATTTTTGGAAGTTGGAGTGTTTTTTTTTTTTTTGGATTTGGCTATCTTAGAAGGATATCTGTTTGTGTAGGTAACTATTACTGTGCAGAATTATTAGGCAACTTAATAAAAACCAAATATATACCCATCTCACTTGTTTATTTTCACCAGGTAAACCAATATAACAACACAAAATTTAGAAATAAACATTTCTGACATTCAAAAACAAAGCAAAAAATCAGTGACAAATATAGCCACCTTGTTTTACGATGACTCTCAAAAGCCTTCCATCCATAGATTCTGTCAGTTGCTTGATCTGTTTACAACCAACATTGTGTGCAGCAGCCACCACAGCCTCCCAGACACTGTTCAGAGAGGTGTACTGTTTTCCCTCCCTGTAGATCTCACATTTTATGAGGGACCACAGGTTTTCTATGGGGTTCAGATCAGGTGAACAAGGGGGCCATGTCATTACTTTTTTTCTTTTGGACCTTTACTGGCCAGCCACGCTGTGGAGTATTTGGATGCATGTAATGGAGCATTGTCCTGCATGAAAATCATGTTTTTCTTGAACGATACCGACTTCTTCCTGTACCACTGCTTGAAGAAGGTGTCTTCCAGAAACTGGCAGTAGGTCTGGGAGTTGAGCTTCACTCCATCCTCAACCCGAAAAGGTCCCACAAGTTCATCTTTGATGATACCAGCCCATACCAGTACCCCACCTCCACCTTGCTGGCGTCTGAGTCGGAGTGGAGTTCTCTGCCCTTTACTGATCTAACCTCGGGCCCATCCATCTGGCCCATCAAGAGTCACTCTCATTTCATCAGTCCGCAAAACCTTAGAAAAATCAGTCTTAAGATATTTCTTGGCCCAGTCTTGACATTTTATCTTATGTTTCTTGTTCAAAGGTGATCGTTTTTCAGCCTTCCTACCTTGGCCGTGTCCCTAAGTATGGCACACCTTGTGCTTTTTGATACTACAGTAACGTTGCAGCTCTGAAATATGGCAAAACTGAAGGCAAATGGCATCTTGGCAGCTTCACGCTTGATTTTCCTCAATTCATGAGCAGTTATTTTGCGCCTTTTTTTTTCTCAACACGCTTCTTGCGACCCTGTTGGCTATTTGCCGTGAAACGCTTGATTGTTCGGTGATCACGCTTCAAAATTGCTTGGCAATTTCAAGACTGCTGCATCCCTTTGCAAGACATCTCACAATTTTTGACTTTTCAGAGTCCATCAAATCTCTTCTGACCCATTTTGCGAAAGGAAAGGAAGTTGCCTAATAATTAAGCACACCTTATATAGAGTGTTGATGTCATTAGACCACACCCCTCCTCATTACAGAGATGCAAATCACCTGATTTACATAATTGGCAGTTGGCTTTCAAGCCTATACAGCTTGTAGTAGGACAACATGTATAAAAAGGATGATGTGATCAAAATAATCATTTGCCTAATAATTCTGCACACAGTGTAGACTTTATGTCTCCACATCAGTGCACGAGGTTGCAGTACAGAAACTATTTTACTATAAAAGCATAATACTCTCTGCAGCCATTAATCACCCTTTGTATTTGCATTCTATCATTTGTACATATTGCAATTGCCGCTATAATAAAAATATTACTTGAGTAAAATTGTTTGAGAATTATGACATGGGTTTCAATTGCCTGGAGCATTCAGCAAAGCTAGGAACAGAGACAATTGGAAATTGATGGATTGCTTGTGAACAGAATGCTTATGCAATGCTCTTGTCTAAATGTTTTCCTATCAGCTAACCTTATTATGAGTGTTGTACTAGAGATGAGAAGTGCTTTGCAGTTTATGAGGGCTCTGAGTATCCAGGACCTTTTCAATTCTTCTGAAAATGTCACAAGGATATTTTTTCAAGGGTCTATTTTTTAGCATATTGATAAACTTGTAAAGGGGGTTAATGTGAGATGCACCACTACACCCCCTCACTGCAAACTGCATTTGACTAGAGATGAGCAAGTACATTCAAATGGAGTTGAATTCTACTCAAATTTAATAAAAATCTACATTCACCAAAATGCAGATTTTTTCTCTGCTGTCCACCATTTTTTTAGACCATAAAGAGCCATCAAAAGGATAAAAATATATATAAGTTGCTTATGCTCTCCTTACCATTCACCTCTCCAGTCTCTCCACTCCTCAAGGTCACCCATCCAGTCGGTGATGCATTTTCTTAACATGACCGCTCATGCTGAAGTCCCAACTCTGATGATACTTCTATACTTGATGGGGTCCAGGAGGTTTCTGTGCATTTGCGCATAAGATTACAGTGCATGTAATGACGTCACCAGGGCCGGCTCCAGGTTTTTATGGGCCCCGGGCGAAAGAGCCTCAGTGGGCCCCTTTAACACAGACCACGATTCATGATGCACAGATACGGCAGAGAAATATGGGTACAGTACAATGCCAAATACTTCTCTTCTTCCATTACATGAGTGATATCTATTGTAAATTGTACAATAGCTCAAAAACCGCCAAATCCTCACAGCGCACAGTACAGACTGGACAGTACAGTCCTCCATACAATATTATGGGCACCACAGTCTCCCCCTCATCACCCATATAATACCCCATGCAGGATGTCACCCCCCATATAATGCTCCATACAGAATACTGGACCCAATATAATGCTCCATACAGGATACTGGACCCAATATAATGCTCCATACAGGATACTGGTCCCCATATAATGCTCCATACAGGATACTGGTCCCCATATAATGCTCCATACAAAATATGGAGCTCTCCTCTACGCTGTACTGCGTTCTGCACTGTTACAGCTCAGGAAAGGGCGCTGTGGAAAGACTCCCCATTATCATCATCATTGCCTCCCCATCATCATCATGGCCTCCCCATTATCATCAATGCCTGCCCATCATCATCTCCTCCCCATCATCATCAATGCCTGCCCATCATCATCTTCTCCCCATCATCAATGCCTGCCCATTATCATCATCTTCTCCCCATCATCATCAATGCCTCCCATTATCAGCAATGCCTGCCCATTATCATGTTCTCCCCATCATCATCATCAATGCCTCCCCATTATCAGCAATGCCTGCCCATTATCATCATCTTCTCCCCATCATCACCAATGCCTCCCCATTATCAGCAATGCCTGCCCATTATCATCTTCTCCCCATCATCATCATCAATGCCTCCCCATTATCAGCAATGCCTGCCCATTATCATCTTCTCCCCATCATCATCATCAATGCCTCCCCATTATCAGCAATGCCTGCCCATCATCACACACAGACAGCACACAAGCACTCTCTCACATACTTATACACACACACACACAAAGCACCGCGCTACATACACACAGACACACACAGAGACATACACACACACGTCTTACCTGTCCGACGTCCGCGCGCTCTATGCCACAGCCGGCCGCTGAATGATGACGTCATTCAGCGGTCTGCTGTGAGAGGAAGCGCCGGCGCCCCCTGGAGCCAGGAGCTGCGGCAGCGGAGGCACGGGAGAGGTAAGTATTGTGCCAGCTGATGCCGGGGCCCTGAGCAAGTGGGGGGGGTAGTGGCGGCGCTGACACCGCTCTCCTCCGCTAACGGGCGGGGGGGCCAGACTGCGAGTGGGCCCCACCGCCTGCTCAGGGCCCCGGCACTTGCCCGGGTGTGCCGGGTGCTGACGCCGGCCCTGGACGTCACACTCCCAGGTCTCATCGGACCCATGGATTTAAAGGGAAGCTGTCATCAGGCTTGACCAATATGAGATACAGCCACCAACTTTCAGGCCTGATATGTAGCATTCTACAATGCTGTATATCTGCCTCCAACCCTATCTGACAGATAAGAAAAAGAGTTTTTATTACACTCACCTGCGGGGTGGCTGCTCCGAAGGTTGTCATTCTTCTTGGTCCGGCACCTCACTTCTTGCGATGCTGATGCCATCCTCTTTCTTGCTTTGTGTAGATGATGAGTCCCAACGTAATCCACACAGTCTCCTTGGCATCGCACTCCTGAGCAGGTGTACTTCTCTGCCCCGTTGAGGGCAGAGAGCAAAGTACTGAAGTACGCAGGCACCGGAAAAGTTCAAAGAGCCTCAGTGCATGCACACTGCAGTACTTTACGCTGCCCTAGTAAGGGCAGAGAAGTACAGCTGCATAGGAGCACTATGCCGGGAAGACTGTGTGGATGACATAGGGACCTGTCATCCTCACGAAGCATGAAGGAGGATGGCATCCCAAGAAGATGGAAGGTGCCATACCAAGACCAGCGACACTCCTCGGACTGGACCACCCTGCAGGTGAGTATAGTATAAGGTCTTTTTCTTATCTTGCAGGTCGGGTTAGGGGCTTATAAACAGCATTATAGAATGCAGTCTATCAGGCCTTAAAGGTGGTGGCTGTATCTCATAATGATCAAACCTGGTGACAGGTTTGCGCAAGCTGCAGTGATAACATGATACGCCAAAGGGCGGACAAATGACAGTGACAAGTTGAGGGGCTGGAGAGGTGAGTGATGAAGTGATTATAAGAATTTTTTTTGTTACAACTTACGTTGCATTACGGTATTGTGCACTCTCTGATGCTACATGCAAAGGCAGCTTTGCCACTGAAGCTTCTGGGAAGTGCAGTGTGACTGAAGATGGCCAGATTAGGAGTTAATAGTATGTTTTAGTGATCTGGCCAGCTTCTGAGCATTGCTTTCAAGCTGTATTGGAAAGTGCTTGTAAGCACTGCATATGTTCAGCCTCCTTTGCAATCGATGAAATGTAGGAAATGCGCAGTAATCTACAGAATTAAAATCTCTGTTTTTGGAGCATTGACATTGTCTCCATGTTTATGCAGTTACTTGCTACCTTCTGATTGGCTCTTTAGAAATTTAAATTCTAGAGCAGATTTACATGAACTTAGCATACAAGTAATTCAGTGCATGTTTATAGGGAGTATGGAATAATTCTGAGTAACACTGCAATTTTATCCCTAGAGCTGAACTAATAATAATAAAATAATTATCTAATTTTGTATTTGACTTTTCACGTGTGGACAACTTTTTACGAAGCTTAGGCTTGGTGATTTTATTGACATTTTATAAATGCATTCTTAACTGTATAGAGAGCTTTACCTACCTTCATTGCTCGTTCTTTAAAATGTTAAGAGAAAACAAATCTGCCTACGTCAGGTATTTTTCAGATATGTAGAAAGAAATTTTACTGACCATCTTTCCACAAGGATGGCTGGCGTCCAGCCTGTACTATTCAAGTAAATAGAATGATTTCTGGCTGCTGCTTTGTTTTTAGCCCCATCAACAAGGGCTAAATTATGGGGCCATATCTTGCAATATGCCTCTGAAATAAATGTCATCTCAGTGTTAAGTTCCGGGCGATTTATTGCAGCATTAGGGCCAATAATACATATCTTCAGTACGACAAGGAGGGGGGAAATAAATCAGAGCCGCTAACCCAGTGAAGCAGCAAGGAAAATAGTTTTATGGTAATGTCAGAGCACTCGGAGTGATGAAAAGGGAAACTTACCTATACAAACAGACCATAAATCCATCAAATCACAACAGCCATCCACTAAATTCTAAATGAATTTATGTGGCTTGAAAAAAGGAACTATTTTTTCAATAAACGTAATTGAATTTAGAATTTAGTGGCTGGATACTATGAGTGTTTTCGATACTCTACAGTCTGTCTTCCTTGTAATAAACGGTGCTCTAGGCACAGCACTGACCACTCATTTACCTGGCTGTAACATAAATTAATTGGGAGACGTGCGAGTAGAGTTATGTGGCAAAGTCTCCCCGGTGTGTAGGCTAAACTTCTCAATGGTAAATAACTAGACAAATGGAGGAAGCATTCTATCAGACAAGGTGCTCAGCTCATTGTTTTCTGCTATATTTAACACCTCATTATGCTGCAACTCCACAAAGAGGAGGCATTTCACATAACTGGCTCCATATGCTTTATATATCATATATTTAACATTCCTAGTTGTGTATCTGTAAAGTTATGATAATCTCATAAATTCAAAAACATGAGTACGGTAAAAATGGTTGTCGGCAAATTAAGAATAATTGTTTCCAAAATTAAAATAAAATATCAAATTTTTGTTGACATTTAAGTGTTGTAAATGTAAAAATATAATATAAAAGTTGCCTATATTAAAGAGAAGCTGTGGCATGATTCATGCAGTGTCCAAGAGCAGCATGAACCAAAGACCGGCTCCATTATCACAAACAGACTAAAGGTACTGTCACACTAAGCGAGATCGCTAACAAGATCGCTAAAGCGTCAGCGATTTTATGACGCAGTAGCGATCTCGTTAGCGACGCAGCTGTGTGTGACATGTAGCGGCGATGTGGCCCCTGCTGAGATGTCGCTGATCGCTCATGAACGTTCTGAGCCGTTTTTTGGTCGTTGGTGTCCTGCTGGTGAGCCTGAATCGCTGAGTGTGACACCCTTTATCAACGACTTTACCAGCGTCGCAGGTGGGACTAGGTTTTCCCAACGACCGCAGAGGTCGTTACACAGATCGCTGATCTCTGATGAGATCTTTGTGTTTGGAAGCTACTAGCGATCATATAGCGATCGCACCAACGATCTCGCCAGGTCGTGTCGTTGTCGTGATCGCTAGTGCGATTGCTAAGTGTGACAGTGCCTTAAAACTAGCCAACTGGGGAACAGGTGAATCCCCTGGTGGGCCCCTGTGGTGGCATATAACCCCCACCCTTTTAAAACAGCGATTTATCCACTATATATAAATAAAAGCTTGGCAAGCTCCACAATGAGCCAGTTTCTCTCCTAAGCCTTCAATGAGAGGCTCATCACCAAGCACAATTAGATCTCCTGATATGCGCTGAGAAGGGGCAAACACCCCGAAACCCATGTCTGTAAATGGAGTTTTTGAGTTGACTTCTCATCCTAGTCATATGGCAAATCTCATTGAATGGTCAATATTGACTTTTAGGATCGTTACATCCAATAGAAGGTGTTACAGTTCAAGTCCTCTTCCTCTCTAAAGTGGCTATTTGCATATTTAAAATCTCAGACGAGCATTGCATGGCCTATCAATCTCGTTTTGGTCACCTTCAGTCCCTCTGCAATCCTCCAACGCCGCAGAGGCAAAGTTGTCTGTTCTCTCAGGATGAAAGAAAGTGCAATTCGGGCAAGTGCCACAGATATAGTACTGCTCTAAACTGTCAATTAAAAAGAGCACTGTAGTGACTTTACAGCAACATTTTCTGCCATATTTATGTGGTCAGGCATCATATACTAATGTGGGTGCAATATAATGGTTCAATACTACCCAGGTGTGGTTGTGTACTTACAGTAAGTACCTAATTTAAAGAGGGCAAAGCGCTAAGGCACAAAGAGTTCAAAATTAACGAATGATAATTTAATAACAAAAAAGCTTTATATTTTCTTTTCCTCAAATTAGCACCCTTGATGCCTTTAGAAAATGGCACGCCTTTTGAGATTTTCCAGTAAATTTTAGAAATCAGAAAATCGCATCATAGTTAATGTCTAAGGTCTAATTTATTTAGAGAAAAATTAGTAATCTAGTGAAACAATGTTTAATGCAACGCTTTCTGTTAAGCTTTTATTAAACTAAATGAGTTGGCCATGTGTTTAGTGACATCGCTGTTGGGTTAAAGAGAAGTCACAATATCAGCTGGGGTTAATTACAACCCATTCTCTCAGACATTTTACATAGAATAAGCAATTTACTTTCCTTTTTCTCCACAGAGTTCAAGATTCCTGAGATTTTACTTTGCATTTTAATAAGGAAATTATCACATAAATTAGCAGGCGTGTTTAGAGTGAATGATGATCCATACGGTCAGAGAGTGGAGTTGTCGAGAAACCGTTAAAATCCTATATATTGTCTGATCTCATTCAGAATGAAATATTGAAGTGATGTATGGAATACAGACTGTTCTTAGACAATAGGGATCAGTCAAAGTTGAATAATTATGCATTTACGAAACCATTCTGACATAGCTTGAATAATTGCAATACTTATTTCTGTTCTAAATCGTCATGATACATTGTAACACATAATCATTTCTTTCAGGGCTAATTTTATGGATCTGAAATCACCACCATTTCCTCTTCTATGTGCTTCATATACAGAATTAGGCAAGCAAATGTCATTTGTAACGATAGATATAGCAATAACGGAAATAAATATTGGGGCAAAATTGTCAATGTGTAAGGAGAGTGAGACCATATTTGTCACTCTATGGCTTAAAAAAGACTTTGTTATCATGTTCAACTGTGGAATAAGAGAGAAGGGAAGAGTTTAGGTAAACTGATAATGCAAAAAGCAATCTACACTTTTTTAATGCCTGATCCCAATTGTTAATCAGACTATATCAATAATCATAACATTTTTATATATTTATATAAGCAGGTAAGTTAATTTCTTCAAATAAATCATCTAACCCTTTTATTAACCCATGAACGATTTCTGCTGTGACCAGCTCCTGAGATACCATAGACTATTCTACTAATAATTCTCACGGTAAAAAATCCTTGTCGCCTCTAAAGAGTGAAACTTTTAAAAAAAACAACTGTTAAATGGAATGCCTTTTTTTCTTTTGAGAGGAGTACCTGAAACAGTTTTTCAACATAGTTTTTGGAAGAGCCCTTTATATACTTGTAAATGTTGATCATGTCCCTCCTTAGATGTCTCTTCTCATGACTAAATAAATTTAATTGTGTTTATCTTTCCTCATATTAAGAACATCCATGCCCCTAAATAGTCTTGTGGCTCTTCTATGTACCTCTTCTAATTCAATGGCATCCATACTATGAACCGCTGCCTATAACTGAACTGCATATTTCAGATAAGGTCACACTAACGCTTTGTAAAGTGCTTTTATTAAATCCCTGTCATTTGAGTCCAAACCACTTTTAATATATGTCAATACCTCTTTAGACAGTTGTTTAGTCTGTGATCTAGAAGTATACCCAGATCCTTCTCAACAAATGACTCTCCTAATATTATTCCTCCTGAAACAAATGATAACTGCAGGCTATTAGTGCCTAGATGCATAATTAGAATTGAAAGTCCTCAGTGGTTGAAACTTTTTAATGGCTAACTGAAAAGATGGTAATAAATTGCAAGCTTTCAAGACTACTCAGGTCTCTTCATCATGCAAAGACGAATACAAAATCTGAAGAATCACATATTTATACACAACACAGCACAGAAACAATGCAATAGGTAAGACAAGTGACGTGAAGCAGAACTGTCATTATGGGAGATAAAGGTGAACATAAATATTGGAACAGTTCATAGATAAGGAGTGTGAAAGTTATATTGCCCTCTGATTGGGGTCTGGTTATGTGTTGTGTGATGCCCCCAAAAGGTCTGAAGAGCAATTTCCTTAATTGATGTAAAAAGACATAAATCCATTCAACACATTCATTCCTGTTCTGAGTGTGTCAAAGGTCGTCATGAGTTTATATTCCCAAACCTTTATGTCTCTCTCAGATTTAAAGTTAGCTTTCAATACAAGTAATTTCATGTCCATCATGCTATAACCAGGGATACAAAAGTGTTTGGCCACAGGTAGATCCATTCTTTTTTCTCTTATTGTGTGGCGATGAGAATTCATCCTTGTTCTCAGTTTTTGCCCGGTCTCGCCCACATACAAACCCCCAGTTGGACATTTAGTACAAATAATTAGGTACACCACATTAGATGTGATGCAGCTGAAAGTACTTGGGATCTACTAGTCCTGATGGGAGTTGGGGATCTTTATCTTGTTCGTGGTCATTATTTGCCTGGGTGCGGAAGTGGAGGCGCTCACCCATCAGCTTCTAAAGACACAACTGGCTGCTGTGGCAGGGTGGACCGAGGCGTTCCGGGAGAAACTGACCAGGTGGCCCCCAGCTACATCATCCACCCTGGAGAAGGAGAGAGAACCCGGCACCCAAGGAGTGGAGGTAAGCGGTGCAGACCTGACTCCGGCGGCAGAAGAATCTACCGCAGAGTTTCTGCCACTTCCACCCCTATACACTCCCTGCCAGGACTTTGAAATCCTCAGTGAGTTATCACCAGGAACCGAGGGCACTCTATCAATGGGTAATGATGCAGCTCCCGCGCTTAATGACACCCTGGTGGGATCTCTAACGCCCCCATCAACACACAGATGGGTGTACTGACCACTCCACTGGGATCAGGGAGATGGTGTCCTGGATAGGATGGCCACCCCACTCATGCCAACCAGTGAGCCTTAGTGTCATGGTTTGGATAGGGTTAATGCCCTGCCCTCTCAGGGTTAATTGTGCTGGCCTCCCTTTGGATCTGGGAGGGGTAGTTATACACACTCTGGACTAGGATTCCCTGTCAGCTATTCTTTTATTTAGTCTGTGTGCCTGACCCCCTAGTGTGTGTGCTCGGTTTACACCTGTTTGTTTTGCTCTCTGTGCTTGACTCGGTTTGTTTACTCTCTTGGCTTTCTGACCTTCGGCTTCTTTTTGACAATCCCTCTGCCTCACCCCTCTGGTACTTCATTATCTCCTGGTTTTGACCTTGGCACATCTGACTACTCTCCGGTGTCTATCGTCTCCTCTGCACCCCGGCACCTGGTGTCATCATCGACCACCTCCCACCCGGTCACATGGTTCAGGTTTTGCTTGTTACCCGGTGAGTTCTCCGCCGCTCTGCTCTCAGCTCCCTTACTGTGGCGTGCAGTCCTCCCTGCAGCAGTTACACCCAGGAGCTGTGACATTATAGCTGACCCTACAGTCTTTCCCTGGTGGTGGGGTGCTAGTGTATTATGGATCCGGTATGGTCTCTCACGAAGCAAGTTAATGAGCTCTCCCAGCTAATTTAGAAGCTGTCCATGGAGCAGCAAGCCCTGGTTCACTCGCACCAAAAGGTGCAGAGAGATGTAGCAGGCGCTCTACAGGGGTCTGCTCCGTCGGGTTCCAAGAGGGAGGTCCCACTGATGTATCCCTAGCGGACCCCGAGCCACTGGTAAAGTTACCCGACGATTTTTTCCGGAGAAAAAAAATTGTTTAGGGTCTTTAAAGAGGGATGCAAGTTGTTTTATGAGTTACGTCCGGCCTCTGGAAATGAAAGGCAGAGGGTGGGGGTCGTAATATCCTTGTTAAGGGGGGCTCCACAGGCATGGGCTTTCTCTCTCTCTTCCTCTGCTCATGAACATATGTCTATGAACCTTTTTTTTGAGGCTCTGGGGCACTTTTATGATGAGCCTGATAGAGTGCGTCTGGCAGAGAATAGGGTGATGAGTGTGACATAGGGAAGGCACTCCGCTGAATGGTTCTGCTCAGAGTTTAGATGTTGGGCCACCGAAGTATCTTGGAATGACACCGCCCTGAGGGGGTTGTTCCGCAGGGTTCTGTCTGACCATCTACAGGACTCTCTGACATTACATCCACTCCACGATACCCTAGAGGACGCCGTATGGACTGGAGACTCAGTGCTAGAGGAGTGATGCAACAAGAGACTCCCTTGTACTCCAACCCGTGTGACACTGCACCCGTCCCTCAGCCCATGTAGGTTGGGGCTGTCTCAGTGAAGGAAAAAGAGAGAAGACACCGTAGAGACAACAAACTATGTTTTTACTGTGGAGCCTCTGGACATTGGAAAAGTGACTGTCCCTCCTGCCTTTCTTCAGTGAAGCCATCGTGAAACGACTGAGTCTGGGCAACAATCGAGGAGGTTGCCCAGACTCCAGGTACATTTTTCCTCGCTTGTTAAAGACAACCGCCTTTGTTGACTGCCGTTCCATCATTAATCTGATTGATGCTCAAGTTGTGACTCTTAATAATATATGGACAATCAGGCTGAAAGACCCTGTGAAAATTGTGGCTGATTCCTACCATCTTACCTGGGAGGGAATTGGTTTCATGTCTGATGCTTTTTCTCTGAAAGTTGGTTACATTCAAGTGGAAAAATTGAGTTGTTTTTTTCTGAATAATCTGCCTGCTTGACTGGTACTGGGGATGACCTGGCTGCAACGCCACAATCCTGTCATTGAATGGGTGACGGGGGAAATCACTCAATGGGGACGTAAGGATAACGGTCTGAGTTGTAACCTGGTACATCTTGTCAACCAGGTAAAATCTGTATCTGTGTCGTCTTTTACCTGGTTGACAAGACCTGGACAGGTGAGTTTTGCTGCCTTTTTGTTTGCTGTTTAGATTTTTGGAGACTGAGTCTTCTTTAGTGGCTTTGCTGGATAGTTTAGTATAGGTACTCGAAAGCGTGGGGACCTTTGGCGCAGGTTACGAGCTTACGTACTTTGGTCAAAATATCAACTAATACCTCACAAATTATTTGTGTTTTTTTGCACTGCATTTTTCAGGGTGCAGTCAAGCCCAAACACGTCTGGTCTCGCATGAGGGGTGTTCACACTGTTATGCATTCAGAGTGTACTGGCCAGCCCGCCTAGTCGAATAGTAAGGGTTTGACTAATAGGCTGTGAACCTGACACTAGGCATTAACCTTGTGTGAAAGGTACCCTATGTGGGCATTTATTGTGCAATTGTATACTGGGCAGTCACCCCGTCCTTGAAAGGGTATGTGGAGAGTGGCTGTTGATCTGGTATTTTGCACCTGTGTTGCTAACATCTTGCTTTATGGGCTGGCTGCACCCTGTAGTGCATTTGTTCCAAGACCTGAGCAGGTGAGTTTTGCTGCCTTTTTGTTTGCTGTTTAAATCACATTATATTGGGACCATCATGTACTCTAGCATTATGTGGAGCTCATCATATACTGTATGGAACATTATATGGGACCAATTATTTATGGAGCAATATATGGGGCTCATTATTCTGTATGGTGCACTATGTGGTGGCTATAAGGCTAAGTGCACACGATCAGGAATAATTGCGTTTTTTTCGCGGTTTTTCCGCGGTTTTCCGCGGTAAAAACGCGATAAAAACGCAAGCATTAAGCATCCTATACATGTTAATTGATTCCGCATGTTTTGGCCACATGTTGCGTTTTTTTCCGCGAAAAAAAACGCTTCGCGGAAAAAATAGCAACATGTTCATTAATTTAGCGTAATCGCGGTGATTCCGCCGCCATAGGAATGCATTGAACCGCTTACTTTCCGCATGTGGCTATGCCCACCATGCGCAATGTAAGCGGTTCATGTGCGATGGTACCCAGGGCCTGGAGGAGAGGAGACTCTCCTCCAGGCCCTGGGTACCATATCCCTGGTAAAACAATAATTAAAATAAAAAATAATGATATTCTCACCTTCCGGCGGCCCCGCAGCCTTCCCGCGGCCCCCGCAGCCTTCCCGCCTTCAGCGACGCTCCCGGCAACTTCCGGTCCCAAGAGTCCTTTGCGAGAATCACCCAGATGGCATAGCGGTCTCGCGAGATGCTACGTCATCGGTGTGATTTGTCGCAAAGCACTCCTGGGACCGGAGTTGCCGGGAGCGTCGCTGAAGGCGGGAAGGCTGCGGGGGCCGCCGGAAGGTGAGAAATATCATTATTTATTATTTTTTTTATTATTTTTACATGAGATCTTTTTACTATTGATGCGGCATAGGCGGCATCATAGTAAAAAGTTGGTCACACTTGTCAAACACTATGTTTGACTCGTGTGACCAACCTGTCAATCAGTTTTCCAAGCGATGCTACAGATCGCTAGGAAAACGCTAGCATTCTGCAAGCTAATTACGCTTGCAAAACGCTATTATTCTGGCGGGAATCAGCATACAAAAAACGTGCGTATTTCCTGCGGGAGAAGTGCGGGATTGCCGCGGAAATTTCCGCGGCAATTCTGCAACGTGTGAACTTAGCCTAATACTGTATGGAGGAATATACTGTCCGGTTTTTGAGCTATTGTAGAATTTAAAATAGATATCACTCATGTAATGTATGAAGTGAAGTATTTGTCATTGTAATATACCTATATTTCTGTGCCATAGCGGAGCATCATGAATTGTGGTATGTGTTAAAGGGACCCACTGAGACTCTTTCGCCAGGGCACACGAAAACCTGGAGCCAGCCCTACCCCAACCCACAACTTTAGCCAAATAACCCCCAGTTTTCAATGCGTAACTATTATTATAAAGTAAATTAAGATTGACAAGCTTAAGTAATAAGAATTGATGTCGTTGGCATTGAAATTGGCACTGTAGGTGTGTTTACTGTCCTCCACTCCCTGCCGACTTTGCTACCCCATTGACTTGCATTGGGTTTTGTGTTTCAGTCGGACCTCCGACTTTTCCCGATAGTCGGCCGATTTTCACGAAACCCGACTCGACCCTCCCGGAGGCAAAGTCACTCATCTCTAGTAGCCAGTTGTTAGTGACGAATATTGTGGTTTGCATTGATCCGATATATATGGGATGCACATAACGCCTAACCTGACATCACTGAAAGGCCATTCTAACCCCTTCAACTTAATATTGATCTGATGGATAGTGCTATCCATGCCATGTTTCATTGCTATAGACAGATAAAATCGTGATAAGAAAGATGACGGCTACATCTATTAACTGGGACCTCAAGGGGTGAAGATGTCACAAAAGTTAGGGTTTTCATAACATTTTAACAGACCTAGTACATCCCACAACCAGCCCCATATGAGTTTACTAAGGGATGTATGAGGGTTTAACCTTGATCTAATAAAAAGCAGAATGTGGGTTTCTGTCTTTGTTCATTCTGGAAGACACAGTTTGCTGTGAGAGTGTTCCACTTTCCTAATCAAATTTCTTCCTCAATAAAGATATTAGTCATTACTGCATCATCAGGCTTAGCAATTTTCTGTCGTTATTCCTTTTTATTAATTAATTTGTTTACATTGTATTGTTTTGTTCCCATTTTGCATAATTGTTTTACATTTTTTTATAAACACTGCCTATATTTCTAGATTAAATATATAAAATATAATAGTTCTGTTCCTCTTGCTCTGTAAACTGCACCCCTGAAGTCATACGCTACCTTTAATGGATGTACTATTGGCCTGTATACACGATTGGTGGTGGCATCTAGTGGTGCTTTTTGTTACTGTAAAGTAGGCAAAAAGGAGACAATTGTAGTTTATCCACGCTGCTGGTGGGCACTGAAGATCCAAACGGAAGTACCATATTTTATAGATTATTAGACGCACTTTTTTCTCCAAAATATGGGGGAGAATTGGGGGTGCATCTTATAATGCGTATATACCTTACCGGTACCGTTGTTGCAGGTTGGGATGAAGGGGGTCTCCGGCAGTGCAGGGGGCTCTGCCGAAATTTTATGAAAGGTCAGTGCTGAAATCTCATCTCCTGAGATCTTGATGCCGAGATCTCCATCTGTGCATGTGCCACCCCCCGGCGGCCATTTTCCCAGAGTCCACTGCACAGGAAACCACGGAACTGTGGGGGGCTCTGGCCTTTCACTAAACGTCGGCAGAGCCCACTTGCACCGCTGCAGACTCCCACAGCACCGCTGGAGACCCCAGCAGCACCGCCGGGCACCCGCAGCACCAAACACCCCCGCAGCATCGGACACCTGTAGCGGCGCACTGCACATCGGACACCCCCTGCCTCCTCCAGTAGTGACCCTGGGACCCTGCTTCACAGCAGTCACCACCCCGGTAAGCAATAAAACGCAAGGATTACAAGAAGCACTACCATTTTATTAAAAAAAAAAAATTCCTATTTTTTTCCTCAAAATTTGGGGTGCGCCTTATAATCCAGAGTGTCTTATCATTCAAAAAATATGGTGTAATAATAAAGAATTTTTTTATTACAGGTTTTTCAGTCAACGCATTTCAAAGTCATTTCAGACTTCTTCAGCAGGACACAAACCGTGTATATCATATGGGTTCCCCTGTATTTTTGATAACCAGCAAGGCAAAACTTACAGCTGGGGGCTTCAGCAAGGCTGGTTATCACGAATAGAGGGGTCCCCACTCCGATTTTTTTAATCAAAAAAATAATTTAATAAAACAATGTGGGGTCCCACACATTTTTGACAACTGACCAAGCTAAAGCAGACAGCTGGGGGCTGGTATTTTCAGGCTGGTAAAGCACTTGGACATTGTCCTCCAGTCTTAAAATAGCAGCCACCCAGAAAAGGCGCATCTATTAGATGCATCAATTCTTGCGCTTTGTCCAGCTCTTCCCACTTTCCCTGTAGTGGTGGCAAGTGGGGTTCATATTTATGGGGTTTATGTCACCTTTGTATTGTCAGGTGACATCAAGCCCAAGGATTAGTAATGGAGAGGTGCCTATAAGACACCTATCCATTACTATCCTCTAGTTGAATGGTAAATAACACAGCCAGGCTAAAGTCTTTTATTTGAAATAAAACAAAACACACGTTTACTTTTTTATTTAAAAATAACAAACACAGTTATGCTCATCTGTCTCCTAATTCCATTGAATCCCTCATCTCCTGTAATAAAGCGAAAATAAAATATCCATATCTGGGGATAAATAGTTTTCAACCTGGACGGTGCCATGATGCGTTCATCCAGGCTGAGAACCACTGGGGAAAGAGCTGTTGTGAGTGTAGCATCAGTGAACAGCGGTGATGTCATTGAGGTTACTGCCGGTCACTGAGGCTGTGCTCCCAGCTGGGCAAATGAACTGCACTGACCTCGATGAGATTACCACTAGCACAGTTTCTGTTACTATAACTGCCGCTTGAAGTCTACACACATTTCCTTTGCCTGTTTTATACTGTAGCTATTCTGTACTGCTGTTGACAAGCACACTCCCTTCAGGGTATATAAACATGAAACAGTGCATGAGGTAGGGATAGTTTTTTAACTGGCTGGTTAGCAAGTAATTGCTCCTTCACTTTGAAAATAGCTAACCTGTTCTTTTTATCTAAATAAATATTTGAATTGCTTTATAATTAGCCATTGCATTTTGCTAGTCATGAGAATAGCACATCTGATGTGGATACTAAAAAAGGACTATCATTTTTACTCATAGTGAGAAGCTATTACTTTCTAACAGCACACATATTTCTCCCCCTAAATAAAAGGAACATTTTGAATGGCTTTTGAAAAAGCTATCGCTTTTTAATTTTTTAAATAACAAATCTTTCAATACTCCCAAGCATGGATATATTTTGCACCACCCCTTGTGAAAAAGCTGCAGCTTCTTTCACTTGCATCTCCTGTGTATAAACACTAGCAAGGTAACCATCTCCCTCAAGAAGAACAATTTTTGGACCATTATTACAATTTAAGAAGCCTAAAAAGATTTTTACTACAGTATTGTTAAGTGGGCTGTAGGTTACCCCAGACACAATTTTTTTACCCAGCCAAATATTTGGAGATCACTTGGACATTATTGAAGCTTCTTTGCAGAGAGTGGTCAATCGAAGCAAACCTGCACTTTCAATCACTAGTACAGAATATGGAGGCATACAAAACCGGTTGACAGAATGATTCCTGAGCATTAGCAAATTTGATTAAACTTGAATTTCTGAGTTTCTGCAGAAAGGAAGCAGCAACTAAAACAGTAAGGCCGGCGTCACACTGGCGACAGAATCGGACGTCTGCAATACGATGAAATATCGCATTGCAGTCTGCCCTATGTTGATCTATGGATCAGCTCCCAGTATCCGATTTTTAGTGGTCCGTTTTAATCGTCCGAGTGCAATCGCAGCATGCTGCGATTGTCACCGATTGTGGGTCGACTATCGCCAATGCAAGTCTATGGGAGCGATGAAAAATCGGATTACAAACGGACCGCACGTGTGACTTCCGATTAAATCGCACCACTATCCCAGGTGTCAGGAAATTGCATCAGGATAATTGCCAGGAAGGGCTCACATGCTAATTAGGCTACGAAAATTCAAACCCAAACAGGAAACCGCCTCCACGGAGTCCAGAACCATGGCCAGTCACATCAATGTTGAGATGTTGATCGTTCTGGTCCAGGAGAGACCAGAACTTTGGGACCAGCGGGATCAAAATTATTCAAACCGCTCGCGGAAGGACGCGGCTTGGCGGAGAATATGTGGACAGATGATTCCAGATTTTGGCGACAGGTCTATGGAGGACCAAGAACGCATTAGTAAGTAACGTCTTGAAACGCTTAAAATACTGCATTACTACTCAGTATGTACCAACAACAATGTGTTATAATGTCCCTGTACCCTTATATGTAAAACATAAATGTGGCCAAAAAAACACTTATGCCTGTTGAACCCCCAGTGCTATGTGAGTACTCCAAGCACATCTAATATTTAGCTCCTGTAATTTGAAAAAGAGACGCACTCCAACAATCTTTAAATGCAAGTGCAAAAAGTTTAAATTGAAAACAGCACAGCATCAACAAGGTGTAGAGGTAACGTTTCGACCCTGCAATGGGTCTTTCTCAAACCTTAAGGAAGATACCACAAAAGGAACAGAGGAGGCCACTGTGGGATATGAGAACTTTAAAAGGCTCCAGCCCATATATACGGGAATCCCACAGGGCAGGGACGAACTGAAGGTCCTGGTAGGATGAAGGCTCAGGTGCCGTCAGTGGTGGTGTGATATTTAGCTCCAACTGCAATGGTCGCCAAGTTTCAAGTTAAAAATGTGTGCCTATGCAATAAATGCCTAGATGAAGTACTTAATATTTGTCCCTTTTGTTAATCCCATCACTGTGTCACAAATAAATGCTCATTATTGTGACACATATGTCATAGAGCTTTGTATGTATGACCCTTGTAATATTAAGTTGCTATTTTATCTACATACAATATGTTGTGGTGTTCTGTACCCCTAACACGCCAAAAAAATATAATATTGCTGTTGTACGGTATTTATTTTTAAAATACATAACAAGGGCAGATAAGTATAATTTCTTATTTTATCCGTTACTTTTTCAGTCTCAGATGTTACAAGGCGCTGGCGCAGCTGTAGAGACTGCTACAGGCGAGAGAGACAGCTGAGGGGGCGCAGTGGGGCAGCAGCAACCAGTAAACGCAAATATGTCTATTATGATAGACTGAATTTCCTGGCTCCAGCTATGGATTTGCGACCGTAAGTTAATGTCTGTACAAAGTGTATTGCTATTTTTAAGAATAAATTGTAATACAATTTTTTTATTCTCTAGCACCGAGTCAAACCTTACTGAGAGAGACCCAGCTTCTGACTCTGAGGCAGTGATCGACCCCGTGGGGGATGTTGAGGAGGCTGGGCCGTCATCAGCAGCAAGTGCAGCAGCAGCATCACCACCACCACCACCACCACCAGCAGTGGAGTCAGAGAGCTTGCCTCTTGAGTCCCAAGACCCTCCCCTCAGCAGCAGCCCTGGTAGGCCCCTGGATGTGGCTTCGCCTCCTGCAGTTGTGGCACAGCGAGCCAGGCGTAGAAGAGAAGGAGTTGGTTCTGGCACAAGGAGGCAGGTGGACCGAGGAGTTCTGGACTATTTGTCCAGTGTAGCAAATGATGATGGGGAGGAGGGATTTTGCCGCAGTCTGGCCCGTTACCTCCGGGCTATTCCAAGACAGCACAGACTGCGGATCAGAAGCGGACTGCAGATTGTTTTGGATGCTGGAACAGCGCCTAATGATCCAAGCAACCTACTAGATTATCTAGAAAGATGGCTGGTTGGTCCGGAAAATGTCTTAAGGTTGTTTGGACCAAATCCATCACAATCTGCTTCAGCCTCTGATCCTTCTCCTCATCATCATCCTCCTCCTCCACCTCCTCCTTGTGTCCAACAGAACCCAACTCCTCCTCCTCATCCTACTGCAGCTCCTTCTTTATACGGAGCTCCCCAGCTCCAAGCCATGGGACAGAGTGCCCATTCACAATATGCCCACTCGACCATACCCAATGTTCAATGCTGGCCACAACATGGGTATGGTCGACATGGGCATTTTGGGGGCTACAGTGTAAGTGGGCAGTCATATTATGACTACCCACAACAGTTCCCAACCTTCCCTTACCCAAACCCACATACAGAGCCAGCAACAAGCAGACAGCAAACTACACAGTCAGCCACCACTCATGGTGACACAGTGGCTGGAGAGCAGTCAAGGTAGCCCTCACAATCTGGCCCTCCACCTTCACCACCCCACACCTACCACCAGTTATAGGTGTAATGTATTTTTGTTCTATTTGTTTTAAGTTATGAACATTATAGTTTGTTATAGTCCTTCAATTTTCTCAGAAAATATGTTTAAAATAATTTATGAGCCAGTTGTAATTGTTCATTATGTTTACAGCGACAAAACATGATCTACTACATAAAAAATTGTTTGTACTCGCATTAATTGTATGTGATTATTTAAATATGTAGCTGTTTAGTTAAATATGTTATGGTGTGCCTAACTTACACACAATATGACACAAAAACAAACACAACATATACAATTACGTGAGCATAAATATCTTTATGACACAGCAACATAGGCACACTACATGTGTAATAATGCCTCCTCTTGCCAGGCAGTAGCACCCTCAGGGGACACAAAATATTGAGTCAACACATCACGTACTTTTAGGCCTGAAGGGGGACGACGGGGATGGATGGGTGGTGACATAGGCAGACACATTCACAGAGGCTAACTCACCCACATGTTGTGAGGAGCATTCATGGATTCTACAAAAATTATGTAGGACCACACATGCTTTGAGGACCACATTAACATTCTGTTCACTGAGTTGAATTGCAGATTGAAGTACCCGCCATTTAGCACAAAGAATTCCAAATGTGCACTCCACCAGCCGCCGAGCACGTGACAGGCGACAATTAAATATTCTACGCCGATGGGTGAGATAACGACGGGGATATGGCCTCATTACATTACGGCTTAATTGAAATGCCTCATCCGCTACTATAACATAAGGCACACGTTCTGGAATAGAGTCTGTAAGTTGACTTGCTGGTGGTAGGTCCAGTTGGTTATTGCGTATCCGCCTACCCATTATGGAAGTATTCAAGACTCTTGAGTCTCCAGTCCTTCCATAGGCCCCAATGTCTACAATTATAAACATGTAGTTTGTGTCCACCAAGGCCAACAAAACTACTGAAAAATATTGTTTGTAATTGAAGAATTGGGAGCCTGAGTTAGGAGGTTTACGAACACGTATGTGCTTGCCGTCCAGGGCTCCTATACAGTGTGGAAACTGGCAATTTTCGGCAAAACCCTGTGCTATCCTCAACCAGTCACTCATTTTTGGCTCAGGCATCACGTCTTCATGTAGTCTGTTCCAAATTTCAACACAAGTTGACCGCACAATGCCTGAAATTGTTGATCGGCCTATTAAGAACTCTAAGTGCAGAGCAGCGTAGGACATGCCAGTAGAAAGGAACCTGTAACACACATAGAACATGGAGAAATCAGCACCAAAAACAACAAACACAGCATGCACAACACTTACAATGCTTGAGTTTGTTAGACCACACATGCTGGAAATTAGATTACAAGCCATGGCTTCTGTGGAATACACCAAAGGCAATAATTTAGATAGGTAAGCTTGAGAAATACATTACTCACATTATAACTTTCCAAGAAGTGTGCTCCAACACTTCCAAAGTGACTATGTCGAGGAAAACATCATCAACATATCGTTGCCACACATACCTTATTGTTAGGAGAAGGCGTTCCTCTGCAGAAATTGCTTTTCTCATCCTGGTGTCCTGAAATGTGATCCCAGGGCGCACAATGTCAAGCAACGCATCAAAGGTAGCTATGCTCATTCGACAATATTGGAAAAACTTATCTCCATGCCTACGCAGTGACAAATATAGCCGGTGAAAATGGCCTTTAGTTATCCTTCTTGTCAAAAGTGGATGTACCCACATTCTTCTGCGTCTTCTGGGATCTGCTATTACAGGATATGGCTCCCCAAAACGTCTGGATATAACCCAATGGAACAGCACACGCTCAGTGGGAGTAAATCTGAGTGTGTCGCTCATGTTTGGATAAAGCAGCTAGCAAGCACTAAGCACAAGGAACAAAATGACACCAGTGCAAAGGTGGGAGGGTCACACCTGTAGCAGAGCACTTAAATATAGCTCTGCCTGATGATTTAAATTAGTATCAGGCCTCAAAACCGTTATTGGTCCTTTTTGGTAAGCTGCAACAAAAAAACGGTGGTCGGATGAAAATCGGATGTTACAAGCTACACACACATGCGACTAAATCGCATCTTTGAAGGAAAATCGGATGCCAGGCAGATGTGTGATGTTTTCATTTTGTTCCGATAATCGATCGACTAAAACGGTCCGATTTTTTGTAGTTGTGTCTGACCCCGGCCTAAGGATGCAATTTTTATAATTACTATTTTATCTACAATGCTACGAACTTAATTTATGTTGTGAGTGGTGGGCCGACAGTCTAACTAAAAACTATACCCAAAAAAATATGGACAAAGAGCAAATATTAAATAAATTCAAATGTATAAATTTTATTATTTTGCAAAATTCACAAAAAACATGAAAACATAGTAAAATCAATGTAACAAGGGGAAAAAAACAAAACCTAGACACCACCAGTAGTAAGTAAGGTAAAGTAGACTATATGGCTAAATATATAAATGCATATATTCCTCAATATACATAGAAATGTTGTATCAGTGACAGATTGTATATACACTTATAAAAATATGTTGTCCTCAGAAAATAAAGTGCATAATACATTTATAATAATAATTAACTCCCATTAATGCTAAACAAAAAAAAATATATACACACTGACCTCAGTAAAATAAAGTGCATAGTGCAAGTTGGCATAAACCCATATATGGGTAGCTAAAGCTCATATTGGATATATAGGAAGATATAAATACATGGGGACAACATTATATACTCAAAAGCCAATCATATATAAACATGTGTGAATAAATGGTAATGGTATAAAAATACACAGCATTTATATTAAGCCAATCTTATGTGAACCCATATATGGGTAACTGGAGCTTGTATAGGAAAATACCAATGTATCTGGATAACACTATATAATCAGCATTAATATAAGGCCAATCAAACATAAACCCCTGTGGGTGAATGGCAATAGTGTATCACATGAAAAACACAGCATTTATAAAAAGCCAGTCATATGTAAACCCATGTGGGTAAATGGCAATAGTATGTTACATACAAGTATACAGCTCATAGGAGAACCAAATATACATAGTCTAACATCAGAAGACTTACTAGATGGTGGGCAGGAGAGCCCCGACGCGCATTTCGCTCAATGTATAGTCTGCTTTACCTTACTACTGGTGGTGTCTAGGTTTTGTCTTTTTCCCCTTGTTACATTGATTTTACTATGTTTTCATGTTTTTTGTGAATTTTGCAAAATAATAAAATTTATACATTTGAATTTATTTAATATTTGCTCTTTGTCCATATTTTTTTGGGTGTCTTATTGACATATATGGATGAGTAGTGGTAACTTAGCCTTTGTTGGGTTAATAACTCTAAAAACTATTAGCCTGTTTATTAAAAGTTTACAATAAAACTTGTGTTACATAGATACAAATGTTACTGATATTTGTTTTGGAAAATATAGAGAAAGGGATCTCATAAAGTACATTTTCACAGTACCCCCATGAGATTCTCAATGAAACTATGGACTTTAAAGACCTGATTCCTCAAGACAAATATTTTTCAATTTGTTCTTGATGAAGTAGCGTGGAAGATATAGAGACACCTGATTCACCATGAGGCGCCTTGCCAGAAATCAAATCAATTTCTGGGGTAAAGTACTCCACGGCTTGTCATGACTTATACAAGCTGTGGCATCAAGCCTCTGTTCTGAGCTCAACCTGCCCCAGCTCTGTTCACTTTGACAGAGCTGACTATAGAGTAAAAACGCCAAGAGTCACAATTTTTTTTCTTAACTCCATGTTACACAAAAAAAATTGTGACTTTTCAAGTCGATTTTTGCCAGAATTATGGCGCACTCGCTTTAATAGATTGGGGCCTATGTGTATTGTACTTACAAAAATTGCACCTTCTGTCTGAAGGCTTAAACGTAGAAATAAAATGGTTATGACTAGCCTTATTTCATTTTTGGGTGAAATTTAATTTTCTTGATGTGATGATGTTAGATATATTATTTTTCTTTTCTATGGCATGAGGTTAGTTTTCCAGCTGTATTACTGAAGGCTTTATTGATATTTATTTGAGAAATAATGTGCAAATTCACAACTTTTTGCTTATTGTGTTCAAAAGCTCTTTAAACTCTGTTAATATATAATCTCTGCATAAAATAAAATCAATATTACTGTAGAAAGACATTAGAGAAATTTTACTGTTTGAAAGTAAATGATTTACAAGTTATGTTTGTGATAATCTGTATGTAAGAAACTTGAAGGTATTAAGGAAACTCAAGAAATTGTCAATTCTGGCTGAACAACATTTCCAAGACTGAAGTTTGCCAATGTTCTGCCTACAGAAAGTCAAGGCTTTTTCATTTTTGTTTGGTTGGCTTTATAAGGCCAGTGAGTTTCTGGCCACTTCTAATGGGTTCTCTCTGACTTTTAATTAGAGAAAGCCGCGCTGTGCAGAAAGCAGCTGGCGGAGTCTTCTGTTTTAACCAAAAGTCAAACTAATTAAGATTCTTGGAGGGAAACATTTTCAATACAGCAGGCTTAATCATCCAGGCTTGTTAAAAGAATGAAGAGCTGAGTTCTGTTTGCGGACAAGGGGTAACCTTGGGAAAGTGAGACTTCAAATTCAGAATTGAGATGCTTTATTTTAGAACTCATACAAACCAGAAAGTAGCTTTAAATCAAACTAGCAAATGCTTGCACATGTAGACTTTATGTATTAGTACAATTGTGTGAAAAAGTGTTTGCCCCTTCCTGATTTCCTATTCTTTTGCATGTTTCTCACGTTTAAATGTTTCAGATCACTAAACATATTTAAATATTAGACAAAGATAATACAAGTAAACACAAAATGCAGTTTTTAAATGAAGGTCTTCATTATTATAGGAAAAAGAAATCCAAATTTACAGGACCCTGTATGAAAAAGTGATTGTCCTCTACCTAAACCTAATAACTGGTTGGTCCACCCTTAGTAACATCAACTGCAATCATGCATTTGTAATAACTGGCAATGAGTCTTTGACAATGCTTTGGAGGAAATTTGGCCCACTCATTTTTCCAGATATGTTGTAATTCAACCACGTTGAAGGGTTTCCGAGCACGAACCGCCTTATTAAGGTCATGCCATAGCATCTCAATTGGATTAAGGTCAGGACTTTGACTAGGACACTCCAAAGTATTAATTTAGTTTTTCTTAAGCCATTCTGAGGTGGACTTATGCCTGTGTTTTGAATAATTGTCCTACTGCATAACCAAAATGTGCTTCAGCTTGAGGTCACGAACAGTTGGCTGAACATTTACCTTCAGGATTTTTTGGTAGACAACAGAATTCATGATTACATTTACCAAAGCGTCTTCCAGGTCCTGAAACAGCAAAAGAGCCCCACACTATCACACTACCACTACAATATTTTACTGTAGGTATGTTCTTTTTGTGAAATGCTGTATTACTTCTACACCAGATGTAATGGGATATACACTTTCCAAAAAGTTAAACTTTGGTCTCTTCAGTCCACAGAGTATTCTCCAAAAAGTCTTGGGGATCATCAAGATGTTTTCTGGCAAAACTGAGATGATCCTTTATGTTCTTTTTGCTCAGCAGAGGATTTTGTCTTGGAACTCTACCATGCAGACCATTTTGGCCCAGTCTCTTTCTTAGGCTGGAGTCACACTTAGTGTATAAAAAAATCGGTCCGATTCGACGGCCGAGAATCGGACAAATGTTCCCCGAACAGTGATCCATGTGTAATCCATTTTCAATGCGAGGATGCAATTTCCGCACATCTAAGTATCCGTGTGACATCCGCATGGCATGTGTATGCCGTTATTTTCTCGCAGACTTGCAAAATGGACATTGAACTGATCCATGGCCTGAAATATTGGTCAAAATATATATATATATATATATATATATATATATATATATACACAGTACAGACCAAAAGTTTTGACACACCTTCTCATTCAAAGATTTTTCAGTATTTTCATGACTATGAAAGTAGTACATTCACACTAAAGGCATCAAAACTATGAATTAACACATGTGGAATTATATACTTAACAAAAAAGTGTGAAACAACTGAAAATATGTCTTATATTCTAGGTTCTTCAAATTAGCCACCTTTTGCTTTGATGACTGCTTTGCACACACTTGGCATTCTCTTAATGAGCTTCAAGAAGTAGTCACCGGAAATGGTTTTCACTTCACAGGTGTGCCCTGTCAGGTTTAATAAGTGTGATTTCTTGCCTTATAAATGGGGTTGGGACCATCAGTTGTGTTGTGCAGAAGTCTGGTGGATACACAGCTGATAGTCATACTGAATAGACTGTTAGAATGTGTATTATGGCAAGAAAAAAGCAGCTAACTAAAGAAAAACGAGTGGCCATCATTACTTTAAGAAATGAAGGTCAGTCAGTCCGAAAAGTTGGGAAAACTTTGAAAGTGTCCCCAAGTGCAGTTGCAAAAACCATCAATCGCTGCAAAGAATCTGGCTCACATGAGGACCGCCCCAGGAAAGGAAGACCAAGAGTCACCTCTGCTTCTGAGGATAAGTTTATCCGAGTCACCAGCCTCAGAAATCGCAGGTTAACAGCAGCTCAGGTTAGAGACCAGGTCAATGCCACACAGAGTTCTATCAGCAGACACATCTCTACAACAACTGTTAAGAGGAGACTTTGTGCAGCAGGCCTTCATGGTAAAATAGCTGCTAGTAAACCAATGCTAAGGACAGGCAACAAGCAGAAGACACTTGTTTGGGCTAAAGAACACAAGGACTGGACATTAGACCAATGGAAATCTGTGCTTTGTTCTGATGAGTCCAAATTTGAGATCTTTGGTCCCAACCTCATTTATAAGGCAAGAAATCACACTTATTAAACCTGACAGGGCACACCTGTGAAGTGAAAACCATTTCCGGTGATTACCTCTTGAAGCTCATCAAGAGAATGCCAAGATTGTGCAAAGCAGTAATCAAAGCAAAAGTTGGCTAATTTGAAGAACCTAGAATATAAGACATATTTTCAGTTGTTTCACACTTTTTTGTTAAATATATAATTCCACTTGTGTTATTTTATAGTTTTAATACCTTCAGTGTGAATGTACAATTTTCATAGTCATGAAAATACAGAAAAATCTTTGAATGAGAAGGTGTGTCCAAACTTTTGGTCTGTACTGTATATATATATATAATATATATATGTTTTGACCAATATTTCAGATCATGGATCAGTTAAATGTCCATTTTGCAAGTCTGCGAGAAAATAACGACATACGCATGCCATACGGATGCCATACGGATGTCACAAGGATACTTTAATGCGAGGAAATTGCATCCTCACAGTGCAAATGGATTACACACGGATCACTGTTCAGAGAACATTGGTGCGATTCTTGGCCATGAAAATCGGACTGATTTTTTATACGTTAAGTGTGACTCCAGTCTTACCGAAGAATAATGATCTTTTGTAGGTCTTGTACCACCTGTCAGATAACAGCTCCTATTTTTCACTTATGAAGCCCCTTAGTTCATTTACCTATGATAGAAATCCCCTTTTAGAGGATTGCATTGGACCTGAGGTGTCCCATTTTGACACGTACCTGATGCCCCGCGTGGATGAACTCATTGAGCAACTGGGGCCCGCAAGGTACATCACCACCCTCGACCTGACAAAGGGGTGCTGGCTGATCCCAATGTCCAAGAGTGCCAAGGAGAAGATGGCTTTCTCAACGCCGGATGGGTGTTTTCATTACACTAGAATGCCTTCGGACTGCATGGAGCCCCAGCTACCTTCCAGAGGGCGATGGATTGAATTCTGGCTCCACACAAGAAATATGCCACAGCCTACTTGGATAACATTGTCATTTTCAGCCCTGACTGGAGTTTGCACCTGCCAAAAGCTACGAGGCGATCCTCGATGCATTTAGGAAAGCGGGATTCACCGAAAATCCCAAAAAGTGTTCTAGGGAAGGAAGAGGCAATGTACTAAGGGTACATCGTCGGAAAGGCAAAATCAAACCCCAATTAAATAAAATAAAGGCAATTCAGGAGTGTCAACAACCCCTCTCCAAGAAGCAAGTGA
Organism: Oophaga sylvatica; assembly: GCA_033576555.1. Classification (NCBI taxonomy): domain Eukaryota; kingdom Metazoa; phylum Chordata; class Amphibia; order Anura; family Dendrobatidae; genus Oophaga; species Oophaga sylvatica. Next base: position 126,488,620 of record JARQOD010000009.1, on the reverse strand, counting down.
GGGCGTTTCTTGTGATTGTGGGGTATTATTCAGGAGTGTCTACAACCCCTCTCCAAGAAGCAAGTGTGGGCGTTTCTTGGGATTGTAGGTATTACTGGTGTTTTATCCTGAACTTTACCATGATTGCCACACTGTTAACAGATTCTCCTTGTGGGCGCCAAGTCAACTATGGTGAAATGGACTTCTAATACAGAGATGGAGTTTGAAGACCTCAAGCAGACTCTGTGCAAGCATCTGTGTTATGATTTGGTAGCTGAGGAGGACAGGAGCAAAAAACAGCCAAGGCAGCTGAACACCAGAGAGGTTGGGAACTAAAAGGTTGCAGACCCCTAAACTAACAGCACAACTAGAAAACAAATAATCATAGAATCAAAGAATCATAGAATGGTAGAGTTGGAAGGGACCTCCTGGGTCATCTGGTCCAACCCCCTGCTCAAAGCAGGATTCACTAACTCATCCCTGACAGATGTATGTCCAGCCTCTGTTTGAAGATTTCCATTGAAGAAGAACTCACCATCTCTCGTGGCAGCCTGTTGCACTGATTGATCACTCTGTCAAAAAGTTTTTTCTAATATCTAATCTGTCTCCTCCCATTCAGTTTCATCCCATTGCTTCTAGTCTTTCCATGTACAAATGAGAATAAAGATAATCCTTCTACAATGTGACAGCCCTTGAGATATTTGTATACAGCTATTAAGTCACCTCTCAGTCCTCTTTTTTGCAAGCTAAACATTACCAAATCCTGTAACGTTCCTCATAGGACATGGTTTGCAGACCGGTCACCATTCTGGTCGCTCTTCTCTGAACTTGCTCCGGTTTGTTGATGTCTTTTTTAAAATGTGGTGCCCAAAACTGGACACAGTATTTCAGATGAGGTCTGACCAAAATAAAGAGCTTTACATGAGACCAAAGTACTAAAAAATATAAATTTTATTGAACAAACATCATAAAAACATGGCATATACCACAAAACACAGAGAAAAAAGTGGGTGACCCAGGCACAAAACACTAGGCGGTTTTAAATCATTATGCACAATAAATGATGCAAGCCATATGCCTGCAAAAATGATTTCAACAAGTTACATAAAGAATATCATGAATACCTAAAAATGATTACAACAATTTGCAATAAACCTAAATAGGATCAAGGTAGAATCAAATATATGTATTTTTAAATGCAGGAGAAGGCCACATATATACAAGGAAAAAATACATATGACACATGCACAGACCGTAATGCAGAATCACATTACTGCAAGATAGAACATACATAGCCCATGGGAAAACCACCATGAAGCGCCAGGGGGAGGGGCTGCAAAAGTCAAATTAAACCGAAATGGGATAAAAGTAAAGTCAGGTATGTATGTTCATAGCTGCAGAGAATGATTCATACGTATCATAACAGCGCATATAGTGCATGCACACTAGTAGTATACAGATAAAAACACGCAAAGTGTAATGCAACAAATGAAGGCATAGTTACCAAAAAGTCAGAGCCCGGGAACCCACCACTCCCGACGCGCGTTTCGCAAGAAATGCTTCGTCCAGGGGTGCGAAAACGCGCGTCGGGTGTGGTGGGTTCCCCAGGCTCTGACTTTTTGAATGTTTTTATCTGTATACTACTAGTGTGCATGCACTATATGCACTGTTATGATACGTATGAATCATTCTCTGCGGCTATGAACATACATACCTGACTTTACTTTTATCCCATTTGGGTTTAATTTGACTTTTGCAGCCCCTCTCCCTGGCGCTTCATGGTGGTTTTCCCATGGGCTATGCATGTTCTATCTTGCAGTAATGTGATTCTGCATTACGATCTGTGCATGTGTCATATGTATTTTTTCCTTGTACATATGTGGCCATCTCCTGCATTTATAAATACAAATATTTGATTCTACCTTGATCCTATTTAGGTTTATTGCAAATTGTTGTAATAATTTTTAGGAATTCCTGATATTCTATATGTAACTTATTGAAATTATTTTTGCAGGCTCGCATCATTTATTGTGCATAATGATATAAAACCGCCTAGTGTTTTGTGCCTGGGTCACCCACCTTTTTCTCTGTGTTTTGTGGTATGTGCCATGTTTTTATGATGTTTGTTCAATAAAATTATATTTTTTAGTACTTTGGTCTCATGTAAAGCTTATATTGGTTTTCTATTTACTTTTTGCTTTATGACCCGTATATGGGATTTTTTTGTAGGTGTATTTAACAGCACAACTAGAAGCAGCCGTGGGACGTACATACGGTGACCTAGGCGCCTCGGCACAGCCGGAGAGAGTAGCTACACCTGAAGATAGAAACAGGAAAGCTAACAGCCCCGGAGTAGCGCCCCAAAGGAATAGGTAGCCCCCAAACATATAATGGCGGTTAGACAAGAAGAAACACAAACGCAGGCAGAAAATAGAGTGAGCAAACGCTGGGGCCAAATACTGCCTAGACAGGACAGGACAGAATACTATCTGCAACCCAGCAAAACCCTAGAAAAATTCCAACACTTCTGATTTCAAAAAATGCTGAGACCACACGATCTCGCCACCCACTAAATCAGATCTCTGGTGTGAACAAGCGGCTAACTCGCAGCCACTTAAATAGCAGGGACAGAGCAATTGAATAAATAAACAGTGGCTACTGAAAAACAGAGAGTAGCACAGGCCCCTGGAGGGGAACCCGACTAACCTCCCACAAAAGTGCAAACAAAAAATGGAAATAGCAAACACGATAGAAACAAGCAGCAAATAACTTATCTAAAAGTAGCAGACGAAAGGAAGACACCAGCTGACTTCCAAGTGGACCAGGAAACAACAATTGATCACCGGCGAGTATCATGGGAAGGCAGCTCACTTATATCAGCCCAGTCCGTCTCTCTTGAATGACAATCATCGCTCGCAGGTGATGGACTTCTACTATTCAACACTTGTTCAATACCCTCAGCAACCACCAGAGGGAGCCCCAACTCAGAAGTCATTTCCAACATGCTCACAACACATCTGGTCCTGGTCGCACCTGACTTTAATAAAGAATTCGTGGTCCAGACCGATGCTTCAGAAGTTGGGTTGGGGCCGTGCTGTCACAGGAAATAAATGGTGTAGAGCATCCCATCCTATACTTGAGCCGGATCTCTCTTCTTATGAGAAGAACTATGCCATAGTTGAGAAAGAGTGCTTCGCTGTTAAGTGGGCCGTATACACCTTGAAGTACTACCTGCTAGGCCGTAGGTTAAAGTTAGTATCAGACCATGCCCCTCTCCTATGATTGAGAGAGAAGGGTAAGAACGCTAGGGTGACTAGGTGGTTCTTAGCCTTTCAAGACTTCACTTTCTATGTAGAGCATAGGCCATGGAGGTTACATGGTAGTTAGGTGTCTGCAGGTGGAACCTGCAGAGAAAAGGACTCTGTTGCACTTTGTTTTGTTTCCTGTTAAGCCAGGAAATCTGTCCTTTTGTTTTTCTGAAACCTGCCTTGGTCTATGCTGACTTTAATAAACCAGCAGGTGTTTCACTAACTAAGTGTCCCTGTGTCTACCTGAAGAAGCAGCTAAAAGTGTCAACCCCTCACAGTTGCCTTATATACAAGTCATTATACAGTATAAAATGTTTCTTACCATTTCTTTTTCCTATAAACTCAAATTTCTCATCGATTTTGAGTATTTTATTGTCAGCCCTTAAAGTGGAGTAAAAGTGTGAAACCATTGTTCCCAGCAGGGATCTGGGAGTCAGAGAAGATTCCATTGGTCTTCCTCATGCTGTTTTCCTTCCATTCAGCACTTTTTCCATCCATTTCAACATTTTCACTGCCCCAAAGACTTACTTGTAGAGTCTGTTGGAAAAATGCTCAGCTTTCTCTTTGATTCTCATTATATTCGTTACTCGAAAAGATCAACCGAGCATTAGGAATTTTTTTGCTTCAAGTAATGAGCGTCTGAGCATTTTAGTGCATGCTCATCTCTAATTATATAACTTTACTTTCATGTTATGAGTAGTGTTGAGCGATACGATACTGCAAATATCGGGTATCGGCCGATATTAGCTGTATCGGGCTTTCGATTCCGAGTACCGATATTTTCGTCATATCGGATACCGGAATCGGATTTGTCACTGTCACTGTGAGTGTCCGTCGGTCGGGTCTGTCAGGAGTCAGCGGCACTTACCTGGCAGAAGATCTCTGGCGGTCACGTCCTGGACTGTTTGATGGCCGCCATTATCTTCTCCCTGGCAGTCACATGCAGTTTTTCGCGATAACTGCAGTGACTGCAGGGTAATCCCGGCCGTAAAGCAGTCCGATGACGTCACCGCCGGGGAAGCAGGTAATCAGCTGTGCTGCGCCGGGATGACAGGCTCTGCCTGTCATTCTGATGTAGCAGAGCTGGATCGTCGTGGGACACTCGTTACTATGGACTGCGTCGGACAGGTGGTATACTGCTGTTATTTTTTTTCATTTTTTTACAGGAGATCGATGGCGTCGCAGGATGAGACTGTAATAAAAGTAATGAAAACTGTGTTGTGTTTTTTATTAAATTAAAAAATTTTTTTATGAACATTCACCCGTCCAGGTACATCAACAATTTAACTATTTACATACAGGGACCCTGTCCGGGTTATTTAGAATTCTTTGGCAGGGGTGTTCCAGGTACCACCTGGTACTCTTCTGATGCTTGCCAAACATCCGAGACACCAAGGACCACCAGGACCTGATGACGTCGTGTGGCCTGTACAGTCAAGTCGTGACCCGCTATCTGTGTCTGTGTGGCCACCTCTTTCATCTCCTTCCGGGTCTGGAGCCCTATGTCCCGGACTGAACGAACCCCAGGGGGCCTAACAGGCGCCGGGTACGGGCCAGCTATAGTTATCATGTCCATAGCTGGGGCTGCTGAGGAGACCACTGAGGGAGGCTGGGGAGATTTACGGCGTGGGGTGGGCACTTGTGCAGAGGCCTGGATGTGGGAGGCTGAAGGCTCCGAGGGTCTCACAGGTTCCTGACACTCTGGGGAGTAGGGGTCGCACCTGGTAACATTTAGGGCGTACCATCCATTGTAACCCCAGTGTTGGGTGTAAGTCACCAAGTCTCCTGGCAACAGGTCCCTCCCCGGGTGTCCTTCTGGGAGGTGAGTCTCCACGTCCCGCCGGGTCACAAACACTTCTAAATAAAGTCCAGGCTCCTGGATGAAGCCCCAACCACCTTTCTATTTAAAGCTCCGTACTGCACCCTTACGCCGCGGCTCCCACAGGGTTCCTTTATCTTTTCTCATCCGGTCCTTATCTGCCCGGTCCTTCTCGATGTGACGTTGGCGAAGCTTCTGGGATTCGCGCTGCTCCCTTTGTCGCTCTGCTTCCCGCTCCCAACGTCTCCACTCTTCCTCCTGACGCCGGTTGTAATTCTCCTCCACCAGCATCTCCATGTCTCCACCATCAAACTGCAGCTTGCGATGTCCGGTTTGCGGCAGCTCTCCTGGCGCCCCCCAGTCCTGGCGGCGCTCACCTGCGGAGGAAGCAGCCGGCTCTGGAACAGATGACAGTCGGGGCTCTGGTACAGACAGGTAGACCTCTGGTGCCTGCGCGGCCTCCTCCATGAGGACGGGTGTCGCTTCTTCTGTCTCAGCGACGGGGGCAGACAGCGGGATCTGGGGTGCTGCCGGTGCAGAGTTTTTTGCAGGAACGGGTGCCTCCACTGCGACAACGTCAACCGGATCACATTGCAAGGGCTGGGATGCCCGCACAGACTCCTCTACTAGAACGGGTGCCTCACCTTCCGGTACAGACACTTCAGGTAAGAGGGATTGGCGCCGCTCCAAGTTTAGTTTTAGGGCACGCCAGCTGGCTTCCATCCTGGCGACCTCCTCCCGGTGCCGGGCCAGGCCTCTTAGGGTATCCTCCGCTTCTTGCAGCGTAGGAGGGTTTCCAGGCCGGGTGCCCAACGGTGGTTCCGTGGCGATCGGGTCGCTTCCATGGGGGGAGAGCTCTGACTGCTCCATCCCTTCACACTTCTGCTCGTGTCCATTAGCCATCTCTGCCAAGTCACATGTGTCATTAGCATCTGGAGAGGGCCCCTCTTTTGTAGTGAGGCGGGACCTTCGTGTTAGTTTCCGCACACTGAGGAGGATGAGGAGGCGGAACTGAAGAGCTGTGGGGCACGATCTTACATTGCAGTACCATTTAGAGTGGTCAGCCATCGTTTTTGCGCCACTGAGTGAGTGTACACCCACGAAGAGCACGCCTCTTCTTCTTCACCAGTGCCTCGTCGTGACGCAGATATGGCGGAAAAAATGGCAAATACATTCTCTGATGATTTTAGAAATTCTCAAGCACAAAACCAGTTCAATTCAGGCACACAGGACTCGCTTATAGCGAGCTACAGAATCCTGTTCGTGACGCCCAAGTTGAGTCGCACAGAGCCAGAGGTTTTGGGGGTACTCGGCACCGAGCCCGTCGACTTCTATGGGGTATGTCACGGCTTTACCCGGCAATTGAATCAGAGTCTATTTTACTATGTAGAAGTGTATAAACTATAAATATATGTATATATATATATATATATGTCACAATGACATGTATATATATATATATGTATTCTATGTGTGTATATTTTGTGTTTACAACAAAAGAAAGGGGGTTTTTTTGTTGCGATATTTTGTTCCCATAGACTTACATGGGACTTCCGGTATCGGAATCGGATATCGACGATATTTAGTGATATCGGCGATACCATTCCGATACGATATTTTAGATATCGAGCAGTATCGCTCAACACTAGTTATGAGTTAAAAAAGTGTTATCTGTAACTTAGTCTTGTAAACATTTTGGAAAATTAAAATCCTACTTTTCAAAGTAGGTGTATTCATCTATGATAAGCACTGTATGTAAAATGACTGCATGACTCTAAGTGTATTCTGTAGTGAGATGAGATAATTGCTTTATAACAAATCAAATGTGTTACAAATTTTCCTAAACTTTTAGGTTATCTTGAATCCAAGATGTTAAAGATTTGATTTTGACTAAAACCATCAAAATGACAGTCGGTTGGTAGTCACTTTGATGTTTTTTTTAAGGGCTGAAATGAATTTGTGCCTGAAAGAAATTTCAGGAGACATGTGTTAGGGCTGGCGGAACGCACAAAATAAATATAAATAATAAGTGCGTTCACATCCCGGGGTCCACCGTGCAGGCAGAGCCTGCTGCTAGTAGGATGGCGGTGTGGCGAACTCTGTTACTTCACAGAGTCGCAACTATAGACACTGTGGCCCTATATGGCGGTGTAAGCGAACTCTGTTACACCACAGAGTCGCTAAGGTAGAAACGCAGAAATATGGACTGTGTCCTGTTAACTCCACAGGTATGCACAGACAACTGCTGTGTGGACAGCAGTCCGTAGTAACGCAATCAGCAACGCAATCAGACAATCTCCTCACCGGAGAAGCCGGTATTCTAGGGGCTTATTTCAGCCGAGCCCTAACACATGCGTGAAAGATCACCCTGGCGCTAAGCACATAATGTGATTGATACTAGCGCATGGCGGCACGACCATGCCACCCATTTATAGTAGCAACTACAGGACCTGTCAGATAAGGACCAATAGGAAACTGCTCCAGAAAACAAGTGGTTTCAGGACCTTCCTGGCGGACCAATAGGAGCTGCTGCAGTACCTGAGCATGTGACCCCTGTTCTCCAATGAGAGATCTTACTCTGGGCATGCTCAGAAGGGGAAAGCAAGGACTTTGTCCTAAAGACGTCTGCTCGCCGCTAACCAGTACTGGCTACAATAGCAGAGCATGGAGGAGCAGCACTAATCCTCTGCACAATGTTAGACTGGGCGAGACGCTGGGACCGACGTCTAAGCTGAGCAGAGTCTACTGCGGTCGGAGATGGATGGGAGACCGCAGCAGGGACGGCTCGAGATTCCCCTTGTGCAGTAGCGGGAACTCGACCCTTAACATTACCCCCCCCTCCTAGGGACCCCCTTCTTTGGGCCTCGCTACGTTCAAAGGCAGCGACGAGCTGCGGAGCATGAATATGTTCGGCAGGCTCCCAGGACCTATCCTCAGGCCCATAACCCCTCCAATCCACCAAAAAAAATGTTTGCCCCGTACCACCTTGCACCCTACAATGGCGTTCACCTCGTAATCGTCCGTAGACGAACCCAATGTCCCGGCAGATGACTCAGGCAACCGGGAGATGACCACGGGGTTTAGAAGGGACACATGGAAGGTGTCGGAGATACCAAGGCGAGGCGGAAGGGCCAAACGGTAAACCACAGGGTTCACCTGCTCGAGAACCTTGAAGGGACCCTAATAGCAGGGTGCCAACTTAGTGGATTCCACCCGTAGCCTGATGTTTCGGGCGGAGAGCCACACTAGGTCGCCAGGAGCAAATGTCGGAGCGGGACGCCGATAGGCATCGGCAGAAGACCTCATCCTTTCCTTGGAAGCCTGAATGGCATCCTGGGTGCAGTCTCATATGTCCCGTGCCTCCACAGCCCAGTCTGCCACCCTGGAGTCGGCAAAAGCCACGGGCATGGGCACCGGTACCCGCGGATGCTGGCCATAATTTAAGAGGAATGGGGTCTGTCCGGTGGAGTCAGCCACAGCATTGTTTAGAGCGAACTCCGCCCACTGGAGCAAGGATGCCCAGTCATCCTGCCTGGCAGAGACAAAATATCGCAAGTATGTGATCAAGGTCTGGTTGGCCCTCTCTACCAACCCATTCGTCTCTGGATGATATTGTCACGCTGTCACTGCGTACAGGAGGTCAGGGTCCTATGCTGACCCTAAGCTGGGCCCTGACTAATCCCTCTACCTGGAGGTACTGTTAATGGTACAGAGGTCCAGGCCGCCAGCGTAACCCTACCTCCTGAGAATCCCTGAACCTCAGTAATCTAGTCCTGAGAAGGACCCCGATCACAACAGTAGGGGACAGGGTAGCAAATGCTTATACACAGTACTAGACGAACGAGACAGTACAAGGGGAAAACCGAAAACCACCTTGCATACAAAAACTCACACCACTATAACAGAGGGAACACAAACGGGTAAGGAGATAAATGATAAAGCGAGGAAGGGAAAAAACCACACCGAGTACACTTCTGTTGTGAATGGGCTTGAGATGAGTTCTGAGCAGAGGCTCCCTCTGGTGGTTACTAGCGGTACTGGACTGTCCAGTGTAGATTGTGAGGATTGGGAATCAGGTGTTACTGACTGGTCTTATATAAGGGAGTCGCCTTCCATCAGGGTTGCCGGTAATCAATTGTTCAGGTCTCAATCCTTGATTCCTGTTTCCTTTGTAGCCTGCTGTGTTGTGTCTGCATCTCCTGCTAACAGATAAGACATTTTCTTCTTTTTGTTTTTGTGCTTGATTTTTGCATTTTGTCCTGCACTTCTGTGGGGGCCTTCAGGGTCCCCTCCGGGGCTTTTGCCCTCTCAGTTTGGTTCAGCCACTGATGTTTGTACATTTGCTTTTTCCAGTTTTCTCAGTGGCTGCTGTTTTGATTTTGTTACACCAGAGAGCTAATTTAAGGTGGTAGAGGTCGTGTGATCTCAGGTGTTTTTGAAATTAGTAGAGTTGGTGCTTTTCAGGGTTTTTTGGGATTGCAGTAAGTGCCCTTCCTATCCTTTTCTATTTAGGTAGTTTGGGCCCCAACGTTTGCTCATACTATTTTCTGTCTGTGTCAGTATTTCTTCTTGTCTAACCGCCATTACTTGTTTGGGGGCTTTCTATGCTCTTTGGGGATCTGCTCCGGGGCAGATAGCTTTCCTCTTTCTACCTTTAGGTGTAGTTAGTTTCTCAGGCTGTGACGAGGCGTCTAGGACCAACGTAGGAACGCTCCACGGCTGCCTCTAGTTGTGGTGGTTAGTCAGGGTACTGCAATCTCATAGATTCCAACTGCTCTGGTGTATTGCCTTTTTTACCTGCACTCCTCAGCTACCGAAACATAACAGTATCACCGGCCATAAAAATTGAAAATTGTATGGTACTCACAGAAGGGAAAAATATTGTGAAAGAAAAAAGGTTGTCAGAGTTGTCAGAGATATTTTTCTGTTTGTTGCATTTTTTTTTTTCCCTCTGTATGTCTGGGTGCTGGGGAGGATTTTTTCTCTCAATGGAGTTTTCACAGTTGTCTGGCCGTGTGGATCAGCTTGCCACCGAGGTTCGGAGTATTGCTGCCTATCTTGCTGGGTTGCCTGTTGTGGAACCTAGGATTCCCATGCCAGATTTGTTTTTAGGGGATCGAGCTAAGTTTTTGGATTTCAAAAATAACTGTAAATTGTTTTTTGCCTTAAAATCTAAGTCCTCAGGGAACGCAGCGCAGCAGGTTCAAATTGTCATCTCTCTCCTGCGCGGCGATCCTCAGGATTGGGCTTTTTCCCTGACACCTGGGGATCCTGTTTTGAGTGATGTTGATGCATTTTTTCAGGCTTTGGGGTTATTGTACGATGAGCCTAATGTTACTGATCAAGCTGAAAAAGCCTTGTTGGTAGAGTTGAGCGATACTTTCCGATACCCCTAAGTATCGGAATCGGAATGGTATCGCCGATACCATTAAAATATCGGCGATACCCGATACCGATACCGGAAGTCCAATGTAAGTCTATGGGAACAAAATATCAGAACTAAAAAAAACCCATTCTTTCCTTGTAAACACTAAATATACACACATAGAATACATATATATATATATATATATATATATATATACATGTCATTGTGACATATATATATACATATATGTATAGTTTATACACTTCTACATAGTAAAATATCCTCTGATTCAATTGCCGGGTAAAGCCGGCTTCAGTGAAAAGACAGAAGCACCCGACATGAAATGACACTTGGTGTACATAGGGTTAACCATGTCTTTTCATGTCGTTTGCTATCTGATTTGCACAAACAATTAAATCAGTCTATGTTTGCAAAATTTCACACCTGTAGGGGTTAATTAAAGGTGTAAATTCGTTGTAAAAAAAACGGACTTTTTTGCTACGAATTTACACCTTTAATTAACCCCTACAGGTGTGAAATTTTGCACACATAGACTGATTTAATTGTTTGTGCAAATCAGATAGCAAAGGACATGAAAAGAAATGGTTAACCCTATGTACACCAAGTGTCATTTCATGTCGGGTCACCCGACATGAAATGACACTTGGTGTACATAGGGTTAACCATTTCTTTTCATGTCCTTTGCTATCTGATTTGCACAAACAATTAAATCAGTCTATGTGTGCAAAATTTCACACCTGTAGGGGTTAATTAAAGGTGTAAATTCGTTGTAAAAAAAAACAGACTTTTTTGCTACGAATTTACACCTTTAATTAACCCCTACAGGTGTGAAATTTTGCACACATAGACTGATGTAATTGTTTGTGCAAATCAGATAGCAAAGGACATGAAAAGACATGGTTAACCCTATGTACACCAAATGTCATTTCATGTCGGGTTCTGCATTTTCACAAAAGCCGGCAATTGAATTAGCGGCTATTATACTATGTAGAAGTGTATGAACTATAAATATATATATATATGTGTCACAAACTCAATGACATGTATATATATATATGAGGTGTAAAATTGCTGAAAAAAAATGCGTGGGCTCCCGCCCTATTTTCGCAACCAGACAGACAAAGCCAGTGAGTGGGGGCAGATAATAATAGCCCAGAGAGGGACCATTATTTTTGGCCCCCCCCGGCTACTAACATCTGCCCCAGACACCCCAGAAAGGGCAAATCTCTAATTAGATTTGCCCTTTCTGGCACTTTGCCCGTCTATTCCCATTGCCCTGTAGAGGTGGTGAATGGGTTAATAAGGGGTTAAAATGACCTTGCAATTGAAAGGTCACTTTAAGCCAGGTTAATAATTGAGAGCTGTCAATTAGACAACTATCAATTATTAATCCTATTGTATGAAAGAAAAATCAAACACACACACTTTAATAAAAAAGAAGTTTAATGAAATAATCACACAGTTTTTGACCATATTTTATTTACCTGCTAAAACCATTTCCTGTAATAAAAATAAAATAATAAAGCAAAATTATTCTTACCAATCCGATGCACAGTCAGGTCCCACGGTGTAATCCTTCAGAAAGGGTTAATGTTTACTGCAGGGACCCCAGCTAATGCTGCAGCCTCACAGTAAACCCCCAAATGAATGAGTTCCTCTCCTGGCTGACAGGAGAGGAAGTGGAAAGCTTAATTGATTGCTTTCCACTTTCACTTCAGGTCAGCCAGGGACACCATCAGTGACATCAGAGGGAACTGATTAACAAAAATAGGGGTTCCCTTCGAAAAAAAAATGGCGTGGGGTCCCCCCTATTTTTGTTAACCAGCCAGATGAAGCAGATCGCTGAGGCCTGGATTTTCAGGCTGTTAAGGAGCCAAGATCCATGGACCTTGCCAGCCTGATAATACCAGGCCACAGCAGTCTGCATATCTTGGCTGATTAACAAAAATAGGGGATCCCCTCGAAAAAAATTGGCGTGGGGTCCCCCCTATTTTTGTTAACCAGCCAGATGAAGCAGACCGCTGAGGCCTGGTTTTTCAGGCTGGTAAGGATCCAATATCCATGGACCTTGCAAGCCTGATAATACCAGGCCACAGCAGTCTGCTTAGCTTGGCTGGTTAACAAAAATAGGGAATCCCCTCGAAAAAAAAACGGCGTGGGGATCCCCCTATTTTTGTTAACCAGCCAAGTAAAATGCAGACTGCTGCGGCCTGGTATTAAAAGACTGTCAAGGCCCATGGATTTTGGCCCTCAACAGCCTGATAATACCAGGATACAGCAGCCCCACATTTGGCGCATCAAAAGATGTGCCAATTGTGGCACTTTACACAGCTCTTCCCACTTGCCCTGTAGCGGTGGCAAGCGGGGTAATAAGGGGTTATTGTCACCGTTGATTGCACGGTGACAATAAGCCTGGTTAATAATGGAGAGGCGTCAATAAGACACCGATCCATTATTAATCCCAAAGTTATTAAATGTTTAAAAAAAAGACACAGCAAGAAAAAAGTCTTTTAATGAAATAAAAGAGACAACACAGTTTTCATTTTTTTTATTACTCTCTCATTCCTGCGACGCCATCGATCTCCTGTAAAAAAATAAAAAAAACAAACCAACAGTATACCACCTGTCTGACGCAGTCCATAGTAACGATTGTCCCACGACGATCCAGCTCTGCTACATCGGAATGACAGGCAGAGCCTGTCATCCCGGCGCAGCACAGCTGCTTACCAGCTTCCCCGGCGGTGACGTCATCGGACTGCTTTACGGCCGCGATTACCCAGCAGTCACTGCAGTTATCGCGAGATACTGCATGTGACCGCCGGGGAGAAGAGGATGGCGGCCATTAAGCAGCCCGGGATGTGACCGCCGGAGATCTTCTGCCGGGTAAGTGCCGCTGACTCCTGACAGACCCGACCGACGGACACTGACAGTGACAGTGACAATTCCGATTCCGGTATTCGATAAGACGAAAATATCGGAACTCGAGATCGGAATTCCGATACAGCCAATATCGGCCGATACCCGATACTTGCAGTATCGTATCGCTCAACACTACTTGTTGGCATTAAATCAGGGGCTTGATGACGCTGAGTTATACTGTCAGAGATTCCGTAGGTGGGCAGTCCTGACCAAATGGAATGACGACGCTTTGGCAGCCCTTTTTCGGAAGGGTCTGTCAGATAAAGTAAAAGATGTTATGGTGGGATTCCCTGTCCCCTCTGGTCTCAATGATTCTATGTCATTAGCGATTCAAATTGACAGACGTTTGCGTGAGCGGAGAGGTATGCGTGGAATAGTGTTGCCTGGTGAACCTGCTTCTGAATCCCTGCAGTGTGATAGAGTGGTTTCTGGGGCACAGCGTCATGAGTTTCGAAAGCGCAATGGGTTATGTTTCTACTGTGGTAATGCCTCTCATGCTATTTCAGTCTGCCCTAAGCGGGGAAGACGTTTTGCACGCTCAGTTGTCTTGGGTAGTGTTCAGACTAAGTTTTTATTAACTGTTACCCTGATGTGCTCTCTGTCCTCATTTTCTGCTCAGGCTTTCGTTGATTCGGGAGCAGCTATTAACCTGATGGATTTTGATTTTGCTAAACGATGTGGGTTTCCCTTGATACCCTACGGAAGTCTATTCCCCTACTGGGGATCGATTCTACCCCTTTGGCTGAGAATAAACCTCAGTTCTCTACTCAGGTGATAATGAGGGTTGAACCTGATCATCAGGAGAGCTGCAAATTTTTGGTTCTGTATAATCTGCATGACATTATCGTACTGGGTTTCCCTTGGTTACAGTCTCATAATCCTGTTTTGGATTGGAAATCTGTGTCTGTAACCAGTTGGGGCTGCCAATGTGTTAATACCAACACTCCTGTTTTTTCTGCCTCCCCCCAGGCTCAGGATGTTCCTGACTTTTTGATTGATTTTTCTGAAGTGTTTAGCGAAAGTAAATCTGCATTCTTGCCTCCCCATAGGAGCTATGACTGCGCTATTGAATTAGTGCCTGGTAGTAAATTCCCTAAAGGTCGCCTTTTTAACTTGTCTGTACCTGAACATGACGCTATGTGGTCTTATATCAAGGAGTCATTGGAGAAGGGTCATATCAGACCATCCTCTTCACCCTTAGGTGCCGGTTTTTTCTTTGTGGCCAAAAAGGATGGTTCATTAAGGCCGTGTATTGATTATCGTCTTTTGAACAATATTACTGTGAAATATCAATATCCGTTACCCTTGATTTCTGACCTGTTTTCCAGGGTGAAAAACGCTACTTGGTTTACCAAGCTTGACCTCAGGAGGGCATATAACCTTATTCGCATTAAGCATGGGGATGAATGGAAGACGGCATTTAATACCCCTGAGGGGCATTTTGAGTACCTTGTGATGCCCTTTGGGCTCACTAATGCTCCTTCTGTCTTCCAGTCCTTCATGAATGACATTTTCAGGGATTTTGTGGATAAATTTCTGATTGTTTATTTGGATGATATCTTGATTTTTTCCAATGACTGGGACTCTCATGTGAAACATGTTCGAACTGTATTCCAGATTTTGAGAGAAAATGCTCTGTATGTGAAGGGATCAAAGTGTCTTTTTGGAGTACAGAGGATCTCATTTCTGGGATTCATTTTGTCCCCATCTGTTATTGAAATGGACCCGGTCAAGGTTCAGGCCATCTGTGATTGGGTCCAACCTACTTCATTAAAGGCTCTTCAAAGATTTTTGGGTTTTGCCAATTTTTATCGTAAATTTATTGGTAATTTCTCGGTTATTGTTAAACCATTAACTGATTTGACCAAAAAGGGTTCTGATGTGGTGAATTGGCCTCCTGAGGCAGTCTCTGCATTTCAGGAACTTAAGCAGAGATTCACTTCTGCTCCTGTTCTACGGCAGCCTGATGTTTCTCTGCCATTTCAGGTGGAGGTTGATGCCTCTGAAATTGGGGCAGGTGCCGTTTTGTCCCAAAGAGATCCAGAGACCTCTAAAAGTAACCCTTGTGCCTTTTTCTCTCGAAATTTTTCTCCTACTGAACGTAATTATGACGTGGGTAATCGGGAGTTATTGGCCATGAAGTGGGCTTTTGAAGAGTGGAGACATTGGCTGGAGGGAGCCAAACATCAGGTGGTGGTCCTTACGGACCATAAGAATCTGGTTTATCTGGAATCTGCCAAGCGACTTAATCCTAGACAGGCCAGGTGGGCCTTGTTTTTCACACGTTTTAAATTTTGTGGTTTCCTTTCTTCCTGGCACTAAGAATGTTAAGGCGGATGCCCTCTCGAGGAGTTTCCTTGCGGACTCTCCTGAGTTATCTGATCCTTCTGTTATTTTGAAAGAGGGTGTAGTTCTTTCCGCCATCTCGCCAAATTTGAACTGGCTCTGGAGGGGTGTCAGGAGGAAAGGCCCGAGCGCTGCCCTGTTGGGAAATTGTTTGTCCCGGACCAGTGGAAAAAGAGTGTGATGTCTGAGATTCATTGTTCCGCGTTGGCCGGTCATCCCGGAATTTTTGGTACCAGAGACTTGGTTAGTCGGTCCTTTTGGTGGCCTACCTTGTCTCGTGATGTCAGGGAATTTGTGCAGTCCTGCGGGACTTGCTCTCGCTCCAAGCCTTGCTCTCGCTCTAGTGGTTTGTTGATGCCATTGCCTGTGCCCAAGAGACCATGGACCCATATCTCTATGGATTTCATTTCCGACCTCCCTGTTTCTCAGAGAATGACCGTTATCTGGGTGATTTGTGATAGGTTTTCCAAGATGATACATCTTGTGCCATTACCTAAGTTGCCTTCCTCCTCTGAATTGGTACCTTTGTTCCTTCAGCACGTGGTTCGTTTACACGGCATTCCTGAGAACATTGTGTCTGACAGAGGAGTCCAGTTTGTTTCCAGATTTTGGAGGACCTTTTGTTCTAAAATTGGTGTTCAATTGTCTTTCTCCTCGGCGTTTCATTCTCAGACCAATGGTCAAACTGAGAGAACAAACCAGACATTGGAGACTTATCTAAGATGCTTTGTGTCTGCTGATCAGGATGACTGGGTCTCTTTTTTGCCTTTGGCTGAGTTTGCTCTTAATAATAGGGCTAGCGCTGCCACTTTGATGTCTCCATTTTTCTGTAATTCTGGATTTCACCCTCGATTTTCTTCAGGACAGACGGAGGCTTCTGTCTGTCCAGGTGTTGACTCTGTTGTGGAGCGTATGCAACAGATTTGGGACCAGGTAGTGGAGAGGTTGTCCCTCTCTCAGGAGAGGGCCCAGCGGTTTGCTAACCGGCATAGGACTGATGGTCCTCGGTTTAAAGTGGGGGACTTGGTCTGGTTGTCCTCAAAAAATATTCCTATGAGAGTGGCATCTCCTAAATTTAAGCCTAGGTTCATTGGACCTTATAAGATCATGGAGATTCTTAATCCTGTTTCTTTTCGTTTGCTTCTTCCAGGGACATTTAAGATCCATAACGTGTTCCACAAGTCCTTGTTGAAGAGGTTTGTTGAGCCAGTAGTTCCTACTGCTGTGCCTCCTGACCCTGTTCTGGTTGAGGGCAATCTGGAGTTTGTGGTTGAGAAAATATTGAATTCTCGTTTTTCTAGACGGAAACTCCAGTATTTGGTTAAGTGGAGAGGTTATGGTCAGGAGGACAATTCTTGGGTGTTTGCTTCGGACATCCATGCTAGGAGACTCATCCGTGCGTATCAAAGAACTCATCCTGACCGACCTGGTTGCTCAAATGAGGGTTCAGTGACCCCTCCTCAAGGAGGGGGTACTGTTGTGAATGGGCTTGAGATGAGTTCTGAGCAGAGGCTCCCTCTGGTGGTTACTAGCGGTACTGGACTGTCCAGTGAAGATTGTGAGGATTGGGAATCAGGTGTTACTGACTGGTCTTATATAAGGGAGTCGCCTTTCCATCAGGGTTGCCGGTAATCAATTGTTCTGGTCTCAATCCTTGATTCCTGTTTCCTTTGTAGCCTGCTGTGTTGTGTCTGCATCTCCTGCTAACAGATAAGACATTTTCTTCTTTTTGTTTTTGTGCTTGATTTTTGCATTTTGTCCTGCACTTCTGTGGGGGCCTTCAGGGTCCCCTCCGGGGGCTTTTGCCCTCTCAGTTTGGTTCAGCCACTGATGTTTGTACATTTGCTTTTTCCAGTTTTCTCAGTGGCTGCTGTTTTGATTTTGTTACACCAGAGAGCTAATTTAGGTGGTAGAGGTCGTGTGATCTCAGGTGTTTTTGAAATTAGTAGAGTTGGTGCTTTTCAGGGTTTTTTGGGATTGCAGTAAGTGCCCTTCCTATCCTTTTCTATTTAGGTAGTTTGGGCCCCAACGTTTGCTCATACTATTTTCTGTCTGTGTCAGTATTTCTTCTTGTCTAACCGCCATTACTTGTTTGGGGGCTTTCTATGCTCTTTGGGGATCTGCTCCGGGGCAGATAGCTTTCCTCTTTCTACCTTTAGGTGTAGTTAGTTTCTCAGGCTGTGACGAGGCGTCTAGGACCAACGTAGGAACGCTCCACGGCTGCCTCTAGTTGTGGTGGTTAGTCAGGGTACTGCAATCTCATAGATTCCAACTGCTCTGGTGTATTGCCTTTTTTACCTGCACTCCTCAGCTACCGAAACATAACACACTTCGCTCCAAACTCTTCAATACCACGATCCGCTCTAATGGTCTGTATGAAATGCTTTCACCGACAACTACCCTATCAGACCGGCAGGTATTTGAAGGAGTCCCAATACTGCAGAATTAACTGCAGCTGGGTGAGGCTGGGCCTCGTCTAGCACAGAGAGAGAGAATTAACTCCCTCACTGCCGAAAAACACCATGCACCAAAAACTCAGCTGCGAGAAGTCAGGCTGTGCAATCGCGACGATCTTCGTGGCGACACACCCGTGACAGTACCCCCCCTTCTATGAGGGGCCTCCGGACCCTCAGGGCCAGGTTTATCCGGGTGAGTCGTGTGGAAGGCCCGAATTAATCGGTCTGCGTTAATATCCGAAGCAGAAACCCACATCCTCTCCTCAGGACCATACCCCTTCCAATGAACCAGGTACTGAAGGGACCGGCGATTAAAACGTGAATCGACGACTTTCGATACCTGAAACTCCAAGTTACCATTGACCACCACTGGAGGAGGAGGTAAAGGTGACGGTATCACCGGTGCCACATACCTCTTAAGCAAAGATCTGTGGAACACGTTGTGAATTTTAAACGTAGGGGGGAGGTCAAGACGGAATGCCACCGGATTAATTATAGAACTGATCCTGTATGGCCCGATGAACCTGGGACCCAGTTTCCAGGAGGGAACCTTAAGTTTTATATTCTTGGTAGACAACCATACCCGATCGTTCACACTTAGGTCCGGACCAGACACTCTCCTCCTATCAGCCATACGTTTGTATCAGTTCCCCATAGTACTCAGATTATTCAGCACCCCTCTCCACACTGAGGCGAGTGATGACGAAAATCGTTCCTCCTCAGGAACCCCTGAAGAGCCCCCCCTACTGAAAGTACAAAACTGGTGGTGAAAACCATATGCCCCAAAAAACGGGGACTTACCAGTGGACTCGCTCCGCCTATTATTAA
Source organism: Oophaga sylvatica (assembly GCA_033576555.1). Taxonomy (NCBI): domain Eukaryota; kingdom Metazoa; phylum Chordata; class Amphibia; order Anura; family Dendrobatidae; genus Oophaga; species Oophaga sylvatica. Next base: position 126,469,576 of record JARQOD010000009.1, on the reverse strand, counting down.
GAGCAAACTCCGCCAGAGGCAAGAAAGAAGCCCAGTCCTCCTGGTTCTCTGACACAAAACACCGAGATATGTCTCCAAGCTCTGGTTCAGACCGTCTGACCATTGGTCTGAGGATGAAAAGCCGATGAAAACGACAAATGCATCCCCCGCCGTGTACAAAATGCCTTCCAGAATTTGGACACAAACTGAGACCCTCGATCCGACACCACATCAGAGGGTACCCCGTGAAGCCTCACAATCTCCTCAATGAACACCTGCGCAAGAGTTTTAGCATTAGGAAGAGCAGGAAGAGCGATAAAATGTGCCATCTTGCTGAACCTGTCCACTACAACGAGTATGACCGTTTTAACCGAAGACGGCGGGAGGTCCGTAATAAAGTCCATAGACAGATGAGTCCAAGGATGCTCCGGGATCTTCAAAGGTAAGAGGGCCCCAGACGGACGGGTATGTGGGGTCTTAGAGCGCGCACAAACCCCACAGGACGCAACAAAAGTTACCACCTCCCTATGTAAGTTAGGCCAACAAAACCGACGCGAGAGGAGATCCACAGTTGCTTTACTCCCTGGGTGTCCTGCCAAAGCTGAGTTATGGTGTGCCTCGATCACCTTTTGTCGCAACTGATCTGGAACAAACAGTCTCCCTGGAGGTCCAACAGGGGCGTCCCCTGAGCCTCCAATACCTCCTCCTCAAGCTCAGAGCATACTGCTGACACCACCACCCCCTCCTGAAGGATAGGAACCGGGTCATCCGTATTCCCGGCCCCAGGGAAACTACGAGATAAGGCATTCGCCTTTACATTTTTTGACCCCGGACGATATGTGACGACAAAATTAAACCTGGTAAAAAACAACGACCACCTAGCTTGTCTGGGATTCAGACGTTTTGCGGACTCAAGATATAGCAGGTTCTTGTGATAGGTGATGACGGTGACCGGATGAACTGCCCCCTCCAAAAAATGGCGCCACTCCTCAAAAGCTAACTTAATGGCCAAGAGTTCCCTATTGCCGACATCGTAATTCCTCTCAGCGGACGACAATTTTTTAGAGAAAAAAGCGCACGGATGCCACTTACCAGGGGACGAACCTTGTGATAATACTGCTCCCACCCCTACCTCAGAAGCGTCTACCTCTACAATGAACGGCTGTGACACATCAGGTTGAATGAGTATGGCTGCCAAAGCAAAACATTTTTTCAAGGAGGAGAATGCTTGACAAGCCTTGTCAGACCACCTAGAAAAATCCGTCCCTTTTTTTGTCATGTCTGTGAGAGGTTTAACCATGGACGAGAAATTACGAATGAACTTCCGGTAATAATTAGCAAACCCCAGGAAACGTTGTAGTGCCTTAAGATTCTCTGGCAGATCCCACTCAAGAACTGCCCGCACCTTCCCAGGGTCCATACGAAAACCGGATGCTGACACCAGGAAGCCTAAAAACTGGAGTTCCTGTACGGCGAACACACACTTTTCCCATTTGGCGTACAGTTTATTATCCCGCAAGATCTGTAACACCTGCCTAACATGCTCCTGATGAGACACAAGATCTGGCGAGTAAATTAAGATATCATCCAGATATATGACAACAAACTGTCCCACCAGGCAGCGAAAAATGTCATTAACAAAGTGTTGGAACACCACCGGAGCATTAGTCAGACCGAATGGCATGACAAGGTTCTCATAATGCCCCTCCGGAGTGTTAAACGCCGTCTTCCACTCATCCCCCTCCTTCATCCTTATCAGATTGTACGCCCCCCTGAGATCCAACTTAGAGAACCATTTGGCGCCCATGATCTGATTGAAGAGATCGGGGATAAGTGGGAGTGGATACGGATCTCGGACCGTAATCCGATTAAGTTCACGGAAATCCAGGCAAGGGCGTAGGCCTCCATCTTTCTTCTTCACAAAGAAGAACCCCGCGGCCACCGGGGAAGATGAAGGTCTAATATGCCCCTTAGCCAAACTCTCTGAAATATAATCCTTCATGGCCTGCATCTCAGGACCAGATAGGTTATACAACCTAGATTTAGGTAACTTGGCCCCAGGGAGCAGTTTTACAGAACAGTCATACACGCGATGAGGAGGTAGTTCCTGACACCCTTTCTCCGAGAATACATCCTCAAAATCCGCCAGAAATGGAGGTAAGACTCTAGGAGCAACCGCACCGATGACCGTATTCATGTAGTTTTTATTACAGAATTCACTCCATTGGCTTATCTCTCTGGATTGCCAATTAATAACCGGGTTATGCTTAGTTAACCAAGGAAGGCCCAACACTATAGGAGTGGGAAGACCCTCCAACACGTAACAAGACAACAGTTCTTTATGTATCGCCCCCACTTGAAGATTTACGTTATGCACTGCTTGCAAAAAACTTCCCTGACCGAGAGGCCTGGCGTCGATCGAGAATATGGGGATGGGTTTAGCCAACACACTCAATCGCATACCTTGAACCCGGGCAAACCGAGCGTCCACCAGATTAGTCCTGGCCCCACTATCCAGAAGAACAGATATCCTCTCAGTTCTCGTACCCACCACCACCTCCGCCGGTACGAGAAACTGAGACGAACCTAGGGACGAAATACCTACTCCCAGATTGCCGTCCACCACACAACCCGGGATCAATAGTTTTCCGACGACCCTTTACTCTGCAAAGGACGGGATGGACACCCCCCAATAAAATGTCCCTTTCTACCGCAGAAGAAACACCTTCCTGTCTTGTGGCGCACCGCCGGTCCCCTCCCCCGAAATGATGTCCCTCCTAACTGCATAGGCTCCTCTGGACTGACCAGGGGAACCTCCATATAAGGGGCCCTTGTAGAAGGTGGAGTCATCACAGGGGGCGGAGTTACCCCGCACCTCTCCCGAAGCCGTCTGTCAATACGAATAGCAAGGGCCATAGCGGCTTCCAGTGACGCGGGAGGGTCATACTGTGCCAATACATCCTTTAATTTGTCAGATAAACCTTGACAAAACTGGCTCCTAAGAGCCGGGTCATTCCACTGGGTGTACGTGGCCCACCTATGGAACTCCGAACAGAATTCCTCCGCCGGACGATCTCCCTGCTGGATCCTACGTAACTTAGATTCAGCAAGGGAGATCCGATCCGGGTCATCATATACGAGACCCAGAGCTGCGAAAAACCTATCCACTGACTGGAGAGCCGGGGAGCCCGGGGGAAGAGAGAACGCCCATGATTGTGGGTCCCCTTGTAGGAGCGAGATGACAATTCCCACCCTTTGTTCTTCACTCCCCGATGACCGTGGCCGCAGCCGAAAGTACAACTTACGGGCCTCCCGGAAAACAAAAAACTTGTCCCGCCCCCCAGTAAACCTGTCAGGGAGAGCTACTTTAGGTTCTGGTCTGGCTTGATCCGGGGGATACAAAACCTTGGACTTAACGTCCGCCAGCTCCATGGACAAACTCTGCAACTGACGAGCTAGACTGGCTACTGGATCCATGGAGGCTGGAGAGAATCTTTTGTCGGTCGGTGAAAATGTCACTCTGTCACTGCGTACAGGAGGTCAGGGTCCTATGCTGACCCTAAGCTGGGGCCCTGACTAATCCCTCTACCTGGAGGTACTGTTAATGGTACAGAGGTCCAGGCCGCCAGCGTAACCCTACCTCCTGAGAATCCCTGAACCTCAGTAATCTAGTCCTGAGAAGGACCCCGATCACAACAGTAGGGGACAGGGTAGCAAATGCTTATACACAGTACTAGACGAACGAGACAGTACAAGGGGAAAACCGAAAACCACCTTGCATACAAAAACTCACACCACTATAACAGAGGGAACACAAACGGGTAAGGAGATAAATGATAAAGCGAGGAAGGGAAAAAAACACACCGAGTACACTTCGCTCCAAACTCTTCAATACCACGATCCGCTCTGATGGTCTGTATGAAATGCTTTCACCGACAACTACCCTATCAGACCGGCAGGTATTTGAAGAAGTCCCAATACTGCAGAATTAACTGCAGCTGGGTGAGGCTGGGCCTTGTCTAGCAGAGAGAGAGAGAATTAACTCCCTCACTGCCGAAAAACACCATGCACCAAAAACTCAGCTGCGAGAAGTCAGGCTGTGCAATCGCGACGATCTTCGTGGCGACACACCAGTGACAGATATGCAGAGGAGAGGTTTAACTCAATACAGAGTAGATGACACAACTCTCTCCAGAACCGAGACACAAATTAGGGACCTCAATCGCTGACAATCTTGTCTGGCATACCATGTAGACGGAAGATGTGTCTAATAAATAATGCTGCTAAGGCCCATGCAGAAGGTAACCTGGGTAGCGGCACTAAGTGCATCATTTTAGAGAAGTGGTCGGTGATCACCCAAATGATAGTGCAACCCCGAGACTTGGGTAAGCCCACCACAAAGTCCATCCCGACCATCTACCAGGGCCTGTCTGCCACCGGCAAAGAAAAAAGTAACCCAGCTGGCCGTTGTCGAGGGGACTTGTTCCGGGCGCAGGAGACACATGCCTGAACATACTCCCTGACGTCACGGGCCATATGTGGCCACCAGTATGTCCTCGCCAATAATTCTGTTGTCCTCTTTGCCCCAAAGTGTCCACCCCACCTGGACTAGTGTGCCCAAGAAAGTACCTCCGGTCGCAAATTAGTGGGCACAAAAGTCTTGCCCGGAGGCACAGACTCTAGCGAAACCGGGGCTACAGTTCTCAGGCTCTCTTCGGGGACAATAAGCCAAGGCTCCTCATCCTCCTCCTCTGATGACACTAAGGCCCGAACATTCTTCTCACTGGAGAGAAAATGGAGGGTGAAGTGAAACCGAGAGAAGAATAGGGACCATCTGGCCTGGCGAGAATTTAGCCACTGAGCCGTTTGCAAATATTCTAAGTTTTCGTGGTCGGTGAAGACTTGGAAGGGAAAACGAGCCCCCTCCAGAAAATGTCTCCACTCAGAGAAGGCCAACTTCATAGCCAGCAACTCCCTGTCCCCGATGGAATAACTCCTCTCTGCTGGTGTAAAGGTCTTAGAAAAGAAGAAGCAGGGATGCTTTCGACCTTGAGCATCCTTTTGATAAAGGACTGCTCCAGCATCAACAGAAGAGGCGTCCACCTCTAAAATAAACGGCTTATCAACATGAGGGCGATGTAATATGGGAGCACTGGCAAAATGCGACTTGATGGAAGAGAACGCCTTGGAGACCTCCTCAGACCACAACTTGGGATTTGCTCCCTTCTTGGTGAGGGCTACCAAGGGAGCTACCAAAGTCGAGAAATGGGGGATGAACTGACAATAATAATTAATGAACCCCATAAAGCGCTGCACCGCTTTAAGAGAATGGGTTCTTGCCAGTCCATTACAGCCTGCAGTTTAGCAGGATCCATAGCCAATCCCTGGGCGGAGATTATATAGCTCAGGAAAGGTAAGGACTCCTGCTCAAACACACATTTCTCCAGCTTGGCATAGAGGGAGTTTGCCCGTAAGAGGTCGAAGACTTTGTTGACATCCCTCCGGTGAGAGTCTATATCTGGTGAAAAGATGAGAATATCATCCAGATAGACTACTACAGAGGTGGAGAGCATATCCCGGAAGATGTCATTAACAAAGTCTTGGAAAACAGCGGGCGCATTACAGAGCCCGAAGGGCATCACCAGGTATTCATAATGCCCATCCCTGGTATTAAAAGCTGTCTTCCACTCGTCCCCTTCACGGATGCGAATTAGGTTATAGGCACCACGTAGATCTAGCTTGGTAAATACCTTTGCTCCTCGGAGCCTATCAAAGAGCTCAGAGATTAGGGGCAACGGGTACTTATTTTTGACGGTGATGGCGTTAAGACCCCTGTAGTCAATACATGAACTTAATTTTGCACGAAGAAGAACCCTGCCCCTGCTGGTGACACAGACTTCCTAATGAACCCTCTTGCCAGATTCTCCTGAATATACTGGAACATGGTCTCCGTCTCAGAAAGCGAGAGGGGATAGACTCTTCCCCGAGGAGGTTCTGCTCCAGGCAAGAGATCAATAGGACAGTCGTAGGGGCGATGAGGCAGAAGAGTCTCCGCCGCCTTCTTGGAGAAAACGTCTGCGTATGACCAATAACACTGGGGGAGAGAAGTGAGATCTACGGGTATCTCTGTGGTGGTGACCTGAACGCACTCCCTGACACATCTGCCTCTACATGAATCACCCCAACCCAGTATCCTCCCAGAGGACCACTCAATATGGGGAGAGTGGTGACGGAGCCAAGGTACTCCCAGCAACACCTCGTCTATTCCCTCGGGCAGGACAAGAAAGGAAATACTCTCCTGATGTGAAGGGGACATAGACAACGTGAGAGGGATAGTCTGGTGGGTGATTTGTGAGGGCAGAGTTGATCCGTTCACTACACGCACAGTCACCAGTTTGGCGAGCATCACAAGAGGTATAGTGTGGCGGAGAGCAAAGGCAGAGGACATAAAATTCCCCTCGGCTCCAGAATCCACACAGAGCTCGACGGTGAGAGTGGATGGACCTACAGTAATTGTCCCCTTAAAGGACAACTTGGTGGAAAATGCCGCAGTGTCTAGTGAACCTCCTCCCAATATCACTAGACGCGACCGTTTTCCTGACCATTGTGGACATTTGTTGGCATAATATCCTAACTGCTGGCAGATGTTACAGACCACGGGTACTCGAGCGGCCCGGGACTTAGGTCCTGCTCGAGAAACCTTCATGGGAGTCGGGCTCCTGGCTGAAAGATTCCAGTGGTCTGGCGAAGGTGGGAGCCAGTCGGAACCTCTGCCTACACTGGGACCGCTCCAGCCTCCGCTCGTGAAAACGGAGGTCGATGCGGGTAGATATGGCGATAAGCTTCTCCAGTGTGGCGGGAATCTCCTTGATAGCCAAGGCGTCTTTCACATGGCCCGCTAGTCCTCTCCAAAACACGGGAATGAGGACTTTATCTGGCCAGTCCAACTCCGAGGACAGAGTCCGAAATTGGACAGCAAAACAGCTGACCAAGGACGAACCCTGTGAATTTGCCAGGAGTTGGAGCGCCGCATCGCGGGTGACCTGAGGTCCTAGAAAGACCTTTTTTAGAGCCTCCAGAAAACGAGGAGCACTCCGCACCACACGGTCGTCACGCTCCCACAGCAGGGTGGCCCACTCCAACGCTCTGCCTGACAGAAGAGATATTACAAAGCCCACTTGTGCCCGATCCGTGAGGAAACATGCAGCCAGAAGCTCGAGTTGTATAGAGCACTGACTCACGAATCCCCGACATTGCTTGCTTTCCCCAGCGAACTTGTCTGGAAGTGGGAGGTGGGATAATGTGGGGACAGAGGTGGCAGTGGACACACTGGCTGCAGCCACGCTAGCAGCCTGAACAGCGACTGCGGTAACATTCACAGCTGAGGTTGTGCGCTCAAGAGCCGCCAACCTGCCCTCCAGCTGCTGGATGTCCTGCAGTAGACGCTGATTGTCTGCCATTTTACTAGCCAGACCCTGGCGCTAGTATTATGTTAGAGCTGGCGGAATGCACAAAATAAATATAAATAATAAGTGTGTTCGCAGCCCGGGGTCCACCGTGCAGGCAGAGCCTGCTGCTAGTAGGATGGCGGTATGGCGAACTCTGTTACTTCACAGAGTCGCAACTATAGACACTGTGGCCCTATATGGCGGTGTAAGCGAACTCTGTTACACCACAGAGTCGCTAAGGTAGAAACGCAGAAATATGGACTGTGTCCTGTTAACTCCACAGGTATGCACAGACAACTGCTGTGCGGACAGCAGTCCGTAGTAACGCAATCAGCAACGCAATCAGACAATCTCCTCACTGGGGAAGCCGGTATTCTAGGGGCTTATTTTAGCCGAGCCCTAAACACGTGCATACAATCTCCTCACCGGAAGTGCCGGTATTCTAGGGGCTTATTTCAGCCGAGCCCTAACACATGCATGCAAGATCACCCTGGCGCAAGCACATAATGTGATTGATACTAGCGCATGGCGGCACGACCATGCCACCCTTTTATAGTAGCAACTACAGGACTTGCCAGATAAGGACCAATAGGAAACTGCTCCAGAACACACATGCTTATCTTTAATTTTTATGACAACACCAAAAGATGTAGATGATGGCTTTAACAGTCAGTCATTTTTTAAGAGTTTCCTTTGTTAAGACCTTTAAACAGAATCTGTCAGCAAGTTTTTGCTATGTAAACTGAGGACAGCATGAGGTAGGGATTAAAACACAGAATTCAATGACATGTCACATGTCAAGCTGTGTGCTATTGTTTATTTACATTGAAGATTTTATTACTTAGTGATTAACATTACTGTGCTTGCAAGTCTGACTCTGCCCCCTCCTCTGATACGCAGCTCACTGTCTATAGACTGTGTATTTACAAAACCTGATGTTGGCAGGGTCAGCTTTCTCAGCTCTGCTGCAATGCTCAATCTAAAAACTCAATTTGTGTGAGATCTGATGCACCCAGTAAACTAAGTAATACATCTTTGAATTAAGGGTCTCTACCCCTTCACCATGCTGCTCTCAGATGAGGTATAAAACCCTACTGGCAGATTCCCTTTAATCTACTTTGACATCAATGCCTATCTGTATCAGGTAAGTCTTGTCCCAAAACTCTAGCTAAGCATATCTCTTTCTATATATGTTCGTTGTCAACTTTCATCATCTAATGTTTGGTGCCTCACTTCTTCTTTAGAGATGCAATTACTGGAAACCAGATTGATAGACAAATTAGTAGTTTTTGGGGGGATGGCATTAGAATGGGGAAATGTTATTCCTGTGGAATTTGAAATCTACTAGAATTTTATAAAAATCTGTGTAACGCTCGTGCCCTGACTGGTTGGCGCGAGTGTGGAGGTGTGGCCCCACTGTGCCACAAACCAGACTACCCTGGAAGGGGCGTGACTAAGCAGCTACCTTGATGTTCACTGGAGCCTCTGATGGTGAGGTCAGGCTTGTGCGGCAGGTAGCTGCCAAGTATCATTCCAGGGTGGTGTCTGGCTGTGGCTGCTGATCCCACTGGGGAACACTATGAGAAGTGAAGACGAGTACAGACAGGCATGACTGGTACTAAGGCGGACATGGCTGGCACTCTTGGTAGGCAGGCAGGCATGGCTGGGACACTGGCATGCAGGAAGGCATGGCTGAAACACTGGCAGGCAGGCGGGCACAACTGAGACACTGGCAGGCAGGTGGGCATGGCAAAGACACTGGCAGGCAGGCAGGCATGGCTGAGACATTGGCAGGCAGGAGGGCACAGTACACACGGAAGGGGCAGAAACAGACTCGGTAGGGACAGGAGCACCGACAGACATAAGTGGTATTTGGGAACAGGTAGGGACCTGTTCAGACTGGAGAAGCTGGGACTGGTTCCAGAAGAAAAGAGACACAGACTGGAATGAGAGATATAAGGAACAGGTGGGAACAGGTAGGGACCTGCTCAGACTGGAGGAGCAGGACAGATAAAGAATCGCAGGAAGCGGAACGGGAGCAGAGCAGAACCGTAAGGTTATGGAGCGGAGAGCAGAACAGAGTCACTGGTTACAGTGCAGCGAGCTGAACTGCAAGGAGTGCGGAGCAAAGGCAGAACCGCAAGGAGTGCGGAGCAAAAGGCAGAACCCCAAGAGTGCGGAACAAAAGGCAGAACCGCAAGAGTGAGGGGCAAAAGGCAGAACCGCAAGAGAGAACACAGGGATACACACAGCAGGATAGGGAGGGCTACGGACAAGGATACAACAGGCACAGAAATAGGATGGAATACAGACAGGGTCAGGTACAGGATAGGGTACAGGAACTAGGATACCGTCCATGATATGAAAGGGCAGAACAAGTAAGGCACAAAGCACAGAACCAGATCTGGGTGCAAAGCCCCCAGAAAAGGAAGAAAACAGAACAGGACCTGGCAGCTCAGCAGCAAGATACTGACTGAGAGAATTGATTGCTCAGGCAACCTCCAAGGGGTGGGGCTGCCTTAAGCACCCGAGGCTTCTTGATAATTGGCTGGGGACACCTCAGGAAGGTGCACACTGATTCTATAAGAACCAGGAAGTGCCGGCGCCGCCCCCCTATACACACAGCCAGGAAGCATGCACAAAGCAGACAGGAGACATGAGGCACACAGCATGGTGCCAGCAGAAAGCAGAGTTCACAGTATGGCCCGAGTCGTGAGCAAGTTGATGTGTAAGGCAGGTGGGGGATTGGAGCCATGCTGTGATGCCGGCAGGGTTGTTACAGTCTGTAGTCTCCATGGCAGGCTTCCATTTTGCTGAACTGTAGAGGGCTGAGAATAGGTTAAATAAAAATAGTCATCTGCTCATTTCCACCTCGTCCACATGCCCTCCACTGTTTGGTACTTATAACCTCTTCTTAAGGAGAAACCACTCTGAAACTCCCGACCTCTTTACCTTAAGCTGGTACATATTGTCATCATGATGTCAGGACATGCATTCTAGACAGGGACTACCAGCTGCAGCTGTGGACCCAGAACATCTCTGCACCACCCCTGGTCTAGTCGCATCCAGAAATGCCAGCTTAGTGTTAAGATGCGTTTTAGTGCGGCAGCCAGGAAGGAATTATTGCTCAGGATTATAAGGGGGACATACTAAAGGACTTTCTATTCACAGATAATAAATTAGCTGAGAATTGATTTTTCTGGTACAATTTAGCGGATTTGGCCAATTCATATCTCGTCAGATTTGCTCACCTCTAGGTGGCATAAATGTTAGCACAGATACATTTAATGCAACAGTTGCAATAACTCTTTCAGAAGCTCCACGATTCTCTTTCCTATAGCTCATTAGACTTAATATACACCCATGTGCCATAATAATAAAACCACAGAGAAGTGAAAGAAATAAACATTTCATTTTGTACTGTATCTTTAGACATGCTGCAATGAGTCAAAATTGTGACTTCTCGTGGCTTACTGCAGTACCTATTGATCAAATTTCGTCATCATGTTCAAACAAATTTAAAGCTTTTAGATGCAGTGAAATGTATTGGATTTACAGATTAAACATTTTTGTTCTATTAGGCCTCAATGAAAGACTTTAAATGTATGAGTCGTTTTTGCCACCTGTTCCTCCTCTGAACAAATGTCTGACTCATAATCTCAAAAAGACGCCATTTTTCATTTTGTTTTATTTGATCTTCTCTAAAGGGCAGTTCTGCTAGATATAAGAAAAAGATATGTTTTACATCATGTTCCCATTTATAAGCTTAACTTTTGTTACTTAATATAAAAACTAGATTTTATGTTTTAATACAGATGTGTGCCATATATTAACTTTTCTACTATTATTAGCTTGGTAAGATCAGCTTATTAATTTATTGTGTTACAATATTTCCATGCACCAATATGATCCCAATTAAGTTGCATGTCTGATGTTTGAATTCTTTTCTTTTATCTTTTACAATTTAGACCTTCTTTTAATGTCACAAAACCATCACTTTATATATATAACAAACCTAGCACACTCTTGACACCCTTTTTGTTAGGCTCATCCACCATTTCTATGAATATAGGACTTTACTACGCCCGTTTTATTTAATATCGAAGGCAGTATGACTCAAAATCATGTATGTGATTTAAAATTAATATATTAGTTTTACAAATCATGCACAGAAGATCTGTATGTTGTTCTCCCAAAATGTTCAGAACAATCTCCTTATTGAATTCCTTAAAAAACTGTTTGCAAGTGTTCCTAGGAGAACTGATGCTGTTCTGAAGATAAAGGGTGGTCATGTAAAGGATTTTTAGAGGCGAGTCCAAAAACTCCCCCTTACAGTATCCCTGAATGTGTGTGTGCTATTTGGGGGTTTTCAGCTTACCCCTATTCAGGCCACAAGTGGTTTGATGGTATCAGGACCTTGTAAATACGCAATCAATCAGTGAGACCAGAATCTGTTGTAGAAGGAAAACAATATTGTTACTTTAATTTTTTAAATATAACTTTAACAAATGATGAGAGTGTAGTCTTGGAGAACAAAAAGCGCAATAGGGTCTTAACTGGTTAACAGTGTGGTACAGAGAAAGGGAATAATCTCACCTGGTAGAGATGCACTTAAGCAACAAGTGTAGCACATGAAACAGCTGCTGCAGGACACGGGTCTTTAAGGACTGAGGAGCAAATAATCCTTTACAATTGTCCTGATGAAGAGGTTGTGTGCTGTCCTCGAAACGTGTTGACCTATAAAACCTGTTAAACAAAGTTTGGAAAGTATACCGTCTGGCTGTCTATATCCATCAGCAGCGCAACAAGGTGACACTTTAGCCGGATTATTTAACAAATTATTGCAGGCATAATACTTTCTGTACATTTCTTCTGCATCATACAAAGGCTTACTTCTTATGTGTAACACACTGGGCATCTTGATGGTATCGGTATTACTCATGAGTGATAGAATACTTCTCAAACTTCCTAGCTCTGGCTTTCACTTCTTTTTCCTTCACTGCAATGATACCACTTGTCCCCTCCTGTTCAGAATAGAAATTCTGCAAAGCTCCAAAACTGGTTAACATAGTGCCTTTACATAGCCCACTACTTCTCACTGCCTAGTGGAATTCAGCCTCTGGCAGCAATGTTATTGTCACAATCCATTTTTGGATTTGTGGCAGCTCTGGTTCTACTCAGTTTTAAACTTTTTTCCGTTTGGACCATCAGGGGTTAATATCAGTTTTTCCCCCGCTGGTAATCTGTTATTGCAGTGTTGCTGGGTCAGATGATGCAGGTGATGACCACTCCACCATCATTTTAAAGGTCACCTGATGCATCAGCTGACTATTGATGATACAGGTCCTTTCTTGAAACAAGCCTAGCAGCAGCAGCTCTCTGGTGTCAGCCACATCTGGTGTTTGGAGTCCAGTTGCTGTGGTATCTGCTGTATGGAGCTTAGCAGCAGCGTTTTTAAGCTAAGTGTGGTGTTTTTTGTTACCTTGTCCCTTTGGTGTTTGTCACTTCCCCCTGTATTTATTATCTGCAGAGGTGAGGCTAGTGCTCCTTGCCGGCCTGTGCACTAGCCAGGGCAGTAGTAGGTGACAACTAGGGATGAGGTATCCTGATAGCAGCAGGGGGAAGGACCTGCATAGGGCTTTAGGGGAGTGCAGGGACAGGCTCAGGTTTGAGCTTAGGTGGTGACCATCCCTCATTCTCTATTGTTAGGGCCTTCCTCTCTCCTTTCCCATCCTGTTGTGTGTGAGTTGTGCCGTCCGCTGACCGAACACCCATTGGGTCATGTCACATTTCGTGACTTTATCACCAACCGTCACATTTTTTTTTCCGGTGAGCCTTGGGTCAATTGCAGGCCTTTACCCAACTGATCCAGTCCCTCATTGATGAGCTTAAGGAGCTGCTGGGTCAGGTGACTGCAGTTTCAGCAGTTGACGGGGATCTGGGCCTCGGCTCAGGTGCAGGCTCTACCGGAACCCAAAATATCTCTCTCTGACCTGTTTTCTGGAGGGAGAGATAAGTTTTTGATGCTTAAGGAAGCCTGTAAGCTGTACTTCAGGCTCTGCCCTCGTTCATCAGGGAGTGAGAAACAGCGTGTGGGAGTCATAGTCTCCCTTCTTAAGGGTGATCCCCAATCCTGGGCCTTCTCCCTGCCAACTGATTCACCATCTTTGTGGTCGGTGGATGAGTTTTTCATGGCATTGGCCCTAGTGTATTGGGATCTTGATGGTGTCTCCCTGGCTGAGTCTCGTCTCCGTAAGTTCAAGCAGGGGGCCAGCTGGCTGAAGAGTACTGCTCAGAGTTCAGGAGGTGGGCCACTGACACACAGTGGAATGACCCTGCCCTTAGGAGCCATTTGTCAGGATCTGTCTCCTAGGTTGCAGCATAGTCTGGTGCAGTACGCTGCCCCCAGGTCATTGGAAGCCGCCATATCCCTTGCTATCTGGATGGATAGAGGCCTCAGGGAGAGGCATACACCAAATCTGCCCCCTGTTGTCATTGCTAGGGTGGAGGACACACAGGTTTAGACGGACGACCTCATGCAGGTGGGAGGAGTTACTTCTCAAACGGGGTTGCCTGTGGTTTGCGGTGGTATGGGTGGATGTTTCTATTGAGGGCAGACTGGTCATTTCATCAATGTCTGTCCAGCTTGCGCCAAAGTACCATCACCATCTGAAAAGCCACATTCCCCTGATTGTGTGGAGGGAAGCAACCAGGGTGTGTATATTTTCTCCATCTTCTCATCTCAGTGTACCTTACCTGCTTAAGTATTGGTTGGCAGGGTAACTGAGACTGTACTGGTGAATGTGGACCATGGAGCAGGAGTCAATTTGGTGGATTCTCACTTTGTCCAGACCCATGGCCTGAGGAGTAGGATGCTGGCAAGACCCCTAAGAGTTCAGGTCAGTGACTCTGTCCTACTCACTCAGGAAAGGGTGACCCAAGTTGTAGATGATATACACCTGCATGTAGGGACTCATCATGAAGAGTCCCTGTCATGCTACACCTTGGAGGGTATGCCAACTTCCATTGTCTTAGGCCTCCCTTGGTAGAAAAAACACAACCCGGTTATAGATTGGCGTCCAGGGAAGTAGTCAGCTGGGACCTGTCATGTAAGGACTGCTGCCTGGGAGCTATGATCTCTGGCATCTTTCTGCAACCTACCCCTTCTTCACTGGTGGCGACAGCAGATGTGCTGCCAGGGACTAGGTGTAAGACTCAACCCTCACCACAAGTTAATTCTGAATGTCAGAGTCCTCTTAAGAAAAGGTGTCAGGGGAGGGTGGTGGTTCCCTCTGTGCATAGTGGGGGTATGAGTGTGGTGACACAGGGGGACACCTCTGTTGTCAGTTCCTCAAGGAGTTCACTATGTTGTGGCAAAGGTATGCTTGGAAATAAATGTTCAGGTCCGGACCTGTGTGTGAACGAGTACGTATGGGTGTCCACCAAAAACACCAAGAGGAAGTGTGTTACTGGGACCTAGAGTTCTAGGATGATCAGGCCATATCGGGTGTTGGCCATTCTCAGCCCAGGGACTTTCCAGCTGGAGTTACCCCCAGTAATGCATGTACACAACTCATTCCCCAGGTCTGCGCTCTGGAGATTTGTGGTGCCTCCAGAGCCTATGTTATTGTCAACTTCATCGGGCTGCGCTGCAGAAGTGAACTCTGGTGAATCAAGGCTTCCTCACCATATGTTGTTTTCTGGTGAGGTCCGGTGTTGAGAGTTCAGAGGCGCCTCATTGAAAGGGGGGGTACTGTCAAAATCCATTTTTGGATTTGCGGCAGCTCTGATTCCACTCAGTTTGAAACTTTTTTCCTATTGGAACATCGGGGGTTAATATCAGTTTTTCCCCCGCTTGCAATCTGGTGTTACTGCAGTGTTTCTGGGTCAGCTGAAGCAGGTGATGACCACTCCCACTATCCTTTAAAAGGTCATCTGATGCATCAGCTGTCTATTAGTGATACATGTCCTTTCTGGAAACCAGGCTAACAGTAGCAGCTCTCTGGTGTCAGCCACATCTGGTGTTTGGAGTCCAGTTGCTGTGTTTTTTGCTGTGTGGAGCTTAGCAGCGGTGTATTTAAGCTAAGTGTGGTGTTTTTTGCTACCTTGTCCCTTTGGCGTTTGTCACTTCCCCCTGTGTTTATTATCTGCAGAGGTGAGGCTTGTGCTCCTTGCTGGCCAGTGAACTAGCTAAGGCAGTAGTAGGTGACAACTAGGGGTGAGATATCCTAATGGCAGCAGGGAGGAAGGACCTGCATAGGGTATTAAGGGAGTGCAGGGACAGGCTCAGGTTTGAGCTTAGGTGGTGACCATCCTTCATTCCCTGTGTAGGAGTTGTGCTGTCCGCTGGCCGACCACCCATTGGGTCATGTCACACTTCGTGACAGTTATGCTCCGGCTGTCACTTGCTGATGGTGAAAGGAACCTTTTTACTACCAATCTCTGCACTCTGACTGTGTAAGAAATCAGTTGTTTTTCAGCTTGCTCTCAAATTTTGGAAGATCTGGATGAGACAATTGTGCAAAGGTAGGGTAGTAACTAGTGTTGAGCATTCAGATACTGCAATATCGGGTATCGGCCGATATTCACGGTATCGGAGTTCCGATACTAAGTTCCTATATTCTAAAAGTATCGAATACCGGAATCGGAAGTTCCCATAATGCAATGAGCCAGTTTGATTTTATTTAGCCAATGAGGAATCCTAAGAAGTGTGGGCACATCCTGTTATGCATGTTAGGCAGCGGGCATGTTAACTAATGGCATGGCTGTGATTGGCTGCTGAAATGATTTCAGGATGCACTATAAAAGCCACCGCCGCCATTTTAGGTTCACTCTGCTGTGAATTTACTTAGGGACAGGACGCTGTTGTTCTGAAGGAGGGACAGTTTGAGCTAGCGATTTGCTTTATTGTGCTTTACCCAGGCTACTTTAGCAACCACTGTGTGAGAAGTTTTCTTTTGCCTTGCAGCGCTGCTGACGGCTGTCTGCGAGGTCTCTGTGGGTGCATGCAGCTCACGCTGTAGTGTGCTCTGCATACACCTCCAGTTGTAGTACGCTCAGCGTCCGTCACTCACTGCCTCATACATTGTCCTTTTTTGCATTAGTGCTGCTCATTTTTCTAGATTTCTCCTATTAGTGTCGTTCCATCCGTATCCAGCTAGATTGCTTGAAAACACTATATAGGAGTAGATAGAGGAGCTTTTCTGCAGCCTTGCAGCGCTGTTCACGGCTGTCTGCGAGGTCTCTGTGTGTGCGTGCAGCTCACGCTGTAGTGTGTCCAATTAGGCCTCTGGCTACACTCTGTTTCTATTGTAATCCCTGGGCTCCAACACCCCCAGTTACTGCTCAGAAGTATCTTTGGCACGGCTACTCCCTCCTGCCCAGCCTGGTTCCAGCACGCCAGCTGTTTCCGGGTAGTGTCAATGTCACTTTGCCTCCAATAAGTTGTCCTGTCGCGTTGCGGTCGAGTTAGCCGACTCTATGTTGCCTGCAGTTTAGGTGCTTCCTATGTGGGCTGCGGGATCTGGCAATGAAGGCTGGTTCTGTAGTGCCAATAGGACAAGCTCCCCCTGTAGGACTGTGGGTTTCGGTAACTCCGGGCGGCTCGCGGCCTTGCAACTTTTTTTTTCATTTGTACCTTCTGCTGCCTATCTGAGTTCCAGTACCATTAGCTAGTTCTTTGGAAGTCAATCTTGAATACGTCCCCTGGGTTCCAGTAACGTCAGCTGGTTCCAGGCAGAGCCTTTGGCTTAGGTGCGTCCTTCTCGGTATCCGAGTTCCACCAACATCTGCTGGTCCTTGGTAGTCCTTGGTAATTCCTGCTATTCCATTTGATTGGGCTAAACCTCTATGCCTTTAATGTCTCCTCCACCTCCCCAAATACATTCTACATTATTCTTAGTTGTTTTCCTTCATGTAGAATTAACTTACAAGGAAAGAAAGGGTTTATTTTCATTCCGATATTTGTGTCCCATTGACTTGCACTGGTTTCCGGTATCGGAATCAGCGATATCCGATCTTTTTGGGGTATCGGTCCGATTCAATCCGATCCGATATTTCCCGATGTCGGAAGGTATCGCTCAACACTAGTAGTAACATAAGAAACAAGATGCAGGTGAGGGTGATGGTAGAACTCACCTGTAAGTGTAGTGTAAGGACACAACAACTTTGGAAGCCTTATGTACCATAACACCAGCCCTGTGATTGGAGGAGAGAATAGTCCATAACTATAACTAACAGTTTGGCAAAGCAGAGATTATCATGATGTGCAGGCTGTCCTCAAGGAAAGGATGAGATACAGAGACTATAAGCTTGTTTTTTAATCAACCAACGCATTTTAGCATCACACCAGTGGGTTTCTCAAGGTAAAAATACAAGTGGTCAAGAATTTACGTAAGTGGTCCTAACTAGTGATGTGCAAACACGC
>JARQOD010000009.1:126405509-126451623 GCA_033576555.1 Oophaga sylvatica | reverse complement strand
CCTAGTGGAATTCAGCCTCTGGCAGCAATGTTATTGTCACAATCCATTTTTGGATTTGTGGCAGCTCTGGTTCTACTCAGTTTTAAACTTTTTTCCGTTTGGACCATCAGGGGTTAATATCAGTTTTTCCCCCGCTGGTAATCTGTTATTGCAGTGTTGCTGGGTCAGATGATGCAGGTGATGACCACTCCCACCATCATTTTAAAGGTCACCTGATGCATCAGCTGACTATTGATGATACAGGTCCTTTCTTGAAACAAGCCTAGCAGCAGCAGCTCTCTGGTGTCAGCCACATCTGGTGTTTGGAGTCCAGTTGCTGTGGTATCTGCTGTATGGAGCTTAGCAGCAGCGTTTTTTAAGCTAAGTGTGGTGTTTTTTGTTACCTTGTCCCTTTGGTGTTTGTCACTTCCCCTGTATTTATTATCTGCAGAGGTAAGGCTAGTGCTCCTTGCCGGCCTGTGCACTAGCCAGGGCAGTAGTAGGTGACAACTAGGGATGAGGTATCCTGATAGCAGCAGGGGGAAGGACCTGCATAGGGCTTTAGGGGAGTGCAGGGACAGGCTCAGGTTTGAGCTTAGGTGGTGACCATCCCTCATTCTCTATTGTTAGGGCCTTCCTCTCTCCTTTCCCATCCTGTTGTGTGTGAGTTGTGCCGTCCGCTGACCGAACACCCATTGGGTCATGTCACATTTCGTGACTTTATCACCAACCGTCACATTTTTTTTTCCGGTGAGCCTTGGGTCAATTGCAGGCCTTTACCCAACTGATCCAGTCCCTCATTGATGAGCTTAAGGAGCTGCTGGGTCAGGTGACTGCAGTTTCAGCAGTTGACGGGGATCTGGGCCTCGGCTCAGGTGCAGGCTCTACCGGAACCCAAAATATCTCTCTCTGACCTGTTTTCTGGAGGGAGAGATAAGTTTTTGATGCTTAAGGAAGCCTGTAAGCTGTACTTCAGGCTCTGCCCTCGTTCATCAGGGAGTGAGAAACAGCGTGTGGGAGTCATAGTCTCCCTTCTTAAGGGTGATCCCCAATCCTGGGCCTTCTCCCTGCCAACTGATTCACCATCTTTGTGGTCGGTGGATGAGTTTTTCATGGCATTGGCCCTAGTGTATTGGGATCTTGATGGTGTCTCCCTGGCTGAGTCTCGTCTCCGTAAGTTCAAGCAGGGGGCCAGCTGGCTGAAGAGTACTGCTCAGAGTTCAGGAGGTGGGCCACTGACACACAGTGGAATGACCCTGCCCTTAGGAGCCATTTGTCAGGATCTGTCTCCTAGGTTGCAGCATAGTCTGGTGCAGTACGCTGCCCCCAGGTCATTGGAAGCCGCCATATCCCTTGCTATCTGGATGGATAGAGGCCTCAGGGAGAGGCATACACCAAATCTGCCCCCTGTTGTCATTGCTAGGGTGGAGGACACACAGGTTTAGACGGACGACCTCATGCAGGTGGGAGGAGTTACTTCTCAAACGGGGTTGCCTGTGGTTTGCGGTGGTATGGGTGGATGTTTCTATTGAGGGCAGACTGGTCATTTCATCAATGTCTGTCCAGCTTGCGCCAAAGTACCATCACCATCTGAAAAGCCACATCCCCCTGATTGTGTGGAGGGAAGCAACCAGGGTGTGTATATTTTCTCCATCTTCTCATCTCAGTGTACCTTACCTGCTTAAGTATTGGTTGGCAGGGTAACTGAGACTGTACTGGTGAATGTGGACCATGGAGCAGGAGTCAATTTGGTGGATTCTCACTTTGTCCAGACCCATGGCCTGAGGAGTAGGATGCTGGCAAGACCCCTAAGAGTTCAGGTCAGTGACTCTGTCCTACTCACTCAGGAAAGGGTGACCCAAGTTGTAGATGATATACACCTGCATGTAGGGACTCATCATGAAGAGTCCCTGTCATGCTACACCTTGGAGGGTATGCCAACTTCCATTGTCTTAGGCCTCCCTTGGTAGAAAAAACACAACCCGGTTATAGATTGGCGTCCAGGGAAGTAGTCAGCTGGGACCTGTCATGTAAGGACTGCTGCCTGGGAGCTATGATCTCTGGCATCTTTCTGCAACCTACCCCTTCTTCACTGGTGGCGACAGCAGATGTGCTGCCAGGGACTAGGTGTAAGACTCAACCCTCACCACAAGTTAATTCTGAATGTCAGAGTCCTCTTAAGAAAAGGTGTCAGGGGAGGGTGGTGGTTCCCTCTGTGCATAGTGGGGGTATGAGTGTGGTGACACAGGGGGACACCTCTGTTGTCAGTTCCTCAAGGAGTTCACTATGTTGTGGCAAAGGTATGCTTGGAAATAAATGTTCAGGTCCGGACCTGTGTGTGAACGAGTACGTATGGGTGTCCACCAAAAACACCAAGAGGAAGTGTGTTACTGGGACCTAGAGTTCTAGGATGATCAGGCCATATCGGGTGTTGGCCATTCTCAGCCCAGGGACTTTCCAGCTGGAGTTACCCCCAGTAATGCATGTACACAACTCATTCCCCAGGTCTGCGCTCTGGAGATTTGTGGTGCCTCCAGAGCCTATGTTATTGTCAACTTCATCGGGCTGCGCTGCAGAAGTGAACTCTGGTGAATCAAGGCTTCCTCACCATATGTTGTTTTCTGGTGAGGTCCGGTGTTGAGAGTTCAGAGGCGCCTCATTGAAAGGGGGGTACTGTCAAAATCCATTTTTGGATTTGCGGCAGCTCTGATTCCACTCAGTTTGAAACTTTTTTCCTATTGGAACATCGGGGGTTAATATCAGTTTTTCCCCCGCTTGCAATCTGGTGTTACTGCAGTGTTTCTGGGTCAGCTGAAGCAGGTGATGACCACTCCCACTATCCTTTAAAAGGTCATCTGATGCATCAGCTGTCTATTAGTGATACATGTCCTTTCTGGAAACCAGGCTAACAGTAGCAGCTCTCTGGTGTCAGCCACATCTGGTGTTTGGAGTCCAGTTGCTGTGTTTTTTGCTGTGTGGAGCTTAGCAGCGGTGTATTTAAGCTAAGTGTGGTGTTTTTTGCTACCTTGTCCCTTTGGCGTTTGTCACTTCCCCCTGTGTTTATTATCTGCAGAGGTGAGGCTTGTGCTCCTTGCTGGCCAGTGAACTAGCTAAGGCAGTAGTAGGTGACAACTAGGGGTAGATATCCTAATGGCAGCAGGGAGGAAGGACCTGCATAGGGTATTAAGGGAGTGCAGGGACAGGCTCAGGTTTGAGCTTAGGTGGTGACCATCCTTCATTCCCTGTGTAGGAGTTGTGCTGTCCGCTGGCCGACCACCCATTGGGTCATGTCACACTTCGTGACAGTTATGCTCCGGCTGTCACTTGCTGATGGTGAAAGGAACCTTTTTACTACCAATCTCTGCACTCTGACTGTGTAAGAAATCAGTTGTTTTTCAGCTTGCTCTCAAATTTTGGAAGATCTGGATGAGACAATTGTGCAAAGGTAGGGTAGTAACTAGTGTTGAGCATTCAGATACTGCAATATCGGGTATCGGCCGATATTCACGGTATCGGAGTTCCGATACTAAGTTCCTATATTCTAAAAGTATCGAATACCGGAATCGGAAGTTCCCATAATGCAATGAGCCAGTTTGATTTTATTTAGCCAATGAGGAATCCTAAGAAGTGTGGGCACATCCTGTTATGCATGTTAGGCAGCGGGCATGTTAACTAATGGCATGGCTGTGATTGGCTGCTGAAATGATTTCAGGATGCACTATAAAAGCCACCGCCGCCATTTTAGGTTCACTCTGCTGTGAATTTACTTAGGGACAGGACGCTGTTGTTCTGAAGGAGGGACAGTTTGAGCTAGCGATTTGCTTTATTGTGCTTTACCCAGGCTACTTTAGCAACCACTGTGTGAGAAGTTTTCTTTTGCCTTGCAGCGCTGCTGACGGCTGTCTGCGAGGTCTCTGTGGGTGCATGCAGCTCACGCTGTAGTGTGCTCTGCATACACCTCCAGTTGTAGTACGCTCAGCGTCCGTCACTCACTGCCTCATACATTGTCCTTTTTTGCATTAGTGCTGCTCATTTTTCTAGATTTCTCCTATTAGTGTCGTTCCATCCGTATCCAGCTAGATTGCTTGAAAACACTATATAGGAGTAGATAGAGGAGCTTTTCTGCAGCCTTGCAGCGCTGTTCACGGCTGTCTGCGAGGTCTCTGTGTGTGCGTGCAGCTCACGCTGTAGTGTGTCCAATTAGGCCTCTGGCTACACTCTGTTTCTATTGTAATCCCTGGGCTCCAACACCCCCAGTTACTGCTCAGAAGTATCTTTGGCACGGCTACTCCCTCCTGCCCAGCCTGGTTCCAGCACGCCAGCTGTTTCCGGGTAGTGTCAATGTCACTTTGCCTCCAATAAGTTGTCCTGTCGCGTTGCGGTCGAGTTAGCCGACTCTATGTTGCCTGCAGTTTAGGTGCTTCCTATGTGGGCTGCGGGATCTGGCAATGAAGGCTGGTTCTGTAGTGCCAATAGGACAAGCTCCCCCTGTAGGACTGTGGGTTTCGGTAACTCCGGGCGGCTCGCGGCCTTGCAACTTTTTTTTTCATTTGTACCTTCTGCTGCCTATCTGAGTTCCAGTACCATTAGCTAGTTCTTTGGAAGTCAATCTTGAATACGTCCCCCTGGGTTCCAGTAACGTCAGCTGGTTCCAGGCAGAGCCTTTGGCTTAGGTGCGTCCTTCTCGGTATCCGAGTTCCACCAACATCTGCTGGTCCTTGGTAGTCCTTGGTAATTCCTGCTATTCCATTTGATTGGGCTAAACCTCTATGCCTTTAATGTCTCCTCCACCTCCCCAAATACATTCTACATTATTCTTAGTTGTTTTCCTTCATGTAGAATTAACTTACAAGGAAAGAAAGGGTTTATTTTCATTCCGATATTTGTGTCCCATTGACTTGCACTGGTTTCCGGTATCGGAATCAGCGATATCCGATCTTTTTGGGGTATCGGTCCGATTCAATCCGATCCGATATTTCCCGATGTCGGAAGGTATCGCTCAACACTAGTAGTAACATAAGAAACAAGATGCAGGTGAGGGTGATGGTAGAACTCACCTGTAAGTGTAGTGTAAGGACACAACAACTTTGGAAGCCTTATGTACCATAACACCAGCCCTGTGATTGGAGGAGAGAATAGTCCATAACTATAACTAACAGTTTGGCAAAGCAGAGATTATCATGATGTGCAGGCTGTCCTCAAGGAAAGGATGAGATACAGAGACTATAAGCTTGTTTTTTTAATCAACCAACGCATTTTAGCATCACACCAGTGGGTTTCTCAAGGTAAAAATACAAGTGGTCAAGAATTTACGTAAGTGGTCCTAACTAGTGATGTGCAAACACGCTTGCCACTACTCGTTACTCACCCGAGTAGGACGGTACTCGGTGTACTCGGCGAGCACCGAGCATTTCCGGGATTACTCAGCAGGAACTCGGGTCTCCACCCAGCATTTTTAGTGGACTTTAAAGACCCATTCACAATGCAGGGATTGTCTGCCAGGCAATGAAACGCCGCAGCCGTCTTTGTTGTGGTCATGCAGTGATTGGCTGGCCGCACAGCATCATGAGGGGTATAAGAGACTGGACGCCGCCCTGCTCGCCGCATTCAGCTCCGGATTGAGATAGTGTAGGGAGAGTTGCTGCCAAGATAGGGTCAGATTTGGAGATTTCTTAGTCAGTGTGGGGTCTACCATCCTAAACTACTCAAATCCTACTAAAAAAAAATCCTTCTAAGGACTTATTCCGGAGTATATAGGTTACAGTGTTAGGTAGGCAGGGGAGTGTACTTCGCTCTATACACATCAGTGCAAGGCCTGCAGGCATTGTATGTGTGTATAGAAAACTAGTTCTGAACTGAAAAAGTAAGTTAATGTGTATGCAAAATGTAAATGCATATTAACACATGACCATTACACAGAGAAAACACATTGACAAGTGGAAAGGTTTCTAATACTAGAGTTAGGACTGTCCCACAGTGGGTTGCCTTGACGTGGCGGGATGGCTTGTACATTCTTTTGATCAAAATTATGTTTACTAAATACCCTTATAATTATTACTACCTTCATGCATTTTTTGCAAAAAAAATTTTATTTATTTTATTTTAGGATATTTTTTTTTTGTGCCTGGTTTTCATTGTATGTGTGTATATAGATCATTGCGTACATCAAGAGGGTCCATTCCCTTCCTGTGTTCTGGTGCTGCTGCTGATACCTGTATGATATATTGGCTGTATATAGCTAGCCCCAGGTTTAATTGGAATACAGGCCACACATGTTTCGGTGTGGTATCTCCTTGCCAACTCATATGTGCGTGCTGAATATTTGGTCAGTTTATGCCAGTTTTATTTTTTTGGGCTGGCCACCAGTATTTAGCAAAAAAAAAACAGGCCACACATGTTTCAGTATGGTAACTCTGTGCCAGCTCATATCTGTGTGTGCTGAAAGTTTGGCCAGATACGCCAATTTTATTTTTGGGGGCTGCGTGTCACTGTACTTATATACACCAGTATATAGCCAAAAAAAAAACCAGGCCACACATGTTTCGATGTGGTATCTCCGTGCCAGCTCATATCTGAGCGTGCTGAAAGTTTAGCCAGATTACGCCAGTTTTTTTTTGTGCTGGGTGTCACTGCACTTATATACCCCAGTATTTAGCCGCCCCACAAAAAAAAACAGGACACACATGTTTCGGTGTGGTTTCTCCGTGCCAGCTCATATATGTGGAGGCTGAAAGTTTGGGCAGTGTAGGCTGCTTTTCCTTCTTTTGTCCTGGGTGTCACAGTCCTGATATACAGCACTCGTTAGCCCAAAAATAAAAAAAATACAGGCCACATATTTGTCGTAGTGGTATCTCCGTGGAAGCTCGTATCTGTGTGTGCTCAAAGTTTGGGCAGTGTAGGCCAGTTTTCCTTTTGTTTGTCCTGGGCATATCTAAAGAAGAATATAATGCAGTCTGCAGAACCTGCAGGGCACAAATCAGATTATCTAAAGCTGACAATGAATTAAGGCTTGCAAGGCTTGCAAGTGACGTCAAAAGCAACAAAAAAGGATTTTGGGGATACGTCAAAAGTAAAAGAAAAGTCAAAGATGCTATAGGATTTTTACAGGATGAAAATGATGAAATGGTAAGACAGGATGTTGAGAAGGCTGAACTTTTAAATTCCTATTTTGCATCTGTTTTCTCTCAGAAAGGAAATGTAACATCAACTGATCTTCACTGTCCTATTAAAGGAATAGAAGAATCCAGGATATCTATAAACAGAAAGATAATGAGGAAACACTTAGCTAACCTAAATGAATTCAAGTCTCCAGGTCCAGATAAATTACACCCCACAGTACTGAAGGAGATAGCAGAAGAAATTCTTGAACCACTGTCCATAATCTTTGAAAATTCTTGGAGAACAGGAGAAGTCCCAGAAGACTGGAGAAGAGCAAATGTTGTTCCTATCTTCAAAAAGGGGAAGAAGATGGACCCAGGGTACTACAGGCCGGTGAGTCTGACTTCTATACCAGGAAATATCTTTGAACAAATTATTAAAGAACATGTATGCAAGTACCTGGATAAGAATGAAGTGATTAAACAGAGTCAGCATGAGTTTGTAACTAATAAGTCATGTCAGACTAACTTAATTTCCTTCTATGACAGAATCACTGACTGGGTAGATCAGGGAAATGCTGTAGATATAGTATATCTTGACTTCAGCAAAGCATTTGACAAAGTATCTCACACAATCCTTATTGAAAAAATGACTAAGTATGGAATGGACAAGGCAACTGTTGTCGTAAATGGCTGCACATCCAGTTGGAAGAATGTCTCAAGTGGGGTACCACAAGGCTCTGTTAGGGCCCTGTATTGTTCAACATTTTAATCAATGATTTAGATGAAGGAATTGAGGGTAAACTTATCAAATTTGATGATGACTAGAGTTGAGCGATACTTTCCGATATCATAAAGTATCGGAATCGGAATGGTATCGCCGATATCACTAAAATATCGGCGATACCCGATACCGATACCGGAAGTCCCATGTAAGTCTATGGGAACAAAATATCGCAACTAAAAAAACCCCATTCTTTCCTTGTAAACACTAAATATACACACATAGAATACATATATATATATATACATGTCATTGTGACATATATATATACATATATGTATAGTTTATACACTTCTACATAGTAAAATATCCTTTGATTCAATTGCCGGGTAAAGCCGGCTTCAGTGAAAAGACAGAAGCACCCGACATGAAATGACACTTGGTGTACATAGGGTTAACCATGTCTTTTCATGTCGTTTGCTATCTGATTTGCACAAACAATTAAATCAGACTATGTGTGCAAAATTTCACACCTGTAGGGGTTAATTAAAGGTGTAAATTCGTTGTAAAAAAAACGGACTTTTTTGCTACGAATTTACACCTTTAATTAACCCCTACAGGTGTGAAATTTTGCACACATAGTCTGATTTAATTGTTTGTGCAAATTAGATAGCAAAGGACATGAAAAGACATGGTTAACCCTATGTACACCAAGTGTCATTTCATGTCGGGTTCTGCATTTTCACAAAAGCCGGCAATTGAATTAGCGGCTATTATACTATGTAGAAGTGTATGAACTACAAATATAAATATATATTATATATGTGTCACAAATTCAATGACATGTATATATATATATGAGGTGTAAAATTGCTGAAAAAAAATGCGTGGGCTCCCGCCTATTTTCGCAACCAGACAGACAAAGCCAGTGAGTGGGGGCAGATAATAATAGCCCAGAGAGGGACCATTATTTTTGCCCCCCCCGGCTACTAACATCTGCCCCCAGACACCCCAGGAAAGACAAATCTATAATTAGATTCGCCCTTTCTGGCACTTTGCCCGTCTATTCCCATTGCCCTGTAGCGGTGGCGAATGGGTTAATATGGGGTTAAAGCCACCTTGCTATTGAAAGGTGACCTTAAGCCAGGTTAATAATTGAGAGCTGTCAATTAGACAACTATCAATTATTAATCCTATTGCATGAAATAAAAATAAAACACACACACTTTAATTAAAAATCATTTTAATGAAATAAAGACACATGTTTTGACCATCTTTTATTTTACTGCAAAAACCATTTCCTGTAATAAAAATAAAATAAAAAAGCAAAATTATTCTTACCTATCCCATGCACAGTCAGGTCCCACGGTGTAATCCTTCAGAAAGGGTTAATGTTTACTGCAGGGACCGCAGCTAATGCTGCAGCCTCACAGTAAACCCCAAATGAATGAGTTCCTCTCCTGCCTGACAGGAGAGTAAAGGCTGGGTGTCACATAACGATACACCAGCGATCCCGACAACGATATGCACTTGTCAGGATCGCTGGTGTATCGCTACATGATCGCTGCTGAGCTGCCAAACAGGCAGCTCAGGCAGCGATCTGGGACAGCGACACTGCGGGTAACATCGCTTAAGGGGCCCGTCTCACATAGCGATATCGCTACCGAGATCGCTGCTGAGTCACTAGTTTTGTGACGCAGCAGCGAGCTCACCAGCGATATCGCTGTGTGTGACATTCAGCGACGATCAGCCCCCTGCCGGGTATCGCTGATCGTCGCAGAAATGTCAGGACCTTTTTTTGATCGCTGGTTTCCCTCTGACAGGCACGCATCGCTGCGTGTGACAGGCGGGAGACCAGCGATCCGCTGGTAACCAAGGTACACAGCGGGTTTCCAGGCACCGCGCAGCGCTTGGAAACCCGCTGTGTACCTTGGATACCAGCTCCCTGCATCAGGGCGCTGGTATCCAAGGTACACAGCGGGTTTCTAGGCACAGCCCCGCGCCTGGAAACCCGCTGTGTACCTTGGTTACCAGCGGATCGCTGGTCTCCTGCCTGTCACACGCAGCGATGTGTGCCTGTCAGCGGGAAACCAGCGATCAAAGGTCCTGACATTTCAGCGACGATCAGCGATACCCGGCAGGGGGGCTGATCGTCGCTGAATGTCACACACAGCGATATCGCTGGTGAGCTCGCTGCTGCGTCACAAAACTAGTGACTCAGCAGCGATCTCGGTAGCGATATCGCTATGTGAGACGGGCCCTTAAGTGGAAAGCTTAATTGATTGCTTTCCACTTTCACTTCAGGTCAGCCAGGGACACAATCAGTGACGTCAGAGGGAACTGATTAACAAAAATAGGGGTTCCCTTCGAAAAAAATATGGCGTGGGGTCCCCCCTATTTTTGTTAACCAGCCAGATGAAGCAGACCGCTGAGGCCTGGATTTTCAGGCTGTTAAGGAGCCAAGATCCATGGACCTTGCCAGCCTGATAATACCAGGCCACAGCAGTCTGCATATCTTGGCTGATTAACAAAAATAGGGGATCCCCTCGAAAAAAATTGGCGTGGGGTCCCCCCTATTTTTGTTAACCAGCCAGATGAAGCAGACCGCTGAGGCCTGGTTTTTCAGGCTGGTAAGGATCCAATATCCATGGACCTTGCAAGCCTGATAATACCAGGCCACAGCAGTCTGCTTAGCTTGGCTGGTTAACAAAAATAGGGGATCCCCTCGAAAAAAAAACGGCGTGGGGATCCCCCCTATTTTTGTTAACCAGCCAAGTAAAATGCAGACTGCTGCGGCCTGGTATTAAAAGACTGTCAAGGCCCATGGATTTTGGCCCTCAACAGCCTGATAATACCAGGCTACAGCAGCCCCACATTTGGCGCATCAAAAGATGTGCCAATTGTGGCACTTTACCCGGCTCTTCCCACTTGCCCTGTAGCGGTGGCAAGCGGGGTAATAAGGGGTTATTGTCACCGTTGATTGCACGGTGACAATAAGCCCGGTTAATAATGGAGAGGCGTCAATAAGACACCGATCCATTATTAATCCCAAAGTTATTAAATGTATAAAAAAAAAGACAAAGCAAGAAAAAAGTATTTTAATGAAATAAAAGAGACAACACAGTTTTCATTTCTTTTATTGTACTCTCATTCCTGCGACGCCATCGATCTCCTGTAAAAAAAGAAAAAAAACAAACCAACAGTATACCACCTGTCCGACGCAGTCCATAACGACAGTCCCACGACGATCCAACTATGCTACATCGCAATGACAGGCAGAGCCTGTCATCCCGACGCAGCACAGCTGATTACCTGCTTCTCCGGCGGTGACGTCATCGGACTGACTGCTTTACGGCCGCGATTACCCAGCAGTCACTGCAGTTATCGCGAGAAACTGCATGTGACCGCCGGGGAAAGAAGATTGCGGCCATGAAGCAGTGCAGGACGTGACCGCCGGAGATCTTCTGCCGGGTAAGTGCCGCTGACTCCTGACAGACCCGACCGACGGACACTGACAGTGACAGTGACATCCCGATTCCGGTATCCGATAAGACGAAAATATCGGAACTCGGAATCGGAATTCCGATACAGCTAATATCGGCCGATACCCGATATTTGCAGTATCGGAATGCTCAACACTACTGATGACACAAAGCTAGGAGGGGTAGCTAATACTAGAGAAGAGAGAGAGGATTCAAAAAGATATAAATAAACTGGAGCAGTGGGCAGCAACTAACAGAATGGATTTTAACAGGGAAAAATGCAAAGTACTACATCTGGGCAATAAAAATGAAAAAAGCATATACAAAATGGGAGGAATAGGGCTAAGTAACAGCACATGTTAAAAAGACTTGGGTATACTAATTGATCACAGACTGAACATGAGTCAACAGTGTGATGCAGCAGCAAAAAAACCCGGATTACTTATCGGTAATGCTCTTTTATAGAGCCCACGACAGCACCCACTGAGAGAGATGGGATCAGCCCCTAGGAACAGGAAACCTACAGAGAGATAAAATGGGCGGCCCCCCCTCGCTCCTCAGTTGGATTACAGAGAATGAGAGGAACCGCCACACAAGTTTCAGTTAATTTGCTCCATAATGCGTTTAAAGTATATATACATATTTACACTGCTAGGCTATGTACAGTAACTATATACACTTAACCCTTCACCCATCGGAATGCACCGTGTGTACTATAACTAGGGGAGGGAAGTGAGTGGGTGCTGTCGTGGGCTCTATAAAAGAGCATTACCGGTAAGTAATCCGTTTTTTTCTCTTTGCCACGACAGCACCCACTGAGAGATTTTCAGAAACAATAACCTGGGAGGGACCACCATGTCAAGGATTGATCTACCAAACACTTGAGGAAGTGTTCCTTGAGTTGAGGAAGATAGATCTAATCTATATTGATCATAGAAGGTAGAAGGTGAAGCCCAGGTTGCGGCCTTACATATAAGGTCTATCGGGACATCTGCTCTTTCTTCCCAGGAGGAAGATATGGCTGGTGCGGAATGTGCCTTCACGCCCTGTGGTGGGACTTTCCCCTTTGTCACATATGCTAGTGATATTGCGTCTTTAATCCATCGAGACAGCGTGCTCTTCGTCACTCCTGTACCTTTACAGCTGCCCTGGAACAAGACAAAGAGAGCCATGCTCTGCCTCCAGGGTCTAGTCCTGTCCAGATATGCTAAGACGGCCCTTTTAACATCTAAAGTGTGGAATCTTTCTTCCTGTGGTGATGAGGGGCTTTCATAAAAGGAAGGAAGGTAGATCTCCTGGGATCTATGAAATTTTGTCGCCACTTTAGGGAGATAAGACGGGTCTGTTTTTAACACTATCTTGTCCAGAAATACTGACAAGAAAGGAGGATCCATCGATAAGGCCTGGAGATCACTCACTCTTCTTGCTGAGACCAAGGCCACTAACAAAATGGTTTTAAATGAAGCATATTTTATTGGTACTGAATGAAGGGGCTCGAATGGACTTTCCATTAAGGCGTCTAGAACTAAGTTTAAGTCCCAAGATGGCATCTGTGGTATATGGACTGGTTGTGCTCGATGGCAGGCTGAGATAAACCGAGCCACCCATTTATTGCCAGCTACGTCATGACTATATAAGGCTCCCAGAGCTGACACTTGGACTTTAAGTGTATTTACTGACAGACCTAACTCATGCCCTTTTTGCAAAAATTCTAGGATAGCCGGAATAGGTACTTCACCGGATAAGCGTGCTGAATGAAAGGTTAAAAATTTCTTCCAGACTCTGGCATATATATTAGTTGAGGCCTTTTTCCTGCTATGCAGAAGGGTATTAATTAGTCCGTCTGAAAAACCTCTTCACTTTAATAGCTGTCTTTCACGTTCCAAGCCATGAGGCGCAAGCCTTTGACCTGAGGGTGATGGAAGGGACCCTGTGAGAGAAGGTCTCGGTCCCAAGGGAGGATCCATGGATCTGAGACCGACATGGCCCTAAGCCATGAGAACCATGGCCTCTTGGGCCAGAACGGAGCTATTAAGATTATTCTCGCTCCTTCCTCCCTGATTTTCCGGATGACGATTGGTAGTAATATCATTGGAGGAAAGGCATAGGCTAGACGAAAAGTCCACGGGGTCTGCAAAGCATCTAGTATGTCTGGACTGTCCATCTTGAATAGTGAAGCGAACCTTTCGACCTGCCTGTTGTTCCTTGTGGCAAACAGGTCTATTTCCGGCCTGCCCCATCTGACTGCTATCATGTCGAAGATTCGGCGACTGAGCATCCACTCTCCCTGGTGTAGAGTATGGCAACTGAGAAAATCTGCTTTGATATTGTCTGCCCCTCTGACATGCAGTGCTGATAGGGACAGGAGATGATTTTCTGCCAACTTTAGAATTTTTCCCGCGATAGACATGAGCGCTACCTGTTATGATTTGGTAGCTGAGGAGAGCAGGCAAAAAAGGAAATACACCAGAGCAGTTGGAAACTATGAGATTGCAGTACCTTGACTAACCACCACAACTAGAGGCAGCCGTGGAGCGTTCCTACGTTGGTCCTAGACGCCTCATCACAGCCTGAGAAACTAACTACACCTAAAGATAGAAAGAGGAAAGCTATCTGCCCCGGAGCAGATCCCCAAAGAACATAGAAAGCCCCCAAACATGTAATGGCGGTTAGACAAGAAGAAATACTGACAGACAGAAAATAGTATGAGCAAACGTTGGGGCCCAAACTTACTAAATAGAAAAGGATAGGAAGGGCACTTACTGCAATCCCAAAAAACCCCGAAAAGCACCAACTCTACTAATTTCAAAAACACCTGAGATCACACGACCTCTACCACCCAAATCAGTTCTCTGGTGTAACCAAAAACAAAACAGCAGCCACTGAAAAAACTGGAAAAAGCAAATGTACAAACATCAGTGGCTGAACTGAACTGAGAGGGAAAAAGCCCCCAGAAGGGACCCTGAAGGCCCCCACAGAAGTGCAGGACAAAATGCAAAAATCAAGCACAAAAACAAAAAGAAGAAAATGTCTTATCTGTTAGCAGGAGATTCAGACACGACACAGCAGGCTACCAAGGAAACAGGAATCAAGGATTGAGACCAGAACAATTGATCACCGGCAACCCTGATGGGAAGGCGACTCCCTTATATAAGACCAGACAGTAACACCTGACTCCCAATCCTCACAATCTTCACTGGACAGTCCAGCACCGTTTGTAACCACCAGAGGGAGCTTCTGCTCAGAACTCATTTCCAGCCTATTCACAACAGTACCCCCCCTTGAGGAGGGGTCACCAAACCCTCATTTGAGCAACCAGGTCAGTCAGGATGAGTTCTATGATACGCACGGATGAGTCTCATAGCATGGATGTCCGAAGCAAACACCCAAGAATTGTCTTCCTGACCATAACCTCTCCATTTAACCAAATACTGGAGTTTCCGTCTAGAAAAACGAGAATTCAATATTTTCTCAACCACATACTCCAGATTGCCCTCAACCAAAACAGGGTCAGGAGGCACAGTATTAGGAACCACTGGCTTAACAAACCTCTTCAACAAGGACTTGTGGAACACGTTATGGATCTTAAATGTCCCTGGAAGAAGCAAACGAAAAGAAACAGGATTAAGAATCTCCATGATCTTATAAGGTCCAATGAACCTAGGCTTAAATTTAGGAGATGCCACTCTCATAAGAATATTTCTTGAGGACAACCAGACCAAGTCCCCCACTTTAAACCGAGGACCATCAGTCCTATGCCGGTTAGCAAACCGCTGGGCCCTCTCCTGAGAGAGGGACAACCTCTCCACAACCTGGTCACAAATCTGTTGCATACGCTCCACAACAGAGTCAACACCTGGACAGACAGAAGCCTCCGTCTGTCCTGAAGAAAATCGAGGGTGAAACCCAGAATTACAGAAAAATGGAGACATCAAAGTGGCAGAGCTAGCCCTATTATTAAGAGCAAACTCAGCCAAAGGCAAAAAAGAGACCCAGTCATCCTGATCAGCAGACACAAAGCATCTTAGATAAGTCTCCAATGTCTGGTTTGTTCTCTCAGTTTGACCATTGGTCTGAGGATGAAACGCCGAGGAGAAAGACAATTGAACACCAATTTTAGAACTAAAGGTCCTCCAAAATCTGGAAACAAACTGGACTCCTCTGTCAGACACAATGTTCTCAGGAATGCCGTGTAAACGAACCACGTGCTGAAGGAACAAAGGCACCAATTCCGAGGAGGAAGGCAACTTAGGTAATGGCACAAGATGTATCATCTTGGAAAACCTATCGCAAATCACCCAGATGACGGTCATTCTCTGAGAAACAGGGAGGTCGGAAATGAAATCCATAGAGATATGGGTCCATGGTCTCTTGGACACAGGTAATGGCATCAACAAACCACTAGAACGAGAGCAAGGCTTGGAGCGAGAGCAAGTCCCGCAGGACTGCACAAACTCCCTGACATCACGAGACAAGGTAGACCACCAAAAGGACCGACTAACCAAGTCTCTGGTACCAAAAATTCCGGGATGACCGGCCAACGCGGAACAATGAATCTCAGACATTACACTCTTTTTCCACTGGTCCGGGACAAACAATTTCCCAACAGGGCAGCGCTCGGGCTTATCCTCCTGACACCCCTCCAGAGCCAGTCTCAAATTGGGCGAGATGGCGGAAAGAACTACACCCTCTTTCAAAATAACAGAAGGATCAGATAACTCAGGAGAGTCCGCCAGGAAACTCCTCGAGAGGGCATCCGCCTTAACATTTTTAGTGCCAGGAAGAAATGAAACCACAAAATTAAAACGTGTGAAAAACAAGGCCCACCTGGCCTGTCTAGGATTAAGTCGCTTGGCAGATTCCAGATAAACTAGATTCTTATGGTCCGTAAGGACCACCACCTGATGTTTGGCTCCCTCCAGCCAATGTCTCCACTCTTCAAAAGTCCACTTCATGGCCAATAACTCCCGATTACCCACGTCATAATTACGTTCAGTGGGAGAAAATTTTCGAGAGAAAAAGGCACAAGGATTACTTTTAGAGGTCTCTGGATCTCTTTGGGACAAAACGGCACCTGCCCCAATTTCAGAGGCATCAACCTCCACCTGAAATGGCAGAGAAACATCAGGCTGCCGTAGAACAGGAGCAGAAGTGAATCTCTGCTTAAGTTCCTGAAATGCAGAGACTGCCTCAGGAGGCCAATTCACCACATCAGAACCCTTCTTGGTCAAATCAGTTAATGGTTTAACAATAACAGAGAAATTACCAATAAATTTACGATAAAAATTGGCAAAACCCAAGAATCTTTGAAGAGCCTTTAATGAAGTAGGTTGGACCCAATCACAGATGGCCTGAACTTTGACCGGGTCCATTTCAATAACAGATGGAGACAAAATGAATCCCAGAAATGAGATCCTCTGAACGCCAAAAAGACACTTTGATCCCTTCACATACAGAGCATTCTCTCTCAAAATCTGGAACACAGTCCGAACATGTTTTACATGAGAGTCCCAGTCATTGGAAAAAATCAAGATATCATCCAAATAAACAATCAGAAATTTATCCATAAAATCCCTGAAAATGTCATTCATGAAGGACTGGAAGACAGAAGGAGCATTAGTGAGCCCAAAGGGCATCACAAGGTACACAAAATGCCCTTCAGGGGTATTAAATGCCGTCTTCCATTTATCCCCGTGCTTAATGCGAATAAGGTTATATGCCCCCCTGAGGTCAAGCTTGGTAAACCAAGTAGCGTTTTTCACCCTGGAAAACAGATCAGAGATCAAGGGTAAAGGATATTGATATTTCACAGTAATATTGTTCAAGAGACGATAATACACGGCCTTAATGAACCATCCTTTTTGGCCACAAAGAAAAAACCGGCACCTAAGGGTGAAGAGGATGGTCTGATATGACCCTTCTCCAATGACTCCTTGATATAAGACCGCATAGCGTCATGTTCAGGTACAGACAAGTTAAAAAGGCGACCTTTAGGGAATTTACTACCAGGCACTAATTCAATAGCGCAGTCATAGCTCCTATGGGGAGGTAAGGATGCAGATTTACTTTTGCTAAACACATCAGAAAAATCAATCAAAAAGTCAGGAACATCCTGAGCCTGGGGGGAGGCAGAAAAAACAGGAGTGTTGGTATTAACACATTGGCAGCCCCAACTGGTAACAGACACAGATTTCCAATCCAAAACAGGATTATGAGACTGTAACCAAGGGAAACCCAGTACGATAATGTCATGCAGATTATACAGAACCAAAAATTTGCAACTCTCCTGATGATCAGGTTCTACCCTCATTATCACCTGAGTAGAGAACTGAGGTTTATTCTCAGCCAAAGGGGTAGAATCGATCCCCAGTAGGGGAATAGACTTCCGTAGGGGTATCAAGGGAAACCCACAACGTTTAGCAAAATCAAAATCCATCAGGTTAATAGCTGCTCCAGAATCAACAAAAGCCTGAGCAGAAAATGAGGACAGAGAGCATATCAGGGTAACAGTTAATAAAAACTTAGTCTGAACACTACCCAAGACAACGGAGCGTGCAAAACGTCTTCCCCGTTTAGGGCAGACTGAAATAGCATGAGAGGCATCACCACAGTAGAAACATAACCCATTGCGCTTTCGAAAATCATGACGCTGTGCCCCAGAAACCACTCTATCACACTGCATGGATTCAGAAGCAGGTTCACAAGGCAACATTATTCCACGCATACCTTTCCGCTCACGCAAACGTCTGTCAATTTGAATTGCTAATGACATAGAATCATTGAGACCAGAGGGAACAGGGAATCCCACCATAACATCCTTTACATTATCTGACAGTCCCTTCTGAAAAAGAGCTGCCAAAGCGTCGTCATTCCATTTGGTCAGGACTGCCCACCTACGGAATCTCTGACAGTATAACTCAGCGTCCTCAAGCCCCTGACTTAATGCCAACAAAGTTTTTTCAGCTTGATCAGTGACATTAGGCTCATCGTACAATAACCCCAAAGCCTGAAAAAACGCATCAACATCACTCAAAACAGGATCCCCAGGTGTCAGGGAAAAAGCCCAATCCTGAGGGTCGCCACGCAGGAGAGAGATGACAATTTGAACCTGCTGCGCTGCGTTCCCTGAGGACTTAGATTTTAAGGCAAAAAACAATTTACAGTTATTTTTGAAATTCAGAAACTTAGCTCGATCTCCTAAAAACAAATCTGGCATGGGAATCCTAGGTTCCACAACAGGCAACCTAGCAAGATATGCAGCAATACTCTGAACCTCAGTGGCAAGCTGATCCACACGGCCAGACAACTGTGCAAACTCCATTGAGAGAGAAAAAAAATCCTCCTCAGCACCCAGAGATACAGAGGGAAAAAAAAATGCAACAAACAGAAAAAAAAAATCTCTGACAACTCTGACAACTTTTTTCTTTCCACAATATTTTTCCCTTCTGTGAGTACCATATAATTTTCAGTTTGGGCCGGTGATACTGTTATGATTTGGTAGCTGAGGAGAGCAGGCAAAAAAGGAAATACACCAGAGCAGTTGGAAACTATGAGATTGCAGTACCCTGACTAACCACCACAACTAGAGGCAGCCGTGGAGCGTTCCTACGGGCGTTGACTCCACACATAAGACCTCAGGAGTGGACATGGATGTCAGAATATGTAGCATCCTCCAAAACTTAGAGGAGTCCACCTAGATGGTGAGCGGCGATGATGCCATAATTAGCGTCACCATCCCGCTCATCTGGATTATGAAAAGCTCTCTGCTCACAATGAAAGAGGAGGCATTGCAGGCGGAGCATGAGGATATGGATCAGGGAACCATACAGGGTGATTACACACAGCCCAGCCTCGTGTCATCACAACGTGGATTGGTTGACAATGAGGAAGAGGAGGAGTAAGAACAGGAGCTACTTTCATGTGGGACTACAACCACAACTGTCATACCGTCTGTTCAGCATGGATGGCCTGAGGACAAGGAAGAAGAGGAAGAGGAGAAGGAGGACACGTTTGTCAGTCGTCCTGTTGGTGAGGACACGGAGTCTTGCCTGTTAGCAGTCTAGCAAGCATGGCTGACTTTATGTTGCCCTTTCTTTCCCGTGACCCTCGTATTGTCAAAATATTGGGTACCAGTTATTACTGGCTAGTGATACTTTTAGACCCACGGTACAAGGATAACTTTCAATCTCTTATTCCAGAGGCAGACAGGTGTACCAAAATGGTGCAGTACTATAGGGCCACTGTTGCAGAATTATTAAAAAATTCTCATCTCAAAACGCTGGCGGCAGAGAATGTTCGTTGGCCAACCAAGCAGGACAGGCAAGACAGACACAAGTCCACTCCAGCAGAGGCAGGGGAACACTGGCAAAGTTCTGAGACAGTTTTCTAAGACCCTCCCATCGCCCATGCACTGAGGCGTGGGGTAATCTGACAAGGAATGCAATCTTCTCAAAGATGCTGAGGGAGTACCTTGCTGAAAGTACCAACGTCCTCTGTGATTCTTTTGTGCCTTTTAATTATTGGGTATTCAAGCTGGACACGTGGCATGAGCTGGCTCTCTATGACTTGGAGGTCCTGTCCTGCCCTGAATAATGTGAAGTGGATTTTCCTGTGCCCATCCAGTATGTGGGTTCAAAGGCTTATTGGGGTGCATATGACTAGGTAGCAGGGCAGGCCTTGCAGTCAATGCATAAGAAAACAGAATATGAGGACAAAATTAATAATGTGAAGTGGATTTTCTTGTGCCCATCCAGTATGTGGGTTCAATGTCTTATTGGGGTGCATATGAGTTGGTAGCATGGCAGGCCTTGCAGTTAATGCATAAGAAAACAGAATGGGAGTACAAAATGAACAATGTGAACTGGATTTTCCTAGGCCCATGCAGTACCTGTGTTCAAAGGCTTATTGTGGTGCATATGACTTGATAGCAGGACAGACCTTGCATTCAATGCAACATTTTTTCAGGATGTTCTCCATAACATCTCATGTTAAATTGGTATTGGGGTGCGTCGTAATTCTTGGCAGCCCATCCACTCACAGCATAGGCTATAAAAGTTATGGAGACGCACTGTTTAATAATGGCCCTTTAAGCAGATTAATGCTGCCTGATGCCCCTGAAAAAATAGGCTCTGTGACTTTAAGAGTCCCTCCATAAATTAAACAAGATGTGTCTGCTTATGTATCACACACCACATGGCCAGCTAAGGTTGTTAAATGTTACAATGACATTTCCCAGTGAATGCATTTGTTTTGGTTGAAAGCAATATTAAATTTGAAAAACGCTTCAAAAATGCTGCGTCTGAACATACCCAAGTGGGAGAAGAACATTTTGGCCTGGGGTTAATTATTTTGCCTTATACACAAGTCATTAACCTGGAAAGGATGTACCTTAACATATTTCCCTGCAAAATCCGTTTTGGTATGTTTTTTGGTGCATCGGTAAAAATGGCATTAAACTCTGACAACAGTGTTTAAAGCTGTGAACTAGGAGTCAGGAATGCTTCCAGCAGCGATCCCCATGATGTCCCTGTGTCATTTGAGCAGTGTTTCCATAATTTTCAGACGTATTTAGAGCTTAAATGGACCCCCGGGGGGGGATCACGGCAAAAATACTCGGGTCTCCCATAGACTTACATTGGGCTCGTTGTTCTGTCCCAGTATTTGAGGATTCCAATTTGCTCGACCCGAGCAACAAGCCCCTGAGCATTTTAGTGCTCACCCATCACTAGTCCTAACATCTTTTGTCACTGAACACACTTCTCATCTGTTGCCTATAATAAGAGATGAGCAAATTTGTTCTGATTCAGTTCTGATTTACAATTGGAATAGAATATTGTTTTTGCAATATTCATCGAACACAGACGTCATCAGAGTCAAATGGAGTTGAAATTACCAAACATGTTCGGAACCGATCATAAGACATACATTCAGCACGAATATTGTTAGAATATGGCTTGAATACGTCAAAATCAGATTCGGGGCCAAAATCCGAACAAATTCGCTGATCTCTACCTATAATCTAAACAACAGAATATAACACTTCTTTATGCTTCAGTAGCTACTCACCAACAGACTAATAAGACAGGAACTAAATTCCTACATGTCACCTCTAAATAACCAGGAAACTGCAAGCACATTAGAATAAAAGGCATAAACAGCAGGTCAATACAATAACATTTGAGAAGTCTTCTGAGAGGGTGTTTAGACGACTTCTCCACCTTTACAGTCACTGCAAATACTGATTTAATTTAGCTTTCTCTTTTTTGTTTCTTCAATTTGACTGCTTGTTAATTGACAAAAAAAACTATTAATACTTCTGTTTTTGAAATCATTCTTACGTTCAAGCATTTTTTCCACACCTGTCTAAAACTTTAGCTCATCACTGTACATCCGTAGTTCTTTAAATTCTCTTCACCGGTCTTCACTCAATTCCTCTATCTATCTGTCAGTGTGAGTTGACAAAGGGATCTCCCTCGCTGACCATAAGCTCACTACATAAGTTTGATATAGGAAAGATGTGTATCTTCGTACCGTGTTAGCCAGTAGATAGAAAAATATTTAGACTTGAGAGTCCTCAGTGGTTGATACCTTTTAATGGCTAACTGAAAAGATGGTAACAAATTGCAAGCTTTCGAGACTACTCAGGTCTCTTCATCAGGCTAAACTAATACAAAATCTGAAGAATCACATATTTATATACACAAAAGGACACAGGAATAATGCAATAGGTAAGACAAGTGACGTGAAGCAGAACTGTCATTATGGCAGAGGGATGAACATAAATATTGGAACAGTTCATAGATAAGGAGAGAAAGTTTTAATTGCCCTCTGATTGGAGTCTGCTATTGTGTTTTGATGACCCTAAAAGGTCAGAGAAGCAGATTCCTTAATTGATATAGAAAGACATAAATCCATGTGACACTTTCATTCCAGCACTAAGGGTGTCAAAGGTCATCATAAGTTTATATTCCCAAACCTTTCTATCTTTCTCAGATTTGAATTTAGATTTTAATATAAGTAATTCCATATCCATCATGCTATGACCGGGCATACAAAAGTGTTTTGCCACAGGTAAATCCATTATTTTTTCTCTTATTGTGTGGCGATGAGAATTCATCCTTGTTCTCAGTTTTTGCCCGGTCTCCCCAACATACAGACCCCCAGTTGGACATTTAGTACATATAATGAGGTACACCACATTAGATGTGATGCAGCTGAAAGTACCTGGTATCTTGTAGTCCTGATGTGAGTTGGGGATCTTTATCTTCTCCGTGGTCATTATAACGGACATGTTTTACATTTCTTCTGGTTGCAAGGAAAGGTTCCTGCAGCTGTTGGGGAGGACAGGGAGCTTCTGACAATGATGCTTCTTAGATTTGGGGGCTGCCTAAAACATAGTAGTGGGGGGTCTGGAAATATGGATTGTAATCGGGCATCTTTTTGTAGTAGAGGTTGTAATTTCCGTGCAGCTCCCCTTAGCATCTCCAGATTTGGATTGTAGGTGACCACTAGAGGCACCCGGTTATTTTCTTCTTTAGCTTTGTAATGTAGCAGGTGATTCCTTGATATTCTGGTGGCTCTTGTAATTTGGATTTCAATTGTTCTTGGATGGTAGCCCTGGTTCAAAAAAGTCTTTCTGAGGCGACCAAGGTGTTCATCTCTATCCATGGGGTTGGAACATATACGGTTGTATCTGATGGCTTGGCTGTAGACAATAGAGTTTTTTATGTGTTTTGGATGGAAACTGTCCCATTTAAGGTATGTTGGACGGTCGATTGGCTTCTGATACAGGGATGTCTCTATTTCATTGTTCTTTAGCTTAATGGTGGTGTCTAAAAAGTTAATTTCAGTGCTGGAGTAGTTAAGTGTTAAGTTGATGGTGGGATGAAATTGGTTGAACTGTTCATGGAACGTCTTTAGCTGTTGTTCAGACTCCGTCCAGATGATTAAAATGTCATCAATGTAGCGGTAGTAGGCCCGAGGCCTGATGGGACATGAGGACAAAAAGTCGCTTTCAAGCTTGGCCATGAAAAGATTTGCATACTGTGGAGCCATTTTACTTCCCATAGCTGTGCCAGTCTCCTGAAGATAGATCTTGTTGTCAAATTCAAAGTAATTGTGGGTGAGGATGAATTTTGTGAGTTTCACCACAGAATCAGCATCATTCCCGATGTTTCCCATGAAGACTTTGCAGGCATTTAATCCATCCTGGTGTGGGATATTAGAGTACAAAGATTCCACATCCATGGTGGCCAGAATGGTTCCTTCTGGTAGGGGACCTATTGCTGCTAGTTTATTCAGTAGGTCAGTTGTGTCCTGAATGTAGCTGGGTGTATCCTTTACCAGGGGTTTAAGAATATCCTCTACCCATCCAGATACCTGCTCAGTAAAGGTGTCCACACATGAAATAATCGGCCTCCCTGGATTCCCAGCTTTGTGGATTTTGGGAAGCATGTAAAACGTCCCTGTTCTTGGACTTTCTGGTATCAGGTCATCAGCTCTTATGGATTTGTCAGACAGACAAGATACCAACTTGCTTAGTTCCTTGTAATAGTCCTGTGTAGGGTCCGACTCCAGTTTTCTGTAGTAGCGTGTGTCCGTAAGTTGTCTGTTTCCTTCCTTCATATAGTCTGATGTGTTCATCATGACTATTGCACCTCCCTTGTCAGCAGGTTTAATGATGATTTCTTTGTTGGTTTTCAGAGACTGTATGGCCTTTCTCTCCTGGGCACTGATGTTGGATGCTTGTCTCTTGTTGGTGGCTATCATGGTGGATTTTATCAAATGTCTGAATGAGTCTATATATATTTATCCAAATGAGGGTTACGTCCAGGTGGAGGTGTCCAGTCTGACCTCTTCTTGGTTGTTGGGATCCCTTTTCCTTCAGTCCGAGTGTTTTCTGGATCTTCTGTATCATTGAAGTATTCCCTCAGGCGCAGTCTCCTGAAAAAATGTTCCATATCACTGCAGAGTTTGGTTTTATCCAGGGCTTTAGTAGGACAAAATGAGAGTCCTCTAGAAAGCACGGCCAGTACCACCTTGTTGGGTTTGTAATCTGAGAGATTGATGACACAGAATCCAGGGAGGCCGATTATTTCATGTGTGGACACCCTTACTGAGCAGGTATCTGGATGGGTAGAGGGTATTCTTAAACCCCTGGTAAAGGATACACCCAGCTACATTCAGGACACAACTGACCTACTGAATAAACTAGCAGCAATAGGTCCCCTACCAGAAGGAACCATCCTGGCCACCATGGATGTGGAATCTTTGTACTCTAATATCCCACACCAGGATGGATTAAATGCCTGCAAAGTCTTCATGGGAAACACCGGGAATGATGCTGATTCTGTGGTGAAACTCACAAAATTTATCCTCACTCACAATTACTTTGAATTTGACAACAAGATCTATCTTCAGGAGACTGGCTCAGCTATGGGAAGTAAAATGGCTCCACAGTATGCAAATCTTTTCATGGCCAAGCTTGAAAGCGACTTTTTGTCCTCATGTCCCATCAGGCCTCGGGCCTACTACCGCTACATTGATGACATTTTAATCATCTGGACGGAGTCTGAACAACAGCTAAAGACGTTCCATGA
Source organism: Oophaga sylvatica (assembly GCA_033576555.1). Taxonomy (NCBI): domain Eukaryota; kingdom Metazoa; phylum Chordata; class Amphibia; order Anura; family Dendrobatidae; genus Oophaga; species Oophaga sylvatica. The sequence goes on along the minus strand of JARQOD010000009.1, from coordinate 126,426,743 downwards.
ACAGTTCAACCAATTTCATCCCACCATCAACTTAACACTTAACTACTCCAGCACTGAAATTAACTTTTTAGACACCACCATTAAGCTAAAGAACAATGAAATAGAGACATCCCTGTTTCAGAAGCCAATCGACCGTCCAACATACCTTAAATGGGACAGTTTCCATCCAAAACACATAAAAAACTCTATTGTCTACAGCCAAGCCATCAGATACAACCGTATATGTTCCAACCCCATGGATAGAGATGAACACCTTGGTCGCCTCAGAAAGACTTTTTTGAACCAGGGCTACCATCCAAGAACAATTGAAAACCAAATTACAAGAGCCACCAGAATATCAAGGAATCACCTGCTGCATTACAAAGCTAAAGAAGAAAATAACCGGGTGCCTCTAGTGGTCACCTACAATCCAAATCTGGAGATGCTAAGGGGAGCTGCACGGAAATTACAACCTCTACTACAAAAAGATGCCCGATTACAATCCATATTTCCAGACCCCTCACTACTATGTTTTAGGCAGCCCCCAAATCTAAGAAGCATCTTTGTCAGAAGCTCCCTGTCCTTCCCAACAGCTGCAGGAACCTTTCCTTGCAACCAGAAGAAATGTAAAACATGTCCATTTATAATGACCACGGACAAGATAAAGATCCCCAACTCACATCAGGACTACAAGATACCAGGTACTTTCAGCTGCATCACATCTAATGTGGTGTACCTCATTATATGTACTAAATGTCCAACTGGGGGTCTGTATGTGGGGGAGACCGGGCAAAAACTGAGAACAAGGATGAATTCTCATCGCCACACAATAAGAGAAAAAAGAATGGATTTACCTGTGGCAAAACACTTTTGTATGCCCGGTCATAGCATGATGGATATGGAATTACTTATATTAAAATCTAACTTCAAATCTGAGAAAGATAGAAAGGTTTGGGAATATAAACTTATGATGACCTTTGACACTCTTAGTGCTGGAATGAAAGTGTCACATGGATTTATGTCTTTCTATATCAATTAAGGAATCTGCTTCTCTGACCTTTTAGGGTCATCAAAACACAATAGCAGACTCCAATCAGAGGGCAATAAAACTTTCTCTCCTTATCTATGAACTGTTCCAATATTTATGTTCATCCCTCTGCCATAATGACAGTTCTGCTTCACGTCACTTGTCTTACCTATTGCATTATTCCTGTGTCCTTTTGTGTATATAAATATGTGATTCTTCAGATTTTGTATTAGTTTAGCCTGATGAAGAGACCTGAGTAGTCTCGAAAGCTTGCAGTTTGTTACCATCTTTTCAGTTAGCCATTAAAAGGTATCAACCACTGAGGACTCTCAAGTCTAAATATTTTTCTACATAAGTTTGGTCAATCAGTGTCAACAAATAGCAACCAAACACAACTTTGCCTGAAATAGATCAGGAATATGGCCTGCCATATCTTTGTTTTAAAATTAACATTTACTGTGATTAGAGATGAGCGACTTTCCCTTTTTTCTGGTCGAGTCGGGCTTCACAGAACCCGACTTTCGCAAAAGTTGGGTCGAGTGAAATTGGCCGACTATCGTGAAAAGTCGGTGGTTCGGCCGAAACAAGAAACCCAATGAAGTCAATGGGGGAGCAATGTCGGCAGGGGGGGTGAGGACAGTAAACACACCTACAGTGCCCATTTTCAGAGCCGGCGGGCGGCTCAGCCAAAGAGGGGTGCCGGTGTGGCTTTGAGCGGCGCGGGATTCAAATTCTCCGCCAAAGCCGCGCCGGCACCGCTCATTGGCTGAGCCGCCAGTCACGGGATTCATATCCCCCGCCAAAGCGGCGCGGCTCATTGGCAGAGCCGGAGGGCGGATCAGCCAATGAGCATTGCGGGATTCAGATCCCCCGCCATTGGCTGAGCAGTGCCGCCCGGCTTGTGTGTGTGTGTGTGTGTGTGTGTATGCAGGCATCGTCCGATGGGACTACAAGTCCCATCCGGCTATGCCTGCTACGCTGTCATTCTCTGTGTGCGTGTATGCAGGCATCGTCCGATGGGACTACAAGTGTCAGTGAGTGAAACATTAGGCAATGATGGCACAGTAGTAGTCCCATCATCTGGCTAATGTGTTGAATGTAAGAAAAAAAAAAACATACATTACATACAGAACATACAACACATACCATACATATAACACATAACATACAGAACATACATATAACATACAACACATAACATACAGAACATACATACAACACATAACATACAGAGCATACATATAACATACAACACATAGCATTCAGAACATACATATAACACAACATACAGTACATACAACACATAACATACAGAACATACATATAACATACAACAGGTAACATACAACACAACATACAGAACAGACATATAACATACAACACAACATACATATAACATACAACACATAACATACAGAACATACATATAACATACAACACATAACATACAGAACATACAACACGTAACATACATATAACATACAACATATACAGTTATATGAAAAAGTTTGGGCACTCCTATTAATCTTAATGTTTTATAAAAATTGGTGTTTTTGCAACAGCTATTTCAGTTTGATATATCTAATAACTATTGGTTACAGTAATGTTTCTGCCTTGAAATGAGGTTTATTGTACTAACAGAAAATGTGCAATCTGCATCCAAACAAAATTTGACAGGTGCATAAGTATGGGCACCTCACCAGAAAAGTGACATTAATATTTAGTAGATCCTCCTTTTGCAAAAATAACAGCCTCTAGTCACTTCCTATAGCTTTTAATGAGTTCCTGGATACTGGATGAAGGTATTTTTGACCATTCCTCTTTACAAAACAATTCCAGTTCAGTTAAGTTTGATGGTCGCCGAGCATGGACAGCCCTCTTCAAATGATCCCACAGATGTTCAATGATATTCAGGTCTGGGGACTGGGATGGCCATTCCAGAACATTGTAATTGTTCCTCTGCATGAATGCCTGAGTAGATTTGGAGCCGTATTTTGGATCATTGTCTTGCTGAAAGATCCATCCCCTGCGTAACTTCAACTTTGTTACTGATTCTTGAACATTATTGTCAAGAATCTGCTGATACTGAGTGGAATCCCTGCATCCCTCAACTTTAAAAAGATTCCCGGTGCCGGCATTGGCCACACAGCCCCAAAGCATGATGGAACCTCCACCAAATTTTACTGTGGGTAGCAAGTGTTTTTCTTGCAATGCTGTGTTTTTTTGACGCCATGCAGAACGCCTTTTTGTATGACCAAACAACTCAATCTTGGTTTCATCAGTCCACAGGACCTTCTTCCAAAAAGAAATTGGCTTCTCCAAATGTGCTTTTGCATACCTCAGCCGACTCTGTTTGTGGCGTGCTTGCAGAAACGGCTTCTTTCGCATCACTCTCCCATACAGCTTCTCCTTGTGCAAAGTGCATTGTATAGTTGACCGATGCACAGTGACACCATCTGCAGCAAGTTGATGCTGCAGCTCTCTGGAGGTGGTCTGAGGATTGTCCTTGACTGATCTCACCATTCTTCTTCTCTGCCTTTCTGATGTTTTTCTTGGCCTGCCACTTCTGGCCTTAACAAGGACTGTCCCTGTGTTCTTCCATTTCCTTAGTATGTTCCTCACAGTGGAAACTGACAGGTTAAATCTCTGAGACAGCTTTTTGTATCCTTCCCCTGAACAACTATGTTGAATAATCTTTGTTTTCAGATGATTTGACAGTTGTTTTGAGGAGCCCATGATACCACTCTTCAGAGGAGATTTAAACAGGAGAACAACTTGCAAGTGACCACTTTAAGTAGCTGTTCTCATGATTGCATACACCTGGCTATAAAGTTCAAAGCTCAATGAGCTTACAAAACCAAAAAAAGTGCTTTAGTAAGTCAGTAAAAAGTAGGTAGGAGTATTTAAAACAAGAAAATGATAAGGGTGCCCATACTTATGCACCTGTCAAATTTTGTTTGGATGCAGATTGCACATGTTCTGTTAGTACAATAAACCTCATTTCAAGGCAGAAACATTACTGTGACCAATCGTTATTAGATATATCAAACTGAAATAGCTGTTGCAAAAACACCATTTTTTATAAAACATTAAGCTTAAGATTAATGGGGTGCCCAAACTTTTTCATATAACTGTAACATACAGAACATACATATAACATATAACATACATATAACATAGAACACATAACATACAGAACATACATATAACATATAACATACATATAACTTACAACACATAACATACAGAACATACAACATGTAACATACTGTACATATAACACATAACATACACATAACATAACATACAGAACATACAGTTAGGTCCATAAATATTTGGACAGAGACAACATTTATCTAATTTTGGTTCTAGACATTACCACAATGAATTTGAAACAAAACAAATCAGATGCAGTTGAAGTTCAGACTTTCAGCTTTCATTTGAGGGTATCCACATTAAAATTGGATGAAGGGTTTAGGAGTTTCAGCTCCTTAACATGTGCCACCCTGTTTTTAAAGGGACCAAAAGTAATTGGACAAATGACTCCAAGGCTATTTCATGGACAGGTATGGGCAATCCCTTTGTTATGTCATTCTCAATTAAGCAGATGAAAGGGCCGGAGTTGATTTGAGGTGTGGTGTTTGCATTTGGAAGGTTTTGCTGTGAAGGAAACATGTGGTCACAGGAGCTCTCCATGCAGGTGAAACAAGCCATCCTTAAGCTGCAAGAACAGAAAAAAACCCATCCAAGAAATTGCTACAACATTAGAAGTGGCAAAATCTACAATTTGGTACATCCTGAGAAAGAAAGAAAGCACTGGTGAACTCATCAATCCAAAAAGACCTGGGAGCCCACGGAAGACAACAGTGGTGGATGATCGCCGCATACTTTCTTTGGTGAAGAAGAACCCGTTCACAACATCGACTGAAGTCCAGAACACTCTCAGTGAAGTAGGTGTATCTGTCTCTAAGTCAACAGTAAAGAGAAGACTCCATGAAAGTAAATACAAAGGGTTCACATCTAGATGCAAACCATTCATCAATTCCAAAAATAGACAGGCCAGAGTTAAATTTGCTGAAAAACACCTCCAGAAGCCAGCTCAGTTCTGGGAAAGTATTCTATGGACAGATGAGACAAAGATCAACCTGTACCAGAATGATGGGAAGCCAAAAGTTTGGAGAAGAAAGGGAACGGCACATGATCCAAGGCACACCACATCCTCTGTAAAACATGGTGGAGGCAACGTGATGGCATGGCCATGCATGGCTTTCAATGGCACTGGGTCACTTGTGTTTATTGATGACATAACAGCAGACAAGAGTAGCCGGATGAATTCTGAAGTGTACCGGGATATACTTTCAGCCCAGATTCAGCCAAATGCTGCAAACTTGATTGGACGGCGCTTCATAGTACAGATGGATAATGACCCCAAGCATACAGCCAAAGCTACACAGGAGTTCATGAGTGCAAAAAAGTGGAACATTCTTCAATGGCCAAGTCAATCACCAGATCTTAACCCAATTGAGCATGCATTTCACTTGCTCAAATCCAGACTTAGGAGGGAAAGACCCACAAACAAGCAAGACCTGAAGGCTGCGGCTGTAAAGGCCTGGCAAAGCATTAAGAAGGAGGAAACCCAGCGTTTGGTGATGTCCATGGGTTCCAGACTTAAGGCAGTGATTGCCTCCTAAGGATTCGCCACAAAATTTTGAAAATAAAAATATTTTGTTTGGGTTATGTTTATTTGTCCAATTACTTTTGACCTCCTAAAATGTGGAGTGTTTGTAAAGAAATGTGTACAATTCCTACATTTTCTAACACATATTTTTGTTCAACCCTTCAAATTAAACGTTACAATCTGCACTAGTGTTGAGCGATACTGCTCGATATCTAAAAATATCGGATCGGAATGGTATCGCCGATATCACTAAATATCGCCGATATCCGATTCCGATACCGGAAGTCCCATGTAAGTCTATGGGAACAAAATATCGCAACTAAAAAAAAACCTTTATTTCCTTGTAAACACTAAATATACACACATAGAATACATATATATATATATACATGTCATTGTGACATATATATATATATACATATATGTATAGTTTATACACTTCTACATAGTAAAATATCCTCTGATTCAATTGCCGGGTAAAGCCGGCTTCTGTGAAAAGACAGAAGCACCCGACATGAAATGACACTTGGTGTACATAGGGTTAACCATGTCTTTTCATGTCCTTTGCTATCTGATTTGCACAAACAATTACATCAGTCTATGTGTGCAAAATTTCACACCTGTAGGGGTTAATTAAAGGTGTAAATTCGTTGTAAAAAAAAACGACTTTTTTGCTAGAAATTTACACCTTTAATTAACCCCTACAGGTGTGAAATTTTGCACACATAGACTGATGTAATTGTTTGTGCAAATCAGATAGCAAAGGACATGAAAAGACATGGTTAACCCTATGTACACCAAGTGTCATTTCATGTCGGGTTCTGCATTTTCACAAAAGCCTGCAATTGAATTAGCGGCTATTATACTATGTAGAAGTGTATGAACTATAAATGAAAATATATGTGTCACAAATTCAATGACATGTATATATATATATATATATATATATATATATGAGGTGTAAAATTGTTTAAAAAAAATGCGTGGGCTCCCGCCCTATTTTCGCAACCAGACAGACAAAGCCAGCGAATGGGGCAGATAATAATAGCCCAGAGAGGGACCATGATTTTTGGCCCCCCCTGGCTACTAACATCTGCCCCCAGACACCCCAGAAAAGACAAATCTATAATTAGATTCGCCCTTTCTGGCACTTTGCCCGTCTATTCCCATTGCCCTGTAGCGGTGGCAAATGGGTTAATATGGGGTTAAAGCCACATTGCAATTGAAAGGTGACCTTAAGCCAGGTTAATAATTGAGAGCTGTCAATTAGACAACTATCAATTATTAATCCTATTGCATGAAATAAAAATAAAACACACACACTTTAATTAAAAATCATTTTAATGAAATAAAGACACATGTTTTTGACCATCTTTTATTTGACTGCAAAAACCATTTCCTGTAATAAAAATAAAATAAAAAAGCAAAATTATTCTTACCTATCCCATGCACAGTCAGGTCCCACGGTGTAATCCTTCAGAAAGGGTTAATGTTTACTGCAGGGACCGCAGCTAATGCTGCAGCCTCACAGTAAACTACCAAATGAATAAGTTCCTCTCCTGGCTGACAGGAGAGGAAGTGGAAAGCTTAATTGATTGCTTTCCACTTTCACTTCAGGTCAGCCAGGGACACAATCAGTGACGTCAGAGGGAACTGATTAACAAAAATAGGGGTTCCCTTCGAATAAAAAATGGCGTGGGGTCCCCCCTATTTTTGATAACCAGCCAGATGAAGCAGACCGCTGAGGCCTGGTTTTTCAGGCTGGTAAGGACCAAGATCCATGGACCTTGCCAGCCTGATAATACCAGGCCACAGCAGTCTGCATATCTTGGCTGGTTAACAAAAATAGGGGATCCCCTCGAAAAAAATTGGCGTGGAGTCCCCCCTATTTTTGTTAACCAGCCAGATGAAGCAGACTGCTGAGGCCTGGTTTTTCAGGCTGGTAAGGATCCAATATCCATGGACCTTGCAAGCCTGATAATACCAGGCCACAGCAGTCTGCTTAGCTTGGCTGGTTAACAAAAATAGGGGATTCCCTCGAAAAAAAAACGGCGTAGGGGTCCCCCTATTTTTGTTAACCAGCCAAGTAAAATGCAGACTGCTGCGGCCTGGTATTAAAAGACTGTCAAGGCCCATGGATTTTGGCCCTCAACAGCCTGATAATACCAGGCTACAGCAGCCCCACATTTGGCGCATCCAAAAGATGGCCAATTGTGGCACTTTACCCGGCTCTTCCCACTGCCCTGTAGCGGTGGCAAGTGGGGTAATAAGGGGTTAATGTCACCGTTGATTGCACGGTGACAATAAGCCCGGTTAATAATGGAGAGGCGTCAATAAGACACCGATACATTATTAATCCCAAAGTTTTTAAATGTTTAAAAAAAAGACACAGCAAGAAAAAAGTCTTTTAATGAAATAAAAGAGACAACACAGTTTTCATTTCTTTTATTGTACTCTCATTCCTGCGACGCCATCGATCTCCTGTAAAAAAAGAAAAAAAACAAACCAACAGTATACCACCTGTCCGACGCAGTCCATAGTAACGACTGTCCCACGACGATCCAGCTCTGCTACATCGCAATGACAGGCAGAGCCTGACATCGCGACGCAGCACAGCTGATTACCTGCTTCCCCGGCGGTGACGTCATCGGACTGCTTTACGGCCGCGATTACCCAGCAGTCACTGCAGTTATCGCGAGAAACTGCATGTGACCGCCGGGGAAAGATGATGGCGGCCATGAAGCAGTCCAGCCCGTGACCGCCGGAGATCTTCTGCCAGGTAAGTGCCGCTGACTCCTGACAGACCCGACCGACGGACACTGACAGTCCCGACCGACGGACACTGACAGTGGACAGTGACATTCCGATTCCGGTATCCGATATGACGAAAATATCGGTACTCGGAATCGAAAGTCCGATACAGCTAATATCGGCCGATACCCGATATTTGCAGTATCGTATCGCTCAACACTAATCTGCACTTGAATTCTGTTGTAGAGGTTTCATTTCAAATCCAATGTGGTGGCATGCAGAGCCCAACTCGTGAAAATTGTGTCACTGTCCAAATATTTCTGGCCCTGACTGTACACATAACATACAACACATAACATACAGTACATACTCACCAATCACCTATTCCCCGATGCCATCGTCTCCTGTAATAAGAATAAAATAATAAAGCAACCTATACATCACCCGTCCGCCGTAGTCCAGATAATAACAGTGTCCCATGACGATCTCTGGTGTAGAACCCTGACATCGGGTGATATCAGCGCTCTACACCGCCCCTGCGATGCACTCATCACTAAAGTTCATTCTGTCACCTGCAATGCTGGGTGAGAAAATTCCCACGCAGCATTGCCATAAAGTGAGAGAATGAACTCAGTGATGCACTGCAGGAGCCATTGTCTCCTGTCAGTGCATCACTGGGAGGCCCTACAGAGCAGTGGCATCACCTGATGTCACTGTCCTATAGGGGAGACCGTCGTGGGACATTAGTTATTAATTGGACTGCGTCGGACAGGGAGTTTACGGTTGTTGTTTTTTTTACGTTTTATTACAGGAGATCGAGGGCGTCGCTTGGATCTGAGCGTATAATAAAGATATGAAAACCGTCTTGTGTTTTTTTTTAGTAAAATAATGTATTCTTTGACGTGTGTTGTTTTTTAACCCTTTGTTAAGATAAGATTAATAATGGATAGGCGTCTTATTGACGTCTGTCTATTATTAACCGGGCTTAATATCACCTTACAATAGCAAGGTGATATTAAGCCCTTATTACCCCATATCCCACCACTACAGGGTAGTGGGAAGAGAGGGGCTAAGTGCCAGAATTGGCGCATCGTACAGATGTGCCAATTCTGGGGCGGCTGGGTGCTGGTATTTTTAGCCAGGGGGTGCGCCAATATCCATGGCCCCTTCCTAGGTTATGAATATCAGCCCGCAGCTGTCTGCATAGCCTTTCTGGCTTTAAATTACTGGGGGACCCCACATCATTTTTTTGGGGGTCCCCCAATTTTATTAGCCAGCAAAGGCTAGCTGTGGGCTGATATTCATAGCCTGGGAATCTCCATGGGTATTAACCCCTTCCCAGACTGTAAATATTTGCCCGAGCCATCGGCTTTCCCCCTCTGGCGCAGAAAATTGCGCTGGAGCCCACACCATTTTTTTCTCATTTTTTTTAACTAAACGTTATTGCGTGAAGATTTTGTGTGTATGCGTGGTTCTTTAACTATTTATGTACCATTCTGTCATCTATCTACCTATCTTCTATCTATCTGTCTATGTTCTATCTATCTATCTATCTATCTATCTATCTATCTTCATCTATCTATCTGTCTATGGCCGGAGTCACACACACCATATAAAAATAGTACCGTATTATACGGCCGTAATAAGTCCCCTGAACAGTGATCCATATGTCATCCGTGTGCAATGCGAGGATGCGATTTCATCCAAATATCCTTGTGTCATCCGTATGGCAAGATTTTCTCGCCGGCTTGCAAAACCGACATATAATGTATCCAAATGACAGTTTTAAAATCACAAAAGAAAGAATAGATATATACACATAGAAGACATATATGCATGTCATTGTGACACATATATAGGGTACAAACCCATTTGCGAGAAACAAAAACGGCCCGTTTTCCGAATGTAAAAAACGGTCAGATTCTATGCAATTGGCATGCGATTGTCATGCGATTTATAAGCGATTTTTAATTGCACCCTCAGTTTTCCATCTGTTTTGCATCCGTATGCAATGCGATTTAAACATGACGTTTGACATAGAGCAGTTCTCTCTATGTAAAAACTCATGTTAAAATCATATTGTAAAAAAAACCCATTTCATTTCATGTAGTTTGATATATAATTTTAATTAACAATTACATGACTGCATGTGTGCAAAATTTCAAAACTATTCGTGTTAATTAAGGGTACATACCCATTTTTGAGAAAAAAAACGGCCCGTTTTCCGGATGGAAAAAACGGTCCAATTCTATGCAATTGGCATGCGATTTTAATTGCACCCTTAGTTTCCATCCGTTTGCCATTTGTATGCAATGCGATTTAAACATGACGTTTGAAATAGAGCAGTTCTCTCTCTGTAAAAACTCATGTTAAAATCACATTGTAAAAAAAAAAATACACCCAAAGCAATAATTAATTTTATATATATATATATATATATATAATATATATATATATAACATATTGTAGGGATTTGCTCTGGTAGGCAATGGCCGGGCCGCAGTAATGAGGCAACACATAGGCTTTAAGTCCAAAAATCACTGGTTTACTGTCACATTAAACACCAGGCAACAGAAACATAACAGAACGTAAATACACTCCAGCTTGGAGAAACAATGTTCCCAGACTCACCCTTGCATGGGATGGGCTTGACTAAGCGGCTGCAGGTCAGCAGTGACCGCCAGGTGTCATTCCCTGGGTGGTCTGGAATCTGCTTGCTTGAGCTTGCTGACACACTGTACCAAAAACCATGGCTACAGGCTGGCTCCAGCCAAGCTCCTTCTCTCCTTGCAATACGCTCCAGAGATGTCTTCCCAGACTTCCTTCCACTGGCTCAACCTAGCCAGTACTGATCCCCTTACCAAACACACAGGTTACCATTAAATATCCCTCAACCACACCCATAGGTGATTACACATTCAAAGATTTTTCTGTATTTTCATGGCTATGAAAATGGTAGAAATCACACTGAAGGCATCAAAACTATGAATTAACACATGTGGAATTATACATTGCACTTTACAAAATGTACAGTGTCACCAGCAAAGTACCCCCACACCATCACACCACCTCCTCCATGCTTCACGGTGGGAACCAGGCATGTAGAGTCCAGCCGTTCACCTTTTCTGCGTGCAAAGCACTAATCAAAGCAAAAGGTGGCTACTTTGAAGAACCTAGAATATAAGACATATTTTCAGTTGTTTCACACTTTTTTGCAAAGTGTAATGTATAATTCCACATGTGTTAATTCATAGTTTTGATGCCTTCAGTGTGATTCTACAATTTTCATAGTCATGAAAATACAGAAAAATCTTTGAATGAGAAGGTGTGTCCAAACTTTTGGTCTGTACAGTATATATATATAGGTCATACACTGCTACATCGCAGAATAGCCGCTAATTCAATTGCCGGCTTTCAATACAGAATCCGACATGAAATGACACATGGTTTAGATACAGTAAACCATTTCATATCATGTAGTTTGATATATAGCTTTAATTAACAATTACATGACTGCATGTGTGCAAAATTTCACACATTTACGTGTTAATTAAGTGTACATACCCATTTTTGAGAAAAAAAACGGCCCATTTTCCGGATGGAAAAAGCGGTCCGATTCTATGCAATTGGCATGCGATTGTAATGCGATTTTTAATTGCACGCTCAGTTTTCCATCCGTTTGCCATTCGTATGCAATGCAATTTAAACATGACGTTTGACATAGAGCAGTTCTCTCTATGTAAAAACTCATGTTAAAATCACATTGTAAAAAATAAAAATGCACCCAAAGCAAATAACTATATATATATATATCTAACTATCTATATATATATAGATATATATATATATATATATATATATATATATATCTATATATATATAGATAGTTAGATATATATATATATATAGGTCAAACACTGCTACATAGCAGAATAGCCGCTAATTCAATTGCCGGCTTTCAATACAGAATCCGACATGAAATGACACATGGTTTACATACAGTAACCATTTCATTTCATGTACTTTGATATATGGTTTTCACTGATTAGCCTGGGAAGCAATCAATTAAGCTTCCCACTTAATCACTTCCTCTCCTGTCAGTCAGGAGAGGAGCTCATTCATTCGGGGGCTTACAGCGAGGCTGCCAGCATTAGCTGCGCTGCTTGCTGTAAACCAGTTAACCCTTTGTGAAGCATTACAGAGTTGGACCTGACAGAGCGCCGGATAGGTAAGAATATTGTTGTTTTATATTTTATTTTTATTACAGAAGAACAAGGGAATCGTTGGAATTCCAGTAAAATAAAAGATGGTCAAAAACTGTGTGTTTATTTCATTAAAATAATTTTTCATTAAAGTGTGTGTGTTTTCTTTTTATTTCATACAATAGGATTAATAATTGATAGTTGTCTAATTGACAACTCTCAATTATTAACCTGGCTTAAAGTCACCTTCCAATAGCAAGGTGGCTTTAACCCATTATTAACCCATTAGCCACCGCTACAGGGCAATGGGAATAGACGGGCTAAGTGCCAGAAAAGGGCACATCTAATTATAGATTTGTCTTTTCTGGGATGGCTGGAGGCAGATGTTAGTAGCCAGGGGGGCACAAAAAAATGCACCCTCCCTCACTGGCTTACCCTGTCTGGCGGAAAAAATACAGCGGGAGCCCACGCAGTTTTTTTCAACAAATTTATACATTTAATTAACCCCTACATGTATGAAATTTTTCACACATACACTCATGTATTTGTTAGTGAAAACCATATATCAAAGTACATGAAATGAAATGGTTTACTATATGTAAACCATGTGTCATTTCATGTCGGATTCTGTAATGAAAGCCGGCAATTGAATTAGCGGCTATTCTGCTATGTATATAAATGTATGACTTTTATATATATATATATATATATATATATATATATATACAGTACAGACCAAAAGTTTGGACACACCTTCTCATTCAAAGATTTTTCTGTATTTTCATGGCTATGAAAATTGTAGAATCACACTGAAGGCATCAAAACTATGAATTAACACATGTGGAATTATACATTACACTTTACAAAAAAGTGTGAAACAACTGAAAATATGTCTTATATTCTAGGTTCTTCAAAGTAGCCACCTTTTGCTTTGATTACTGCTTTGCACGCAGACAAGATGAACGGATGGACTCTACATGCCTGGTTCCCACCGTGAAGCATCTTCGAGAGATGTGACTGCTCTACCGGCCTCCGATGATACACTCAAAGGAGGCGATCTTCCCGCAGTGTATCACTCTGCCGCCGCAGTAGATAATCACTCCTGCAGTGCAACACTGAGAGGTCACCGGAGTTCGTGCTGTCACTTGCGGCACCACTGCGTGAGAAAATTCTCATGCAGCAGTAGTGCCGTAAAGTGAGAGCATGAACTCCAGTGATCTCTCAGTGTTGCACTGCAGGAGTGATTATCTACTGTCAGTGTGTCATCGTAGCCCGGTAGATGTTCTACACGTGAGATCATCGTGGGACACTCGTTATTTAGGACTACGTCGGACAGGGAGTATTTGTGTTGATTTATTATTTTATTTTTCTTGCAGGAGATCGACGGATTCAGGGATTAGGTGATGCAGTAAGTATGGTAAATTAAGATTATTAAAGAATTTTATTCTGGCTGTGTCTTTATTTATCATATAACCATATACCATATTAGATTAGTAATGGATAGGTGTCTTATAGGCCCCTTTCCATAATCCATGGACTTGATGTTACCAGACAATGCAAAGGTAACATCACCCCCACAAATATTACCCAACTTGCCACAGCTACAGAGCAAGTGGGAAGAGCGAGACTAAGTGCCAGAATTGGCGCATCTATAAGATGCGCCATTTCTGAGGCAGCTGAGAGCTGATGTTTTTAGCCTGGGGGGTGCCAATATACATGGCCCCTTCCCAGGCTATTATATCAGCCCACAGCTGTCTGCCTAGCCTTTGCTGATTCGATTTTATAGGGGGGCCCAGTAAAGGCTAAGCAAACATCTAAATAAACAGATTTTGCATTTCACGCAAATTTTGTGTGTATGTGTGTGTGTGTCTTTTATTTAACTCTTTATGTACCATTTTATTAATGAGGGTATCTGGCTGACACACACACACATATATATGTGGAAACTTCACACTAGACCTCTAGCGGCTCGGATTGTGTGCCTCTCCACTCTTTCTTCAGACTCTGGGACCTTAATTTCCAAAGTCTAGTGTGAAGTTTCCACCATCATTGATGGTTTGTAGAGCCATGTCATCTGCTGGTATAGAGCCATTGTGTTTTATCAAGACCAATGTCAGCGCAGCCATCTACCAGAAAATTTTAGAGCAATTCATGCTTCCCTCTGCCGACAAGCTTTTTGGAGATAAAAATTTCATTTTCCATCAGGATTTGGCACCTGTCCACCCTGCCAAAAGTACCAATACCTGTTTTAAAAACAACAGTATCACTGTGCAAACTCGCCTGACCTTAAACTCATAATCTATGGGGTATTGTCAAGAGGAAGATGAAAGATACCAGACCCAATAATGCAGACGAGCTGAAGGCTGCTATCAAAGCAACCTGGGCTTCCATAACACCTCAGCAGTACCACAGGCTGATCGCCTCAATGTCATGCCGCATTGATGCAGTAATTGATGGAAAAGGAGCCCAGATCAAGTATTGAGAGCATTTACTGAGCATACATTTCAGTAGGCCAACAATTCAAATTTTAAAATCATTTTTCAAGCTGGTGTTATAAAGTAGTCTAATTTACTGAGATAATGACTGATTGGTTTTCATTGACTGTAAACCATAATCATCAACATTAACAAAAATAAACACTTGAAATAGATCACTCTGTTTCTAATGACTCTATATAATATATGAGTTTCACTTTTTGTATTGAATAACTGAAATAAATTAACTTTTTGATGATATTCTAATTTTGTGAGAAGCACCTGTATGCAGATTAGCTTCTGTACTCTTTTCCTAATTCATTACCCTGTGCCCTCAGCGCCTCACTATTGTACTTCTCCAGCTCCCTCAATGTATTATAATTACATTTCCCTCAATTAATTATAATTACATTCCCTCCTCAATTCATTATGTCATGTCCTCTCTCACCACTCAATCTCAATGTATTATATCAAAATTTCCTCTCTCCCAACGCTCACCCTCAATTCCTTATAATTTGCTCTCCAACACCCATTTCATTCACTTTATTGAAAAAAGAAGTTTTTCATACTTAACTTTCCATACAATCTCCTGTGGCTCCACTTCTGCTTCTGGTCTGCATGTACATGATACAGGCAGTGCAGAGGCACGATTACAGCATGATCCACCAGCAGCAAATATCAGATACTGATTGAATGACTTCAGCCAGTGTGAGGCAGTGACTGGTTTTACCTGTAGGAGTCACTGTTTGTTCTCTCCAGGATGGGCACGGAGGCGCATGAAGGCCTTTGGAGTGCATGGCAGTCACGGGAGTAGCTGTGACAGTAATGCAGGTTAGAAAAAATAAAAGTAAGTGCTTGCCTTGAACATGCTAGTGTCCAAGGCAGATGTAGGAAAAACCTGCTCTGGGATGTTGTGTTGTGAAATCGACTACAGGATGGTAGTCATGCAGTCCATTTCATTCCAGGCCCGAGTTTTCTATGTGGCTGAAGGACACAGGTTTTTTTGTTAAAAGCCCTGCAGGAAAGGGTTTGGGTGTGTCAGGTCCAGTGTCATTGTCAGGGCCAGTTTGAGTTTGGCGGGTGAGAGTGCAAAGCAGAGGTTCTGCAGAGCTTTATCTGTGTAAGGAGACACAGGAAAGAGTGGAGCCAGGAGGCCTGGCACCCACAGTGTACACAGAGGTCCTGTCATCCATGGTAACTAATCAGAGGAGGACTGGCATGTGTAACGACTGCAGACAGGAGTATATGGTTCCCGGCTGCAATCCGGAGGACCGGTGCTGTCGTCCACGGTAACTAGTCAGGAGGACTGGCGTGTGTAACGATTGCAAACAGGAAAGTATGGTTCCCGGTTGCGATCCGGAGTACTGATGCTGTCATCCATGGCACCTGGGCAGAGGAGGTCAGGCGTGTGTAATGATTGCAAACAGGAGGATTTCATGGAGTGTGTATGGCTGTGAGTGTGAGTAAAGAGAGAGTCGCCCACGGAAACTGGACAAAGGGAGGTCCAGCGTGTTTGGTGACTGTGTAAATGGAAAAATGCCATGTATTATGTAGTGTTATGAACTGAACACTGTTACTATACACTGAGATTATATGCACTTGTGTGTGAATTGAACCTTAATGCTGTGAAGAAAACACATTAAAGGAGAATTTGTGTTTGAACTTTGAGGGTCACTGCCTCTTTACTGTGTACGGTGCTACCGCAGCACTACACCAGGTTTAAAAATAGGAGTAATCAGAATGGCCAGGCACAGCTGCACTACTCCAGGACTTCAAATAGATGCCGGTTCCGGGACCTCGGGTGCCACTCCACATAAAGTTCAACAGTTGAAACTCCAAATGCAAATGTGAAGAAGAAGTGGCACAGGCACTCACCATCCCATCTATTTCCTTTATGAGGAAATCACATAAAAACAGCAAGGAATTATGAAGTGGAGACACAATGGATGATGGCTGTTTCACGCCGCTAAGCACTTCTACTGGTCCTCCAGAATAAGCGCTTACTGGCTCAAAACGGCCGTCATCCATTGCGTCTCCTCTTCACACTTACTTTCTGTTTTTATGTGATTTCCAAATAAAGGACTTAAATGGGATGATGAGTGCATGTTCAACTTCTTCACAACTACACCAGGTTTGTTTAACTCTGAAAAGCTGTGACATTTAAGATAAAAATTTACTTTAAACAATGCTGAGGAATAAACTACATGGGAGGCTAATCGAACACATGGGTCCTAGGTGGCTTCTCCCCATTCACTACCATATAATGACAGGTCTTTCCCTATACATGTACACAGAAAGAGACCTGTCACTCAAGGAGAGAAGGCGGGGAAAAGACGTTGAAGTCCTTCCTGTCCTAATAATCCCTGTGCTGTTCAGACTCCAGTGACTTTTAAAGTATGTTTTTTTCTGTAATTCCATATCATTTCAGAGTCAAACCTGGACAAACTCATGCAACCAGTGTCTGCAACATGCTGCCTGTGGATTGGGCATAATTTTTCAGCTGTCAGGTTAAACAAAAGTTACTTTGGTTACTTGATCAAAATTTGACTTGTCAAAATAATTCTTGCAGAGAAATCAGATTGCTTTTCATACGGCATGACCTAAAAAATTAAGATGAAAGGTGTTTATGAGTTTCATGTACAATAAAAAAAATCAGAATACCAGCATTTTAGCCAGCAGCTGGACAGAGAAAACACTAAATGACTGATAATAGAGAGATATCTGTAGTCTTCGACTTTAATGGTAATTTTAATGTTTAACCACCGAGCTTCGAAAATGCACATTAGCAGTGAGCTGCAGCCCACCAAGAAGCATGCAGGTATTGTAATTCTCAGCGTTGTACCGAGGGATCTGCTCCCTTTGGGTGCTTGAAGCCACCCTTGTTAATTACAGGGTAACTCATTTTTTATGAGATGCAGATGATATATTTCCAACAATGTTTCGCTTCCATTTTTTTTTTTCTCGTCAGCGCTCTAATTTTTACCAGTTCAGCAGGAAATTGTAGACTGCTAAGAACTCCCGCAAGACACGGCTGAAAACAGATGCTAATTACTAAATCAATGCATTAACATGATCCAGAGAGACTAGGCTTGGGTCACTTTCACAGCTCCAACTACAAAATAATGAATGTAGAATGTTTACAAGTTTCCTGGTTTTGGAATAAGCTTGATGACTTAAGGGAAGAAAAGCAAATATTTATTTTACATAATATATTTTAAAATTTCAATTTAAATATTTTTATTTATTACCTCTGTGGTGTCTGATTAATGTACATGCATAATTTCTTAAAATAACTTTTTAATTGTATGTTTTATAGGGCAACTGACTGCTGGAAGTCTTTATTGTCTGTATTACTTTGCTAGTT
Organism: Oophaga sylvatica; assembly: GCA_033576555.1. Classification (NCBI taxonomy): domain Eukaryota; kingdom Metazoa; phylum Chordata; class Amphibia; order Anura; family Dendrobatidae; genus Oophaga; species Oophaga sylvatica. The sequence goes on along the minus strand of JARQOD010000009.1, from coordinate 126,408,268 downwards.
ACTTTTTATCTCATGCTAGCATAACCTGTGCCATTTTTAATTACCTCTAGAGATACTCAGGGTGACTTATGGTGCAAGATCATGGTTTACAAGAGTCCTAAGAACGCTTGTTTCACAATAATAATGGAGTCTAAATCGACAAACAAACAAAACACTAGTTCATAAGGTGAAATGCTCTTTTGGTCTGTACAAATCATCTTTGTTCTAGGCAGCTCGTCATACAGTATAAAAGGGACGTACACTGCTAAAAACAATGGCAGCCACTGAATGATCTATTGCAGATAGTTGAATGCACATCTGAAGAGAGGTCAACCAATTGGAAAACATGTTGCCGGTTGGTAGTCTATAAAGCTGCACATTGTAAAAGACCGTTACTCTAACAAGTTTTTAAAGTCACTTTTTCATGTTTTAATATACAAGTAAATGTGATGTTTTAATGAATTTTGCGGTTGCTGGATTTACCACTATATTTTTTTTCATTGTTCACTTGCTCAGGATTCCAGCCTGAACCCACACTCTCAATTCCAGGCATCTCTCCACCCAGAGAGCTAATGATTGCTTCATTGTGTTTTTCTGCACATTGTAAAAGAACCCTTAGGCATAATTTACAAAGCAAATTAAAGGCTGGTATTACTAAGCCTCTGGCATTAATTGTGCCAGTATAGGGTGTCCTGTATTTAGGGAAAATAACTGTATCAAGCAGTGGTACTCAAATTGGCACAATTTTCCTTAAAATTTCTTTCTGCCAGATTGCATAAGATATTGAGGACAGGCAGATATAGGCCAATAGATTTACATTTTATAGCTCAACTCAATTTGGAGTTTTATAGTGTGCTGGTTAAATTTTTCAAAAGGGTTTGAAAGACAGTATTCACATTGTGTGCAGTATTGGGGAAATCCACTTCTATTTAAAACAATGGGAAAAATGTATTAAAGATAATGACTCACCTCAACACCAACAGTCAGCAACGTTGTAAGGGCCGGCTAGGACAATAGTCGTGGCCACGGTCACTATAGCATCAGTGTTCTGGCCGTCCCCTACAGAAACATAAAGTCCATTGCTGTGCGTACCTGTATCTCCAGGTTAAGGTCCCTCTGGGCACTTCTCAAACCACGAAGATCCCTTTTCACAGCGACCCCATCAAATGAGACATAGTCCATGGCAACTGGAATGTTTTTTTACTATCAACTTTGCACAGCATATCCACAGTTGTTACATTTCGGGTTACAAATTCTTCCATACGGGATTCCTCAACTTTCCCTGCACTGCTGACGCTTCCTTCCAGTACGCGCCCGGACCAGACCATCTTAGACTGCTTCCTCCCGGCTCAACCTCATCACAATGACAATTCCCTCTGCCTGTTTCGCTCCAGGATAGAGATCATCAGTCACTAAGTTAGGCTGCCTCTGGCAAAGCATCTTACCCATCCATACTGCTCCTTGTGAAGCTTTAGTGTCCCTTTCTTTCTTACTCACTTGTCCCATTAGCTCCGTGGTCCGTTTGTCTTCGGACCCCCGAGCGTCCAACCAGGCAATTAGTTGCCATAACTTCTTCATTCTGTTGTTCCACTGTCCTTCCATCCTACAACTGCGGATACCTGGAACTATTACTAGCAAAATGTTGCGGGGCTGTCAAGCCATCCTTGGTGTAGAGCCCATGTGAACACTTCGGGCACTCTGGCCCTGTCTGACCTAACTTCCCTAAGACTTGCAGCTTACCACCCGGCTACTATGTTAACTCCTTGATAACTAAGACCTGCACCAATAAGGCTCACTAGTATGCCCCCATCAAGTGGCCCCAAAGGAAACTACACTTACCCGGAACTATAAACACCAAAGTACCCCACTCTAGAGTCCGAAATTTGCACTAAGAACTGTCCCTATCTATTAGACATAAATACAATTTTACATTAAAGGAACAACACACATATATAACATTGTACATAAAATGGTAACACAGAAAACAGTGTGGCAGTATCATTGACTTTACGGGTAATGCATATTTTACATGTAGCAATACCACCGAGTGTTAACAACGACATTACAGTAACCAACACATGTAAACAGTTACACATTAAGAACCATTAGGAGAGCAGAGCAAGGCGGTAATTATATGTCACCCCCTTACACTCCCCCTTTCCATGAACTTGGTCTTTCTCGACCAAGGTATGATCTAAACTTTATTCATTCATCAATATAGAAAACGCAAGTCAATTGGCTTAATATAAGCCATGTCCGGTACGCAATACAGTTTGTGACGCACAGGTAATATTCCTGTTTCCCAGTCCTTCAGGGTTAAAAGATCTTCACTGAATGCAGTTCCTTTTAGTGAGGAAAACATATTTTACATTGCCACGTACAGGACAGCAGTCCTGGGAGAGGAGCTCCCCCTCTCCTTTAGGGGAGTACGGTTCTCCACTTGCGCCAATTAGCTAGGGATGCAGTCTCTGCTTTTCCAGCAGAGGGGGTGCAGTAGGCGCAACAAAACAAAACAACGTACACTTTCTTGGCCATCCAGCCGTACTTCACCCTCTTTCCATGGGCGATTTCATTTTAGGCTTCAGTGTCCTCAGGGACGTGGAATAGTCCCTCAATTTTCCCCCAAGATAGCGCAATGTGCGCAACACTTTTCCTTTTATGACAGTTCAGTTCAAACAAATCAGTGGCGGGTTCCTCGTGCCGCTATAAACGTGGTTAAATCGCATGCCCGATTTTGAGCCGAAGACCACTCTAGAGCCACAGGAGTTGGTGGTTGCCAC
>JARQOD010000009.1:126371651-126405409 GCA_033576555.1 Oophaga sylvatica | reverse complement strand
AATTGAGATTTGGTGTTTATTAATCACACATCCAGCAGGAATGTGTAAAGTGTTGTCTGTTGCAAGTAAACCAATTGGGTTTAGAAGAAAATCATAAGTTTACTTATTAATGTGTGAAATTAACATTTAAGATGAGGAATTTGCTGTTTTTGTCATGTACTGTAATGTGTCTTGTAATGTGTCTATGTAGAAAAGTAAAGAAATTATGCATATATAGGGACCGACTCATCAAGACTGGTATAGCGCATGCTCAGGTCACGCAGACTTAACAGGGTACAAAGCGCTGGATTATTAAGAGGCATACAGCACTTAATGAATTTGGCAACCTCTAGTAAGTGGCGTGCACCTCCATTCGCTGCACTTCAAGGACTGGAGTGCATTTCCAGCATGAAAAATGCCTGTAGATTTGATGTATTCGATGGGGACGCAGCCACATCCCTCTGCCCGGCGCCTCGCCGGTTTCACCCATTTTAGAGGATCTAATACAAAATGCAGTGAAAACCCAAAAGTCGACAGATTTTCAAGCAACTATGCATTGCACAAAATTACTCTTTTCAAAGCTTTATGCCACTATTTGTGTGAAAAATCTTTAATGAATCGTCCCCCATAGAGTATATAGTTGAATATCTTTGCAATATATTATACAGTAAAATAAGCACAATAGTGAAATGAATATTGCAGAAATATACTACATAACCAATCTTCTTTACAGATTGTTACTCACCTGTACCATCTCCAGTCCCGGCTTAGCTCCCTCCTCCGTGCCTGGCTCCCTCTGTACTAGTCAGTGCCATGTTACTATGGTAGGCAATCACTTCTGATGTCATCATCCTAGGCCTTTTAAAGGGAATCTTTCATCAGATTTGTGCTACCCCATTTGAGAGCAACATGATATAGGGGCAGAGACTCTGATTCAAGCAATGTGTCACTTGCTGAGCTGCTTACTGCAGTTTTGATAACATTTCTGTTTTATCTGCTGAGGAGCTACCAGTGCTCAAAATGCTGAGCTGTATACCCCACTCACGTCACTAGTTGACAGCTTTCTGTGTACACTCTGCATAGGAAGAAAGTTGTCAATTACCGGATGGGGGATATATAAATATAGAGAACTAGACTTCTAGTGATAATCTCCTGCTGATAAAACAGTAATATATTTAAGGTACAGCAAGTAGCCGAGTAAGTGACACTTCACTGGAACTAGGGTCTCTCTTACCATGCAGTGCTCAGATTAGGTGACAAAAACCTGGTAATAAATTTCCTTTAAGCCTAGCTCAGGTGACTTAAATTTGCCTGAGTATTGAGGTACTATAGCACTCTGCAACCACAGGTTTGGTTGGAGCTACACCACATTACCCACTTCTTTAGCTCAGTCTGGTGTCTGATTTTATCAGTCCAAGTGAAATGCAACAAAACATCAAATTGCACCAGGACCAATGTTAGCCTATAGGGATTTTTTTTTTGTTTGGACAGATAATCTCTGAGTAAAGATGTGCCATGTCTGATTTTGATCCGATATTCGTATTGCACTCTGCCATGCAAGTCAATGTGTCCGTTGAAAACATTGGACTGACTCGGAAGTCATCTGAGTGCAGTCTGATTTTCCGCTCACTGACACAATGGAGAGGATTTTTGTTCTCAGCGTTTTCTCATTCTCATTTGCATGATTTACCCAGTTCTACAGTCGTTTGCATGAGCACTTATAACAAAATTTTACATTAAACCAGGAATTGTTTTTCCAGAGTTGAGGATAATTTATGTGATAGATTACGAGCTTTTTGGGGGGATTATTGTAATTACTTTAGCAATAATATCTGATAATATCACATTCTGCTTTGATATGGTCAAACATTTGTAAAATACAGTATATATATTTTTATTTAATTGAATTCCAAACTATAAATAGTTGAAAAGATTATAGTGAGAGCACAGATTATAGATTAAAGATTATAGGGAGCACAGAGACTCGCTGGCTCCCAGCACCGGCAAATCAGAGGTCAGCAGCTGACATTAGCCCTTTTGTCATGGCCGGCACATGGCCATGATGTCAGGTGCTGTCAATGTCATCTCACAGCCTCTCCACTAGCTATGGAAGAGGATGACATGCTTCATGGTAACAGTGTAAGGAAGGAGAATCATTTGTTTCTTTTTAAAATGTTTTGGGAGAATGGGGACATTATACCAGGAAGGGGCCCAGAATTAAGGACATTATTACAGAATGGGGTCCAGAATGGGGGACATTATTAAATAAATGGTCAAGGATTAAGGATATTATTAAATAAAGAGGCAAAGAGGGAGGACCATATTATAGGAAGCAATTTTTTATTTTTAATAATGTTATAAGGAATGTGGTGGAAAATTCAAAGGGGAAAACCATTTCAAGGCTTGGTCTACATGACAGTATTTTCATTCCGAGTGCTGTCCGTGAAAAAAACGGGCAGCACTCGGACCAATGGTATTCAACATGACTGTTTAACATTTTTTCACAAGCTGAATGTCCACATGAAAAAACTGCAGCATGAGCTAGTCTTCTATTTCAGATGAGACCAGGGGTGAATTAAGGATAGCCAAGGCCCCGAGCTGTTCAGACTCTGTGGGCCCCCCGTCATGTGACGGGGTCATGAAACGGGGTCATCATATACATGAAACAGATTATTCCCGGCGCCTCCATCCCTCGAACTGTCCACAGTCCCACGGCTCTCTCTTGGAAAAACTCCACTTCTCACCTATCATACATTAATAGTTCTCATCACCAGATCACACATTTAGCCAGCAGCTTTTGTTTGGCCAAAAGATTTTTTAAGCTGCCACCACAACACAGTAGACACTTTTGGCCAGGCCCTACTCTACTGCAACCTATTAAATATTTGTTAAAATATGCAATACAATTTAGGTATATTTTTATTTATTTTTCAATTTTTAAAATTACCAATAACACCAGATACAAGGGACAAATACCGCCACACCATGTCCAGACCACATATTACCACCACAGTGATCAAATAATATCACATACAAGGGGCAAATACCACCACACCATGACCAGACCAAATATTACCACCACAAAGTGACCAAATAGCACATACAGTCATGGCCAAAAGTTTTGAGAGTGACACAAATATTATATTTTCACATGATCTGCTTCCCTCTGGTTTTTATGTGTGTTTGACAGATGTTTTTATCACAGACAGAAATATAATAATTGCAAATATATGAGTAACAAAAGCTTATATTGACAGTTAGAATGAGTTAATGCAGCAAGTCAATATTTGTAGTGTTGACCCTTCTTCTTCAGGACCTCTGCAATTCTCCCTGGCATGCTCTCAATCAACTTCTGGACCAAATCCTGACTGATAGCAGTCCATTATTGCACAATCAATGCTTTCATTTTGTCAGAATTTTTTGGTTTTTGTTTGTCCACCCGTCTCTTGATGATTGACCACAAGTTCTCAATGGGATTAAGATCTGGGAGTTTCCAGGCCATGGACCCAAAATCTCTATGTTTTGTTCCCTGAGCCATTTAGTTATCACCTTTGCTTTATGGCAAGGTGCTCCATCATGCTGGAAAAGGCATTGTTGATCGCCAAACTGCTCTTGGAGGGTTGGGAGAAGTTGTTCTTGGAGGACATTCTGGTACCATTCTTTATTCATGGCTGTGTTTTTAGGCAAGACTGTGAGAGAGCCGATTCCCTTGGCTTAGAAGCAACCCCACACATGAATGGTTTCAGAATGCTTAACAGTTGGCATGAGAAAAGACTGGTGGTAGCGCTCACCTTGTCTTCTCCGAATGAGGCGTTTTCCTGATGTCCCAAACAATCGAAAAGGGGATTCATCAGAGAAAATAACTTTACCCCAGTCCTCAGCAGTCCACTGCCTGTACCTTTTGCAGAATATCATTCTGTCCATGATGTTTTTTCTGGAGAGAAGTGGCTTCTTTGCTGCCCTCCTTGAGACCAGGCCTTGCTCCAAGAGTCTCTGTGTAATGTATGTAGTACAGTTCATATAGCGTCTTGTGCTTGGGTGCGATGAAAACACAGGAGTCACAGGTTTGATATAGAAAAGTCCTGTATTACTTCATACAAGTTGGCAGAAATAGTCACACAGTTTGCAGACACAGAAACAGGAGACACAGCAGGCCAGAGTAATCCAAGCTCAGCAATCACTCTCCAATACAGATTCAGGATCTCCTTCTCTGTTACCGTAAGTCCATGCAAACGTGGGTCTTTCAAAGAGCAGGGTTCAGAGTCCACAAGTGCTTCAGAGTTCCTCAGTAGGAATAGCTGGAGTACAAGGTCCAAGGCTTACAGGAGTCAAGTCACAGGTTCACTGCAGGCTAGATTCTGAAGCACTGATTGCTCAGCTGTGGCTGCTTAAGAAGCAAAGGAGAGAATCAGGGCGGGAACATGCAAGCTGGAAACTCCATTTTGACTGAGGTCAAGATAGCTGCAGCAAGACAGAAAGTAAAATGGCTGACGAACAAACTGAGTTTCAGGAATATATACATAGAACCTTACATTACTCCCCCCTTAAGGACAACCTCCGGATGACCTCAGACCAGGCTTGTGTGGGTACCTCTGATGAAACTGATGGAGCAAGCGAGGAGCATTAACGTTATTGATCGGTTCCCATGAGTTGTCCTCCACTGGGTAGCCCTGCCATTTAATCAGATATTGTAACTGATTTCTATACAACCTGGAATCTAAAATCCTTTCCACCACAAATTCTTCCTGACCATCGACTAGCACTGGGTCAGGGCAAGGAGAGGAACGTCCAGGAAACGTATTGGGTGTCGCAGCCTTTAGTAGGGATACATGAAAGACAGGGTGGATTCTCATAGTTCTGGGCAGTTGAAGACGACAAGCAACGGCACTTATAATTTTACTGATTTTATAGGGTCCAATGTACTTATGTCCCAACTTAGACGATGGAATCCTTAACTTAAGATTTCTGGTTGACAGCCAGACCAAGTCTCCTACCTTGAAAGCTGGTGCAGGTTTACGAAATTTATCTGCTGCTTTCTTGTACCTTTCTTGAGCCGATTCCAGATTTTCCTTTAGAAGATCCATATTCTTCTGTAAAGACGTGATTCTTTCAGCCACTGCTGGTAAAGGCGTTTCTATGGGAAATCGTGGTAGAATGTTAGGATGATAACCTAGATTAGAGTAAAAAGGAGACTGTTTAGTGGAGGCATTCTGAGAGTTGTTATACGAGAACTCAGCTAATGGAAGTAGATCCACCCAATCATCCTGTAGGTGGCAGATAAAGCAGCGGAGATACTGCTCCAGGGTTTGATTGGTTCGTTCGGTCTGTCCATTAGTCTGGGGATGAAAAGCAGAAGAAAGGTTTACTTTAATGTCCAATGCTGCACAGAAATTTTGCCAAAACCTAGAAGTGAATTGCACCCCTCGATCCGAAATAACCTCATCCGGTACTCCATGTAAGCGAAACACATCTTTAATCATCAAATCTGATGTCTGTTTTGCAGTGGGTAAGCCGACACAAGGGATAAAATGAGCTGCCTTTGTTAGACGGTCAACCACCACTAGAATGGTGTTCTTCCCCTGAGAGGTTGGTAACTCCACAATGAAGTCCATAGAAATGGATCCCCACGGGCGGGACGGGGTGGGAAGAGGCTGTAACAGACCAGTTGGTGAGGAGCGAGGTGTTTTGCATCTTGCACAGACCTCACATGAAGTGACATAATTCAAAACATCCTTCCTGCAAGTGGGCCACCAAAAGAAACGAGAAAGAAATTCCTGTGTCTTTAGAATTCCTCTATGCCCAGCTATCTTGGAATCGTGAATGAGTTGCAATACTCTTAATCTGACTGTTTCAGGAATATACAGACGTTGTCCCTGAATCCACACACCATTCTTAAAGACAAGACTTACGTCCCTTGGGGGTTGTGCCAAAAAGGAATCCGCATGGTATGCTTCCTTGATGTCCTTAAGTAGGTCTTGATTATGAATTACTCCTAGGAATCTAGAGTCAGGAAGAATAGTCTTAGGAGGAGTAATTGGACGTGTCTCTGCTGAGTAAATCCTAGAGAGTGCATCAGCCTTTCCATTGCGCGATCCTGGTCTATAAGAGATGATAAAATTAAATTGGTTTAAGAAAAGATTCCAGCGAGCCTGTAGAGGAGTCAGGCACTTAGCCGACCTGATAAACTCAAGGTTACGATGGTCTGTCAGGACGACTATTTGCTGTGCAGCTCCCTGAAGAAGGTGTCTCCATTCTTTGAAGGCGGCAATAATGGCCAACAACTCTCTATTGCCCACATCGTAGTTCCTCTCAGCCGAAGACAACTGCTGGGAAAAGAAGGCACAGGGATGCAAGACATTCTTCTCACCTGTTCTCTGAGAGAGTATAGCTCCAACGGCACAGTCTGAAGCATCCACCTCTATTATGAAGGCAAGCTCGGGTTGGGATGTACTAGGATAGGTGCAGTAGTAAATTTATCTTTTAGACGGGAAAATGCTTCCTGGGCTTGGGGAGTCCAGGAAAACCTAGACTCTTTCCGGGTAAGTTGAGTGATAGGTAACACTACCTCAGAGAAATTTCTAATGAAACGTCTATAGAAGTTGGCAAACCCGATGAAGCGCTGTACCTCCTTCACATTTCTAGGACTTGGCCAATCCTTGATGGCTTGGGTTTTGCTTCCATCCATACTAATTCCTTGTGTAGACAGTACATACCCCAGAAATTGAATTTCGGTCCTATGGAATTCACACTTTTCAAGTTTGATGTAAAGATGATTTTGTCTTAGACGTTCCAAGACCATTCTCACATGTCCATGATGTTCCTCTGTGGAGTTAGAAAAAATTAGAATATCATCCAAATAAATTACCACAAATGTATCTAGGAGATCCTGAAGATGTAATTCACCAAGTGTTGGAAAGTGGCTGGGGCGGTACTCAGACCAAAAGGCATAACTAGATATTCAAAGTGTCCATAGCGTGACCTGAATGCAGTCTTCCATTCATCCCCAGGTCTAATGCGGACTAAGTTATAGGCCCCACGAAGATCTAGTTTAGAAAAAATTTTGGCATGTCGCACTCTCTCCAATAACTCAGGGATTAAAGGCAATGGATAACGGTTTCTAATAGTAACCTTATTGAGTTCCCTATAGTCTACGCATGGTCTCAGAGATCCATCTTTCTTCTTTACAAAGAAGATGGGTGCACCTGCATGAGATGAAGAGGGGCGTATGAAGCCCTTGGCTAGATTTTCATCTATGTAATCCTTTAAAGCCTTTAGCTCGGGCCCCGCCAGGGGGTAGATCTTACCAAAAGGTATCTCTGCTCCAGGCAATAATTCAATTGGACAATCATATGGACGGTGAGGAGGAAGCTGGTCAGCGTTCTTCTTGTCACATAAATCCACATAGTCCTGGTATACAGCTGGTAGTTCAGGGACTGACATGATTCCTTTAGGAACAGAGCAAGCTGAAACTTTTGGACTCATCTGTTTCTCTGGAAAGTGTAATTCCTTGGTCTCCCAGTTAATGGTAGGATTCTGAGCCTGCAGCCATGGTAGCCCTAGAATAATGGGAAAGTGGGGAGAAGAGATAAGCATAAAGGACAGTTTCTCTTGATGATCTTTACCCATAAGAACCCTCAAAGGCTCTGTTTCCTGATCCACTGGTCCAGAGGTCAGCAGGGAACCATCCACAGTTTCCATCTGTACTGGAGTAGCCTTCTTCACTGAACTATTCCCTGTTTCAGAGCAAAGGAGACATCCATAAAATTTCCACTTGCCCCTGAGTCGATCATAGCAGAGCTAGACACCCAAGCTGAGTCAACCCAGAGTTTGATGGAAAGAAAGCAATGAGAATTGTTTTTCTTACAACTCAGCTGGGACACCGCTGAGGAAACTTGAAAAATGGCAGCGTTTACACAGTCAACGTCCTCAGAGGTAACGGAGTTTAAGTCCGAGAAATCAAGATCTGTTGCTGCAGATCTCTCTGGAGCCTGAGGCTCGGACCTGACAGATCCCCTCTCGCAACACTCACAATGAATGAGTGCTGCAGTAGTCTTACGAGAACGGCTGGGGCAGTTTATAATGAAGTGCCCTGACTTACCACAATAGAAACATAGATTCTCCTTAAAACGATGTTCCTTGCGTGCATCACTAACCCGTCGTTGTAAAGAGTCTACCTGCATGGGTTCAGGTTCAGGTTCCCGTGTAATCCTACTCAAAGGTTCCTTAGCTGGAGAGGAAGGTAGGAAAAGGTTAGTACGATTGCTTTCGAACCATCTCTCTTGCCTGCGTTCAGTCAGACGAGTATCAATACGGATGCAGTAGTTAATAAAGTCACCTAACGCAGTGGGAGGGTCGGCACGAGCAAGTTCATCCTTAATCAGTGGAGATAACCCCTTTCGAAAAATAGATTTTTTGGCGGAACTGTCCCAGGTGGTATCAAGGGCCCATCTCCTGAAATCCAAGGCATATTCAGCTACCGAGTGCTTACCTTGGCGCAAAGCTAACATGGCTGCTTCAGCTGTTGCACCTCGATTGGGGTCATCAAACACCTGCCCCATGGCTGAAATAAAATCATCAAGGTGATTCAAACAATCATCCTCAGTTTCAATCAGAGGGTTTGAACACATTAAAGCCTTGTTGGTAAGCAACATAATTATAGTAAGCACCTTAGATCGTTCAGTGGGAAATTGTGAAGCATGTGCAGAAAAAAAAAGATTGCATTGATTAATAAATCCCCTGAATTTCTCACGTTCACCGCCAAAACGAAAAGGGGGCAACTTGGGAATCCCAGCACTCGGGGCTACGGCAGGAGCCTGGACTCGCCCCTCTAGAACCTCAATCCTGGCTCGCAAATCCTGGGTAGTCTGTCCAACCACTTGCAAATTGTGATTATTGAGGTCCTGTAGATTTGTAAAACGGGTCTTTATATTCTGCAAATCTGCAAGGATATTATCAGTCACTCCGCAAAGTTCCTTTATGCGGGCCTCCATTTTCCAGATCTTTTAAGACAGGATTACTGGAAGAAGAGGAGAGAAAAAAAAACAATAGTGTTCACCTGTGGCAACACTGCAGAGAGAAAAAAAATTAAGGGAACTGCTCACCTGGAATGGTTGTGAGAAGTCACAACCACTATCATCACAGAAAGTTTCAACCAGACATCTGATATCCAGAGTTACAGCAGACAAAAAAGAGAAAAGAAAGGAAAAAAAAAAAACAATAGTGTTTACCTGTGGTAACACTGCAAAAAGAAAAAACTTAAGGGAATTGCTCACTTGGAATGGTTGTGAGAAGTCACAACCACTGTCATCACAGAAAGTACAACCGGATGTCTGATATCCACAGTACAGCAGACACAGCCTTCCAGACCCAGCAGGCACTAACGTTTTGGCTTCAGAATCTTGTAATGTATGTAGTACAGTTCATATAGCGTCTTGTGCTTGGGTGCGATGAAAACACAGGAGTCACAGGTTTGATATAGAAAAGTCCTGTATTACTTCATACAAGTTGGCAGAAATAGTCACACAGTTTGCAGACACAGAAACAGAAGACACAGCAGGCCAGAGTAATCCAAGCTCAGCAATCACTCTCCAATACAGATTCAGGATCTTCTTCTCTGTTACCGTAAGTCCATGCAAACGTGGGTCTTTCAAAGAGCAGGGTTTAGAGTCCACAAGTGCTTCAGAGTTCCTCAGTAGGAATAGCTGGAGTACAAGGTCCAAGGCTTACAGGAGTCAAGTCACAGGTTCACTGCAGGCTAGATTCTGAAGCACTGATTGCTCATCTGTGGCTGCTTAAGAAGCAAAGGAGAGAATCAGGGCGGGAACATGCAAGCTGGAAACTCCATTTTGACTGAGGGCAAGATAGCTGCAGCAAGACAGAAAGTAAAATGGCTGACGAACAAACTGAGTTTCAGGAATATATACATAGAACCTTACACTCTGCCTCATAGTGCGCGCAGATGCACTCACACCTGCCTGCTGCCATTCCTGAGCAAGCTCTGCACTGCAGGAAGCCCGATCCTGCAGCTGAAACACTTTTAAGAGACGGTCCTGGCACTTGCTGGTCTTTCTTGGGCGCCCTGAAGCCTTTTTGGCAACAATGGAACCTCTCTCCTTGAAGTTCTTGATGATGCGATAGATTGTTGACTGAGGTGCAATCTTTCTAGCTGCGATACTCTTCCCTGTTAGGCCATTTTTGTGCATTGCAATGATGACTGCACGTGTTTCTTTAGAGATAACCATGGTTAACAGAAGAGAAACAATGATGCCAAGCACCAGCCTCCTTTTAAAGTGTCCAGTGGTGTCATTCTTACTTAATCATGACAGATTGATCTCCAGCCATGTCCTCATCAACACCCACACCTGTGTTAATGGAGCAATCACTGAAAAGAGGTTAGCTGGTCCTTTTAAGGCAGGGCTGCAAAGATGTTGAAATGTGTTTTGGGGGATAAAGTTCATTTTCTAGCCAAATATTGACTTTGCAAGTAATTGCTGTTAAGCTGATCACTCTTTATAACATTCTGGAGTATATGCAAATTGCCATTAGAAAAAGTGAAGCAGTAGACTTTGTAAAAATTAATATTTGTGTCATTCTCAAAACTTTTGGCCATGAGTGTACAAGGGTCAAATACTGCAACACCATGTCCAAACCACATATTACCACCACATAGTGACTGAATACTACAATACTGATCAGTAATAAAAAAGCACAATACTATCACCATAAGGGCAGAGACACACTGCCGTATTTCACGTGCGAGAATCGCATGGTAAAACTCGTCCTGGCTGTCAGATCTCCTGACCTGAGCTTGACCTCTGCATAGTAATCCATCAAGCTGTCTTGCTCAGGTCAGGAGAGGTGTCAGGCCAGTCCGTGCAGTGCGATGCGATTATCGCACGAGTTTTACGGCCGTGTGACTCCAGCCTAAGTGCCATTATACACAGGAGATCTGTACTTAGTATGCAGTGTCTGTGTACAGGAGCTCTGTATATAATGTATAGGTAAGCCCTCTTTCACACATCCGTTTTTTTGTGTCAGGCATAATCCATCGAACACCTGAAGGGACAGATCCGGCACTGAAATGAAAAAACTGATACAATGGATCCGTTTTTTTGCTGGATCCGACCTGAACTTTTGAACCCGGAAAAAGAGGGTTTTGGATGTCCGGAGACAGTGGAAAATGTAGTAGTAGTAGTAGTAGCAGTAGTAGTAGTAATATAGTAGTAGTAGTAGTAGTAGTAGTCCCTGATTACCAGAATCCGGATCAGTGTTTTGACTGTTTTCACAAAAGACTGATCCGGTTCCATTGACTTGTATTATTTCCGGCCGCATCAGGCGGCTCCGGCAAACAAAAAAAACGTTGCATGCACCGTTTTGTCCGGCCGCCGGAATGTACATTTCCGCCGGATCTGGACAAGAACGGATACAACGCAATGACATCAGGCGCGATCCGGCGCTAATGAAAGTCAATGGTAAAAAAAAACGCATCCGGTACCGGATCCGTTTTTTTAACAACACGCCGGATCGTGCCTGAAGTCAAAAAACGTATGTGTGAGAGCAGCCTAACACAGTGATCACTGGTGACATTATACACAGGACTTCTGTATATAGTATACAGTGTATAGAGTCAGTGTATAGGTAACACACTGACTCACCAGTGATGTCTCTAGGTAAAGTCCTTCATCTTTGTTTTTCATCTTTCATCCAGCACAGACCGTCATCACTTCTTCCAGCCAGGGCTCGTCTCTGCAGGAAATAACACAGTTATCTTGAGAACCGCTTGCAGAACACTATACTTAATTTTTCACAACTTCTACATTACACCACATGAAGAAAAAAAGGCAACATAGTGTCACTCTACACAGTAACAGGACCTCCCCCCATTTAAAACAGTATACTCAAAAAATAAAAAAATACATCACTGCAGTAATATCCCTTAATTAGCCCCTATGGTAATAATATTCCCCATCCTAGCCCCCGTGTGTCTCATTCCTGGCTTTAGCCATATGTTCTCCCATCCTGCCCTCATGAATATCCATTCTGCCCCATATGACCTCCCCATCCTGCACCCATCTGTCTCCATCGTATCCATCCTACCCCATGATCCTCACGATCTGTCTCCAACCCTGCCCGATCTGTCTCCAATCCAGCCACCATGTCTTTCATCCTGCCCCGTGTCTCCAATCATGCCCCTTATCTCCATTCTGCCCCGTGTGTCCAATCATGCCCGTATCTCCATTCTGCCCCTATGTCTCCAATCATGCCCCCATGTTTGCAATCCTGCCCCGTGTGTCTCCATTCTGCCCCATCTGTCTCCAATTCTGCCCCAGTGTCTCCAGTTATGCACCCATGTCTTTCATACTGCCCCTGTGTCTCCAATCATGCCCCATATCTCCAATCATGCCCGTATCTCCATTCTGCTCCTATATCTCCAATCATGCCCCATGTTTGCAATCCTGCCCCATCTGTCTCCAATCCTGCCCCATCTGTCTCCAATCCTGCCCCATCTGACTCCAATCCTGCCCCATCTGTCTCCAATCCTGCTCCATCTGTCTCCAATCCTTCCCCCAGTGTCTCCAATCCTGCCCCCAGTGTCTCCAGTTATGCCCCCAGTGTCTCCAGTCATGCCCCCATGTCTTTCATCCTGCCCCCTGTGTCTCCAATCATGTCTGTATCTCCATTCTGCCCCCTATGTCTCCAATCATGCCCCCATGTCTGCAATCCTGCCCCGTGTCTCCAATCATGCCCGCTGTATCTCCATTTTGCCCCATCTGTCTTCAATCCTGCCCCCAGTGTCTCCAGTCATGCCCCCAGTGTCTCCAGTCATGCCCCCATGTCTTTCATCCTGCCCCCTGTGTCTCCAATCATGCTCCGTATCTCCATTCTGCCCGTGTCTCGCATTCTGCCCCCATGTCTAGCATTCTGCCCCCCATGTCCAGCATTCTGCCCCCCGTGTCCAGCATTCTGCCCCCCGTGTCCAGTATTCTGCCCCCGTGTTCAGCATTCTGCCCCCCTGTGTCCAGCATTCTTCCCATGTCCAGCATTCTGCCCCCCGTATCCAGAATTCTGCCCCCGTATCCAGCATTCTACCCAACGTGTCCAGCATTCTGTCCCCCTTGCCCAGCATTCTGCCCCATGTGTCTCACAGTCTTCTGTTATGTTTCGGTAGCTGAGGAGTGCAGGTAAAAAAGGCAATACACCAGAGCAGTTGGAATCTGAGATTGCAGTACCCTGACTAACCACCACAACTAGAGGCAGCCGTGGAGCGTTCCTACGTTGGTCCTAGACGCCTCGTCACAGCCTGAGAAACTAACCACACCTAAAGATAGAAAGAGGAAAGCTATCTGCCCCGGAGCAGATCCCCAAAGAACATAGAAAGCCCCCAAACATGTAATGGCGGTTAGACAAGAAGAAATACTGACACAGACAGAAAATAGTATGAGCAAACGTTGGGGCCCAAACTACCTAAATAGAAAAGGATAGGAAGGACACTTACTGCAATCCCAAAAAAACCCTGAAAAGCACCAACTCTACTAATTTCAAAATCACCTGAGATCACACGACCTCTACCACCTAAATTAGTTCTCTGGTGTAACAAAATCAAAACAGAAGCCACTGAAAAAACTGGAAAAAGCAAAAGTACAAACATCAGTGGCTGTATTAAACTGAGAGGGCAAAAGCCCCCGGAGGGGACCCTGAAGGCCCCCACAGAAGTGCAGGACAAAATGCAAAAATCAAGCACAAAACAAAAAGAAGAAAATGTCTTATCTGTTAGCAGGAGATGCAGACACGACACAGCAGGCTACAAAGGAAACAGGACTCAAGGATTGAGACCAGAACAATTGATCACCGGCAACCCTGATGGGAAGGCGACTCCCTTATATAAGACCAGTCAGTAACACCTGATTCCCACTTCTCACAATCTTCACTGGACAGTCCAGTACCGCTTGTAACCACCAGAGGGAGCTTCTGCTCAGAACTCATTTCAAGTCCATTCACAACAGTACCCCCCCCTTGAGGAGGGGTCACCGAACCCTCACTTGAGCAACCAGGTCGGTCAGGATGAGTTCTATGATACGCACGGATGAGTCTCCTAGCATGGATGTCCGAAGCAAACACCCAAGAATTGTCTTCCTGACCATAACCTCTCCACTTAACCAAATACTGGAGTTTCCATCTAGAAAAACGAGAATTCAATATTTTCTCAACCACAAACTCCATATTGCCCTCAACCAGAACAGGGTCAGGAGGCAAAGCAGTAGGAACCACTGGCTCAACAAACCTCTTCAACAAGGACTTGTGGAACACGTTATGGATCTTAAATGTCCCTGGAAGAAGCAAACGAAAAGAAACAGGATTAAGAATCTCCATGATCTTATAAGGTCCAATGAACCTAGGCTTAAATTTAGGAGATGCCACTCTCATAGGAATATTTTTTGAGGACAACCAGACCAAGTCCCCCACTTTAAACCGAGGACCATCAGTCCTATGCCGGTTAGCAAACCGCTGGGCCCTCTCCTGAGAGAGGGACAACCTCTCCACAACCTGGTCCCAAATCTGTTGCATACGCTCCACAACAGAGTCAACACCTGGACAGACAGAAGCCTCCGTCTGTCCTGAAGAAAATCGAGGGTGAAACCCAGAATTACAGAAAAATGGAGACATCAAAGTGGCAGAGCTAGCCCTATTATTAAGAGCAAACTCAGCCAAAGGCAAAAAAGAGACCCAGTCATCCTGATCAGCAGACACAAAGCTTCTTAGATAAGTCTCCAATGTCTGGTTTGTTCTCTCAGTTTGACCATTGGTCTGAGGATGAAACGCCGAGGAGAAAGACAATTGAACACCAAGTTTAGAACAAAAGGTCCTCCAAAATCTTGAAACAAACTGGACTCCTCTGTCAGACGCAATGTTCTCAGGAATGCCGTGTAAACGAACCACGTGCTGAAGGAACAAAGGCACCAATTCCGAGGAGGAAGGCAACTTAGGTAATGGCACAAGATGTATCATCTTGGAAAACCTATCACAAATCACCCAGATGACGGTCATTCTCTGAGAAACAGGGAGGTCGGAAATGAAATCCATAGAATATGGGTCCATGGTCTCTTGGGCACAGGCAATGGCATCAACAAACCACTAGAGCGAGAGCAAGGCTTGGAGCGAGAGCAAGTCCCGCAGGACTGCACAAATTCCCTGACATCACGAGACAAGGTAGGCCACCAAAAGGACCGACTAACCAAGTCTCTGGTACCAAAATTCCGGGATGACCGGCCAGCGCGGAACAATGAATCTCAGACATCACACTCTTTTTACACTGGTCCGGACAAACAATTTCCCAACAGGGCAGCGCTCGGGCCTATTCTCCTGACACCCCTCCAGAGCCAGTCTCAAATTGGGCGAGATGGCGGAAAGAACTACACCTTCTTTCAAAATAACAGAGGGATCAGATAACTCAGGAGAGTCCGCAAGGAAACTCCTCAAAAGGGCATCCGCCTTAACATTCTTAGTGCCAGGAAGAAAGGAAACCACAAAATTAAAACGTGTGAAAAACAAGGCCCACCTGGCCTGTCTAGGATTAAGTCGCTTGGCAGATTCCAGATAAACCAGATTCTTATGGTCCGTAAGGACCACCACCTGATGTTTGGCTCCCTCCAGCCAATGTCTCCACTCTTCAAAAGCCCACTTCATGGCCAATAACTCCCGATTACCCACGTCATAATTACGTTCAGTAGGAGAAAATTTTCGAGAGAAAAAGGCACAAGGGTTACTTTTAGAGGTCTCTGGATCTCTTTGGGACAAAACGGCACCTGCCCCAATTTCAGAGGCATCAACCTCCACCTGAAATGGCAGAGAAACATCAGGCTGCCGTAGAACAGGAGCAGAAGTGAATCTCTGCTTAAGTTCCTGAAATGCAGAGACTGCCTCAGGAGGCCAATTCACCACATCAGAACCCTTTTTGGTCAAATTAGTTAAAGGTTTAACAATAACCGAGAAATTACCAATAAATTTACGATAAAAATTGGCAAAACCCAAAAATCTTTGAAGAGCCTTTAATGAAGTAGGTTGGACCCAATCACAGATGGCCTGAACCTTGACCGGGTCCATTTCAATAACAGATGGGGACAAAATGAATCCCAAAATGAGATCTCTGTACGCCAAAAAGACACTTTGATCCCTTCACATACAGAGCATTCTCTCTCAAAATCTGGAATACAGTTCGAACATGTTTCACATGAGAGTCCCAGTCATTGGAAAAAATCAAGATATCATCCAAATAAACAATCAGAAATTTATCCACAAAATCCCTGAAAATGTCATTCATGAAGGACTGGAAGACAGAATGAGCATTAGTGAGCCCAAAGGGCATCACAAGGTACTCAAAATGCCCCTCAGGGGTATTAAATGCCGTCTTCCATTCATCCCCGTGCTTAATGCGAATAAGGTTATATGCCCCCCTGAGGTCAAGCTTGGTAAACCAAGTAGCATTTTTCACCCTGGAAAAGAGGTCAGAAATCAAGGGTAACGGATATTGATATTTCACAGTAATATTGTTCAAAAGACGATAATCAATACACGGCCTTAATGAACCATCCTTTTTGGCCACAAAGAAAAAACCGGCACCCAAGGGTGAAGAGGATGGTCTGATATGACCCTTCTCCAATGACTCCTTGATATAAGACCGCATAGCGTCATGTTCAGGTACAGACAAGTTAAAAAGGCGACCTTTAGGGAATTTACTACCAGGCACTAATTCAATAGCGCAGTCATAGCTCCTATGGGGAGGCAAGGATGCAGATTTACTTTCGCTAAACACATCAGAAAAATCAATCAAAAAGTCAGGAACATCCTGAGCCTGGGGGGAGGCAGAAAAACAGGAGTGTTGGTATTAACACATTGGCAGCCCCAACTGGTTACAGACACAGATTTCCAATCCAAAACAGGATTATGAGACTGTAACCAAGGGAAACCCAGTACGATAATGTCATGCAGATTATACAGAACCAAAAATTTGCAGCTCTCCTGATGATCAGGTTCAACCCTCATTATCACCTGAGTAGAGAACTGAGGTTTATTCTCAGCCAAAGGGGTAGAATCGATCCCCAGTAGGGTAATAGACTTCCGTAAGGGTATCAAGGGAAACCCACAACGTTTAGCAAAATCAAAATCCATCAGGTTAATAGCTGCTCCCGAATCAACGAAAGCCTGAGCAGAAAACGAGGACAGAGAGCATATCAGAGTAACAGTTAATAAAAACTTAGTCTGAACACTACCCAAGACAACTGAGCGTGCAAAACGTCTTCCCCGCTTAGGGCAGACTGAAATAGCATGAGAGGCATCACCACAGTAGAAACATAACCCATTGCGCTTTCGAAACTCATGACGCTGTGCCCCAGAAACCACTCTATCACACTGCATGGATTCAGAAGCAGGTTCACAAGGCAACACTATTCCACGCATACTTCTCCGCTCACGCAAACGTCTGTCAATTTGAATCGCTAATGACATAGAATCATTGAGACCAGAGGGAACAGGGAATCCCACCATAACATCCTTTACATTATCTGACAGACCCTTCCGAAAAAGGGCTGCCAAAGCGTCGTCATTCCATTTGGTCAGGACTGCCCACCTACGGAATCTCTGACAGTATAACTCAGCGTCATCAAGCCCCTGATTTAATGCCAACAAGGCTTTTTCAGCTTGATCAGTGACATTAGGCTCATCGTACAATAACCCCAAGGCCTGAAAAAATGCATCAACATCACTCAAAACAGGATCCCCAGGTGTCAGGGAAAAAGCCCAATCCTGAGGATCACCGCGCAGGAGAGAGATGACAATTTGAACCTGCTGCGCTGCGTTCCCTGAGGACTTAGATTTTAAGGCAAAAAACAATTTACAATTATTTTTGAAATTCGAAACTTGGCTCGATCCCCCAAAAACAAATCTGGCATGGGAATCCTAGGTTCCACAACAGACAACCTAGCAAGATAGGTAGCAATACTCCGAACCTCAGTGGCAAGCTGATCCACACGGCCAGACAACTGTGCAAACTCCTTTGAGAGAAAAAAAAATCCTCCCCAGCACCCAGAGATACAGAGGGAAAAAAAAAAAATGCAACAAACAAAAAAATATCTCTGACAACTCTGACAACCTTTTTTCTTTCACAATATTTTTTCCCTTCTGTGAGTACCATACAATTTTCAATTTTTTGGCCGGTGATACTGTTATGTTTCGGTAGCTGAGGAGTGCAGGTAAAAAAGGCAATACACCAGAGCAGTTGGAATCTATGAGATTGCAGTACCCTGACTAACCACCACAACTAGAGGCAGCCGTGGAGCGTTCCTACGTTGGTCCTAGACGCCTCGTCACAGCCTGAGAAACTAACCACACCTAAAGATAGAAAGAGGAAAGCTATCTGCCCCGGAGCAGATCCCCAAAGAACATAGAAAGCCCCCAAACATGTAATGGCGGTTAGACAAGAAGAAATACTGACACAGACAGAAAATAGTATGAGCAAACGTTGGGGCCCAAACTACCTAAATAGAAAAGGATAGGAAGGGCACTTACTGCAATCCCAAAAAACCCTGAAAAGCACCAACTCTACTAATTTCAAAATCACCTGAGATCACACGACCTCTACCACCTAAATTAGTTCTCTGGTGTAACAAAATCAAAACAGCAGCCACTGAAAAAACTGGAAAAAGCAAAAGTACAAACATCAGTGGCTGTATTAAACTGAGAGGGCAAAAGCCCCCGGAGGGGACCCTGAAGGCCCCCACAGAAGTGCAGGACAAAATGCAAAAATCAAGCACAAAACAAAAAGAAGAAAATGTCTTATCTGTTAGCAGGAGATGCAGACACGACACAGCAGGCTACAAAGGAAACAGGACTCAAGGATTGAGACCAGAACAATTGATCACCGGCAACCCTGATGGGAAGGCGACTCCCTTATATAAGACCAGTCAGTAACACCTGATTCCCACTCCTCACAATCTTCACTGGACAGTCCAGTACCGCTTGTAACCACCAGAGGGAGCCTCTGCTCAGAACTCATTTCAAGTCCATTCACAACAGTCTGCCCCGTGTTCAGCATTCTGCCCCTGTGTCCAGCATTCTGCCCCGTGTCCAGAATTCTTCCCCCCGAGTCCAGCATTCTCCCCCAGTGTCCAGCATTCTGCCCCTCGAAGTTCTCTCCACGCAGCTGAAGCGCGCACTCGCCGGCGACTGACAATGACATCAGACGCCGGCGACGTGCGCGCTGCAGCTGATGTCAGCTGCCAGCCTCTGATTGGCTGGCGGCTGTTAGCTATTGACGTGAGGGCGCTAAGGGCCCGGTTTAGCCTGCCGGCTGCTGGTAGGGGCCCGGTGAGCAGAAGGGATGGGGACCGATGCGGGCCCCTCCTGCCCACAGGGCCCCATACACCAGTCAGGGCAGTAATGCCCTAATGGCGGGCCTGGGCCCACACCACTGGGCCCTGGGCTATCTCCCAGATTGACCCTCTGGTAATCCGCCCCTGGATGAGACTCAAGTCTAAGGCTGAGGTCACGCTAGCGATAAATGCGGACTAGTGCTATGCGAGAAAACATTGCATAGCACTCGGACCAGTATTAATCTATGGGGCAGCTCCAATCAACGCACCCATATAACTCTATGGGTGCTAGTGACACAGAGCACATCACTCGGATATCATCCGGGTGCTGTGTGATATACGCCGACGCCGGCAATGGAGGAGATAGAGAAATTAGTTTCTCTGCCTCCTCCGCAGCTGTGCTCCGATCCGCTCTGTGCATGAGGCTCAGAGCACAGTAGCATGACACTCAGCTCCCGCACGCAGCAGAGCAGGAGCCGAGGGTCATTAGCATATCACATACGATGCTCTCGCATCGGATGCCATACGCAAATGTGAGCCCCGGCTTGAGATTTCACAAAACAATCAGATCCTTAGAGGTCAGTGTTTCCCATACTCCAGTCCTCAGGGACCCCCAACACATCATGTTTTCAGGATTTCCTTAGTTTTGCACAGGTGAGTGAACCTGTGGCAGTATCTGATGCCTTAATAATAGTGTTGTGCGATACTGTCCGATATCCAGAAATATCGGATCGGATTGGATCGGCCCGATACTCAAAAAGTATCGGGTATCGCCGATCCGATACCGGAAACCCAATGCAAGTCAATGGGACAGAAATATCGTAATAAAAAAACCTTTCTTTCCTTGTAAACACTAGATATACACACATAGAATACATATATATATATATATATATATGTCATTGTGACATATATATATATATACATATATTTATAGTTCATACACTTCTACATAGTAAAATAGCCTCTGATTCAAATGCCGGGCAATGCCGGCTTTTGTGAGATTACAGAACCACCCGACATGAAATGACACATGGTTTACATAGAGTTAACCATGTCTTTTCATGTAGTTTAATATATGGTTTTCACTAACAATTACATGAGTGTATGTGTGCAAAATTTGACACATTTAGGGGTTAATTAAAGGTGTAAATTCGTAGCAAAAAAATGTGTTTTTTTACAACAAATTTACACCTTTAATTAACCCTTACATGTGTGAAATTTGGCACACATACACTCATGTAATTGTTAGTGAAAACCATATATCAAACTACATGAAATGACATGGTTAACTCTATGTAAACCATGTGTCATTTCATGTCGGGTCTGTAATTTCCCAAAAGCCGGCAATTGAATTAGTGGCTATTATACTATGTAGAAGTGTATGTACTATAAATATAAATATATGTGTCACAAATTCAATGACATGTATATATATATATATATATATATATACATTATATATATATATATGAGGTGTAAAATTGTTGAAAAAAAATGCGTGGGCTCCCGCCCTATTTTCTCAACCAGACAGACAAAGCCAGCGAGTGGGAGCAGATAATAATAGTCCAGAGAGGGACCATTATTTTTGCCCCCCCGGCTAATAACATCTTCCCTCAGACACCCCAGAAAAAGCAAATCTATAATTAGATTCGCCCTTTCTGGCACTTTGCCTGTCTATTCCCATTGCCCTGTAGCGGTGGCGAATGGGTTAATAATGCTATTGAAAGGTGACTTTAAGCCTGGTTAATAATTGAGAGCTGTCAATTAGACAACTATCAATTATTAATCCTATTGCATGTAATAAAAATAAAACACACACACTTTAATTAAAAATAATTTTAATGAAATAAACACAGTTTTTGACCATATATTATTTTACTGCCATTCTTTGCGAAGCCCTTGTTCACCTGTAATAAAAATAAAATAATAAAGCAACATTATTCTTACCTATCCGATGTTCAGTCAGGTCCCCCGATGTAATCCTTCTGAAAGGGTTAATGTTTACTGCAGGGACCGCAGCTAATGCTGACAGCCTGGCAATAAACCCCCGACTGAATCATCTCCTCTCCTGGCTGACAGGAGAGGAAGTGGTTAGCATAATTGATTGCTTCCCACTTTCACTTCAGGTCAGCCAGGGACACCGCAGCATCAGTGACGTCAGAGGGAATCCCCGGCTGACCTGAAGTGAACTGATTAACAAAAATAGGAGATCCCCTCAAAAAAAAATGGCGTGGGGTCCCCCCTATTTTTGTTAACCAGCCTGATGAAGCAGACTACTGAGGCCTGGTTTTTCAGGCTGTTAAGGAGCCAATATCCATGGACCTTGCAAGCCTGATAATACCAGGCCACAGCAGTCTGCTTATCTTGGCTGGTTAACAAAAATAGGGGATCCCCTCGAAAAAAATGGCATGGGGTCCCCCCTATTTTTGTTAACCAGCCAGATAAAGCAGACTGCTGATGCCTGGTTTTTCAGGCTGGTAAGGATCCAAGATCCATGAACCTTGCAAGCCTGATAATACCAGGCCACAGCAGTCTGCTTAACTTGGCTGGTTAACAAAAATAGGGGATCCCCTCGAAAAAAAAAATGGCGTGGGAGTCCCCCTATTTTTGTTAACCAGCCAAGTAAAAAGCAGACTGCTGCGGCCTGGTATTAAAAGATTGTCAAGGGCCATGGATTTTGGCCCTCAACAGCCTAAAAATACCAGGCTGCAGCAGCCCCACAATTGGCGCATCCAAAGATGCGCCAATTGTGGCACTTTACCCGGCTCTTCCCACTTGCCCTGTAGCGGTGGCAAGCGGGGTAATAAGGGGTTAATGTCACCTTTGATTGAAGTTAATAATGGAGAGGCGTCAATAAGACACCGATCCATTAATAATCATAAAGTTTGTAAATTTTTAAAAAAATACACAGCCAGAAAAAAGTATTAATGAAATAAAACACCACACAGTTTTCATTATTTTTATTGCACGCTCATCCTGCGACGCCATTGTACTCCTGTAAAAAAACTAAAATAACAAACCAACACAAATACTCCCTGTCCGACGCAGTCCATAACACGAGTGTCCCACGACGAGTCCAACTCTGCTACATCTGCATGCCAGGCTGAGCCTGGCATCCAGATGTAGCAGAGCTGCTTACCTGAGGAGATTCCCGGCGGTGACGTCATTGGACTGGTTTACGGCCAGCTGTCGCGAGAGTACAGCTGGCCGAGATTACCCAGTACCGGCAGCACGTGCAGTTATCGCGAGAAGCTGCACGTGACCGCCAGGGAGAGGGTAATGGCGGCCATCAAGGAGTCCAGGACGTGACCGCCGGGGATCTTCTGCCAGGTAAGTGCTGCTGACACCTGACAGACCCGACCGACACTGACAGTGACACTTTCGGGAATTTCCTGTGTCACGTTCTTCGTTCTGTGACACAGGAACTCCCCATAGACTTTACAGGAAAACTCCAATTCCGGTATCCGATATGCAAAAAATATCGGATCTCAGAATCGGAATTCCGATACAGCGAATATCGGCCGATACCCGATATTTGCAGTATCGGTATGCTCAACACTACTTAATAATAATTCCATCACTGTGCAATACTAAGGAAATCCTGAAAGCATGAAGTGTTAAGGGTCATGAGGCCTGTAGTTTGTGAAACATTGTTATAGATCAACTACTGTATATAATGAATTGTATTTGCTCTTGCAAATTTAAACAACTGCTTATGTATAAAAACGGATGTCATGTGGATTGCATAAGGATGAAAAATCATCCATTTTTTTCTGGATGAAAATTAGACTATTTTTGATATGCTCCTATGTACCTATCCAATTGACATTGGTCGGAGTGTTGTCATTTTTTTCACGAACACTTGGTCCGTAACTTACATTCACATGACCCTATTTTCAGTCCAAGTGTTATCTGTGAAAAAACTCACATCACACAGACAGCACTCGGACCAATGTTCTGCAATTCAGCTGTTCAGATTAGTGTCTCTATGTTTCAGTATTATATCATACTGTTCCTCTAAACAGGCGTTTGTACTGATCTATGTAACTAGCGGTCTTGCTATTGCTCCATATAGCTCAGGGCTATTTAATGAGCAGTAACTTCAGTACAGTTACGTAAGTGGAATCCAGACGGGGTGCTGGGATAATCCACCATATCTTGCATTCCATGTCTTCCTCCTTCTATTAACCTCGAATTGAGTTTAGAGCTACAGTATCAAAATTTCATGTACGGAAAACTTGAACTGCGTTCACACATCAAAGTCAAACAATTCTCACGATGATTGATATAGAGAAAACTACACATCAGTTCCTGTACTGTATGTTATAAAATAAACATTATAATATACACATAAGATAATGGAATAACACATAAATCAAAAGAAACTGATGTCTTTGTATTTCCCTTACACACAAAATAATGCTAAATTACTATGTATAAAAGCTTAAAAAAAAAGTTTCGGCAACTCTACACTACCATAGTCTTAATGGCATGATAAAAAAGACTCACAGAATGACAGTTTTCATATTAATGCTTTACCCAGGAACTTCTAATAAGGCACCATACATTAGTAGAGATTTTGGATTAATGCTTTACGTTTGATGGTTGCTCTCAATGCCAAAACGGTTTCTATTGAAAAGAGTGGCATAATTCTCTATAAATCAGTATAGCCAGAATATATAACCCAACATTTTTTTTTGTTTTTTAATGTAATTTTCATATTCACAAAAGAGCAGAGGATAATGAGCACATCAACATAATGCAACATTGGAAAATAAAACAGTATACTCAGGGTCCTATCCGACCCAGAGTTTCACCCTTATATCTTCGTCAAGGGGCATTGAAGAACAACCAGCAAGTGTAAACCATGATCCAACATTTAACCTAATAAATGCTGCATGATTACAAGTGTCTGGACAAAGCAGTAATAATAAACATGTGGTCTGTGACCTTTTTGATGACTCCATTCAGAATGCAAAATTATTGATTGGCCCCAATTTTGCTTTTTGCTTTTTTTTATTCCAATTACTACAGAGTTCTTTGTGGTCTATGTGCTACAACATAGGACCGGCTCCACTGAAAACTGGTTTTGAGACTTTACATGTGCGATATTTTGGACTTTTTATTTGGATTTTTTTTTCATTTTTGTTCCAGTTGTTTTGTTTGTGTTTTAGCTTTTTTGTGTTCCAACAATTTTTATAACCACTTAGACATATGCAAATGCACATTTTTATAGGGATTTTTTAAACATTAGTTTAACCCCTCCAGCCCTGTAGCTTCTCTTATACATTGGCAGACATGCACTTAAATGCGCTTTCTGGTAATATCTTATTAATCAGTGCGGTTTTGAATGCTGGGACCCACACAGATCAGCAGAGAGGGGAACTTTTATCTCCATTAGAATAGGATGTAATATCACCAATCTATTAATTTGTTCGACTACCGATTGCTGTGCTCAGCTACATTCATCAGCTCCATAGAAAGAGAATCAATGGATTGGTGATCAGTGCCCCTCACTGGGGATAAAAGATCCTCGCTCCTTCAATTGGTGTGTATCCTAGCTGTTGGACCCCTTAATCAATAAGTTATCTATCCCATGGATGTAAGATAGCTTATTTTCACCTGTGAACCCCTTTAATGCAAGACACCATAATAGTACACCATAGTTAGGGTGTGGGCACAGTACTGTACATAAGGAGGTGCAATATGTAGTCAACACTCTGCTCTAACGGGGATAATGACTAACAGATATCCGCATGTAGCTGCTGCTTTGGCCCTAGAGACAATACTACCTGTTCACTAGGCACCCCAGGCCAATACTGCCCATAATGGGTTGTTAAATAACATCTTTTAACCTTTTTAATATGTTTTATAATGACACTGTATCCAACATTGATGACTTAAGATGGGAACCTAAGGCTAGGTTCACATCACGTTAGTGCAGTCCGTTTAATGGATGCGTTAAACGGATGCGCTAAAGCTGTGATCCTAAAATGTTTTTTGTGATCACGTTAGTGCATGCGTTAGCGCTTGTTATCACACAGTCGCATTGCATCCAACTGCGTTAACAGTAGATTTATATACAGAGCGAACACATATGTTAATTATGGTTTCGCCGCGACAGACTCTCGGACACGGTAGACCGCGTTCGAGGGTGCGTCACAGCATAACATCGCTAACGCATGCCGATTTTGACATGTGTTAGGATGCGTTATGCCTATGGCAGTCTATGGGTGCGTTAACGGATGCGTTACATTGCGTTACTGACGCTTTGTAACGCATCCGTTAAACGGACTGCACTAACGCGATTTGAACCTGTCCTAACAAACAGAGCAAAATAATCTGCCGCCTGCTGTATTGTTAAGGGCAGCATGCAGAAGAGACAGTGGCCAGCCATGATACTGTTTAACATAAATCTACTGTTAAAATGGTTTAGGTAAGTGATTACTTTACAAAGTTCTGCAATATATTCATTTTTCTTGTATAAGTCAAAGTGTTTTAAAATTTATGAATATATAAGTACTACTCACAAAATTAGAATAGCATCAAAAAGTTAATTTATTTCAGTTCTTCAATACAAAAAGTGAAACTCAAAATTATATAGAGTCATTACACACAGAGTGATCTATTTCAGGTGTTTATTTCTGTTAATTTTGGTGATTATGGCTTACAGCCAGTGAGGCGATATATGCCAGAATGAGTGGCATATACAAAGATGTGGGATATATACCAGGACGGGGTGCACATACAAGGATGGGGGATGTATACCAAGATGGGGGCATATGCAAGGATGGGAGGAATTTACCAGGATGGGGAGCGTATACCAAGATGGAGACATATACAAGTATGTGAGGAATATACAAAAATGTGGGGCATATGCCAGAATGGGGGAGGATATAACAAGATGAGGGGCATACACAAGGATGGAGGACATATACCAGGATGGGGGGCATATACAATGATAGTAGACATATACCAGGATGGGGAACGTATACCAGGATGGGCTACATATTCCAGAATGGGGACAATATACAAGAATGTGGGGCATATACAATGATGGTGGATATATACCAGGATGGGTGATGTATACAAGGATTGGAGATGTATACCAGGATGGGGGCATATAACATGATGGGGGGCCTATACCAGGCTGGGGCATATATACCAAAATGGGGCATATATACCAGGATGGGGGCATATACCTGGTCGGGGCCATATACCAGGATGAAGTCTATGTACCAGGACAGGGGATATACAATGATGGGAGGCATATACAAGGATTGAGTATATATGTATATATACCAGGATGAGGAGGATATTCAAGGATGGGGCCATGTACTAGGATGGGGTGCATATACCATTATGGGGGGAATATACCAGGATGGAGGAGCATATACCAGAATGGGGACATATACCTGGTTGGGGGAGCATATGCAAGGATGGGGAGTCATATACAAAGATTGGAGTCATAAACCCAGATGGATGGGCACATACCAGGATGGGAAGCATATGCAAGGATGGGAGATATATGCCAAGATGGAAGGAGATAATCAAATAGATAAAGCAAGGGAGACACAAAAGCGCAATAGGGTCTTATCTGATAGTAAATTAGCACTTTTTAAGTAGGAAGCTGCTCACCTGGTATTAGGTGGTTAAAGCACATGTAGGAGAGGCTGCCGCAGAACCACAGGTCGGTCAACGACCCGACAATACAATACACTGCAGAAAAGATGTGGATTCCAGTCCACGCTGCCCAAATAATAGATTTCCAAGATGTAGTAGCAGTTAAGAAGTGGTTTAATCTACGTGTTTCAGGGTGTATGCCACCCCTTCCTCAGAAAAAAAAATACCACAGCTCTATGTGGTATTTTCCTGAGGAAGGGGTGGTATTCACCCTGAAACGCGTAGATTAAACCACTTCTCAACTGCTACTACGTCTTGGAAATCTATTATTTGGGCAGCGTGGACTGGAGTCCTCATCTTTTCTGCAGTGTATTGTTAAGATGGAAGGAGGAAATACCAGGATGCGGGGCAAATACCAGAATGGGGGAGCATATGCAACAATGGGGTACATATACCAGGATGGGGGGCCATATGCCAGGATGGAGGGTTATATGCCAGGATGGGGGGTTATATGCCAGGATGGGGTGAGCATATACCTGTATGGGGTGAGCATATACCAAGAGGGGGGGAGCATTTACCAGGATGGTGGAGTATATACCAGGATAGGGGAGCATATTTGTTTATATCTGCATTCTGGTACCTATTCTCCTGTCTGTGGCTGCACTTTGGTGCCCTTGCCTGCTCTCTGCTGCCCCCATCTGCTCTCTGCTGCCCCTGTCTGCTCTCTGCTGCCTGGTCTGTTCTCTGCTGCCTATGTCTACTCTCTGCAGCCTATGTCTGCTCTCTGCTACCTATGTCTGCTCTCTGCTGCCCCCATCTGGTCTCTGATGCCCCCATCTGCTCTCTATGGCTCTTGCCTGGTCTCTGCTGCCCCCACCTACTCTCTATAAGTTTTTTTTTTAAGCAAAAATCTCAGTATTTAGGTTAAAATATCGTGTTGGCACTCGGTCTCTTAAAGGTTAGCCATCACTATTGTAGTACATTACTTCAATAAAATGACGCTGAAGTCAGTGCGTGCGCATAATGCGATCCCTGGTGGCATTTTATTGAAGACACTACATATGCAAATTCGCAGACATGGTGTCAATAAAAGTTCTTGCCACCTGAGCGTAGAACGGGTTCAATAGCTAGTAAAGTATAAGTCTAGAATATTGAGAATCCAAGGGCTACAAACATTAAAATTTAAAAGTCCAGTTGATTAAATAATGTTATAATTGTTGAAAAATCATCAGTAGAGATGAGAGACTTGCCTTTTTTAGGGTCGAGTTGGGTTTCATGAAACCCGACTTTCTCAAAAGTCGGGTCGAACGAAATCGGCCGACTATCGGGAAAAGTCGGTGGTCCGACTGAAACACGAGACCCAATGCAAGTCAATGGGGAAGCAAAGTCGCCATGGAGTGGAGGACAGTAAACACACCTACAGTGCCCATTTCAATGCCAACGACATCAATTCTTAATTCTTAAGCTTGGCAACCTTAATTAACTTTATAATAATAGTTACGCATTGAAAACTGGGGGTTATTTGGCTAAACTTGTGGGGGCGGGTAGGGCTGGCTCCTGGTTTTCGTGTGCCCCAGGCCAAAGAGTGTCAGTGGACCCCTTTAACACATACCACAATTCATGATGCTCCGATATGGCACAGAAATATAGGTATAGTACAATGAAAAACACTTCACTTCTTACATGACATGACTGATATCTATGTTAAAATCTACAATAGCTCAAAAAACGGACACTATATTCCTTCATACAGTATTATGGCTACCACATAGTGCGCCATACAGAATAATGAGCCCCATATATTGCTCCCATTGGTCCCATATAATGTTCCATACAGTATATGATGAGCTCCACATACTGCTCCAGTATATGATAGTCCCCATATAATGTGCCATAAAGTATAGGACGGTCTCCATAAAGTAGAATTAGCCCCACATATTGCTCCATACAGTATAATGAGTCGCATATAAAGCTCCATACAGTATATGATGGGTCCCATATATTGCTCCATACATAATGGGCACCATAAAATGCTCCATACAGAATAGGCCCCATATGTGCCCCATATGATGATCCATACCCTATATGATGCCCCATAAATAATGAACCCCATATGATTCTCCAGTATATGATGGGCCTCATGGATGATGCTTCAGTGTATGATGGGCCAAAAGAATGCTCCATATATAATGGGCCCCATTATTAATGATCCAGTGTATAATGGGCCCCGTAAATGCTGCTCCAGTGTCTGATGTCCCCCATTTACAATGCTCCAGTATATGATGTGCCCCATGGATGATGCTCCAGTGTATGATGGGCCAATATAATTCTCCATATATAATGGGCCCCATTTATAATGATCCAGTGTATAATGGTCCCGGTAAATGCTGCTCCAGTGTCTGTTTTCCCTCTTTTAGAATGCTCCAGTATATGATGGGCCCCATGGATGCTGCTCCAGTGTCTGATCTGCCCCATTTAGAAAGGTCCAGTATATGATGGGCCCCATGGATGATGCTCTAGTATCTGATCTGCCCCATTTAGAATGCTCCAGTATATATGGGTCCCATGGATGATGCTCCAGTGTCTGATATGCCCCATTTAGAATGCTCCAGTATATGATGGGACCCATGGATGATGTTCCAGTGTGGGATCTGCCCCAATTAGAATGCTCCAGTATATGATGGGCCCCATGGATGATGCTCCAGTGTATGATGGGCCAATATAATGCTCCATATATAATGGGCCCCATTTATAATGATCCAGTGTATAATGGTCCCCGTAAATGCTGCTCCAGTGTCTGTTTTTCTCCTTTTAAAAGGCTCCAGTATATGATGGGCTCCATGGATGCTGCACAAGTGTCTGATCTGCCCCATTTAGAATGGTTCAGTGTTATGAGCTCGGTTGCAACAGCTTTATTATATAATGGATTGCAACCGAACCCGGGGTCCACGATGCAGTTTATGTTCACTGCTGCCGAACACCCCTAGATTATGAGGGTCAAACTGATGACAGAAATCTAACATTAGATCTCGCCTGTGTTAATTTACACTAGGGGAGATGTAGAATTGGCACTATCTCCGTTAACGTCACGGGAGATGTGCTATCAACTGGCGTAGATGTAGCCCTGTTAATGGCACAGAAGCCACTTGCCAGATATTATGTTTGCACTATGTGCTGCAAGCTGGTATAGACGTAGCCCTGTTGACTTCACAGAAGCTACGTGTCAGCCGCTAGGAAGTGCGTGCGACTGACTCCAGGCGTACGTGCTACCAGCCGGTGTGAGACCGGGCTGAGCAACTCTCTATACAGCTTGGCAGGCGATGCCCAGGTTACGTGGCACGCAGTCTGCTCAGGGTGTATAGCTACCCTATATTCGTAGCAGGACTGCACCACGTTAGCTACAGGTTACGCGCCCCACAGTCTGCTCAGGGTGTATAGCTACCCTATATTCGTAGCAGGACTGCACCACATTAGCTACAGGTTACGTGCCCCACAGTCTGCTCAGGGTGTATAGCTACCCTATATTCGTAGCAGGACTGCATCACATTGGCTTCCTGCCTGGCATAAACTGTACCTGCCTAAAGGACCTGTGATAATTAGCCGAGCGTACTCTGGCACTGGCAGGTCCCGGAGAGCAAAGCTAGAGAGCACATGGAGCCCAGATTCTGGTATGTCCACACATGAGCGCTGCCTTTTTTAGTATGATCTGACCGCGCCATGCCGTGGACAGACAAGCTATTTAAGGGCTAAGCTCGGCCCCCAGCCATCTCGTCAATCACATCACCGATGACATCTTCCGTGACCAATCAGGTGATGCCAGGTCAGAGGATCAGCTGACATTAAGCACCAATCATGGCTCACCATGTCACGGACATGCTCAGTGCAGACATTTCTGAACTTAGGCTTATAACAGCCTTTTCTTGTTCCGTAACCTAGGTTTAAGGCTACTATGAACAAAGACCCGAGTAACTATTTGTGCCTCTCGGGTATTGGCTAGGCATTGGGATTGACGGCGAAGCTGAGCAGCATCTGCCTTGGCTGGGTCTGGATGGGAGACCACAGACTCCTCGGATCCAGGTTCAGATCACGCTGATGCCTAACATCCAGTATATGATGGGCCCCATGGATGATGCTCCAGTGTCTGATGTCCCCCATTTAGAATGCTCCAGTATATGATGGGCCCCATGGGTGATGCTCCAGTGTCTGATGTCCCCCCTCTAGAATGCTCCAGTATATGATGGGCCCCATGGATGATGCTCCAGTGTCTGATCTGCCCCATTTAGAATGCTCCAGTTTATGATGGGACCCATGGAAGATACTCCAGTGTCTTATGGGCCAAAATCATGCTCCATATATAATGGGCCCCATTATTAATGATCCAGTGTATAATGGGCCCAGTAGATGCTGCTCCAGTGTCTGATGTCCCCCATTTAGAATGCTCCAGTGTATGATGGGCCCTATCTATGATGCTGAAGTGTATGCTGGGCCCCATATACAATTCTACAGTGTATAATGCTCCACATATATTCCTCCAAACATTAAAAAAAATGAAATACCTCTCCTCGCTGTGCACTGCTCTACTCTGGACTCCTCAGCGTCGCCATCTTACAGCTCTCTGCACTTGGACTGTTTAGGCAGAGGGCGTACAGATGTGACTTTGTCGCGCTCTCTAACCTGAATGTCACTGTCAGGAAATGCGGAAGACATCACAGCGGTGGAGCATAGAGAGGTAAGTATTGCAAGTGCTGGGGCCCTGAGCAAGCGGGGGGGGGCGATTTGTGGGCAACGGCACTGGCACAGGGCCCCTCATAGTACGCTGGTGTGTTTGACGACGAGTGGGCCCTCCCACCGTCAGAGACACTTTTTTGTACTATGAGTAGCCCCGTGTCAGGGCCGTCGCCCACGAGATGGCCCCCCACCTGCTCAGGGAACCGGCACTTGCCCTGGTGCGCCAGGTGCTGACGCCAACCCTGGGGGGGGGGGTTAGGTTTTGTAGTCCGTCCACACTTGCAAATGCATGTTCATTAAATGTTTAAGCATGTAACTAGTCAGGGCCGGCATCAGCACCCGGCATACCCGGGCAAGTGCCTGGGCCCTGAGCAGGCGGGGGGGCCCACTTGCTGTCGGGCACCCCGGCGCCCGTTAGCGGAGGAGAGCGGTGTCAGTGCCGCCACTGGCCCCCCCGCTTGCTCAGGGCCCCGGCAGCAGCTGGCACAATACTTACCTCTCCCCGTGCCTCCGCTGCCACAGCTCCGGGCTCCAAGGGGTGCCTGCGCTTCTTCTCACAGCAGCCGCTGAATGACGTCATCATTCAGCGGCCGGCTGTGGCAGAGAGCGAGCGGACGCCAGACAGGTGAGATGTGATGTGCATGTGTGTGTGTGTGTGTCTGTGTGTATCAGTGTGTGTGTATGTAGTGTGGTGCTTTGTGTGTGTGTATGTGAGAGAGTGCTTGTGTGCTGCCGTGCTGTCTGTGTGATGGTGGTGGGGGGAGGGCAGTGATGATGATGATGGGGAGGCTTTGAAGATAATGGGGAGGCAATGATGATGATGGTGAGACGATGATGATGATGGGCAGGCATTGATGATAATGGGGAGGCAATAATGATGATGGGGAGGCGATGATGATGATGGGCAGGCATTGATGATAATGGGGAGGCAATAATGATGATGGGGAGGCGATAATGATGATGGGCAGGCATTGATGATAATGGGGAGGCAATGATGATGATGGGGAGGCAATGATGATGATGGGCAGGCATTGATGATAATGGGGAGGCAATGATTATTATGGGGAGGCAATGATGATAATGGGGAGGCAATGATGATGATGAGGAGGAAATGATGATGATGGGGAGGCAATGATATTGATGGGGAAGAGATGATGATGATGGGGAGGCGATGATGATGATGGGGAGGCAATGATAATGATGGGGAGGCAATGATGATGAGGAGGAAATTATGATGATGGGGAGGCAATGATGATGTTGGGGAGTCAATGATGATGATGGGGAGGCGATGAAGATGATGGGCAGGCATTGATGATAATGGGGAGGCAATGATAATGATGGGGAGTCAATGATGATGATGGGGAGGCGATGATGATGATGGCCAGGCATTGATGATAATGGGGAGGCAATGATAATGATGGGGAGGAAATGATGATGATGGGCAGGCATTGATGATGATAGTGAGGCAATG
Organism: Oophaga sylvatica; assembly: GCA_033576555.1. NCBI lineage: Eukaryota > Metazoa > Chordata > Amphibia > Anura > Dendrobatidae > Oophaga > Oophaga sylvatica. The sequence goes on along the minus strand of JARQOD010000009.1, from coordinate 126,372,241 downwards.
ATGATGATGGGGAGACAATGATGATGATGGGGAGGCAATGATAATGATGGGGAGGCAATGATGATGATGAGGAGTCAATAATGATGGGGAGGCAATGATGATGATGGGGAGGAAATGATGTTGATGGGGAGACAATGATTATGATGGGGAGGCGATGATGATGATGGGGAGGCAATGATGATGATAACAGGGAGTCTTTCCACAGCGCCCTTTCCTGAGCCGTAACAGTGCAGAACGCAGCACAGCACAGAGGAGAGCTCCATATTTTGTATGGAGCATTATATGGGGACCAGTATCCTGTATGAAGCATTATATGGGGACCAGTATCCTGTATGGAGCATTATAATTGGGTCCAGTATTCTGTATGGAGCATTATTTTGGGTTCAGTATTCTGTATGGAGCATTATATGGGGGATGGGGGGGTGACATCCTGCATAGGCTATTATATGGGTGATGAGGGGAGACTATGTGGTGCCCTTAATATTGTATGAAGGACTGTACTGTCCAGTCTGTACTGTGCGCTGCGAGGATTTGACGGTTTTTGAGCTATTGTACAATTTACAATAGATATCAGTCATGTAATGGAAGAA
>JARQOD010000009.1:126321032-126371551 GCA_033576555.1 Oophaga sylvatica | reverse complement strand
GTGCGCGCTTCAGCTGCGTGGAGAGAACTTCGAGGGGCAGAATGCTGGACACTGGGGAGAATGCTGGACTCGGGGGGAAGAATTCTGGACACGGGGCAGAATGCTGGACACAGGGGCAGAATGCTGAACACGGGGCAGACTGTTGTGAATGGACTTGAAATGAGTTCTGAGCAGAGGCTCCCTCTGGTGGTTACAAGCGGTACTGGACTGTCCAGTGAAGATTGTGAGGAGTGGGAATCAGGTGTTACTGACTGGTCTTATATAAGGGAGTCGCCTTCCCATCAGGGTTGCCGGTGATCAATTGTTCTGGTCTCAATCCTTGAGTCCTGTTTCCTTTGTAGCCTGCTGTGTCGTGTCTGCATCTCCTGCTAACAGATAAGACATTTTCTTCTTTTTGTTTTGTGCTTGATTTTTGCATTTTGTCCTGCACTTCTGTGGGGGCCTTCAGGGTCCCCTCCGGGGGCTTTTGCCCTCTCAGTTTATTACAGCCACTGATGTTTGTACTTTTGCTTTTTCCAGTTTTTTCAGTGGCTGCTGTTTTGATTTTGTTACACCAGAGAACTAATTTAGGTGGTAGAGGTCGTGTGATCTCAGGTGATTTTGAAATTAGTAGAGTTGGTGCTTTTCAGGGTTTTTTGGGATTGCAGTAAGTGCCCTTCCTATCCTTTTCTATTTAGGTAGTTTGGGCCCCAACGTTTGCTCATACTATTTTCTGTCTGTGTCAGTATTTCTTCTTGTCTAACCGCCATTACATGTTTGGGGGCTTTCTATGTTCTTTGGGGATCTGCTCCGGGGCAGATAGCTTTCCTCTTTCTATCTTTAGGTGTGGTTAGTTTCTCAGGCTGTGACGAGGCGTCTAGGACCAACGTAGGAACGCTCCACGGCTGCCTCTAGTTGTGGTGGTTAGTCAGGGTACTGCAATCTCATAGATTCCAACTGCTCTGGTGTATTGCCTTTTTTACCTGCACTCCTCAGCTACCGAAACATAACAGTATCACCGGCCAAAAAATTGAAAATTGTATGGTACTCACAGAAGGGAAAAATATTGTGAAAGAAAAAAGGTTGTCAGAGTTGTCAGAGATATTTTTTGTTTGTTGCATTTTTTTTTTTTCCCTCTGTATCTCTGGGTGCTGGGGAGGATTTTTTTTTCTCTCAAAGGAGTTTGCACAGTTGTCTGGCCGTGTGGATCAGCTTGCCACTGAGGTTCGGAGTATTGCTACCTATCTTGCTAGGTTGTCCTGTTGTGGAACCTAGGATTCCCATGCCAGATTTGTTTTTGGGGGATCGAGCCAAGTTTCTGAATTTCAAAAATAATTGTAAATTGTTTTTTGCCTTAAAATCTAAGTCCTCAGGGAACGCAGCGCAGCAGGTTCAAATTGTCATCTCTCTCCTGCGCGGGATCCTCAGGATTGGGCTTTTTCCCTGACACCTGGGGATCCTGTTTTGAGTGATGTTGATGCATTTTTTCAGGCCTTGGGGTTATTGTACGATGAGCCTAATGTCACTGATCAAGCTGAAAAAGCCTTGTTGGCATTAAATCAGGGGCTTGATGACGCTGAGTTATACTGTCAGAGATTCCGTAGGTGGGCAGTCCTGACCAAATGGAATGACGACGCTTTGGCAGCCCTTTTTCGGAAGGGTCTGTCAGATAATGTAAAGGATGTTATGGTGGGATTCCCTGTTCCCTCTGGTCTCAATGATTCTATGTCATTAGCGATTCAAATTGACAGACGTTTGCGTGAGCGGAGAAGTATGCGTGGAATAGTGTTGCCTTGTGAACCTGCTTCTGAATCCATGCAGTGTGATAGAGTGGTTTCTGGGGCACAGCGTCATGAGTTTCGAAAGCGCAATGGGTTATGTTTCTACTGTGGTGATGCCTCTCATGCTATTTCAGTCTGCCCTAAGCGGGGAAGACGTTTTGCACGCTCAGTTGTCTTGGGTAGTGTTCAGACTAAGTTTTTATTAACTGTTACTCTGATATGCTCTCTGTCCTCGTTTTCTGCTCAGGCTTTCGTTGATTCGGGAGCAGCTATTAACCTGATGGATTTTGATTTTGCTAAACGTTGTGGGTTTCCCTTGATACCCTTACGGAAGTCTATTACCCTACTGGGGATCGATTCTACCCTTTGGCTGAGAATAAACCTCAGTTCTCTACTCAGGTGATAATGAGGGTTGAACCTGATCATCAGGAGAGCTGCAAATTTTTGGTTCTGTATAATCTGCATGACATTATCGTACTGGGTTTCCCTTGGTTACAGTCTCATAATCCTGTTTTGGATTGGAAATCTGTGTCTGTAACCAGTTGGGGCTGCCAATGTGTTAATACCAACACTCCTGTTTTTTCTGCCTCCCCCCAGGCTCAGGATGTTCCTGACTTTTTGATTGATTTTTCTGATGTGTTTAGCGAAAGTAAATCTGCATCCTTGCCTCCCCATAGGAGCTATGACTGCGCTATTGAATTAGTGCCTGGTAGTAAATTCCCTAAAGGTCGCCTTTTTAACTTGTCTGTACCTGAACATGACGCTATGCGGTCTTATATCAAGGAGTCATTGGAGAAGGGTCATATCAGACCATCCTCTTCACCTTAGGGTGCCGGTTTTTTCTTTGTGGCCAAAAAGGATGGTTCATTAAGGCCGTGTATTGATTATCGTCTTTTGAACAATATTACTGTGAAATATCAATATCCGTTACCCTTGATTTCTGACCTTTTTCCAGGGTGAAAAATGCTACTTGGTTTACCAAGCTTGACCTCAGGGGGGCATATAACCTTATTCGCATTAAGCACGGGGATGAATGGAAGACGGCATTTAATACCCCTGAGGGGCATTTTGAGTACCTTGTGATGCCCTTTGGGCTCACTAATGCTCTTCTGTCTTCCAGTCCTTCATGAATGACATTTTCAGGGATTTTGTGGATAAATTTCTGATTGTTTATTTGGATGATATCTTGATTTTTTCCAATGACTGGGACTCTCATGTGAAACATGTTCGAACTGTATTCCAGATTTTGAGAGAGAATGCTCTGTATGTGAAGGGATCAAAGTGTCTTTTTGGCGTACAGAGATCTCATTTTTGGGATTCATTTTGTCCCCATCTGTTATTGAAATGGACCCGGTCAAGGTTCAGGCCATCTGTGATTGGGTCCAACCTACTTCATTAAAGGCTCTTCAAAGATTTTTGGGTTTTGCCAATTTTTATCGTAAATTTATTGGTAATTTCTCGGTTATTGTTAAACCTTTAACTAATTTGACCAAAAAGGGTTCTGATGTGGTGAATTGGCCTCCTGAGGCAGTCTCTGCATTTCAGGAACTTAAGCAGAGATTCACTTCTGCTCCTGTTCTACGGCAGCCTGATGTTTCTCTGCCATTTCAGGTGGAGGTTGATGCCTCTGAAATTGGGGCAGGTGCCGTTTTGTCCCAAAGAGATCCAGAGACCTCTAAAAGTAACCCTTGTGCCTTTTTCTCTCGAAAATTTTTCCTACTGAACGTAATTATGACGTGGGTAATCGGGAGTTATTGGCCATGAAGTGGGCTTTTGAAGAGTGGAGACATTGGCTGGAGGGAGCCAAACATCAGGTGGTGGTCCTTACGGACCATAAGAATCTGGTTTATCTGGAATCTGCCAAGCGACTTAATCCTAGACAGGCCAGGTGGGCCTTGTTTTTCACACGTTTTAATTTTGTGGTTTCCTTTCTTCCTGGCACTAAGAATGTTAAGGCGGATGCCCTCTGAGGAGTTTCCTTGCGGACTCTCCTGAGTTATCTGATCCTCTGTTATTTTGAAAGAAGGTGTAGTTCTTTCCGCCATCTCGCCCAATTTGAGACTGGCTCTGGAGGGGTGTCAGGAGATAGGCCCGAGCGCTGCCCTGTTGGGAAATTGTTTGTCTCGGACCAGTGTAAAAAGAGTGTGATGTCTGAGATTCATTGTTCCGCGCTGGCCGGTCATCCCGGAATTTTTGGTACCAGAGACTTGGTTAGTCGGTCCTTTTGGTGGCCTACCTTGTCTCGTGATGTCAGGGAATTTGTGCAGTCCTGCGGGACTTGCTCTCGCTCCAAGCCTTGCTCTCGCTCTAGTGGTTTGTTGATGCCATTGCCTGTGCCCAAGAGACCATGGACCCATATTCTATGGATTTCATTTCCGACCTCCCTGTTTCTCAGAGAATGACCGTCATCTGGGTGATTTGTGATAGGTTTTCCAAGATGATACATCTTGTGCCATTACCTAAGTTGCCTTCCTCCTCGGAATTGGTGCCTTTGTTCCTTCAGCACGTGGTTCGTTTACACGGCATTCCTGAGAACATTTGCGTCTGACAGAGGAGTCCAGTTTGTTTCAGATTTTGGAGGACCTTTTGTTCTAAACTTGGTGTTCAATTGTCTTTCTCCTCGGCGTTTCATCCTCAGACCAATGGTCAAACTGAGAGAACAAACCAGACATTGGAGACTTATCTAAGAGCTTTGTGTCTGCTGATCAGGATGACTGGGTCTCTTTTTTGCCTTTGGCTGAGTTTGCTCTTAATAATAGGGCTAGCTCTGCCACTTTGATGTCTCCATTTTTCTGTAATTCTGGGTTTCACCCTCGATTTTCTTCAGGACAGACGGAGGCTTCTGTCTGTCCAGGTGTTGACTCTGTTGTGGAGCGTATGCAACAGATTTGGGACCAGGTTGTGGAGAGGTTGTCCCTCTCTCAGGAGAGGGCCCAGCGGTTTGCTAACCGGCATAGGACTGATGGTCCTCGGTTTAAAGTGGGGGACTTGGTCTGGTTGTCCTCAAAAAATATTCCTATGAGAGTGGCATCTCCTAAATTTAAGCCTAGGTTCATTGGACCTTATAAGATCATGGAGATTCTTAATCCTGTTTCTTTTCGTTTGCTTCTTCCAGGGACATTTAAGATCCATAACGTGTTCCACAAGTCCTTGTTGAAGAGGTTTGTTGAGCCAGTGGTTCCTACTGCTTTGCCCCTGACCCTGTTCTGGTTGAGGGCAATATGGAGTTTGTGGTTGAGAAAATATTGAATTCTCGTTTTTCTAGATGGAAACTCCAGTATTTGGTTAAGTGGAGAGGTTATGGTCAGGAAGACAATTCTTGGGTGTTTGCTTCGGACATCCATGCTAGGAGACTCATCCGTGCGTATCATAGAACTCATCCTGACCGACCTGGTTGCTCAAGTGAGGGTTCGGTGACCCCTCCTCAAGGGGGGGGTACTGTTGTGAATGGACTTGAAATGAGTTCTGAGCAGAAGCTCCCTCTGGTGGTTACAAGCGGTACTGGACTGTCCAGTGAAGATTGTGAGGAGTGGGAATCAGGTGTTACTGACTGGTCTTATATAAGGGAGTCGCCTTCCCATCAGGGTTGCCGGTGATCAATTGTTCTGGTCTCAATCCTTGAGTCCTGTTTCCTTTGTAGCCTGCTGTGTCGTGTCTGCATCTCCTGCTAACAGATAAGACATTTTCTTCTTTTTGTTTTGTGCTTGATTTTTGCATTTTGTCCTGCACTTCTGTGGGGGCCTTCAGGGTCCCCTCCGGGGGCTTTTGCCCTCTCAGTTTAATCAGCCACTGATGTTTGTACTTTGCTTTTTCCAGTTTTTTCAGTGGCTTCTGTTTTGATTTTGTTACACCAGAGAACTAATTTAGGTGGTAGAGGTCGTGTGATCTCAGGTGATTTTGAAATTAGTAGAGTTGGTGCTTTTCAGGGTTTTTTTGGGATTGCAGTAAGTGTCCTTCCTATCCTTTTCTATTTAGGTAGTTTGGGCCCCAACGTTTGCTCATACTATTTTCTGTCTGTGTCAGTATTTCTTCTTGTCTAACCGCCATTACATGTTTGGGGGCTTTCTATGTTCTTTGGGGATCTGCTCCGGGGCAGATAGCTTTCCTCTTTCTATCTTTAGGTGTGGTTAGTTTCTCAGGCTGTGACGAGGCGTCTAGGACCAACGTAGGAACGCTCCACGGCTGCCTCTAGTTGTGGTGGTTAGTCAGGGTACTGCAATCTCAGATTCCAACTGCTCTGGTGTATTGCCTTTTTTACCTGCACTCCTCAGCTACCGAAACATAACAGAAGACTGTGAGACACATGGGGCAGAATGCTGGGCAAGGGGGACAGAATGCTGGACACGTTGGGTAGAATGCTGGATACGGGGGCAGAATTCTGGATACGGGGGCAGAATGCTGGACATGGGAAGAATGCTGGACACAGGGGGGCAGAATGCTGAACACGGGGGCAGAATACTGGACACGGGGGGCAGAATGCTGGACACGGGGGGCAGAATGCTGGACATGGGGGGCAGAATGCTAGACATGGGGGCAGAATGCGAGACACGGGCAGAATGGAGATACGGAGCATGATTGGAGACACAGGGGGCAGGATGAAAGACATGGGGGCATGACTGGAGACACTGGGGGCATGACTGGAGACACTGGGGGCAGGATTGAAGACAGATGGGGCAAAATGGAGATACAGCGGGCATGATTGGAGACACGGGGCAGGATTGCAGACATGGGGGCATGATTGGAGACATAGGGGGCAGAATGGAGATACAGACATGATTGGAGACACAGGGGGCAGGATGAAAGACATGGGGGCATGACTGGAGACACTGGGGGCATAACTGGAGACACTGGGGGCAGGATTGGAGACACTGGGGGAAGGATTGGAGACAGATGGAGCAGGATTGGAGACAGATGGGGCAGGATTGGAGTCAGATGGGGCAGGATTGGAGACAGATGGGGCAGGATTGGAGACAGATGGGGCAGGATTGCAAACATGGGGCATGATTGGAGATATAGGAGCAGAATGGAGATACGGGCATGATTGGAGATATGGGGCATGATTGGAGACACAGGGGGCAGTATGAAAGACATGGGTGCATAACTGGAGACACTGGGGCAGAATTGGAGACAGATGGGGCAGAATGGAGACACACGGGGCAGGATTGCAAACATGGGGGCATGATTGGAGACATAGGGGCAGAATGGAGATACGGGCATGATTGGACACACGGGGCAGAATGGAGATAAGGGGCATGATTGGAGACACGGGGCAGGATGAAAGACATGGTGGCTGGATTGGAGACAGATCGGGCAGGGTTGGAGACAGATCGTGAGGATCATGGGGTAGGATGGATACGATGGAGACAGATGGGTGCAGGATGGGGAGGTCATATGGGGCAGAATGGATATTCATGAGGGCAGGATGGGAGAACATATGGCTAAAGCCAGGAATGAGACACACGGGGGCTAGGATGGGGAATATTATTACCATAGGGGCTAATTAAGGGATATTACTGCAGTGATGTATTTTTTTATTTTTTGAGTATACTGTTTTAAATGGGGGGAGGTCCTGTTACTGTGTAGAGTGACACTATGTTGCCTTTTTTTCTTCATGTGGTGTAATGTAGAAGTTGTGAAAAATTAAGTATAGTGTTCTGCAAGCGGTTCTCAAGATAACTGTGTTATTTCCTGCAGAGACGAGCCCTGGCTGGAAGAAGTGATGACGGTCTGTGCTGGATGAAAGATGAAAAACAAAGATGAAGGACTTTACCTAGAGACATCACTGGTGAGTCAGTGTGTTACCTATACACTGACTCTATACACTGTATACTATATACAGAAGTCCTGTGTATAATGTCACCAGTGATCACTGTGTTAGGCTGCTCTCACACATACGTTTTTTGACTTCAGGCACGATCCGGCGTGTTGTTAAAAAAACGGATCCGGTACCGGATGCGTTTTTTTTTACCATTGACTTTCATTAGCGCCGGATCGCGCCTGATGTCATTGCGTTGTATCCGTTCTTGTCCAGATCCGGCGGAAATGTACATTCCGGCGGCCGGACAAAACGGTGCATGCAACGTTTTTTTTTGTTTGCCGGAGCCGCCTGATGCGGCCGGAAATAATACAAGTCAATGGAACCGGATCAGTCTTTTGTGAAAACAGTCAAAACACTGATCCGGATTCTGGTAATCAGGGACTACTACTACTACTACTACTACTACTATTACTACTACTACTGCTACTATACTACTACTACATTTTCCACTGTCTCCGGACATCCAAAACCCTCTTTTTCCGGGTTCAAAAGTTCAGGTCGGATCCAGCAAAAAAACGGATCCATTGTATCAGTTTTTTCATTTCAGTGCCGGATCTGTCCCTTCAGGTGTTCGATGGATTATGCCTGACACAAAAAAACGGATGTGTGAAAGAGGGCTTACCTATACATTATATACAGAGCTCCTGTACACAGACACTGCATACTAAGTACAGATCTCCTGTGTATAATGGCACTTAGGCTGGAGTCACACGGCCGTAAAACTCGTGCGATAATCGCATCGCACTGCACGGACTGGCCTGACACCTCTCTGACCTGAGCAAGACAGCTTGATGGATTACTATGCAGAGGTCAAGCTCAGGTCAGGAGATCTGACAGCCAGGACGAGTTTTACCATGCGATTCTCGCACGTGAAATACGGCAGTGTGTCTCTGCCCTTATGGTGATAGTATTGTGCTTTTTTATTACTGATCAGTATTGTAGTATTCAGTCACTATGTGGTGGTAATATGTGGTTTGGACATGGTGTTGCAGTATTTGACCCTTGTACACTCATGGCCAAAAGTTTTGAGAATGACACAAATATTAATTTTTACAAAGTCTACTGCTTCACTTTTTCTAATGGCAATTTGCATATACTCCAGAATGTTATAAAGAGTGATCAGCTTAACAGCAATTACTTGCAAAGTCAATATTTGGCTAGAAAATGAACTTTATCCCCCAAAACACATTTCAACATCTTTGCAGCCCTGCCTTAAAAGGACCAGCTAACCTCTTTTCAGTGATTGCTCCATTAACACAGGTGTGGGTGTTGATGAGGACATGGCTGGAGATCAATCTGTCATGATTAAGTAAGAATGACACCACTGGACACTTTAAAAGGAGGCTGGTGCTTGGCATCATTGTTTCTCTTCTGTTAACCATGGTTATCTCTAAAGAAACACGTGCAGTCATCATTGCAATGCACAAAAATGGCCTAACAGGGAAGAGTATCGCAGCTAGAAAGATTGCACCTCAGTCAACAATCTATCGCATCATCAAGAACTTCAAGGAGAGAGGTTCCATTGTTGCCAAAAAGGCTTCAGGGCGCCCAAGAAAGACCAGCAAGTGCCAGGACCGTCTCTTAAAAGTGTTTCAGCTGCAGGATCGGGCTTCCTGCAGTGCAGAGCTTGCTCAGGAATGGCAGCAGGCAGGTGTGAGTGCATCTGCGCGCACTATGAGGCAGAGTGTAAGGTTCTATGTATATATTCCTGAAACTCAGTTTGTTCGTCAGCCATTTTACTTTCTGTCTTGCTGCAGCTATCTTGCCCTCAGTCAAAATGGAGTTTCCAGCTTGCATGTTCCCGCCCTGATTCTCTCCTTTGCTTCTTAAGCAGCCACAGATGAGCAATCAGTGCTTCAGAATCTAGCCTGCAGTGAACCTGTGACTTGACTCCTGTAAGCCTTGGACCTTGTACTCCAGCTATTCCTACTGAGGAACTCTGAAGCACTTGTGGACTCTAAACCCTGCTCTTTGAAAGACCCACGTTTGCATGGACTTACGGTAACAGAGAAGAAGATCCTGAATCTGTATTGGAGAGTGATTGCTGAGCTTGGATTACTCTGGCCTGCTGTGTCTTCTGTTTCTGTGTCTGCAAACTGTGTGACTATTTCTGCCAACTTGTATGAAGTAATACAGGACTTTTCTATATCAAACCTGTGACTCCTGTGTTTTCATCGCACCCAAGCACAAGACGCTATATGAACTGTACTACATACATTACAAGATTCTGAAGCCAAAACGTTAGTGCCTGCTGGGTCTGGAAGGCTGTGTCTGCTGTACTGTGGATATCAGACATCCGGTTGTACTTTCTGTGATGACAGTGGTTGTGACTTCTCACAACCATTCCAAGTGAGCAATTCCCTTAAGTTTTTTCTTTTTGCAGTGTTACCACAGGTAAACACTATTGTTTTTTTTTTTTCCTTTCTTTTCTCTTTTTTGTCTGCTGTAACTCTGGATATCAGATGTCTGGTTGAAACTTTCTGTGATGATAGTGGTTGTGACTTCTCACAACCATTCCAGGTGAGCAGTTCCCTTAATTTTTTTTTCTCTCTGCAGTGTTGCCACAGGTGAACACTATTGTTTTTTTTTCTCTCCTCTTCTTCCAGTAATCCTGTCTTAAAAGATCTGGAAAATGGAGGCCCGCATAAAGGAACTTTGCGGAGTGACTGATAATATCCTTGCAGATTTGCAGAATATAAAGACCCGTTTTACAAATCTACAGGACCTCAATAATCACAATTTGCAAGTGGTTGGACAGACTACCCAGGATTTGCGAGCCAGGATTGAGGTTCTAGAGGGGCGAGTCCAGGCTCCTGCCGTAGCCCGAGTGCTGGGATTCCCAAGTTGCCCCCTTTTCGTTTTGGCGGTGAACGTGAGAAATTCAGGGGATTTATTAATCAATGCAATCTTTTTTTTTCTGCACATGCTTCACAATTTCCCACTGAACGATCTAAGGTGCTTACTATAATTATGTTGCTTACCAACAAGGCTTTAATGTGGGCAAACCCTCTGATTGAGACTGAGGATGATTGTTTGAATCACCTTGATGATTTTATTTCAGCCATGGGGCAGGTGTTTGATGACCCCAATCGAGGTGCAACAGCTGAAGCAGCCATGTTAGCTTTGCGCCAAGGTAAGCACTCGGTAGCTGAATATGCCTTGGATTTCAGGAGATGGGCCCTTGATACCACCTGGGACAGTTCCGCCAAAAAATCTATTTTTCGAAAGGGGTTATCTCCACTGATTAAGGATGAACTTGCTCGTGCCGACCCTCCCACTGCGTTAGGTGACTTTATTAACTACTGCATCCGTATTGATACTCGTCTGACTGAACGCAGGCAAGAGAGATGGTTCGAAAGCAATCGTACTAACCTTTTCCTACCTTCCTCTCCAGCTAAGGAACCTTTGAGTAGGATTACACGGGAACCTGAACCTGAACCCATGCAGGTAGACTCTTTACAACGACGGGTTAGTGATGCACGCAAGGAACATCGTTTTAAGGAGAATCTATGTTTCTATTGTGGTAAGTCAGGGCACTTCATTATAAACTGCCCCAGCCGTTCTCGTAAGACTACTGCAGCACTCATTCATTGTGAGTGTTGCGAGAGGGGATCTGTCAGGTCCGAGCCTCAGGCTCCAGAGAGATCTGCAGCAACAGATCTTGATTTCTCGGACTTAAACTCCGTTACCTCTGAGGACGTTGACTGTGTAAACGCTGCCATTTTTCAAGTTTCCTCAGCGGTGTCCCAGCTGAGTTGTAAGAAAAACAATTCTCATTGCTTTCTTTCCATCAAACTCTGGGTTGACTCAGCTTGGGTGTCTAGCTCTGCTATGATCGACTCAGGGGCAAGTGGAAATTTTATGGATGTCTCCTTTGCTCTGAAACAGGGAATAGTTCAGTGAAGAAGGCTACTCCAGTACAGATGGAAACTGTGGATGGTCCCTGCTGACCTCTGGACCAGTGGATCAGGAAACAGAGCCTTTGAGGGTTCTTATGGGTAAAGATCATCAAGAGAAACTGTCCTTTATGCTTATCTCTTCTCCCCACTTTCCCATTATTCTAGGGCTACCATGGCTGCAGGCTCAGAATCCTACCATTAACTGGGAGACCAAGGAATTACACTTTCCAGAGAAACAGATGAGTCCAAAAGTTTCAGCTTGCTCTGTTCCTAAAGGAATCATGTCAGTCCCTGAACTACCAGCTGTATACCAGGACTATGTGGATTTATGTGACAAGAAGAACGCTGACCAGCTTCCTCCTCACCGTCCATATGATTGTCCAATTGAATTATTGCCTGGAGCAGAGATACCTTTTGGTAAGATCTACCCCTGGCGGGGCCCGAGCTAAAGGCTTTAAAGGATTACATAGATGAAAATCTAGCCAAGGGCTTCATACGCCCCTCTTCATCTCTGCAGGTGCACCCATCTTCTTTGTAAAGAAGAAAGATGGATCTCTGAGACCATGCGTAGACTATAGGGAACTCAATAAGGTTACTATTAGAAACGTTATCCATTGCCTTTAATCCCTGAGTTATTGGAGAGAGTGCGACATGCCAAAATTTTTTCTAAACTAGATCTTCGTGGGGCCTATAACTTAGTCCGTATTAGACCTGGGGATGAATGGAAGACTGCATTCAGGTCACGCTATGGACACTTTGAATATCTAGTTATGCCTTTTGGTCTGAGTACCGCCCCAGCCACTTTCCAACACTTGGTGAATGACATCTTCAGGGATCTCCTAGATACATTCGTGGTAATTTATTTGGATGATATTCTAATTTTTTCTAACTCCACAGAGGAACATCATGGACATGTGAGAATGGTCTTGGAACGTCTAAGACAAAATCATCTTTACATCAAACTTGAAAAGTGTGAATTCCATAGGACCGAAATTCAATTTCTGGGGTATGTACTGTCTACACAAGGAATTAGTATGGATGGAAGCAAAACCCAAGCCATCAAGGATTGGCCAAGTCCTAGAAATGTGAAGGAGGTACAGCGCTTCATCGGGTTTGCCAACTTCTATAGACGTTTCATTAGAAATTTCTCTGAGGTAGTGTCACCTATCACTCAACTTACCCGGAAAGAGTCTAGGTTTTCCTGGACTCCCAAGCCCAGGAAGCATTTTCCCGTCTAAAAGATAAATTTACCACTGCACCTATCCTAGTACATCCCAACCCGAGCTTGCCTTCATAATAGAGGTGGATGCTTCAGACTGTGCCGTTGGAGCTATACTCTCTCAGAGAACAGGTGAGAAGAATGTCTTGCATCCCTGTGCCTTCTTTTCCCAGCAGTTGTCTTCGGCTGAGAGGAACTACGATGTGGGCAATAGAGAGTTGTTGGCCATTATTGCCGCCTTCAAAGAATGGAGACACCTTCTTCAGGGAGCTGCACAGCAAATAGTCGTCCTGACAGACCATCGTAACCTTGAGTTTATCAGGTCGGCTAAGTGCCTGACTCCTCGCCAGGCTCGCTGGAATCTTTTCTTAAACCAATTTAATTTTATCATCTCTTATAGACCAGGATCGCGCAATGGAAAGGCTGATGCACTCTCTAGGATTTACTCAGCAGAGACACGTCCAATTACTCCTCCTAAGACTATTCTTCCTGACTCTAGATTCCTAGGAGTAATTCATAATCAAGACCTACTTAAGGACATCAAGGAAGCATACCATGCGGATTCCTTTTTGGCACAACCCCAAGGGACGTAAGTCTTGTCTTTAAGAATGGTGTGTGGATTCAGGGACAACGTCTGTATATTCCTGAAACAGTCAGATTAAGAGTATTGCAACTCATTCACGATTCCAAGATAGCTGGGCATAGAGGAATTCTAAAGACACAGGAATTTCTTTCTCGTTTCTTTTGGTGGCCCACTTGCAGGAAGGATGTTTTGAATTATGTCACTTCATGTGAGGTCTGTGCAAGATGCAAAACACCTCGCTCCTCACCAACTGGTCTGTTACAGCCTCTTCCCACCCCGTCCCGCCCGTGGGGATCCATTTCTATGGACTTCATTGTGGAGTTACCAACCTCTCAGGGGAAGAACACCATTCTAGTGGTGGTTGACCGTCTAACAAAGGCAGCTCATTTTATCCCTTGTGTCGGCTTACCCACTGCAAAACAGACATCAGATTTGATGATTAAAGATGTGTTTCGCTTACATGGAGTACCGGATGAGGTTATTTCGGATCGAGGGGTGCAATTCACTTCTAGGTTTTGGCAAAATTTCTGTGCAGCATTGGACATTAAAGTAAACCTTTCTTCTGCTTTTCATCCCCAGACTAATGGACAGACCGAACGAACCAATCAAACCCTGGAGCAGTATCTCCGCTGCTTTATCTGCCACCTACAGGATGATTGGGTGGATCTACTTCCATTAGCTGAGTTCTCGTATAACAACTCTCAGAATGCCTCCACTAAACAGTCTCCTTTTTACTCTAATCTAGGTTATCATCCTAACATTCTACCACGATTTCCCATAGAAACGCCTTTACCAGCAGTGGCTGAAAGAATCACGTCTTTACAGAAGAATATGGATCTTCTAAAGGAAAATCTGGAATCGGCTCAAGAAAGGTACAAGAAAGCAGCAGATAAATTTCGTAAACCTGCACCAGCTTTCAAGGTAGGAGACTTGGTCTGGCTGTCAACCAGAAATCTTAAGTTAAGGATTCCATCGTCTAAGTTGGGACATAAGTACATTGGACCCTATAAAATCAGTAAAATTATAAGTGCCGTTGCTTGTCGTCTTCAACTGCCCAGAACTATGAGAATCCACCCTGTCTTTCATGTATCCCTACTAAAGGCTGCGACACCCAATACGTTTCCTGGACGTTCCTCTCCTTGCCCTGACCCAGTGCTAGTCGATGGTCAGGAAGAATTTGTGGTGGAAAGGATTTTAGATTCCAGGTTGTATAGAAATCAGTTACAATATCTGATTAAATGGCAGGGCTACCCAGTGGAGGACAACTCATGGGAACCGATCAATAACGTTAATGCTCCTCGCTTGCTCCATCAGTTTCATCAGAGGTACCCACACAAGCCTGGTCTGAGGTCATCCGGAGGTTGTCCTTAAGGGGGGAGTAATGTAAGGTTCTATGTATATATTCCTGAAACTCAGTTTGTTCGTCAGCCATTTTACTTTCTGTCTTGCTGCAGCTATCTTGCCCTCAGTCAAAATGGAGTTTCCAGCTTGCATGTTCCCGCCCTGATTCTCTCCTTTGCTTCTTAAGCAGCCACAGCTGAGCAATCAGTGCTTCAGAATCTAGCCTGCAGTGAACCTGTGACTTGACTCCTGTAAGCCTTGGACCTTGTACTCCAGCTATTCCTACTGAGGAACTCTGAAGCACTTGTGGACTCTGAACCCTGCTCTTTGAAAGACCCACGTTTGCATGGACTTACGGTAACAGAGAAGGAGATCCTGAATCTGTATTGGAGAGTGATTGCTGAGCTTGGATTACTCTGGCCTGCTGTGTCTCCTGTTTCTGTGTCTGCAAACTGTGTGACTATTTCTGCCAACTTGTATGAAGTAATACAGGACTTTTCTATATCAAACCTGTGACTCCTGTGTTTTCATCGCACCCAAGCACAAGACGCTATATGAACTGTACTACATACATTACACAGAGACTCTTGGAGCAAGGCCTGGTCTCAAGGAGGGCAGCAAAGAAGCCACTTCTCTCCAGAAAAAACATCATGGACAGAATGATATTCTGCAAAAGGTACAGGCAGTGGACTGCTGAGGACTGGGGTAAAGTTATTTTCTCTGATGAATCCCCTTTTCGATTGTTTGGGACATCAGGAAAACGCCTCATTCGGAGAAGACAAGGTGAGCGCTACCACCAGTCTTTTCTCATGCCAACTGTTAAGCATTCTGAAACCATTCATGTGTGGGGTTGCTTCTAAGCCAAGGGAATCGGCTCTCTCACAGTCTTGCCTAAAAACACAGCCATGAATAAAGAATGGTACCAGAATGTCCTCCAAGAACAACTTCTCCCAACCCTCCAAGAGCAGTTTGGCGATCAACAATGCCTTTTCCAGCATGATGGAGCACCTTGCCATAAAGCAAAGGTGATAACTAAATGGCTCAGGGAACAAAACATAGAGATTTTGGGTCCATGGCCTGGAAACTCCCCAGATCTTAATCCCATTGAGAACTTGTGGTCAATCATCAAGAGACGGGTGGACAAACAAAAACCAAAAAATTCTGACAAAATGAAAGCATTGATTGTGCAATAATGGACTGCTATCAGTCAGGATTTGGTCCAGAAGTTGATTGAGAGCATGCCAGGGAGAATTGCAGAGGTCCTGAAGAAGAAGGGTCAACACTACAAATATTGACTTGCTGCATTAACTCATTCTAACTGTCAATATAAGCTTTTGTTACTCATATATTTGCAATTATTATATTTCTGTCTGTGATAAAAACATCTGTCAAACACACATAAAAACCAGAGGGAAGCAGATCATGTGAAAATATAATATTTGTGTCACTCTCAAAACTTTTGGCCATGACTGTATGTGCTATTTGGTCACTTTGTGGTGGTAATATTTGGTCTGGTCATGGTGTGGTGGTATTTGCCCCTTGTATGTGATATTATTTGATCACTGTGGTGGTAATATGTGGTCTGGACATGGTGTGGCGGTATTTGTCCCTTGTATCTGGTGTTATTGGTAATTTTAAAAATTGAAAAATAAATAAAAATATACCTAAATTGTATTGCATATTTTAACAAATATTTAATAGGTTGCAGTAGAGTAGGGCCTGGCCAAAAGTGTCTACTGTGTTGTGGTGGCAGCTTAAAAAATCTTTTGGCCAAAACAAAAGCTGCTGGCTAAATGTGTGATCTGGTGATGAGAACTATTAATGTATGATAGGTGAGAAGTGGAGTTTTTCCAAGAGAGAGCCGTGGGACTGTGGACAGTTCGAGGGATGGAGGCGCCGGGAATAATCTGTTTCATGTATATGATGACCCCGTTTCATGACCCCGTCACATGACGGGGGGCCCACAGAGTCTGAACAGCTCGGGGCCTTGGCTATCCTTAATTCACCCCTGGTCTCATCTGAAATAGAAGACTAGCTCATGCTGCAGTTTTTTTCATGTGGACATTCAGCTTGTGAAAAAATGTTAAACAGTCATGTTGAATACCATTGGTCCGAGTGCTGCCCGTTTTTTTCACGGACAGCACTCGGAATGAAAATACTGTCATGTAGACCAAGCCTTGAAATGGTTTTCCCCTTTGAATTTTCCACCACATTCCTTATAACATTATTAAAAATAAAAAATTGCTTCCTATAATATGGTCCTCCCTCTTTGCCTCTTTATTTAATAATATCCTTAATCCTTGACCATTTATTTAATAATGTCCCCCATTCTGGACCCCATTCTGTAATAATGTCCTTAATTCTGGGCCCCTTCCTGGTATAATGTCCCCATTCTCCCAAAACATTTTAAAAAGAAACAAATGATTCTCCTTCCTTACACTGTTACCATGAAGCATGTCATCCTCTTCCATAGCTAGTGCAGAGGCTGTGAGATGACATTGACAGCACCTGACATCATGGCCATGTGCCGGCCATGACAAAATGCTAATGTCAGCTGCTGACCTCTGATTTGCCGGTGCTGGGAGCCAGCGAGTCTCTGTGCTCCCTATAATCTTTAATCTATAATCTGTGCTCTCACTATAATCTTTTCAACTATTTATAGTTTGGAATTCAATTAAATAAAAATATATATACTGTATTTTACAAATGTTTGACCATATCAAAGCAGAATGTGATATTATCAGATATTATTGCTAAAGTAATTACAATAATCCCCCAAAAAGCTCGTAATCTATCACATAAATTATCCTCAACTCTGGAAAAACAATTCCTGGTTTAATGTAAAATTTTGTTATAAGTGCTCATGCAAACGACTGTAGAACTGGGTAAATCATGCAAATGAGAATGAGAAAACGCTGAGAACAAAAATCCTCTCCATTGTGTCAGTGAGCGGAAAATCAGACTGCACTCAGATGACTTCCGAGTCAGTCCAATGTTTTCAACGGACTCATTGACTTGCATGGCAGAGTGCAATACGAATATCGGATCAAAATCAGACATGGCACAATCTTTTACTCAGAGATTATCTGTCCAAACAAAAAAAAATCCCTATAGGCTAACATTGGTCCTGGTGCAATTTGATGTTTTGTTGCATTTCACTTGGACTGATAAAATCAGACACCAGACTGAGCTATAAGAAGTGGGTAATGTGGTGTAGCTCCAACAAACCTGTGGTTGCAGAGTGCTATAGTACCTCAATACTCAGGCAAATTTAAGTCACCTGAGCTAGGCTTAAAGGAAATTTATTACCAGGTTTTTGTCACCTAATCTGAGCACTGCATGGTAAGAGAGACCCTAGTTCCAGTGAAGTGTCACTTACTCGGCTACTTGCTGTACCTTAAATTATATTACTGTTTTATCAGCAGGAGATTATCACTAGAAGTCTAGTTCTCTA
Organism: Oophaga sylvatica; assembly: GCA_033576555.1. Lineage (NCBI taxonomy): Eukaryota > Metazoa > Chordata > Amphibia > Anura > Dendrobatidae > Oophaga > Oophaga sylvatica. The sequence continues at coordinate 126,353,477 of JARQOD010000009.1, read as the reverse complement.
TATTTATATATCCCCCATCCGGTAATTGACAACTTTCTTCCTATGCAGAGTGTACACAGAAAGCTGTCAACTAGTGACGTGAGTGGGGTATACAGCTCAGCATTTTGAGCACTGGTAGCTCCTCAGCAGATAAAACAGAAATGTTATCAAAACTGCAGTAAGCAGCTCAGCAAGTGACACATTGCTTGAATCAGAGTCTCTGCCCCTATATCATGTTGCTCTCAAATGGGGTAGCACAAATCTGATGAAAGATTCCCTTTAAAAGGCCTAGGATGATGACATCAGAAGTGATTGCCTACCATAGTAACATGGCACTGACTAGTACAGAGGGAGCCAGGCACTGGAGGAGGGAGCTAAGCCCGGGACTGGAGATGGTACAGGTGAGTAACAATCTGTAAAGAAGATTGGTTATGTAGTATATTTCTGCAATATTCATTTCACTATTGTGCTTATTTTACTGTATAATATATTGCAAAGATAGTTCAACTATATACTCTATGGGGACGATTCATTAAAGATTTTTCACTACAAATAGTGGCATAAAGCTTTGAAAAGAGTAATATTTTTGTGCAATGCATAGTTGCTTGAAAATCTGTCGACTTTTGGTGTTTTCACTGCATTTTGTATTAGATCCTCTAAAATGGGTGAAACCGGCGAGGCGCCGGGCAGAGGGATGTGGCTGCGTCCCCATCGAATACATCAAATCTACAGGCATTTTTCATGCTGGAAATGCTACTCCAGTCCTTGAAGTGCAGCGAATGGAGGTGCACGCCACTTACTAGAGGTGCCAAATTCATTAAGTGCTGTATGCCTCTTAATAAATCCAGCGCTTTGTACCCTGTTAAGTCTGGCGTGACCTGAGCATGCGCTATACCAGTCTTGATGAGTCGGTCCCTATATATGCATAATTTCTTTACTTTTCTACATAGACACATTACATAGACACATTACAGTACATGACAAAAACAGCAAATTCCTCATCTTAAATGTTAATTTCACACATTATATAAGTAAACTTATGATTTTCTTCTAAACCCAATTGGTTTACTTGCAACAGACAACACTTTACACATTCCTGCTGGATGTGTGATTAATAAACTACCAAATCTCAAGTTTTATACATTCTTTATCTAAGTACCAATTCAAGAACTTTGCTATTTTTTGTCATATCTATTTAACTTGCTTGGTGTTCAAAGTCTTGCTGTGTCACACAAAAGGTAATATGATTTATGGGTGCCTGACACAGTAATGGATTGTAAATCAATGGAGTCGACAGTTCGTGTCGGATTTGTCCTAACGGTTTGGGTAGGATAGGTCAGCAGGGAGATTATTGGACAAAATTATTACAGATTGGAGACTTGTCAAAGTCTTGAATGACTTACTGGCAAGGTAACAAGTGCCACTATAACCCTATTACTGTCTTTGCCAATGTAAGTAGTCTACAAAGAATACAAAACAGTGTAATAGACAAAGCCTTATACATAAGAGACCTTGTGTCCAATACCGCCATGTGTATGTTTCCATAGATCATCTATATGTTCTACAACTACAAAGTAGATGGGTATATACAAGAGTATACAATAAAAATTTGTCCCTTTGACTACAAACAATGAAACTGCAAGTAGGTCACTGTGTATATGTAGCAGTTTTCTTCCAAAATGTGAATAAGTAACAGGCTGGCTGGTATGTGAGTGTCACCGAGATAATGCTCTGCTTTTCTCTTCAGTAACAGAAGTGTTAAAGGATCTACGGCTATGTTTACATTAGCATATCCATCTCTGGAAGGTAACTGTACTGGGAAATAGGTAATTCATAACCTGAACATTTTCATCCTAGGAAAAACCTGCAGGACGCATTTAAATGAACATCCGTCTCTGGGGAAAGCTGAGATATTTGCTATTGGGCCCAGTCTGAAAGGAAGGTCAAATATTCATCAGCCCTTTATTATGAAGGCACCGAAAGCTCTCTGCTGAGCTGTGTTCTGCACAGTCCATCATCAGGCAAATCCACATTGGGTTTCATAATGACGATTTAATGCATCAAGTGTACGAGCAAAACGGTACCACTGTGATATTGTAAATATTATGTGCGAGGCGTTATCCAGCTTGTGTACATGAAATGCCAGAATGTAACCCTCGTCCTGCCAGACCTATGCTGTTGTCTAATACAACATTCCTTTGCCGAAAGAGCTGTCCGTACGGCATACAGAGGATTATGAGATATTAATATCAATATTTAGAACAATAATGTCTTGGTAAATGCATGCTGGCATTCAAATCAGCATGTAGCAGAGCAAAGAACAATGAACTAGTCCCATTATACGTAATCCTAATTCTCATAAGTGAACTCTGAGTCTTTCATTGACTTATAAACTTCTGTGTTTGCTTATATTTTTCAATAAATATGTGAAAATATTAACGGTTAAAAGTAGAAGGCTTAAAATGCGGTCGATATATCCATATCTCCCACACTCATTGCAAAGTAGCATTGCAGATGGAATATATATATATATATTATATATATATATATACTGCTCAAAAAAATAAAGGGAACACTCAAATAACACATCCTAGATCTAAATTAATGAAATATTCTCATTGAATACTTTGTTCTGTACAAAGTTGAATGTGTTGTCAACATAATCACACAAAAATCATCAATGGAAATCAAATTTTTGAACCAATGGAGGCCTGGATTTGGAGAGACCCCCAAAATGAAAGTGGAAACAAGTCAAAATGAAAATTAAAACAAGACAAAATTAAAGTGGAAACAAGTCAAAATGATGCTCAGTATTGTGTGTGGCCTCAACGTGCCTGTTTGCCCTCCCTACAACACATGGGCATGCTCATGATGAGGTTTTGGATGTTCTCCTGAGTGATCTCCTCCCAGACCTGGACTAAAGTATCCATCAACTCCTGGACAGTCTGTGGTGCAACGTGACGGTGGATGAAGTGAGACATGCTGTTCCAGATGTGCTCAATCGGATTCAGGTCTGAGGAACGGGCAGGCCAGTCCATAGCTTCAATGCCTTCATCTTGCAGGAACTGCTGACTCACTCCAGCCACATGAGTTCTGGCATTTTCCTGCATTAGGAGGAACCCAGGGCCAACCGCACCAGCATATGGTCTCACAAGGAGTCTGAGGATCTCATCTCGGTACCTAATGGCAGTCAGGCTACCTCTGGCGAGCACATAGAGGGCTGTGTGGCCCTCCAAAGAAATGCCCTCCCACACCATTACTGACCCACTGCCAAACCGGTCATGCTTAAGGATATTGCATGCAGCAGGTTCACACTCAGCACATGTGACAGACGTGACAGAGTCTGAAGACGCCGTGGAGAGCTATCTGCTGCCTGCAACGTCCTTCAGGATGACTGGTTTGGCATTGATTCAGTAATGGTGTGGGGTGGCATGTTAAAATATGTCCATTTGAATTTTGGGCTTTGCCTGCCACCACTACCACGTCCACTTCAATGTCATTATGCGGCCCTCGCTTCACATTTTCAGAGGGCTAGCAGGTGCAATGAAACCTGAGTTTTGTGAGATCCACAGTTCATTTTTGCTAACGGATCCACTGATGGAACCACTGTCATAGTGGGTGAAGCCGCTGTAAGGTGAATATAATACAGGAGTTGAGTGAGCTGTATGATCCATGTCAGTAAATTGGATTCTACCAGACACCAAAAGCATTAGAATTAAATTCTGAATACAGTGTATGCAAGCGAGGGCCTGCATTGTGGTCAGTCTGTCAGGCCTGAAACCCATGTCTGGAACATGTACAAGTCTCATTTTATTTGATAGCATTCTCCTCAAGGAAAAGAGACAGGAGTGCCATTGACCAATTTGCACAAGCCTAAGCACTTCTTCTGGAAATTAACTAAGCAGACAGAATGTATCTTTTGCATGGTTTTGAGCAACAATGGAGTAATTACAGGATATGTCCCAGAGAGTGACGATGTATCTGGAGTTTATTACTCAGGTCACAGGGAGTGCTACAGAGCTCAGGTAAGGCCTTAGCATGTGCTTACCTGTCCAGGTATCAGAACTAGTGCACTCCCAGCATGCAGGAAGCCCCTATGATAAAGATAGCGGTAATACAGGTAATAAAATACTGATGAGGCAGCAACTCACATCCTACCAACTCATGGAGGGGGTGATTGCTTAGTATGCAATTGCACAAAAGAGGCTTGCATAGGGCGCTAGTCACACACAGGTAATGCACAGTGTCTGGCTTCCAGCGTATTAGTGTCGCCCTTTACTATTAGATCAGGGGGCTGCCCAGCACTCTAGATGCATCCCATGAGAAAAGACATTCTAGTTTACAAGACTAAAAGTACTGGGCCTGGCTGCACCCTGAAAGATGAAGTGCAAAAAACATATATATAAATAATATATGAGATATTAGTTAATATTTTGGCCAAGGTATGTAAGCCTGCAACCCGCGCCAAGGGTCCTCCTCACATTTGTGAGTTCTAACACTAAACTTCATAGAAAAAAGCATAAAAAGAAGACTTAAAATACTCCCCAAAAATAAAGAATTAATACAGTTGGTAGGCTGCTTCATCGGTATTTTGCACCTGTTTTGCCGCCATATTAATCATGTGGGCTTGCTGCATCCTGGAAGTGAACTAGTTCAGATACATGGACAGGTAAGCACTGCAATCCTTTTGTGCTGTATTAATTCTTGAATGTGAAAGGTTGATTTCCAATGTGTGGGCACGTCAGAAATCAGTTGGTGACAAGGAAAATTAAAGCGCTGCTGCAGCAAAGCTAGACTATCAAAAGCTTGAGATGACTTTCAAAAATGTGCATTGACATGGCGTACCTTGACAAGTAGGTCCGGTAGGTCGAGGTATATTTTTAAAAAATGCTGTACAACTAAGTTCTGCACATGGGTCATGCATTGAGCATGTACCAGCTTGACAAGCTTTAAAACCAACATCAAGTTATGCCCATTATTGCACACAACCAGACCTGGTTGGAGGTTCAGCGGTTGAGAGCCACTGATCGGTGTGGCCTTTTATCCCATCAACAGCTCTGCAGCGTTGTGAGCTTTATCACCTACACAGATGAGCTTCAGCAGAGCGTGCTGATGCTTTGCCAAGGCAGCACTTCAGACCTCCCAGCTGGGGAGTGATGGGAGGCCAGTTCTGCTGAGGATGAGGAGAAGAAGAGACAGGAACTGGAAAATGAGGAGATTGAAACCCTGATGGAAGTTGGACGCGCTATTCTTGGTGTGGGTAAGATGTGTGATGTCCCAGCCTCTGACTCTGTCCCAGACTCCACTAGGTTCACCCAGTGTGCCATCAGGGAAATGTAGCATCCCTGTCCAAAAGAACTTGTCCACGTGGCTGTGGTTAGGTGGACCTTCCCTGTGACTGCGGCTGATATTGTCTAACATGTGCTTATGAAAAACGGGGATGGCACACCAGTAAAAATAGTGTCGGCTGGGAATCGAGTACCATGGGGCTGCCACCGCCAAGAGGTTGTGGAAAGACTCAGTTCCCACAAGCAAAACCGGCAACATTTCCAGGGCTATCAATCTGGCAATGTGGGTGTTTAACGTTTGGGCCTGTGGGTGGGTGGATATTTCTGCTTCATGTGAAATGTCTGGGGAAGGGACAACTGAACACAGTGCTGGGACAATGAACTGGACAAGGTTGCTGACTGTTGTGTCTGTGCAACTGCAGGCTGTGGGCAGGAGCCATCAGCACCTAGTTCATGGACAGCAGATTGGGAAGGCTGTAACACAGGGGAAGGGGCAGTGGTCTCACCCTCATATCCAAATTCTGTACACAGGCGTTCCGCCCATCTACTGGGATGCTTGGCTGCCATGTTCTTTTGCATGCAGGTGGTGCTCAAGTTGGCAATATTCTTGCCTCTTCTTAGACTGGTATGTCAGATACTGCAAATTAAATTTGTTTTGTCTGAAGGACTTCCAGAAAAAAACTGCCCTACAGGGGAATAATGCACCCTAAACTTCACCCTCAGTAGCCCCTAAAAGAGCTTATTGGAATCTCAAACGCTCCCTATACACTGCTTTCACTCTCCCTATGCTAACACTACCTTCTCACTATGCTGTTTTCTGCTACAATGTGCGCAAGATGGCGTCGGCAGGCATTAAATAGCCCCTATGATGCTGTAAGCCAGCCAGTCACAGTAATGCTACAACAAAGATGGCGCCACCATTACTGTGATTGGCAAGCAAGCCAAACATGTTCATTGGCTGCAAATAAAGAGCCAAACATGCTGGGCGGGTGACAAAAATATACAAAGGCGAATAGCAAATAACTCGCCGAGTAACGAATAGCCTGAATAAAGTACTATTTGTGTGAGTAACGAACAGTGACAGATGTATTCGCTCATCACTAGTAGGGACATGAAAAGCTCTATAACCACTGTGGATGTGATGTTGAGACATGTAAAGCTCTATTACTACTGTAGATGTAATGTAGAGACATGTGAAGCTCTATCACCACTGTAAATGTGATTTAGAGACATGTGATGCTCTATCACCACTCTGGATGTAATATGAGGACATACTATACATTATCACCACTTTGGATGTGATGTGAGGACATGTGAAGCTCTATCACTACTGTGGATGTGGTATGAGGACATGAAAATCTCTGTCACCACTGTGGATGTGATGTGGAGACTTGTGAATCTCTATCACCACTGTGGATGTGTGGGGACATGTGAAACTCTATAACTCTGTCACCACTGTGGATGTGATGTGGAGACATGTGAAACTATAACTCTGTCACCACTGTGGATGTGATGTGGAGACATGTGAAGCTCTATCGCCAGCTTGTGAGGTTAGATACTAAAGCACAGGTAGCTGTCATGTTTGGTAGAGCCACAGTTAAACAAAAACCAAGATAGAGACATAATAAGCAAGTACTCTGCAATAAATTAAAAAACATCAATAATGAATGGAAATAATATAAGGTACTTAGTTAACATCATTTTGATAAAAAAAAATGCAAAACCCAGCCCACCACTTTACAGTGACCATAATTGGTACAGTCTTAAACTCAACCATTAAAACTTTACCGTTTGTCAAGTGACATGCATGTGGATAAGGGTTGAGAGGGACTGATCCTGGCTAGTAGACAAGCAGCCAATTGAAACCACATGAATATAATGTTAAGCTCAAATAAAATTCAGGCCACATCTTTATATGCACAGGGTGCAAACAAACTGAGAAAAAACCTCTAAAGAAATGAACTGGGTTATGTGTTGGTTTGCATGCAACATGTAAGTGCATGTTCACACTGGCCACTAAACAGACAAAACCCAAGATAGGGACATAATGTTATGGTAAATACTTTGCTTTGATTATTATTTTAGAGAATTAAATGTATATATATGTATACACATTGGTTGGGAGAAGTTGCTCTTGGAGGACATTCTGGTACCATTCTTTATTCATGGCTGTGTTTTTAGGCAAGACTGTGAGAGAGCCGATTCCCTTGGCTTAGAAGCAACCCCACACATGAATGGTTTCAGGATGCTTAACAGTTGGCATGAGACAAGACTGGTGGTAGCGCTCACCTTGTCTTCTCCGAATGAGGCGTTTTCCTGATGTCCCAAACAATCGAAAAGGGGATTCATCAGAGAAAATACCTTTACCCCGGTCCTCAGCAGTCCACTGCCTGTATCTTTTGCAGAATATCAGTCTGTCCATAATGTTTTTTCTGGAGAGAAGTGGCTTCTTTGCTGCCCTCCTTGAGACCAGGCCTTGCTCCAAGAGTCTCCGCCTCACAGTGTGTGCAGATGCACTCACACCTGCCTGCTGCCATTCCTGAGCAAGCTCTGCACTGCAGGAAGCCCGATCCCGCAGCTGAAACACTTTTAAGAGACGGTCCTGGCGCTTGCTGGTCTTTCTTGGGCGCCCTGAAGCCTTTTGGCAACAATGGAACCTCTCTCCTCGAAGTTCTTGATGATGCGATAGATTGTTGACTGAGGTGCAATCTTTCTAGCTGCGATACTCTTCCCTGTTAGGCCATTTTTGTGCATTGCAATGATGACTGCACGTGTTTCTTTAGAGATAACCATGGTTAACAGAAGAGAAACAATGATGCCAAGCACCAGCCTCCTTTTAAAGTGTCCATTGGTCTCATTCTTACTTAATCATGACAGATTGATCTCCAGCCATGTCCTCATCAACACCCACACCTGTTTTAATGGAGCAATTACTGAAAGAAGGTTAGCTGGTCCTTTTAAGGCAGGGCTGCAATGATGTTGAAATGTGTTTTGGGGGATAAAGTTCATTTTCTAGCCAAATATTGACTTTGCAAGTAATTGCTGTTAAGCTGATCACTCTTTATAACATTCTGGAGTATATGCAAATTGCCATTAGAAAAAGTGAAGCAGTAGACTTTGTAAAAATTAATATTTGTGTCATTCTCAAAACTTTTGGCCATGACTGTATATATATATACAGGTCCTTCTCAAAAAATTAGCATATAGTGCTAAATTTCATTATTTTCCATAATGTAATGATTAAAATTAAACTTTCATATATTTTAGATTCATTACACACCAACTGAAATTTTTCAGGTCTTTTATTGTTTTAATACTGATGATTTTGGCATACAGCTCATGAAAACTCAAAAATCCTGTCTCAAAAAATTAGCATATCAAGAAAAGGTTCTCTAAACGAGCTATTACCCTAATCTTCTGAATCAACTAATTAACTCTAAACACATGCAAAAGATTCCTGAGGCTTTTAAAAACTCCCTGCCTGGTTCATTACTCAAAACCGCCATCATGGGTAAGACTGCCGACCTGACTGATGTCCAGAAGGCCATCATTGACACCCTCAAGCAAGAGGGTAAGACCCAGAAAGAAATTTCTGAACAATTAGGCTGTTCCCAGAGTGCTGTATCAAGGCACCTCAATGGGAAGTCTGTTGGAAGGAAACAATGTGGCAGAAAACGCTGTACAACGAGAAAAGGTGACCGGACCCTGAGGAAGATTGTGGAGAAGGACCGATTCCAGACCTTGGGGGACCTGAGGAAGCAGTGGACTGAGTCTGGTGTAGAAACATCCAGAGCCACCGTGCACAGGCGTGTGCAGGAAATGGGCTACAGGTGCCGCATTCCCCAGGTAAAGCCACTTTTGAACCAGAAACAGAGAAGCAGCACTGGGCTACAGAGAAGCAGCACTGGACTGTTGCTAAGTGGTCCCAAGTACTTTTTTCTGATGAAAGCAAATTGTGCATGTCATTCGGAAATCAAGGTGCCAGAGTCTGGAGGAAGACTGGGGAGAAGGAAATGCCAAAATGCCTGAAGTCCAGTGTCAAGTACCCACAGTCAGTGATGGTGTGGGGTGCCATGTCAGCTGCTGGTGTTGGTCCACTGTGTTTCATCAAGGGCAGGGTCAATGCAGCTAGCTATCAGGAGATTTTGGAGCACTTCATGCTTCCATCAGCTGAAATGCTTTATGGAGATGAAGATTTCATTTTTCAGCACGACCTGGCACCTGCTCACAGTGCCAAAACCACTGGTAAATGGTTTACTGACCATGGTATTACTGTGCTCAATTGGCCTGCCAACTCTCCTGACCTGAACCCCATAGAGAATCTGTGGGATATTGTGAAGAGAAAGTTGAGAGACGCAAGACCCAACACTCTGGATGAGCTTAAGGCCGCTATCGAAGAATCCTGGGACTCCATAACACCTTAGCAGTGCCACAGGCTGATTGCCTCCATGCCACGCCACATTGAAGCAGTCATTTCTGCAAAAGGATTCCCGACCAAGTATTGAGTGCATAACTGAACTTTATTATTTGATGTTTTTTTTTTTATTTTGTTTTAAACACTTTTATTTTATTGGACGGATGAAATATGCTAATTTTTTGAGACAGGATTTTTGGGTTTTCATGAGCTGTATGCCAAAATCATCAGTATTAAAACAATAAAAGACCTGAAAAATTTCAGTTGGTGTGTAATGAATCTAAAATATATGAAAGTTTAATTTTAATCATTACATTATGGAAAATAATGAAATTTAGCACTATATGCTAATTTTTTGAGAAGGACCTGTATATATATATATATATATATATCTCTTACAGACATATCTTCACTTCATGACACAGATTCTGCTGCCACCTTTTATAACACTACAATAACAGCAGCACTTGATTCGGCCGCACCCTCACACATAGCAAAACTTGTACAATCAACAGGCAGCCCTGACTGACCAGCCTCACCAAAGAACTGAGACGAGCTTCCAGGGTTGCTGAGCGGAGATGGAAAAAATCCCCCTCTGCTGAGCCCTTAACCGCATACAAGTAGTCCCTCACCAGCTTCAAGTCCACGCTCACTGCAGCAAAACAAACTTACTTCTCATCTCTCATATCCTCTCTGTCTCACAACTCTAAACAGCTCTTCAACACTTTCAATTCTCTACTCCGTCCCCAGCAACTCCTCCTTCTCCTCTCATTTCTGCTGAAGACTTTGCCTCTTTCTTTAAGCAGAAGATTGATACGATCAGAGAAAGCTTTGGTACACAGTTCCCATTGCCCCTCTTAGCTGCTCAGCCCTCTTCCTCCAAAACCAACTTCTCCACCATGACAAATGATCAGCATTCCACCCTCCTATCAAGATCACACCTCACCACTTGCATGATTGACCCGATCCCATCCCCTCTCATCCCCAGCTTCGCCACAGTCTTCACCCCTACTCTAACACACCTCTTCAACCTCTCACTTACAAATGGTGTCTTCCCCTCATCCTTCAAACATGCCTCGATCACACCCTGTTAGGGTCTGCGGAACGCACCAAATATAAGATGTGGAGAGGTGCGTTCGCAGCCCGGGGTCCACCGTGCAGGCGGAGCCTGCTGCTAGTAAAATGGCGTAAGAAGCAAACTCTGTTATCCCGCAGAGTCGCCAACATAAATGCCGTAACGCGCTGTGGCAATAAGTGCGAACTCTGTTACTCCACAGAGCCGCTAGAAGGAGAGCCGCAGCGCTATATGGCGATGTGTGCAAACTCACTAAACACAACTGAGTCGCAAAGAAAACACGCTAGGGCGCTGTCTAGCGTTGAAAGCGAACCTGTTACGTCACAGGGCCGCTGAGAAAAAGTGCTGTGTCTTGTCAGGCTCTCAGGTACACAGTTAAGTGCTAAGCGTACATAAAGCGTGATCATGTGCTAATGTCCTCGCGGGAGTCACCCGCAAACTATGGCGTCTGAACGCCAGACCTGAATATGGCAATCAAAACTCCTCACCGGTTATGCCGGTAATCTAGGGCATCTAGGACGCCGACCCTGACCAGCTAGCACACCAAACTCCTCACCGATTAAGTCGGTATTCTAGTGGCTTATTTCAGCCGGGTCCCTAACCACACACACACATGACCACACTGGCGCATAGCATACAATGGTTGATATTAGCGCATGGCGGCCCAGCCATGCTACCCTTTTATAGTAACAGCTACAGGACCTGCCAGAAACAAGGACCAATGAAGCTTGTTCCAGAACAACAGTAGTCACAGGACCTTCCTGGCAGACCAACAGGAGCTGCTGCAGTACCTGAGCATGTGACCCCTGATCTCCAATGAGAGATCTCACTCTGGGCATGCTCAGAAGGGAAAACGCAGGGCTTTGTCCCAAAGACGTCTGCTCCAGCACTGGCTATAATAGCAGATCCAGGAAAGGCAGTAGCAAGTCACTGCACAGTACTGGAGTGGGCAAGACGCTTGGATCGACGTCTCTGCAGAGCAGGCTCCACTGTGGCCGGAGATGAATGGGAGACGCAGCGGGGCTGGTTCGAGACTCCCCTTGTGCAGCAGCGGGAACTCGAACCCTAACATTACCCCCCCTCCTAGGGCCCCCCCTTCTTTGGGCCTCGCTGCGCTCAAAGGCAGCGATGAGCTGCGGAGCGTGAACATGCTCGGCAGGCTCCCAGGACCTATCCTCAGGCCCATAACCCCTCCAATCCACCAAATAAAATTTTTTGCCTCGTACCACCTTGTACCCAACAATGGCGTTCACCTCATGATCGTCGGTAGATGAACCCGACGTCCTGGCAGATGACTCGGAAAACCGGGAAATGGCCACGGGTTTCAGGAGGGACACGTGAAAGGTGTCAGTGATACCAAGGCGAGGCGGAAGGGCTAGGCGGTAAACCACCGGGTTCACCTGCTCAAGAACTTTAAAGGGGCCCAAAAAGCGAGGTGCCAACTTGGTGGACTCTACACGTAGTCTGATGTTTCGGGCAGAAAGCCACACTAGGTCACCCGGAGCAAATGTAGGAGCGGGGCGCCGATGGGCATCGGCCGAAGACCTCATCCTCTCTTTGGAGGCCTGAATGGCATCCTGTGTGCGGTCTCAAATGTCCCGTGCCTCCACAGCCCAGTCTGCCACCCTGGAATCGGCGGAAGACATGGGCATGGGCACTGGTACCCACGGATGCTGACCGTGGTTCAGGAGGAATGGGGTCTGTCCGGTGGAGTCAGCCACAGCATTATTTAGAGTGAACTCAGCCCACGGTAGCAAGGATGCCCAGTCATCCTGCCTGGCAGAGACAAAATGTCGCAAGTATGTGACCAAGGTCTGGTTGGCCCTCTCTACCAACCCATTCGTCTCGGGATGGTATGCAGAGGAGAGATTCAACTCAATGCTGAGTAAACGACACAGCTCTCTCCAGAACCGAGACGCAAACTGGGGACCTCGATCACTGACAATTTTGTCTGGCATACCGTGAAGGCGGAAAATATGCCTAATGAATAATGCTGCCAAGGCCCGTGCAGATGGTAACCGTGGTAACGGCACTAAGTGCACCATTTTGGAGAAGTGGTCGGTTATCACCCAGATGATGGTGCAGCCCCGAGACTTGGGTAAGCCCACCACAAAATCCATCCCGACCATCTACCAAGGCCTGTCTGCCACCAGTAAAAGGAAAAGTAACCCAGCTGGCCGTTGTCGAGGGGACTTATTCTTGGCGCAGGAGACGCACGCCTGAACGTATTCCCTGACGTCACGGGCCATCTGCGGCCACCAGTATGTTCTCGCCAGCAACTCAGAAGTCCTTTTTGTCCCAAAATGTCCACCCACCTGGACGAATGTGCCCAAGAGAGTACTTCCGGTCGCAAATTGATGGGCACAAAAGTCTTGCCCGGAGGCACAGACTCAAGCGAAACCGGAGCCACCGTTCTTAGGCTTTCTGTGGGGACAATAAGCGAGGCTCCTCCTCCACCTCCTCAGAGGACACCACGGAGCGGGATAGAGCGTCTGCGCAAATGTTCTTCTCACCGGAGAGGAAATGGAGGGTGAAATGGAACCGGGAGAAAAACAAGGACCATCTGGCCTGACGGGAATTTAGCCGCTGGGCTGTCTGCAAATACACCAAGTTCTTGTGGTCCGTGAATACTTGGAAGGGGAAGCGAGCCCCCTCCAGAAGATGTCTCCACTCGGAGAAGGCCAACTTCATAGCCAGTAACTCCCTGTCCCCGATGGAATAATTCCTCTCTGCTGGTGTAAAGGTCTTGGAAAAGAAGAAGCAGGGATGCTTCCGACCCTGGGCATCCTTTTGAAAGAGGACTGCTCCAGCACCAACAGAAGAGGCATCCACCTCTAAGATAAACGGTTTATCGACATCGGGGCGATGTAAGATGGGAGCACTGGCGAAATGCGACTTGAAGGAGGAGAATGCCTTTGTGACCTCCTCTGACCACAACTTGGGATTAGCTCCCTTCTTGGTGAGGGCTACCAAGGGAGCTACCAAAGTAGAGAAGTGGGGAATGAATTGGCGATAGTAGTTAATGAACCCCATAAAGCACTGCACCGCCTTAAGGGAGTGGGGTTCTTGCCAATCCATCACAGCCTGTAGTTTGGTAGGATCCATAGCCAATCCCTGGGTGGAGATGATATAGCCCAGGATAGGTAGAGACTCCTGCTCAAACATGCACTTCTCCAACTTCGCATATAGGGAATTTGCTCGCAAGAGGTCGAAGACCTTGCATACATCTCTCCGGTGGGAGGCCATATCTTGGGAAAAGATGAGAATGTCATCCAGATAGACTACCACCGAGGTGGTCAACATATCCCGGAAGATGTCATTCACAAAGTCTTGGAAGACAGCTGGGGCGTTACAGAGCCCAAAGGGCATTACCAAATATTCATAATGCCCATCCCTGGTGTTAAATGCCGTCTTCCATTCGTCCCCCTCACGGATGCGAATCAGGTTATACGCACCCCCCAGGTCTAACTTAGTAAATACCCTTGCTCCCCGAAGTATGTCAAAGAGCTCAGAGATTAGCGGCAAAGGATATTTATTTTTCACGGTGATAGTGTTGAGACCCCTATAATCAATGCACGGACGTAATTCTCCGTTCTTCTTCTGCACAAAGAAGAACCCCGCTCCGCTGGTGACACCGACTTCCTAATGAATCCCCTTGCTAAGTTCTCCTGAATATATTGGGACATGGCCTCTGTCTCAGGAAGAGAGAGGGGATAAACCCTTCCTCTAGGAGGCTCAGCTCCAGGCAAGAGGTCGATAGGACAGTCATAGGGGCGATGAGGCGGAAGAGTCTCCACAGCCTTCTTCGAGAAAACGTCGGCATAAGACCAATAGACCTTGGGAAGAGGAGAGAGGTCTATGGGTATCTCAGTGGTGTTGACCTGCACGCTGTCCCTAATGCATCTGCCTTTACATAAATTACCCCAACCCAGAATTCTCCCTGAAGACCAATCAATATGGGGAGAGTGGTGGCGGAGCCAGGGTAATCCCAACAAAACCTCATCTATACCCTCAGGGAGGATAAAAAATGATATATTCTCCTGATGGGAAGGAGACATAGACAAGGTGAGTGGGACAGACTGATGGGTGATTTGTGAGGGCAGAATTGCTCCGTTCAACACCCGTACCGATACTGGTTCAGCCAGCAACACCAAAGGCATGGTGTGGCGAGAAGCAAAGGAGGATGACATAAAATTCCCCTCTGCCCCAGAATCCACACACAGCTTGACGGGTAGGGTGGTAGAACCGTGGGTAATTATCCCCTTGAGGAGCACTTTAGGGGCAAAACTCATGGCGTCCAGTTACCCTGTTCCTACGGTTACTGGGCGCGACCATTTATTCAGCCGCTGTGGACATCGGTTGGCAAAATGTCCCTGCTGCTGGCAAATATAACAAATCGGGGATGGACGAGTGACCCGAGATTTAGATCCTGCAGGAGCAACCTCCTGAAGGTCGGGCGCCTGAACGGGCGACTCCAGAGGGGTGGTGAAGGTTGGAGCCAACCGAACCCTCTGCCTACACTGGGCACGTTCCAGCCTCCGCTCGTGGAAACGGAGGTCAACGCGGGTGGAAATAGCGATAAGCTTCTCCAGTGTGGCAGGAATCTCTCTGGTAGCCAAGGCGTCTTTCACATGACCCGCCAGTCCTCTCCAGAACATGGGAATGAGGACTTTATCTGGCCACTTTAATTACGAGGCCAGAGTCCGAAATTGGACAGCAAACTGGCTGACCAAAGCCGAACCCTGGGTACTTGCCAGCAGTTTGAGCGCCATATCGTGGGTGATCTGAGGTCCTAGAAAAACCTTTTTCAGAGCCTCCAGAAAACGAGAAGCACTCCGCACCACACGGTCGTCGCGCTCCCACAGCGGCGTTTCCCATTCCAACGCTCTGCCCGACAGAAGAGCTATCCCAAAGCCCACTTGTGCCCGATCCGTGGGGAAACGTGCAGCCAGAAGCTCGAGGTGTATGGAGCACTGACTCACGAATCCCCGACATTGCTTGCTGTCACCAGCAAACTTGTCTGGAAGCGGGAGGTGGGACAATGTAGGGACAGAGGTGGCAGAGGACAAACTGGCTGCAGCTACGCTAGCAGCCTGAACAGCGACTGCGGTAACATCCACAGCTGAGGTTGTGCGCTCAAGAGCCGCCAACCTACCCTCCAGCTGCTGGATGTACAGCTGTAAACGCTGTTCATCCGCCATTTTACTAGCCAGACCCTGGCGCTAATATTATGTTAGGGTCTGCGGAACGCACCAAATGTAAGATGTGGAGAGGTGCGTTCGCAGCCCGGGGTCCACCGTGCAGGCGGAGCCTGCTGCTAGTAAAATGGCGTAAGAAGCAAACTCTGTTATCCCGCAGAGTCGCCAACATAAATGCCGTAACGCGCTGTGGCAATAAGTGCGAACTCTGTTACTCCACAGAGCCGCTAGTAGGAGAGCCGCAGCGCTATATGGCGATGTGTGCGAACTCACTAAACACAACTGAGTCGCAAAGAAAACACGCTAGGGCGCTGTCTAGCGTTGAAAGCGAACCCTGTTACGTCACAGGGCTGCTGAGAAAAAGTGCTGTGTCTTGTCAGGCTCTCAGGTACACAGTTAAGTGCTAAGCATACATAAAGCGTGATCATGTGCTAATGTCCTTGCGGGAGTCACCCGCAATCTATGGCATCTGAACGCCAGACCCTGAATACGGCAATCAAAACTCCTCACCGGTTATGCCGGTAATCTAGGGCATCTAGGACGCCGACCCTGACCAGCTAGCACACCAAATTCCTCACCGATTAAGTCGGTATTCTAGTGGCTTATTTCAGCCGGGTCCCTAACCACACACACACATGACCACACTGGCGCATAGCATACAATAGTTGATATTAGCGCATGGCGGCCCAGCCATGCTACCCTTTTATAGTAACAGCTACAGGACCTGCCAGAAACAAGGACCAATGAAGCTTGTTCCAGAACAACAGTAGTCACAGGACCTTCCTGGCAGACCAATAGAAGCTGCTGCAGTACCTGAGCATGTGACCCCTGATCTCCAATGAGAGATCTCACTCTGGGCATGCTCAGAAGGGAAAACGCAGGACTTTGTCCCAAAGACGTCTGCTCCAGCACTGGCTATAATAGCAGATCCAGGAAAGGCAGCAGCAAGTCACTGCACAGTACTGGAGTGGGCAAGACGCTTGGATCGACGTCTCTGCAGAGCAGGCTCCACTGCGGCCGGAGATGAATGGGAGACCGCAGCGGGGCTGGTTCGAGACTCCCCTTGTGCAGCAGCGGGAACTCGAACCCTAACACACCCATTCTCAAAAAGACCTCCCTTGACCCATCCTCTGTGTCTAGCTATCGCCCAATATCTCTTCTCCGTATGCCTTAAAACTACTGGAACAGCATGTCCATCTTGAACTGTCCTCCCACCTCTCCTCCTGTTCCCTCTTTGACCACTTACAATCAGGCTTCCGACTGCATCACTCAACTGAAACTGCCCTAACTAAAGTCACCAACGATCTACTAACCGCCAAGAGCAAGCGACACTACTCTGTCCTCCTTCTCCTGGACCTGTCTTCTGCCTTCGACACTGTGGACCATTCCCTCCTGCTACAGATTCTCTCATCTCTAGGCATCACAGGCTTGGCCCTATCCGGGATCTCATCATATCTAACAAACCGAACATTCAGTGTCTCACTCTCCCACACTACCTCCTCACCTCGCCCCCTGTCTGTCTGTGTTCCTCAAGGCTCAGTTCTTGGACCCTACTCTTCTCCATCTACACCCTCGGCCTGGGACAGCTCATAGAATCCCATGATTTGCAGTATGATCTCTACGCCGATGACACGCAGATCTACCTATCTGGACCTGACCTCATCTCCTTACTGACCAAAATCCCACAATGTCTGTCTGCTATTTCTGCTTTCTTCTCTGCTCGCTTTCTAAAACTGAACATGGACAAAACAGAATTCATCATCTTTCCCCATCTCACTCTACCCCCCTATCAGACCTATCAATCAACGTCAATGGCTGCTCACTTTCCCCAGTCCTGCATGCTCGGTGCCTCGGGGTGATCCTGGACTCTACCCTCTCTTTCAAGCCACATGTCCAAACCCTTGCCTCCTCCTGCCGTCTCAAACTCAAAAATATTTCCCGGATCCGTGAATTCCTTGACCAATGAACTACAAAAACACTAGTGCATGCCCTCATCATCTCCCGCCTCGACTACTGCAACCTCCTACTCTCTGGCCTCCCTCTAGCACTCTGGCACCACTCCAATCCATCCTGCACTCTGCTGCCCGACTAATAAACCTGTCTCCCCGTTATTCCCCAGCCTCTCCTCTCTGCCAAGCCCTTCATTGGCTTCCTATCGTCCAGAGGCTCCAGTTCAAAACCCTAACTATGACATACAAAGCCATCCACAACCTGTCTCCTCCATACATCTGTGACATGGTCTCCCGGTACACACCCACACGCAACCTTCGATCCTCTCAAGATCTCCTCTACTCCCCTCTTATCTCTTCTTCCCACAACCGCTTTCAAAACTTCTCCCGTGCCTCTCCCATACTCTGGAACTCTCTACCCCAACACATCAGACTCACGCCTACCATGAAAACCTTCAAAAAGAACCTGAAGACCCACCTCTTCCAACAAGCCTACAACCTGCAGTGATCCTCAGTCTACTGAACCACCGCACGACCAGCTCTACCCTCTCCTAGTGTATCCTCACCCATCCCTGTAGACTGTGAGCCCTTGCGGGCAGGATCCTCTCTCCTTCTGTACTTGTGTGTGCCTTGTATTGCTCCCGTTTATTGTACTTGTCTATATTTGCCCCTCTTCACATGTAAAGCGCCATGGAATAAATGGCGCTATAAAAATGTATAATAATAATATATATATATATATATACATATATATATATTTGATAATTTTGCATTTTAGTTTTAGCTTTATAAGTGTTATTCATAAAAGCAATAACAAAGGGTGTTGTCTCTGATATAGAAGTGTCTGCATGTTAAACATTTCTTTGTCTTTGAAAGTATAGTAAGCTGGTTAGAACCAGTGAGAAAAGAATTTTGAATGAATCCATAATTTGTGATTTTTTTCCCCAAGCTTAAATATCTTCTGTCTTAGGTAATGTAAGAAGCCATTCATACTTTGGTTATCTCTGTATTTGTAATAAAAACTTGTGACTGGGCTTCTGAGAGTCAGACAAGCCTGTACATGAACAGACATTGCTTGAGTGGCCTTGTCTCCAATTAATCGACTCCCTTATTTGATCAAAACTTACAAACGTGTGAAACCTTTTCAGTTTCTCCTAAAACTTTTCATATAGATTTCCACATCAATAATACACAAATACCATGCAGCAAATAAATAAATAACCATAAAGCATGAAAGTAATACAGGGTACTTAGTTAACATTTTGATTAAAAAAAAAATGCAAAAGCCATCCCACTCCTTCACGGTGACCCTAATCGGTATGGTCCGAACCTAAAATATTAAAACCTTAACGTTTGTCAAGGGACATGCAAGTAGATAAAGGCTAAGAAGGACCGATCCTGACACACAGACATGGGGAACCACATGAATATAATGAATATAATGTCCTACGTATTTACTGCAGGGAATTTGCTTATTATGTCTCTATCTTGGGTTTTATCTGTTTTAGTGGTCAGTGTGAACATGCACTTACTTTCTGCATGCACACCAACTTATATCGCATTTCAATTCTTAAAGTTTTTTTTTATTATATGTGTAGTTTAGATCTATCTTATTATAAGTGTAGTTTAGGTCTATCCTATGATATATATAGCTTAGGTCTATCTTTTCCTATGTGTAGTTTAGGTATATCTTAATATATCTGTAGTTTAGGTCTAACTTATCATATGTGTAGTTAAGCTCTATCCTATGATATATGTAGCTTAGGTCTGTCTTATCAAATCTGTAGTGATGAGCGAGTATACTCGTTGCTTGGGTTTTCCCGAGCATGCTCAGGTGTCCTCCGAGTATTTGTGCGTGCTCAGAGATTTAGTTTTTGTCACCGCTGCTAGACAGCCTGAATACATGTGGGGATTTCCTAACAAACAGGCAATCCCCACATGTATTTAGGCTGTCCAGCAGCCGCAAATCATGCAGCTGCGGTGACAAAAAACTAAATCTCCGAGCACACCCAACTACTTGGAGGACACCTGAGCATGCTCTGGAAAACCCGAGCAACGAGCATACTCGCTCATCACTACATATCTGTAGTTTAGGTCTATCCTATGATATTTGTTGTTTAGTTAAATCTTACCATATATGTATAAAAACTGGAATGCATGAATATACTGGTGTATATCCTATCATATGTGTAGATTTGGTCTGTCTTTTAACCCCTTACCCCCAAGGGTGGTTTGCACGTTAATGACCGGGCCAATTTTTACAATTCTGACTACTGTCTCTTTATGAGGTTATAACTCTGGAACGCTTCAACGGATCTTCGCGATTCTGAGATTGTTTTCTGTGACATATTGTACTTCACGTTATTGGTAAAATTTCTTCTATATAACTTGCGTTTATTTTTGAAAAAAATGCAAATATGGTGAAAATTTTGAAAATTTTGCAATTTTCAAACTTTGAATTTTTATTCCCTTAAAACAGAGAAATATGTCACACAAAATAGTTAAGAAATAACATTTCCCACATGTCTACTTTCCATCAGCACAATTTTGGAATCAAAATTTTTTTTTCTTAGGAATTTATAAGGGTTAAAAGTTGACCAGCGATTTCTCATTTTTACAACAAAATTTACAAAGCCATTTTTTTTAGGGACCACCTCATATTTGAAGTCACTTTGAGGGGTCTATATAGCAGAAAATACCCAAAAGGGACACTATTATAAAAACTGCACCCCTCAAGGTACTCAAAACCACATTCAAGAAGTTTATTAACCCTTCAAGTGCTTCACAGGAGCTGAAGCAAAGTAGAAGGAAAAAATGAATATTTAACTTTTTAGCCACAAAAATGATCTTTTACAAACTTTTTTTTTATGTTCACAAGGGTAAAGGAGAAAATGGACAGATAAAGTTGTTGTGCAATTTCTCCTGAGTACGCCAATACCCCATAAGTGGGGGAAAACCACTGTCTGTGCGCACAGCAGAGTTCATAAGGGAAGGAGCGCCGTTTGACTTTTTAAAACTAAAACTGGCTGGAATTGAGATTGGATGCCATGTCGCGTTTGGAGAGCCCCTGATGCGCCTAAACAGTGGAAACCCCCCACGAGTGACACCATTTTGGAAACTAGACCCCTAAGGAACTTATCTAGATCTGTTGTGAGCACTTTGAACCCCTAAGTGTTTCACAAAAGTTTATAATGCCTGGGTGTGAAAAAAAAAAGAAACAATTTTCCACAAAAATGATTTTTTAGTCCCAAATTTTTGATTTTTCCCAAAGAAATTGGACCCCAAAAGTTGTTGACCAATTTGTCCTGAGTACGCTGATACCCAATATGTGGAGGGGGGAAACTGTTTGGGCGCACGGCAGGGCTTGGAAAGGAAGTAGTAACGTTTTGGAATGCAGACGTTGATGGGGGTCATGTTCCGTTTGCAGTGCCCCAGATGAGCCTAAACAGTAGAAACCCCCACAAGTGACCCCATTTTGGAAACTAGACCCCCGAAGGAACTTATCTAGAGCTTTGGTGAGCACTTTGAACCCCCAAGTGCTTCACACAAGTTTATAATGCCCGGGCATGAAAATAAAAAATCCTATTTTTTTCCCACAAAAATTATTTTTAGTCACTAATTTTTTATTTTCCCAAGGGTAACAGGAGAAATTGGACCACAAAAGTTGTTGTCCAATTTGTCCTGAGTATGCTGATACCCGATATGTGGGGGGGGAACCACAGTTTGGGCGCACGGCAGAGCTCGGAATGGAAGGAACACCATTTGACTTTTTCCAACCAAAATTGGCTGGAATTGAGATTGGACGCCATGTTGCATTTGGAGAGCCCCTGATGTGCCTAAACATTGGAAACCCCCCCAAGTGACCCCATTTGGGAAACTAGACCCCTAAGGAACTTATCTAGATCTTTGGTGAGCAATTTGAACCCCAAGTGCTTCATACAAGTTTATAACGTAGAGCCGTAAAATTAAAAAATCATATTTTTTCCACAAAAATGATCTTTTCACCCCAATTTTTATTTTCCCAAGGGTAACAAGACTCCAAAAGTTATTGTGCTATTTGTCCTGAGTACGCTGATACCCCATATGTGGGGGTAAACCACTGTTTGGGTGCATGGCAGAGTTTGGAAGGGAAGGAGCGCCGTCTGACTTTTTCAACGCAGAATTGGCTGGACGCCATGTCGTGTTTGGAGAGCTCCTGATCTGCCTAAACAGTGGAAACCCCCATAAATGACACCATTTTGGAAACTAGACCCTCAAGAAACTTATCTAGATGTGTGGTGAGAACTTTGAACTCCCAGGTGTTCACTAAAGTTTATAACGTACAGCCGTAAAATAAAAAATCTTTTTTTTTTTTTACAAAAATGATTTTTCGCCCCCAATATTTTATTTTCACAAGGGTAACAGGAAAAATTGGACCCCAAAAGTTGTTGCCCAATTTGTCCTGAGTACGCTGATACCCAATATGTGGGAGAAAACTACTGTATGGGTACACGTTGGCCCTCGGAAGGGAAGTAGTGACGTTTTGGATTGCAGACTTTGATGGAATGCTCTGGGGGCGTCATGTCACATTTGGAGAGCCCCTGATGCACCTAAACAGTGGAAACCCTCCACAAGTGATCCCATTTTGGAAAATAGACCCCACAAGGAACTTATCTAGATGTGTGGTGAGCACTTTGAACCCCTAAATGCTTCACAGAAGTTTATAACGAACAGCCGTAAAAATAAAAAATATTTTTTTTTTACAAAAATTATTTTTTTCGCCCCCAATATTTCATTTTCACAAGGGTAACAGGAGAAATTGGACCCCAAAAGTTGTTGTCCAATTTGTCCTGACTACGCGGATACCCAATATGTGGGAGAAAACTACTGTATGGGTACACGTTGGGGCTCGGAAGGGAAGTAGTGACGTTTTGGATTGTAGACTTTGATGGAATGGTCTGGGGGCGTCATATCGCATTTGGAGAGCCCCTGATGCGCCTAAACAGTGGAAACCCCCACAAGTGACCCCATTTTGGAAAATAGACCCACAAGGAACTTATCTAGATGTGTGGTGAGCGTTATGAAGCCCCAAGTGCTTCACAGAAGTTTATAACGTACAGCCGTAAAAACAAAAAAAATAATTTAAAAAAAAAAAAAATGATATTTTGCCCCAGTTTTTTATTTTCCCAAGGGTAACAGAAGAAATAGGACAAATTGCACAATAACTCTTAGGGTCCAGAGTACGCTCATACCCCATGTGGGAGTAAACTACTGTTTGGGCGCATGGCAGAGCTCAGAAGGGAAGGAGCACCGTTTGACTTTTTCAACGCAGAATTGGCTGGAATTGAGATCAGACGCCATGTCACATTTGGAGAGCCCCTGATGTGCCTAAACAGCGGAAACCCCCCAATTCTAACTCCAACCCTAACCCCAACACACCCCTAACCCTAGTCCCAACCCTAACCACAAACCTAACCCTAACACACCCCTATCCCTAATCCCAACCATAACCCTAATACTAACTTTAGCACCAACCCTAACCCTAACTTTAGCCGTAACCCTAACCTTAACCATAACCCTAATGGGAAAATGGAAATAAATAATTTTTTTTAATTTTATTATTTTTCCCTAACTAAGGGGGTGATAAAGGGGGGGTTTGATTTGCTATTTATAGCGGGTTTTTATGATTGGCAGCTGTAACGCTAAAAGACGCTTTTTATTGCAAAAATAGTTTTTTGCATCGCCACATTTTGAGAGCTATAATTTTTGCATATTTTGGCCCACAGAGTCATGTGAGGTCTTATTTTTTGTGGTACGAGTTGACGTTTTTATTGGTACCAATTTTGAGCACGTGACATTTTTTGATCGCTTTTTATTTCGATTTTTGGGAGGTTAGAATGAACAAAAATCAGCAATTCATGAATTTCTTTTGGGGGGACCTTTATACCGTTCCGCGTGTGGTAAAATTGATAAAGCAGTTTTATTCTTTGGGTTAGTACGATTACGGCGATACCTCATTTATATCATTTTTTTATGTTTTGGTGCTTTTATAGAATAAAAACAATTTTATATAAAAAATAATTATTTTTGCATCGCTTTATTCTGCGAGCTATAACTTTTTTATTTTTTCGCTGATGATGCTGTATGGCGGCTCGTTTTTTGCAGGACAAGATGACGTTTTCAGCGGTACCATGTTTATTTATATAGGTCATTATGATTGCGTGTTATTCCACTTTTTGTTCAGCGGTATGATGATAAAGCACTGATTTTTTGCTTTGTTTTTTTTTTTTTTAAGGGGTTCACAAAAGGGGTTAATTAGTGGGACAGTTTTATAGGGGGGGTCGTTACAGATGCGGCGATACCAGATATGTGTACTTTTATTGTTTTATTTTTTATTTACAGGAAGAAATGAATTTATTGGGGAATATATATATATATATATTTTTATTTATTTTGGAATTTTTTTTTACACATGTTTATTTTTATTTTTTTTACTTTTTTACATTGTACCAGGGTGGGACATCACTGTAAAATGTCAGATCGCTGGTCTCACAGTGTGCACAGCACTCTGTGAGACCAGCGATCTCACAGGCAGCGCTGCAGGCTTCTCAGTGCCTGCTCTCAGCAGGCACTGAGGAAGCCACCTCCCTCCAAGACCCCGGAGCCATCTTGGATCCGGGTCCTGGGAGGGAGGAAGCCCTCAGAACAGCGCGATCACATCACGCTGTTCTGAGGGTCTCAGGGGAGCTCGCAGGGAGCCCCCTCCCTGCGCGATGCTCCCCTGTGCCCCCGGTACACCGCGATCATGTTTGATCGCGGTGTGCAAGGGGTTAATGTGCCGAGGAGCGGTCCGTGACCGCTCCTGGCACACAGTCCCGGGTGTCAGCTGTGATAATCAGCTGACACCCGGCGGCGATTAGCTGCGCTCCCCCCGGGAGCGCAGCTGATCGCTATGACGTACTATTCCGTCCATGGTCAGATTGTCACGGGGTTTATGGTTGGGATAGTACGTCAGATGTCAGAGAGGGGTTAATATATGTAGTTTAGGTCTGTCTATCTTACCATATGTGTAGTTTAGATCTAATATCACAATAAGTGTATTGTCTAGATTATATGTTACTTCCAAAAAACACTGAAAAATCCAAAAAGAATCATAGGAAGCTTATGAACCATAAAAGTACAAAATTTTATTTAGAATGATCTAAAATGCATACATGGATAAAAAAATCCAAATGGGGGCAAATATGCAGAAAAACAGGCTCATGAAACAGGTATGAGCAAAACAGACATGTGTATCATTTTAGCGTAGTATAAGCGTGTATATATCATGTCCAAGCAATATATCGGCTAGGGCAGACCAAAGTCTAAGATACAGCCATAAATATACAAAAAAAGGAATGTATACATGCGTTTCAAAATACAAATCAATTACAAAGTCTTAAAGCAGCCCCCCACTAAAGCAAGGCTAATGTTGCAATCCCAATGTGCTAGAAATGCAGAGTCTGCAGCGTATAGCTATGATATATGCAAAAGTTTGCGCATGATGCACATAAATGGTTAAATAGCTGAATGGCTAAAGTAGCCAATTAAATTGCCAGTGGGAGACCATACCTGATATGAGCCCGGGCACCCCCGACGCGCGTTTCGCGTATAGCTTGTTCACAAGGGAGCGCTCCCTTGTGAACAAGCTATACGCGAAACGCGCGTCAGGGGTGCCCGGGCTCATATCAGGTATGGTCTCCCACTGGCAATTTAATTGGCTACTTTAGCCATTCAGCTATTTAACCATTTATGTGCATCATGCGCAAACTTTTGCATATATCATAGCTATACGCTGCAGACTCTGCATTTCTAGCACATTGGGATTGCAACATTAGCCTTGCTTTAGTGGGGGGCTGCTTTAAGACTTTGTAATTGATTTGTATTTTTGAAACGCATGTATACATTCCTTTTTTTGTATATTTATGGCTGTATCTTAGACTTTGGTCTGCCCTAGCCGATATATTGCTTGGACATGGTATATACACGCTTATACTACGCTAAAATGATACACATGTCTGTTTTGCTCATACCTGTTTCATGAGCCTGTTTTTCTGCATATTTGCCCCCATTTGGATTTTTTTATCCATGTATGCATTTTAGATCATTCTAAATAAAATTTTGTACTTTTATGGTTCATAAGCTTCCTATGATTCTTTTTGTAGTTTAGATCTAGTTTATCCTTGTACAGTGTAAGTCAATCTTTTCATTTGTGTAGTTTAGATCTATATTATCATATGTATAGTTTAAGTCTATATTATTCTATATGTAATTTAGGTCTATCTTATATATGCAGTTTAAATCTATCTTATCTTATGCCTAGTTTAGGTCCATCTTACCATATGTGTAGTTTAGGTCTATCTTATTACATATGTACAGTATTTAAAGTCTATCTTACCTTATGTGTAGTTTAGGTCTGTCTTTTCATATATGTATTTTAATTCTATCTTATCATATATGTAGTTTAGGTATATCTCACCACATATTTAGATTACATTTATAGTTTAATCTTGTCATATGTACAGTTAAGGTCTATCTTTTCATATGTGACATTTAGGTCCATCATACGAGTAGTTTAAGTCTATTTTGCATTATGTGTAGTTTAGATCTGTCTTTTTATATGTACTTTAATTCTATCTTATCATATGCTGCCGAGAACAATGATATTCTTTGTGCATAGATTGATTATATTACCAATTGTTCTGAGCATAAGGAAGAGCGGTCAGCCTAAGCAGACGATTCAATGATGATTCAATTGGATTACATGTAAGTGATCGTGGAGGGTAAACATACCTATAGGTAAAAAAACATAGTAACATAGTTAGCAAGGCCAAAAAAAGACATTTGTCCATCCAGTTCAGCCTATATTCTGTCAGAATAAATCCCCACATCTACGTCCTTCTAAAGAACCTTATAACTGTAAGATACAATATTGTTACACTCCAGGAAGACATCCAGGCCTCTCTTGAACACCTCGACTGAGTTCGCCATCACCACCTTCTCAGACAAGGAATTCCAGATTCTCACTGACCTAACAGTAAAGAATCTTCTATGTTGGTGGAAAAACATTCTCTCCTCCAGACGCAGAGAATGCCCCTTGTAACCATCACCTTCCTTGGTATAAACAGATCTTCGGAGAGATATTTGTATTGTCCCCTTATATACTTATACATGGTTATTAGATCGCCCCTCTGTCGTCTTTTTTCTAGACTAAATAATCCTAATTTTGCTAATCTTTCTGTGTATTGTAGTTTCCCCATCCCCTTCATTAATTTTTTTGCCCCCTTTGTACTCGCTCTAGTTCTATTATATCCTTCCTGAGTACCGGTACCCAAAACTGTACACAGTACTCCATGTGCAGTCTAACCAGGGATTTGTACAGAGGTAGTATAATGCTCTCATCATGTGTATCCAGACCTCTTTTAATGCACCCAATGATCCTGTTTGCCTTGGCTGCCGCTGCCTGGCACTGGCTGCTCCAGGTAAGTTTATCATTAACTAGGATCCCCAAGTCCTTCTCCATGTCATATTTACCCAGTGGTTTCCTGTTCAGTGTGTAATGGTGATATTGATTCCTTCTCCCATGTGTATAACCTTACATTTATCATTGTTAAACCGCATCTGCCACCTTTCAGCCCAAGTTTCCAACTTATCCAAATAGATCTGTAGCAGAATACTATCTTCTCTTGTATTGATTGCTTTACACAGTTTTGTATCATCTGCAAATATTGATATTTTACTGTGTAAACCTTCTACCTAATCGTTAATAAATATGTTGAAGAGAATAGGTCACAACACCGACCACTGCGGTACCCTACTTGTCACAGCAACCCAGTTAGAGAATATACCATTTATAACCACCCTGTGCTTTCTATCACTAAGCCAGTTTACTTACCCATTTACACACATTTTCCCCCAGACCCAGCATTCTCATTTTGTGTACTCTTGTGTGGCACGGTATTAAACGCTTTGAAAAAATCAAGATATACCACTTCCAATGATTCAATGGTCCAGTCTATAGCTTACCTCTTCATAAAAACTGATTAGATTAGTTTGACAGGAGCGATTCCTCATAAACCCATGCTGATATGGAGTTAAACAGTTATTGTCATTGAGATAAACCAGAATAACATCCCTCAGAAACCCTTCAAATATTTTACAAACAATATGTAGACTAAAGGTATGCACACTAAACATATCGCTAACGAATCGCTAAAAAACGTCACTATTTAGCGATCCGTTGCGATATGTTCAGTGCGGCAGCTTCAGCGACGAGCTCCTGCTGTGATCTCGCTCGTCGCTGGAATCGCTCGGACCTATTTCACGCTGGCGCTCCGCTGGTAAGTATCTTATCGCTGGTGGCACTTTTCTTAGCGATTAGCGGTACTTTTGTACGCTAAAGTCGTTAAGAAGCGTAACGCGTAGCGTCGTTAACTATATCGCTAAATGTGGCGATTTAGGATTTAGAACGATCCCGCTAGCGATCTCATTAGTATGCACGCTAACGAGATCGCTAGCGGGATGTTTAGTGTGGCAGTACTTATGACTAATAGTTAAGTGGAATAAAATAAGGATTCAGCACTTAATTGTAAATATCAGGTGTGTACTAAAGTAAATTTACTTCTGGTGAATTTAGAATTTAGGACGAACACATTGAGAGACTCTTAATACCCATCTCATGTGTTATACACAAAAAGAGCAGCGAGAAATTAAAAAAGCCCTAAGCAAGCAGAGATTTGTCAGAAGTGCAAATTTATTTTAAAAATATTCAGAAGCAAATGAAATAATTTATAATGCATTGGGAAAAAAGTTAAAATGTTGAATAATTATTGTGTGAAAAAGGCAAAATGGTAGTCTTGTATTTATTAGAAAACTTTGAAAGCAGTTATTTGTGGAGCTGTTCATTTGTTCTCGAGCGGGTAAATACACATACTGTAAATACAATAATGAGATTTTTGTCCTTTGCTTTGTTTTTAGCGGTTTTGGCACCTTCCAAACGACACTCTGGATTGGGCTTTGATTTTTAATAAGACTAGTGCAGAAATTCATTAAAATTTGTTCAGCAAATCTGCATATTACAAAGATTATTTTATAATGATTTCAGCATATGATTCATTTAGTAAAATCCTACTTCTTATGTCTGGGGCACTTTGAATTATGGTGTGTATACATTTAGAAGAATTGTGTATATATACTAAATTTTAATGTTTAGATTAAACTAAGTAAAGAACAGAACAGTGAATTAAAGCAAAACTTTGGATTTTTTTGCACCACTTCAATAAAAAAGAACCTATACATGTTTGGAATCTGAATACTCATAATGACCTGAGGAATTATAATGGCAGGTCAGTTTTAGTATTTAACTCCTTCGCCCCAAAGCCTGTTTTCACATTCCTAACCAGGCCAATTTTTACAATTCTGACCACTGTCAATTTATGAGGTCATAACTCTGGAACGCTTCCATGGATCCCACTGATACTGAGACTGTTTTCTCATGACATATCGCACTTCATAACAGTGGTAAAATTTTGCTGTTATTTAGCAGTTATTTGTGAAAAATATAAAAATTTGGCAAAAATTTCACAATTTTTAAACTTTTAATTTTTATGCCCTTAAATCAGAGTCATGTCTCACAAAATAGTTAATAAATAACATTTACCACATGTCTACTTTACATCAGCATAATTTTTGAAGCATAATTTTTTTGTTAGGAAGTTATAGGGGTTAAAAGTTGTCCAGCAATTTCTCATTTTTACAAAAAAATTTGTAAAACCATTTTTTTTAGGGACCACCTCACATTTGAAGTGACTTTGAGGGGCCTATATGACAGAAATTGCCAAAAGTGACACAGTTCTATACCCCTCCAGGTACGGTACAGACCAAAAGTTTGGACACACCTTCTCATTCAAAGATTTTTCTGTATTTTCATGACTATGAAAATTGTAGAATCGCACTGAAGGCATCAAAACTATGAATTAACACATGTGGAATTATACGATACGATACGATACGATACACTTTATTGATCCCGGGGGGAAATTACAGTATTACAGCAGCAATACAAACAGCAGTACATAAAATATTAGGACACAAATCTTGCACAGGTGTGCCAACATTACATAATAAATAAAAGTGTGTAGTTCAGGTATATATAAGATAATGTTAATTGACATTAGTACCCAGCCATCAGTCATTATTTTCTACCACCCTTAGGAAATTATTATACATCCCCATAGCAGTAGGTACAAACGATTTCCTGAATTTCTCCTTCTTGCACCTTAGTAGGATTAGACGGCTGCTGAATGTGCTCTTCTGATTCAAGAACAGCTCGTATAGTGGGTGTGTGTTATTGTTCATTATTGCCCTACACTTCTTCTGAATTCTATCCTCCAATACCTCCTCAAAAGAGTCAAGATGGAGGCCAACAGCTGCGCTTGCCTTCTTGATAAGTTTGTTGAGTTTATTAGCGTCAGTGTCATGTATAGTGTACAGTTCCTATAGCGTCTTGTGCTTGGGTGCGAGGAAAACACAGGAGACATAGGTTGAAATGAAATGACTTGTATTACTTCATACAAGCATGCTGAAAAGTTCACACAGTTTGCAGGAACAGCGACAGGAGACACAGCAGGCCAGAGTAACTTCAAGCACTACAATAAATCTCCAAAGCAGGTTCAGGATCTCTTCTCTGTACCGTAATTCCTCTGCAAACATGGATTCACCAAACAGCAGGTTTCCAGAGTCCAAAAGTGTTCCAAGGTTCCTCAGTAGGGAATAGCTGGAGTACAAGTCCAAGGCTTCCAGGAGTCAGGTCACAGACTGACTGAGGCTTGATTCAGGAGCACTGATTGTTCAGCTGAGGCTGCTTAAGAAGCAAGAGGGAAGAATCAGGGCGGGAACATGAAAACTGGAAACTCCATATTAACTGAGGGCAAGAGCTGCAGAAAGACAGAAAGCAAAATGGCCGACGGAAAAACTGAGTTTCAAGGAACATGTCAACAGAGACAAAGAACCTTACATTACTCCCCCCTTAGGGACAACCTCCGGATGACCTCAGACCAGGCTTGTCAGGGTACCTCTGATGAAACTGGCGGAGCAGGCGAGGAGAATTTACATTATTGACTGGTTCCCATGAGTTGTCCTCCACTGGGTAGCCCTGCCATTTAATCAAATATTGCAACTGATTTCTGTACAACCTGGAATCTAGAATCCTTTCCATCATAAATTCTTCCTGACCATCGACCAGCACTGGGTCAGGGCAAGGAGAAGAACGTCCAGGAAACGTATTGGGTGTTGCAGCCTTTAGTAGGGATACATGAAAGACAGGGTGGATTCTCATAGTTCTGGGTAGTTGAAGACGACAAGCAACAGCACTTATAATCTTATTGATCTTATAAGGTCCAATATACTTATGTCCCAATTTAGACGATGGAATCTTTAATTTAAGATTTCTGGTTGATAGCCAGACCAAATCTCCTACCTTGAAAGCTGGTGCAGGTTTACGAAATTTATCTGCTGCTTTCTTGTACCTTTCCTGAGCCAATTCTAGAATTTCCTTTAGAACATCCATATTCTTTTGTAAAGAAGTGATTCTTTCAGCCACTGCGGCAAGGGCGTATCTATGGGAAATCGAGGAAGAATGTTAGGATGATAACCTAGATTGGAGTAAAAAGGAGACTGCTTAGTGGAGGCGCTCTGAGAGTTGTTTATAAGAGAACTCAGCCAGTGGAAGTAGATCCACCCAATCATCCTGTACGTGGCAGATAAAACAGTGGAGATACTGCTCCAGGGTCTGATTGGTTCGTTCTGTCTGTCCATTAGTCTGGGGATGAAAAGCAGAAGAAAGGTTTACTTTAATGTCCAATGCTGCACAGAAATTTTGCCAAAACCTTGAAGTGAATTGCACCCCTCGATCCGAAATGACCTCATCCGGTACTCCATGTAAGCGAAACACATTCTTAATCATCAAGTCTGATGTCTGTTTTGCAGTGGGTAAGCCGACACAAGGGATAAAATGAGCTGCCTTTGTTAGACGGTCAACCACCACTAGAATGGTGTTCTTCCCTTGAGAGGTTGGTAACTCCACAATGAAGTCCATAGAAATGGATCCCCACGGGCGGGACGGGGTGAAAGAGGTTGCAACAGACCAGTTGGTGAGGAGCGAGGTGTTTTGCATCTTGCACAGACTTCACATGAAGTGACATAGTTTAAGACATCTTTCCTGTAAGTGGGCCACCAAAAGAAACGAGAAAGAAATTCTTGTGTCTTTAGAATTCCCCTATGCCCGGCTATCTTGGAATCGTGGATGAGTTGCAATACTCTCAATCTCACTGTTTCAGGTATATACAGACGTTGTCCCTGAATCCACACACCATTCTTAAAGACAAGACTTACGTCCCTTGGGGGTTGAGCCAACAAAGAATCCGCATGGTATGCTTCCTTGATGTCCTTAAGTAGGTCTTGATTATGAATCACTCCCAGGAATCTAGAGTCAGGAAGAATAGTCTTAGGAGGAGTAAGTGGACGT
>JARQOD010000009.1:126200344-126320932 GCA_033576555.1 Oophaga sylvatica | reverse complement strand
CGAAAAATGGCCGACGGAAAACTGACTTTCAAGGAACATGTCAACAGAGACAAAGAACCTTACATTACTCCCCCTTAGGGAAAACCTCCGGTGACCTCGACCAGGCTTGTCAGGTACCTTGATGAAACTGGCGGAGCAGGCGAGGAGAATTTACATTATTGATGGTTCCCATGAGTTGTCCTCCACTGGGTAGCCCTGCCATTTAATCAAATATTGCAAACTGATTTCTGTACAACCGGGAAATCTAGAATCCTTTCCACCATAAATTCTTCCGGGCCCATCGACCAGCACTGGGTCAGGGCAAGGAGAAAAACGTCCAGGAAACGTATTGGGTGTTGAAAGCCTTTAGTAGGGATACAGGGAAAGACAGGGTGGATTCTCTTTAGTTCTGGGTAGTTGAAGACGACAAGCAACAGCCTTATAATCTTATTGATCTTATAAGGCCCAATGTACTTATGTCCCAATTTAGACGATGGAATCTTTAATTTAAGATTTCTGGTTGATACCCAGACCAAATCTCCTACATTGAAAGCTGGTGCAGGTTTACGAAATTTATCTGCTGCTTTCTTGTACCTTTCCTGAGCAATTCTAAAATTTTCCTTTAGAACATCCATATTTTTTTTGTAAAAAGTGATTCTTTCAGCCACTGCCGGCAAGGGCGTATCTATGGGAAATCGGGAAGAATGTTAGGATGATAACCTAGATTGGAGTAAAAGGAGACTGCTTAGTGGAGGCGCTCTGAGAGTTGTTATAAGAGAACTCAGCCAGTGGAAGTAGATCCAACCCAATCATCCTGTACGTGGCAGATAAAACAGTGGGATACTGCTCCAGGGTCTGATTGGTTGTTCTGTCTGTCCATTAGTTGGGGTGAAAAGCAGAAGAAAGGTTTACTTTAATGTCCAATGCTGCACAGAAATTTTGCCAAAACCTTGAAGTAAATTTGCACCCTCGATCCAAAATTAAACCTCATCCGGTACTCCATGTAAGCGAAACAACATTCTTAATCATCAAGTCTGATGTTTTGTTTTGCAGTGGGTAAGCCGACACAAGGGAAAAAAATGAGCTGCCTTTGTTAGACGGTCACCACCACTAGAATGGTGTTCTTCCCTTGAGAGGTTGGGTACTCCACAATGAAGTCCATAGAAATGGATTTCCCCCCGGGCGGGACGGGGTGGGAAGAGGTTGCAACAGACCGTTGGTGAGGAGCGGGTGTTTTGCATCTTGCACAGACTTTTACATTGAAGTGACATAGTTTAAGACATCTTTCCTGTAAGTGGGCCACCAAAAGAAACGAGAAAGAAATTCTTGTGTTTTAGAATTTCCCCTATGCCCGGCTATCTTGGAATCGTGGATGAGTTGCAATACTCTCAATCTCAACTGTTTCAGGTATATACAGACGTTGCCCCTGAATCCACACACCATTCTTAAAGACAAGACTTACGTCCCTTGGGGGTTGAGCCAACAAAGATCCGATGGTATGCTTCCTTGATGTCCTTAAGGTAGGTCTTGATTATGAATCACCCCCAGGAATCTAGAGTCAGGAAAAATTTAGTCTTAGGAGGAGTGTAAGTGGACGTGTCCTCTGCTGAATGAATCCTAGAGAGTGCATCAGCCTTTCCATTGCGCGATCCTGGTCTATAAGAAATGACAAAATTAAATTGGTTTAGGAAAAGATTCCAGCGAGCTTGGCGAGGAGTCAGGCACTTAGCCGACCTGATAAATTCAAGGTTACGATGGTCTGTCAGGACGACTATTTGCTGTGCAGCTCCCTGAAGAAGGTGTCTCCATTCCTTGAAGGCGGCAATAATGGCCAACAATATTGCCCACATCGTAGTTCCTCTCAGCCGAAGACAACTGCTGGGAAAAGAAGGCACAGGGATGCAAGACATTCTTCTCACCTGTTCTCTGAGAGAGTATAGCTCCAACGGCACAGTCTGAAGCATCCACCTCTATTATGAAGGCAAGCTCGGGTTGGGATGTACTAAGATAGGTGCGGTGGTAAATTTATCCTTTAAACAGGAAAATGCTTCCTGAGCTTGCGGGGTCCAGGAGAACCTAGACTGTTTCCGGGTAAGTTGGGTGATAGGTGACACTACCTCAGAAAAATTCTTAATGAAACGTCTATAGAAGTTGGCAAACCCGATGAAACGCTGCACCTCCTTCACATTTCTAGTAATTGGCCAATTCTTGATGGCTTGGGTCTTGCTTCCATCCATACTAATCCCTTGCGTAGATAGTACATACCCCAGAAATTGAATTTCGGTCCTATGGAATTCACATTTTTCAAGTTTGATGTAGAGATGGTTTTGTCTTAGGCGTTCTAAGACCATTCTCACATGTCCATGATGTTCCTCTGTGGAGTTAGAAAAAATTAGAATATCATCCAGATAAATCACCACAAATGTATCTAGGAGATCCCTGAAGATATCATTCACGAAGTGTTGGAAAGTGGCTGGGGCGGTACTCAGACCAAAAGGCATAACTAGATATTCAAAGTGTCCATAGCGTGACCTGAAAGCAGTCTTCCATTCATCCCCAGGTCTGATACGGACCAAGTTATAGGCCCCACGGAGATCCAGTTTGAGAAAATTTTGGCATGCCGCACTCTCTCCAACAACTCAGGGATTAAAGGCAATGGATAACGGTTTCTAATAGTAACCTTATTGAGTTCCCTATAGTCTATGCAGGGTCTCAGAGATCCATCTTTCTTCTTCACAAAGAAGATGGGTGCACCTGCGGGAGATGAAGAGGGGCGTATGAAGCCCTTGGCTAAATTTTCGTCTATATAATCCTTCAAAGCTTTTAGCTCGGGCCCCGCTAGGGGGTAGATCTTACCAAAATGTATCTCTGCTCCGGGTAATAATTAAATTGGACAATCATATGGACGGTGAGGAGGAAGCTGATCAGCGTTCTTCTTGTCACATAAATCGTCATAGTCCTGGTATACAGCTGGTAGTTCAGGGACTGACATGGTTCCTTTAGGAACAGAGCAAGCTGAAACTCCTTGACTCATCTGTTTCTCCGGAAAGTGTAATTCCTTGGTCTCCCAGTTAATCGTAGGATTCTGCGCCTGCAGCCATGGTAGCCCTAGAATGATGGAAAGTGGGGAGAAGAGATAAGCAAAAAAGACATTTTCTCCTGATGATCTTTACCTATAAGGACCCTCAAAGGCTCTGTTTCTTGATCCACTGGTCCAGAAGTCAGTAGAGAGCCATCCACAGTCTCCATCTGTACTGGAGTAGCCTTCTTCACTGAACGTATCCCCTGTTTCAGAGCAAAGGAGATATCCATAAAATTTCCACTTGCTCCTGAGTCGATCATAGCAGAGCTAGACACCCAGACTGAGTCAACCCAGAGTTTGATGGAAAGGAAGCAATGAGAATTGTTTCTTTTACAACTCAGCTGGGACACCGCTGAGGAAACTTGAAAAATTGCAGCGTTTATACCGTCATCGTCCCCAGAACTATCAGAGTTTAAGTCCGAGAAATCAAGATCTCTTGCAGCAGATCTCTCTGGAGCCTGAGGCTCGGACATGACAGAGCTCCTCTCGCAACACTCACAGTGAATGACTGCTGCAGTAGTCTTACGAGAACGGCTGGGGCAGTTTATAATGAAGTGCCCTGACTTACCACAGTAGAAACATAGATTTTCCTTTATACGATGTTCTTTGCGTGCATCACTAACCCGTCTTTGTAAAGAGTCTACCTGCATGGGTTCAGGTTCTGGTTCCCTTGTGATCCTACTCAAAGGTTCCATAGCTGAGGAGGGAGGTAGTAAAAGGTTAGTGCGATTATTTTCGAACCATCTCTCTTGTCTGCGTTCAGTCAGACGAGCATCAATACGGATACAATAGTTAATAAAGTCACCTAACGCAGTGGGAGGGTCGGCACGAGCAAGTTCATCCTTAATCAGTGGAGACAACCCTTTCCGAAAAATAGATTTTTTAGCGGAAGTGTCCCAACTGGTATCAAGAGCCCATCTCCTGAAATCCAGGGCATATTCGGCTACTGAACGCTTACCTTGGCGCAAAGTTAACATGGCTGCTTCAGCTGTTGCACCTCGATTGGGGTCATCAAACACCTGCCCCATGGCTGAAATAAAAGCATCAAGGTGATTCAATCATCCTCAGTCTCAATCAGAGGGTTTGCCCACATCAAAGCCTTATTGGTAAGCAACATGATTATAGTAAGCACTTTGGATCGTTCAGTGGGAAATTGTGAAGCATGTGCAGAGAAAAATAAATTGCATTGATTAATAAATCCCCTGAATTTCTCACGTTCACCGCCAAAACGAAAAGGAGGTAATTTGGGGATCCCAGAACTTGGGGTTATGGCAGGAGCCTGGGCTCGTTCCTCTAGAGCCTCAATCCTGGCTCGCAATTCCTGGGTAGTCTGTCCAAACACTTGCAAATTATGATTAGTGAGGTCCTGTAGGCTTGCAAAACGGGTTTTTAAAGTCTGTACATCTGAAAGGATTGTATCAGTCACTCCGCAAAGTTCCTTTATGCGGGCCTCCATCTTCCAGATCTTTTAAGGCAGAGGTGCTGGAAGGAGAAGAGGAAAGGAAAAAAAAAAAAACAATAGTGTTTACCTGTGGTAACACTCCAGAGTAAAATTTTAAGGGAATGCGCTCACCTGGAATGGTTGTGAGAAGTCACAACCACTGTCATCACATAAGGTATTAAACGGACATCTGATATCCACAGTCACAGCAGACACGGCTT
Organism: Oophaga sylvatica; assembly: GCA_033576555.1. Lineage (NCBI taxonomy): Eukaryota > Metazoa > Chordata > Amphibia > Anura > Dendrobatidae > Oophaga > Oophaga sylvatica. The sequence goes on along the minus strand of JARQOD010000009.1, from coordinate 126,316,209 downwards.
TCCCAGACCCAGCAGACACTAAACATTGGCTCCTGAATCTTGTCATGTATAGTGTACAGTTCCTATAGCGTCTTGTGCTTGGGTGCGAGGAAAACACAGGAGACATAGGTTGAAATGAAATGACTTGTATTACTTCATACAAGCATGCTGAAAAGTTCACACAGTTTGCAGGAACAGCGACAGGAGACACAGCAGGCCAGAGTAACTTCAAGCACTACAATAAATCTCCAAAGCAGGTTCAGGATCTCTTCTCTGTACTGTAATTCCTTTGCAAACATGGATTCACCAAACAGCAGGTTTCCAGAGTCCAAAAGTGTTCCAAGGTTCCTCAGTAGGGAATAGCTGGAGTACAAGTCCAAGGCTTCCAGGAGTCAGGTCACAGACTGACTGAGGCTTGATTCAGGAGCACTGATTGTTCAGCTGAGGCTGCTTAAGAAGCAAGAGGGAAGAATCAGGGCGGGAACATGAAAACTGGAAACTCCATATTAACTGAGGGCAAGAGCTGCAGAAAGACAGAAAGCAAAATGGCCGACGGAAAACTGAGTTTCAAGGAACATGTCAACAGAGACAAAGAACCTTACAGTCAGCTACTCGCACACTACTGCCCCAGCAAATGATAGCAAAAAAGATGACGCTTGCTACAACGGACTGGTAGAACATCTCCAGCATTTTACTGCACACATTGAACGACCTGAGCTTCCGCAGAAAGTACAGTCTGCTCATTCCCTTCTTGTAAACCTTTTCTGTATGACACCTCCAATCGAGTTTACTGTCAAGGTGAACCCCCAAATATTTGTAGCTCTCAACAATCTCAACCTCCTGGCCAGCAATGGTGATTGGTATGTAATCTTCCTTTTTCCTTCTATAACTCACCACCATCTTCTTGGTTTTCTTTACATTTAGTTCTAGACAGTTAGTCTGACACCAGTCCACAAAGTCAGAAACCACCCTTCTATATTCCTCCTCCCCCCGGCCCCCCACAATGCCCCCTACAATCACGGAGTCATCTGAGAATTTTTGGAGGTGACAAAAATCAGATTTATACTGATAGTCAGCTGTATACAATGAGAAGAGGAAGGGTGACAGCACTGTACCCTGAGGGGCTCCCACACTGCTCCGTACACTGCCAGATACCACCTCCCCCATCCTTACAAACTGCGGCCTGTCTGTCAGGTAGTCACTTATCCAGTTCACCATCCCCTCATCTACCGCCATAGCAGTCAACTTATTACGTAGTAAGAGCGGCTGTAGGGTATTGAAAGCACTAGAGAAGTCAAAGAACATAGCGCGCACTGCAGTTCCATCATTGTCCAAGAACGAATGCATTGTATGTAGCAGAGACGCTACAGCATCATCCACCCCCAATCTCTGCTGGTACGCAAACTGCAGGGGGTCAGTGTAGGCCCTCACCCTCGGGCACAAGTAGGCGAGTATTATTCTCTCCAAGGACTTCATAGCATGCGATGTTAAGGCCACTGGACAATAGTCTTGTAGGGAAGTTGGAAAAGTGGTCTTAGGAACCGGCACCAGGCAGGTGGTCTTCCACAGTTCTGGTACCCCCTGTGATTGAAGGCTCCAGTTAAACAGGTGCTGGAAGACAGTACACAGTTGGTTGGCACATGCTCTGAGGACATGTGGGCTGAGGCCATCAGGCCCAGCTGCTTTGCCAATAACAAGTCTGCTAAATTGTCTTCTCACGTCGCTTTGGGAGACAGTTAAGGCAGGCAGCTTATCCCCCAATGTCAATGCTGCAGATCTTTTCCCAGATCCATCCCCCATTTCTGATGACGCTGTGCTTGTGCTGGTGAATCTGTTGAAAAACTCATTAATTTCATTAGCCCAGGGAAGATCCACTTCCCCATGCTCCGACTTTGCCTTAAACCCAGTTAACTGTTTCATGCCCGACCACACCTCCATGGAATTGTTCTGTGACAATTTATTTTCTAATTTAATTCGGAACGCCTCACGGGCATTCTTAATTTTCCCCTTTAAGTCCCTTTGTATCAATTTCAGTTTCTTAGTATCCTTCATTTTAAATGCCAGTTTTTTCTTGTTTAGTAAGTGTTTCAATTCTTTTGTAATCCAAGGCTTGTTATTTGCATAACATCGAATCTTTTTAGCTGGTACAACAGTGTCAGTACAAAAATTTATATAATCCGTTACTCGCCCGACAATATCATTTATATTATCATGCTCTCCCCTGTTGCAAATCACCTCCCAGTCTGTGAGGTCAAAACAGTCTCGTAGAGCCTCTTCTGCCTCTGGATTCCACTTCCTAATTAATTTTATTGTGGCTGGCTGTTTACTGACAACAGTTTGGTATGATGGAGACAATAGTATGAGGTTGTGGTCTGATTTCCCCAGGGGGGCAGTGCAGATGATGAATAGGCATCTTTAACATTCGCATAGAGAAGATCCACTATACTGCTGTCTCTTGTGGCACATTTTACATATTGATAGAACTTTGCAAGAGTCTTTGAGATCATGGCTCTGTTAAAGTCCTGTCACGCTGTCTAATGATATATATACAATGTCAGTAAACTATTAATACAGGAACAACACTCTATACAACAACTAGTATAGCAACATCAGCATGTAAGTATAGAATAGATTTACCTGACACGATATCTGCTGAACCCAGGGTTAATCTTGAGGACTTGATGAGCTGAAACAGGAAAGAGGTGGACCGGGATCTAACCTGACCCTAAACTGGGGTCCTAACTAATCCCTCACCTTGGAGGTACTGATAATGGTTCAGAGGTCCAAGTCTCCAACCTAACCCTGTCTCCTATAAGACCCTGAACCCTGTAATCAGTCCTAAGAAGGATCCTGACTACCACCAAAGGGATATGGGCTGATCTCAGCTAAATACACAGATTAGACATATAAGACAGACAGGATAACACTCGCTTGCATACACACTCAAACACCAAAGGAACATAAATGGGCTGGGAAATAAACTCTAACCAAGTTGAGCTTAGAACAACTAAGGAGCTCACAACTAAAGTCTATACAGATTCATTCCTATCTGTGGTCTGCATGAAGGTTTCACTGGCAACTCCCCAAGCAGACCACCAGGAATTTAAAGGAAACCAATCAACAAATAATCAATTGCAGCCGGGAGAAACTGCACCCAGTCCCAGCACCGAGCACAGACAGAATTAACTCCCTAGCTGCCAAACACAAAGAAACAGCAGCTCAGTTGTGAGAAGTCAAAATGTGCAACCGCGACGATCTTCGTGGCAATGCACACATGACAGTACCCCCCCTTCTACGAGGGGCCTCCGGACCCTCAGGGCCAGGCCTGCCCGGTGAGTTCTGTGGAAGGTCCGAACCAAACGATCTGCGTTAACATCAGACGCAGGGACCCACGTCCTCTCCTCTGGACCATACCCCTTCCAATGCACCAAGTACTGAAGGGACCGGCGATTCAGACGTGAGTCAATGATCTTTGATACTTGAAATTCCAAGTTACCATTGACCAACACAGGAGGAGGAGGTAGAGGTGACGGTATGACTGGTGCCACATACCTTTTAAGTAATGACTTGTGGAACACATTATGAATTTTAAACGTAGGAGGGAGGTCCAGACGAAATGCCACAGGATTAATTATGGAACTGATCCTGTACGGCCCGATGAATCTGGGACCCAGTTTTCAGGAGGGCACTTTAAGTTTTATATTCCTGGTAGACAACCATACCAGATCGTTCACATTCAGATCTGGACCAGAAACTCTCCTCCTATCAGCCATACGTTTGTAACGGTTCCCCATCGCACTCAGATTATTCAATACACCTCTCCACACAGAAGCAAGTGACGACGAGAAACGCTCCTCCTCAGGAACCCCAGAAGGGCCCCCCCCATAGAAAGTACAAAACTGGGGATGGAAACCATATGCCCCAAAAAACGGGGACTTACCAGTGGACTCGCTCCGCCTGTTGTTAAGAGCGAACTCTGCCAGAGGCAAGAAAGAAGACCAGTCCTCTTGGTTCTCTGAGACAAAACACCGGAGATATGTCTCTAAGCTCTGATTCAGATGCTCTGTCTGACCATTGGTCTGCGGATGAAAAGCCGAGGAAAATGACAATTGCATCCCCCGACGTAAACAAAATGCCCTCCAAAATTTGGACACAAACTGAGACCCCCTATCTGACACCACATCAGAAGGCAACCCATGAAGTCTAACGATCTCCCTAATGAACACCTGCGCCAGAGTTTTAGCATTAGGGAGTGCAGGAAGAGCAACGAAATGTGCCATCTTACTGAACCTGTCAACAACCACCAGTATGACAGTATTCCCTGACGACGGAGGAAGGTCCGTAATGAAGTCCATAGATAAATGAGTCCATGGACGCTCCGGAAGTTTCAAGGGTAAAAGGGTCCCAGACGGACGGGTATGAGGGGTTTTAGAGCGAGCACACACCCCACATGACGCGACAAAAGTTATAACATCTTTATTAGCATTAGGCCACCAAAACCGGCGAGAAAGGAGATCTAAAGTAGCCTTACTCCCTGGATGTCCTGCTAGAGCAGAATTATGATGTGCCTCAATAACCTTTTGTCTCAACAGATTTGGGACAAACAGTCTCCCTGGAGGTCCTGCAGGGGCGTCCCCCTGAGCCTCTAACACCTCCACCTCAAGCTCAGAAAATACAGCCGACACTACCACCCCCTCCTGAAGGATAGGACTCGGGTCATCCGTTTTCCCGGCCCCTGGGAAACTGCGAGACAAGGCATCAGCCTTTACATTCTTAGACCCCGGGCGATAAGTGACGACAAAATTAAACCTGGTATAAAAACAACGACCATCGAGCTTGTCTGGAATTCAAACGCTTAGCGGATTCCAAATACAACAGGTTCTTGTGATCAGTAATAACGGTAACCGGTGGACTGCCCCCTCCAAAAAGTGACGCCATTCTTCAAAAGCTAACTTAATGGCCAACAGTTCCCTATTGCCGATATCATAATTCCTTTCGGCGGACGACAATTTCTTAGAAAAGAAAGCGCACGGATGCCATTTACCAGGGGACGGACCCTGGGACAATATAGCACCCACCCCTACGTCAGACGCATCCACCTCCACAATGAACGGCTGAGATGCATCTGGTTGGATGAGAACGGGTGCCGAAGCAAAACATTTCTTCAAAGAGGAAAAGGCTTGGCAAGCTTTGTCCGACCATTTAGAAAAATCCGTCCCTTTTCTTGTCATGTCAGTGAGAGGTTTGACGACAGATGAGAAATTACAAATACATTTCCGGTAGTAGTTAGCAAACCCCAAAAAACGCTGCAGAGCCTTAAGATCCCCTGGCTGATCCCATTCAAGCACTGCTCTCACCTTTTCAGGGTCCATACGGAAACCGGAGGCTGACACCAAAAAACCCAAAAACTGAAGTTCCTGTACGGCAAATACACACTTCTCCAGTTTGGCGTATAGTTTATTGTCTCGCAAGATCTGCAACACCTGTCTCACATGCTCCTGATGAGACACAAGATCTGGCGAGTAAATTAAAATGTCGTCCAAATATACAACCACAAACAGCCCCACAAGGTGACGAAAAATGTCATTAACAAAATGTTGGAATACTGCTGGTGCAGTAGTCAGACCAAAAGGCATGACTAGGTTCTCATAATGTCCCTCCGGCGTGTTAAACGCCGTTTTTCACTCATCCCCCTCTTTTATCCTAATCAGATTATACGCCCCCTGAGATCCAATTTAGAAAACCATTTGGCGCCAACAATTTGATTGAAGAGATCAGGAATAAGAGGGAGTGGATACGGATCTCGAACAGTAATCCGATTAAGTTCGCGGAAATCCAAGCAAGGGCGTAGGCCTCCATCTTTCTTCTTCACAAAGAAGAACCCCGCGGCTACTGGGGAAGATGAAGGTCTAATATGCCCTTTGGCCAGACTTTCAGAAATATAATCTTTCATAGCCTGCCTCTCAGGACCAGAAAGATTATACAACCTAGCTTTAGGCAACTTAGCATCAGGAAGAAGATTAATAGAGCAGTCATACACGCGATGAGGAGGCAACTCCTGACACCCCTCCTCAGAGAAAACATCCCCAAAATCCTCCAAAAAAGGAGGCAATGTACTAGGCACGACCGCACTGATGACTGTGTTCATGCAGTTGCTTTTGCAAAACTCACCCCATTGGCTTATTTCTCTGGACTGCCAATTAATCACAGGGTTTTGTTTAACCAACCAAGGAAGTCCCAACACAATGGGAGTAGGTAGACCCTCCAACACATAACAAGATAATTGTTCCCTATGTATTGCCCCTACCCGAAGGTCAATGTTATGAACCTCATGAACAAAGCTACCTTGGCCGAGAGGCCTGGCGTCAATGGAGAATATAGGGATCGGTTTGACCAATACACTCAGATGCATACCTTGAGCCTGAGCAAACTGAGCGTCAACCAGATTAGCCCCGGAACCACTATCAAGAAGAACAGACAATCTCTCCACTCTCGTACCAACTACCACCTCCACTGGTACAAGGAACTGAGAAGAACTGGCGGATGAAATACATACTCCCAGGTTGTCGTCCACCACACAACCTGGGATTAACAGTTTTCCGGCGACTTTTGGCTCAACAAGGCACGGGATGGACATTCTCCAACAAAATGTCCCTCTTTCCCGCAGAAAAAACATCTTCTAGTCCTGCGGCGTACCGCCAATCCCCTCCTACGAAATGATGTCCCTCCCAACTGCATAGGCTCATCCGAACAGACAAGGGGAACCTCACATAAGGGACTTTAGTGGTAGGTGGAGAAACAACAGGGAGTGGGGTTACCTCACCCCTCTCCCGAAGCCGTCTATCAGTACGGATAGCTAAGGCCATAGCAGCCTCCAGAGAAGGGGAGACTCATACTGAGCCAAAACGTCTTTTAATTTATCAGAAAGCCCATGACAAAACTGGCTCCTAAGAGCTGGGTCATTCCACTGAGTATCTGTGGCCCATCTACGAAACTCAGAAGCAAATTCCTCTGCCGGACGATCTCCCTGCTGTATCTTACGTAAATTTGTCTCAGCAAGAGAGACCCGATCTGGGTCATCATATACCAATCCCAGGGCAGTAAAAAATTGATCTACAGACAGTAGAGCCGGGGATCCCGGAGGAAGGGAAAATGCCCAGGATTGAGGGTCCCCTTGCAGAAGTGAGATAACAATTCCCACTCTCTGCTCCTCACTCCCTGATGATCGAGGCCGAAGCCGAAAATACAATTTACATGCCTCCCGGAAGGTGAAAAATTTGTCTCGCCCACCAGTGAACCTGTCCGGGAGAGCTACTTTAGGTTCAACTCTGGTTTGCTCCAGGGGAGACAAAACTTTGGACTTAATGTCCGTCAGCTCCATGGATAATCCCTGCAACTGCAGACCCAGCTGGGCTACTGGATCCATGGTAACTGGAGATAATTTTTATGGCCAGTGAAAATGTCACGCTGTCTAATGATATGTATACAATGTCAGTAAACTATTAATACAGGAACAACACTCTATACAACAACTAGTATAGCAACATCAGCATGTAAGTATAGAATAGATTTACCTGACACGATATCTGCTGAACCCAGGGTTAATCTTGAGGACTTGATGAGCTGAAACAGGAAAGAGGTGGACCGGGATCTAACCTGACCCTAAACTGGGGTCCTAACTAATCCCTCACCTTGGAGGTACTGATAATGGTTCAGAGGTCCAAGTCTCCAACCTAACCCTGTCTCCTATAAGACCCTGAACCCTGTAATCAGTCCTAAGAAGGATCCTGACTACCACCAAAGGGATATGGGCTGATCTCAGCTAAATACACAGATTAGACATATAAGACAGACAGGATAACACTCGCTTGCATACACACCAAACACCAAAGGAACATAAATGGTCTGGGAAATAAACTCTAACCAAGTTGAGCTTAGAACAACAAAAGGAGCTCACAACTAAAAGTCTATACAGATTCATTCCTATCTGTGGTCTGCATGAAGGTTTCACTGGCAACTCCCCAAGCAGACCACCAGGAATTTAAAGGAAACCAATCAACAAATAATCAATTGCAGCCGGGAGAAACTGCACCCAGTCCCAGCACCGAGCACAGACAGAATTAACTCCCTAGCTGCCAAAACAAAGAAACAGCAGCTCAGCTGTGAGAAGTCAAAATGTGCAACCGCGACGATCTTCGTGGCAATGCACACATGACAAGTCCCCAGAGATTACAGTTAACGAGTTTGGGTGCTTTGTCTGAATGCGGTCTAACACCCCTGACAATACTTCCCCAGCCGCCTCTTGATTTGCGGATGGAGGGATATACAGGACTACTGTAATGCAAATGGCAAATTCTCTAGGTAAATAGTAGGGCCTGAGGCCAACTGCTAAGAGTTCAATGTTTTGAGTGCAGTGAATTTCTTTAACAGTAATATGACGCTGATTGCACCATCTGTTATTAATGTATAATATCACTCCACCACCCTTCTTCTTACCAGACTTAGCTTTGTCTCTATCAGCCCGGACCATGTGAAACCCTGGAATCAAAACACTTGAATCAGGAACATCCTCATGTAACCAGGTTTCTGTGAAGCACATGAGACTGCATTCCTTGTACTCCAAGTGGGTTTTACACAGAGCTAGAAGTTCATCCGTCTTATTTCCCAGCGATCGTACATTACCCATGATAATGGATGGGACTGCAGGTTTAAACCTTCTTCTCCTGGACTTCACCTTTTTTCCTGCTCTGCAGCCTCTGAAAGGTCTCCACACTTCACAGGGAATAAGTGGTATGTCCGCAGCTGTAGTAGCCTTCATCCTGCTCAGCTCCAGAAGTCGATCCCTTGAATATACAACACGTTTAGTGACAGACTTAGGGGCAACCAGCACATCAGTGTCCTTGTCCTTTGCTCCAGTCCGCCCCATATCTGACTGTTTCCAGTGTTCTCCTCTGTACACGGATGGCTGCATCAGTAACCAACAAGGTTGAAGCTGTGTGTATTGTGGAACTGTAGCTGGTAGTGGTTGCATTAAATTCATGTCCATGGGTGTGTCGCATTACTGGTATCCATTTAGGAGTTGCATGTACCTGTAGGGGAATGTACGTAGTAGTGGCAGATCCAGGTGCTGATCCAGAGCTGCGTGTCCAGAGGCAGTTGGTTGTATGGGTAAATAGTTTCCACCTTCCCACAATGGTCCGTCAAACAGGAACAGTGCGATCCAGAGTATAAACCATCCATCAATCCGCGGTTGCAAATTAGGAGTCCATAAAGGTACCAAAGCCAGTAGAAAGTCCAAAAGAATGTCCAAAAGGACAGACAACATACAGAGACAAAAGAAACAAAAGAGTAGCTGCTGCTGCAATGGGCTGCCAGTAGCACGGCGCCTTGTTATATCCTCTGACTTGCAGAGGATATATAAAATTACACTTTACAAAAAAGTGTGAAACAACTGAAAATATGTCTTATATTCTAGGTTCTTCAAAGTAGCCACCTTTTGCTTTGATTACTGCTAAATTACTAAATGATGGTCCAACTAAACGCAAACCGGATGGAATAGCATGCTGCTGCACGTTGCTGTGGTAGCCATGCTGGTTCAGTATGCCTTCAATTTTGAATAAATCCCCAACAGTGTCACCAACAAAGCACCCCCACATCATCACACCACCTCCTCCACGCTTCACGGTGGGAGCCAGGCATGTAGAGTCCCAGCCGTTCACCTTTTCTGCGTGCAAAGCAGTAATCAAAGCAAAAGGTGGCAACTTTGAAGAACCTAGAATATAAGACATATTTTCAGTTGTTTCACACTTTTTTGTAAAGTGTAATGTATAATTCCACATGTGTTAATTCATAGTTTTGATGCCTTCAGTGTGATTCTACAATTTTCACAGTCATGAAAATACAGAAAAATCGTTGAATGAGAAGGTGTGTCCAAACTTTTGGTCTGTACTGTACTCAAAACCACCTTCAAGAAGTTTATTAACCCTTCAGGTGCATCACAGGAATTTTTGGAATGTGGAAGGAAAAAATAAACATCTACTTTTCCTCAGAAAATTTTCAGTTTGACCTACTTTTTTTTACTTCTGCTATGGTAACAGGAGAAAATGGACCATGCAATTTGTTGTGCAATTTATCCTGAACATGCCGATACCCATATGTGAGGGAAATCTACTTTTTGGGAGTACGGCAGGGCTTGGAAGAAAAGGAGCACCATTTGACTTTTTGAAAGTAAAATTTACTGGAATTAGTAGCCGATGCTATATCGCGTTTGGAGGAGCCCTGATGTGCCTAAACACTGACATACCCCACAATTGACACCATTTTGGAAACTATCCCCGTTAGGGAACTATATCTAGATGTGTGTTGAGCACCTTAAACTCATGGGTGCTTCACAGAACTTTATAACTTTACAGCCACGAAAAATAAAAAAATCTAATTTTTCACAGATAAATCTCTTTTAGCGCCAAAGTTTGCATTTTCATAAGGGTAAGAGGAGAAATTGCACTATAAAATATGTTGTGGCAATTACATAATTTTGGAAAAGTAGACCCCTTTGTGAGCTTACCTAGATGTGTATTAAAAACTTTAACCCCCAGGGTGCTTCATAGAAGTTATAACGTCAAGCCGTGAAAATAAACAAATCACATTTTTCCCGCAAAAATCTTTAGCTTGGCCGGTTGTCAAAAATGGGGGTACGCCATACAGCTTTAATTAACCATGACAAATTTAACAGCTGTCAGTTTGCAGCCCGCAGCTGTCAGTTTTGCCTGCTCTGGTTATCAAAAATAGAGAGACCCCACATCATTTTAATTATTTATTTATGTACAGACGCCGGCTGATGGATACTCTTATCAGCCTCACCTGCTCTCACCGCTACCAGTTGCAGCAGGCATGCGCTGATGAGTGCAGTACTCTTTCATCAGCCGACGACTGTGATGGTAGTAATCTTTTTCTGCCAGTCACAGCTGTTTGCTCCCATGCTGTCACCCTGACAGAATAGGAACCACAACTCACTGACCGGCGGCCACAGTCTTACTGCTGATCAGAGCCCATATTTGCCACACTGTCACGCAGATGACATTGTGGCAAACAATGGATGCTCGTGACCCATTCAGATGAATGGGGTCCAGGTTCGAACCAAACTTTTTTAAAATGATCGGTCGATCCTGCTGGACCCAAGCATCCACAAGTTCACCCATCACCAATAGTAGTAACCAAAATTAATTAACTGGGTAGACCACAGCAACATGATCAACAGTAACCCACAGCATCCAACTTTGGTAACTGAACAGTTTAGAAGTCAATGACATTCAAGTGACATTAGTCCTTAAATAGATTGTCTAGTATCAGAAAGAAAAATCTTCAGGCACCCTAAGTTATTTTTAGATTGCCAAATCATTTACTGTGTCCAATGCATACACTTTCTTGGTTTCCCTGTATTTCCCTGTATTTCCAGTGTGGGCAGGCAGCCCATGATGCTATGACCGCATGTATGCGATTTGCTTACTTGCATCATGTGCTGACTAGAGACTTGCAATTCTCTTCTGTTGAGAGGAACTAGGGGAGACTAGTTGGCATGTGACCAAAGTAAGCAAATCAGGTACATGCAGTCACATGATGTCCATTCACAGTTATACAGAGGAATCATAACAATGTGGCACACCATGCATTGACATGATTCGGAAATTTGCACTTTTCTACTGAGACTGGGGTGGACATATCATTGGTGCAACCTGAGCGGCCTTACAGGTGTCAAGAGATAAGGGGGCAACTTCTGCTTCCAAAACAGGTGGAATTCTGAATTATGACGATTTTTGGACTACAAAGTTCCCATATATTGTTCTTGCACAGGGACCACTCCTGGACTGGATAACCCATTTAAATGTAAAATTATGGCAGTTACATTTCCAGCCCTCTTACAAAATCCTTGACAAACTGTACCCTTTTGTAGTATCATAAAAAATGATTGTGTTGTACACAAATTGGTTTTGCTGTAATTCTAGGCTGTATGCTGTCCTGATAAAGTTTGAAAAATATTTCACATCTAATGTTTTTTTTATGTAAATATTAACAGTTTTATCTCAAATTCTATGCAAAGCTAAAAAAAAGAATATTTAGAAGTTATTCGTGCAAAACTTCTGACTGAATATATATCTTTCTAACAGTAGAATGCTGTAAATGTTAGTATGGTCTACTGTGACCATGTGTACCAAGGGTACACTGAAATTTACATTGACATAATCAATTATACTGTATGAATCAGTTTAATATGAGGGCTGTTCTAGAAGGATGACCTCTGTGCTTTGATATTCTCATTTGCCTAAAATTAGATACTAACCCTTGTTGTAGATTTTAGTGGCTATTTTATCCGATATGGAATTTCATGCAAAATAATTCAATTGTATGTCACCTTACAAAAAAAGCAGTTTCCTTTACTGGAACCAACAGTCTGTTAAGTTAAAATGGAATCAAAGTGTTTATAGAAATCTATAAATAAGTGATTTAGCTCAGGCAAAGGAAGTCAACATTTCATTATGTACACTCTCTTTTATTTTTTGATCGACTTAGAGTTTAACTTTATTCATCATACATTTCATGAAATTTTGTGAGAATTTAATTAAGATAATTTGCTTTAAAGGGAATCTGTCACCCCCAAATTGGTGGGATATTAAATGATGGCAGTCAGGTCAGATGGGCGGTGTTTTGGGTACTTGCCTTAAAATGTTGTTCGCCGCTGTCTCCTTATTTCTGGGAATTGTAGTCGCTACCCCATATAACGCGCCTGCACATTGCAATCTTGAATTGCGCACGCGCAGTATGCTTTGCCCGCAGATTGCAATGTGCAGGCGCGTTATATGGAGGGCAACGACTACAATTCCCAGAAATAATGGAGACAGCGGCGAAAACATGTTAAGGCAAGTACCCAAAACACCGCCCATCTGACCTGACTGCCATCATTTAAATATCCCGCCAATTTAGGGGTGACAGATTCCTTTAAAATCTTGAACTCCTTTTGTCCTATTTATAACATTCTTCTTCATATAATGCCTATTTTCAACTAGATTCTATTTTGAAAAAACTAAACTAAAAAGTAATGTGCACTCAGGTTCAGGCAGGCAAAATAGGGTGTTAGAGCATCAGGTTTCTGTTTTTATTGTAAGGGCCACTTTTCTTGATGAAACGATTTTTTTATTTGGTAATGTTAACCTACCTTCCACCTTCAAGCATGGTAGTTGTGTCTCCATACATGCTTTTTCAAACTACAAATGGCACTTCTTACGATTTCCTTTTAAAAATGGCTTTCTTTAGATACTCTAACATAAGGCAAGATTGTGAAGTATCGACTAATAGCTGTCCTGTGGACAGTTCTCCTACCTGACTTGTGAATCTCTGCAGCTCTCGAGAATTACCATGGGCATCTTGGCTGTGTGACACTGAGTCACTTCTCCAGAAAGCTTTAAGTCGAGGGTAGTCAAATAGTCCGAGGTCCAAAAGTCAGGAGGCTACATCATAAATAAAGGGAAGAGATAAAGGCGTAGTCATGTAAAAATGCTAGGAGAATAGAGATCAGAGCAAAGAAGTTAAGCAAATGAGGGTCAGTACGAGGTCCATGGACAGGAAGTGACAGATCATCAAGCAAAACACTAGACAAAAAATAAAACCTACCCATATTTAGCTGAAGCTACAGTATGTCTGACAGAGTTCTTCGACTGACGGCCCAGCTAAGTAGCTGGGGAAATCACCTCGGACAGGAAAGACCTGAAGACAGCCCAGCACCTTACAGTTTTAGAATGGTGGCTGAGCTGTCATTCAAAACATTGGACAGCTCAGTATGCCCCTGCAAGAGCTTGGATGGCAGAGCCATCAGTAACTATGTCCTAGAAAACACTGAGGGGTGGAATCATAACAGTATGATTCTCTAATTAGTGGTCTCCTTGCTTGGAATGCCATTTTTAGGAGGATGCTATGTCTTTGTTACTTGCAGTTGTGCCATACACCTTCCACTTTTGGTTAATAGATTGAACAGTGCTCTGTGAGATGTTCAGAGATTGGGCTACGTTTTAATATCCAACCCTGCTTTACTCTTCTCCACAACTTTATCCTGTCTGTGTGTTTTTCTTGGTTTTCATGATTCTGTTTGATCCACAAGTGTCAAACAAACCTCTGAGGTCTTCACAGAATAGCTGTAGTTATACTTAGAATAATTACACACAGGTAGATTTAGTTTACTCACTGTGTTACAAGGTTTTGTCCTCGGACAATTTTGAGTGTTCCTGATAGTTTTTTTTCATGCTGATTTCAAAAATGACTTCAGATTTTTTCTATACGTAAGATTTTTGAGAAATGATATGAAAATAATATTTTCTGTTATAATTCTAAAAACTCATATAGGAACTTTTTTCTGAAACAGTATATTCTGAATTTACTACTGAAATAACATAAATCGCTGTTCTACAACATATGCAAGCACTTTTATGCGAATTCCGCGCAGGCGCAGTGAATCTTTTGGGCTGACTGTGTCTGGCATACCAAATCTCCTGGGCGGGGGAGGAATTAAAAGGCAATACTGACATTATAGCAGGGGATAACGAGGATTCATTTTGTGAGGTAAAAAAATTTAAACTGACTTTTTTAAACAATATTTTACCTCAAAAAATGTATCCTCTGCGATCTCAAGAGAGCTCAGACGGGTGAAGTCAGAACATGGGGAAGAGAGAGTGGATAGGTGGGGGGAGACATGGGGGAGAGATTCTCAACGCTGCAAAGCCTGCCCCTATCGTGACATTACCACCCTCCCGATGCAATAGCATCAGGCCTCCATCTAGTTAATATCATATATGCGTTTCGCCTGAATACTTTTCATTGTAAAAACTGAATATTTATTTCGAAATGTCACATCTGTCTATACTCAGTGATAATTTCTGCTACATATGCAAGAATATACAATGAAAGCACAAAAGAAGGAAATGACTCCACTTGTTAAAAAAGCATATTGAATATACTTTGAATGTTCAATTGGAGATCAGGACAAACAGTGAGCACCTCACATATGCAGTGCAACTTGTTCTAGAAAGCCTTAGAGCATGGTTGAATGGATCACGACATTCAATGCTGTTCGCTGTCCAATGATATGGAGAGAGCAAAAAGATCATGTAACAAATTGCTACTTCTGCCTAGCAAATATAAACATATTCAGCAAAGAACAAGAAATCAATAGAATATCCTAATCTTCCTTCAGCCATAAGACCAGTGCCACACGTGAAAGTCTTTGTGTTCAAAGCTGCCAAAGTATGGACTATGGAGGATGATGAAGTTGAACTAACAATGTCAGTGGAAATGAAAACGCTGAGACACAAAACTGTGAGCCTCTACATCTAATCCACATCTGTTCAGTCAAGCTGATCTGAGTGATGGTCAGAGATTTGAAATTGTCAAAGAAGCAGGCAGAATTATTTGGATCAAGGCTAAAAACGGAATCTTTTATTACCAGGAACAAGAGATTCTGTTTTCTCGCGGGTCATCAAGAAGACCTTAATCAATTTTTCAACCAGTTCGTCAGTTTAACTTCTGCAAAAAAATTGGGGTTGTTTGGTTCTCTGGATGCGAACATGATACGATGTTCATTGACTCATCAGTTTTAAGTCTGAAGGCTGTTTTACTTCACAATGGAAATATCTGTCCTATTGGACATGCCATACACATGAAAGAACGTATGAGAATATGGAGTTACTGTTGACCCACATTAATTATAGAAATTATAACTGGAACATTTGGTGATTAGAGTTGGCGATACTTTCGATATCCTAAAGTATCGGAATCGGAATGGTATCGCCGATATCACTAAAATATCGGCGATACCGATACCGATACCGGAAGTCCCATTGTAAGTCTATGGGAAACAAAATATGCAACTAAAAAAAACCCATTCTTTCCTTGTAAACACTAAATATACACACATTAGAATACATATATATATATATACATGTCATTGTGACATATATATATATACTATATGTATAGTTTATACCTTCTACATAGTAAAATATCCTCTCATTCAATTGCCGGGTAAAAAGCGGCTTCAGTGAAAAGACAGAAGCACCCGACATGAAATGACACTTGGTGTATCATAGGGTTAACCATGTCTTTTCATGTCGTTTGCTATCTGATTTGCACAAAAATTAAACAGACTATGTGTGCAAAATTTCAACCTGTAGGGTTAATTAAAGGTGTAAATTCGTTGTAAAAAAACGGACTTTTTTTGCTACGAATTTAACCTTTAATTAACCCCTACAGGTGTGAATTTTGCACACATAGTTGATTTAATTGTTTGTGCAAATTAGGCTGGGAGTCAACACAACCACAAAAAATCGGTCCGTTTAGACGGTCGACAATCGGATCAAAATAAAAAACATCACACATCCTTCTGGCATCCGATTTTCCTTCAAAGATGCGATTTAATCGCATGTGTGTGTACCTTGTAACATCCGTTTTCATCCGACTTGCGAGATTTCTCGCAGGCTTGCAAAAACTGACATATAATGGATCCAAAAGAATAGTATTTAAATGCAAAGAAAGAATAGATATTACACATAGAGACATATATATATTTTATATATATATATATATGTCATTGGACATATATATATATACATAATATTTTTAGTTTCTTAACTTCTACATACTGTTATAGCGCTAATTCAATTGCCGGCTTCAGTGAAATCACAGAAGCGACATAAAATGATACATTGTTCCACACATTTAACCATGTATTTATGTATTTTTATATATGTTTGAAACATACAATTACATGAGTATATGTGTGCTAAATTTCAGACATGTAGGGGTTAATTAAAGGTGTAAATTCGTTAAAAAAAAATGCGTGGGCTCCCGCGTATTTTCTCCACCAGACAGACAAAGCAAGCGAGTGGGGGCAGATAATAATAGCCTAGGGAGGGTACATTTTTTTTGTGCCCCCTGGCTACTAACATCTGCCCCCAGACACCCAGAAAGGGCAAATCTATAATTAGATTCGCCCTTTCTGGCACTTTGCCCATCTATTCCCATTTGCCCTGTAGCGGTGGGAATGGGTTAATAAGGGTTTAAAATGACCTTGCAATTGAAAGGTCACTTTAACCAGGTTAATAATTGATAGCTGTCAATTAGGCACTTCAATTATTAATCTATTGTATGAAGAAAAATCAAACACACACACTTAATAAAAAATAAGTTTAATTAAATAATCACACAGTTTTTGACCATATTTTATTTTCCTGCTAAAACCATTTCCTGTAATAAAAAAAAAAAAAAGCAAAATTTTACTTACCAATCGATGTACAGTCAGGTCCCACGGTGTAATCCATCAGAAAGGGTTAACAGTTAAAGGTCGCAGAGAGCTAATAATGCTGTCTCAGCCTGTATTCCCTGAATGAATAAGTTCCTCTCCCAGCGAAAGTAGAGGAATAGATTCATGAATGGAGCTTAATTGATTTCTTGCCAATTTAACTGTAGTGACCTGACCTAAAGGGAAAGTGGAACAAATCAATTAAGCTTCATTCATGAAAACACATCCTCTCCTGTCGCCAGGAGAGGAATTATTCATTCATGAGCTTTGAGCTGAGCATGCAGGATTACTTGGCACTGCTTGGCTCAAAGCTAGTTAACCCTTTGTAAAAGGATTACAGCGTGGGACGTGACAGATCGGCGGAATAGGTAAGAATAATGTTGTTTTATTTCTTTTTCTTATTTTAGGAGATCAATGGCTTCGCCGGATTTAGTGTAAAATAAAATATGGTCAAAAAAATGTGTTTTTATTTCATTTAAAATTATTTTATTCTTAAAGTGTGTGTGTTTTTTTATTTACTTCAATGGATTAATAATTGATAGTTGTCTAATTGACAGCTATCAATCATTAACTGCCTTAAGGTCACCTTTCATTGCAAGGTGACAGTAAGGTGAGATTAACCCATTCGCCACGCTACAGGCAATGGGAATAGACGGGCAAAGTGCCGAAAGGGCGAATTAATTATAGATTTGCCCTTTCTGGGGTGTCTGGGGGCAGATGTTAGTAGCCAGGGGGGGGCACAAAAAAATGCACTTCCCTGGGCTATTATTATCTGCCCCCACTCGCTTTGCTTTGTCTGTCTGGTGGAGAAAATACAGCGGGAGCCCACGCATTTTTTTTCAACGAAATACACCTTTAATTTAACCCCTTACATGTCTGAAATTTTGCACAAATACACTCAGTAATTGTATGTTTCAAACATATATAAAAATACATGAAATTACATGGTTAATGTGTGGAAACAATGTATCATTTCATGTCGGCTTCTGTTGATTTCACAAAACCGGCAATTGAATTAGCGGCTATTACAGTATGTAGAAGTCTAGGAAATATAAATATATGTATATATACATGTCACAATGACATGTATATATATATGTATGTGTTCTATGTGTATATATCTATTCTTTCTAGTCTTTATTAAAGCTGTCAGTGTGATTTTACAGTATAGGCGGGGATGAATTGCGGCTTTTCTAAAGGACACCGATGCGATTTCATCGCAAGTCACACAGTGTGGTCCGTTTGTAATCAGATTTTTCATCGCTCCCATAGACTTGCATTGGCGATTGTCGACCGACAATCGGTGACAATCGCAGCTGCTGCGATTTGTACACGGACGTTTTTTAAAACGGACCACAAAAAATCTGATACTGGGAGCTGCTCAATAGATTAACATAGGTCCGACTGCAATGCGATATTTCATCGCATTGCAGTCGTCCGATTTTTGTCGCCAGTGTGACTCCGGCCTTAGATAGCAAAGGACATGAAAACATGGTTAACCCTATGTACACCAAGTGTCATTTCATGTGGTCCCCGACATGAAATACATTGGTGTACATAGGGTTAACCATGTCTTTTCATGTCCTTTGCTATCTAATTTGCACAAACAATTAAATCAGACTATGTGTGCAAAATTTCACACCTGTAGGGGTTAATTAAAGGTGTAAATTCGTTGTAAAAAAACGGACTTTTTTGCTACGAATTTACACCTTTAATTAAACCCCTACAGGTGTGAAATTTTGCACACATAGTCTGATTTAATTGTTTGTGCAAATTAGATAGCAAAGGACATGAAAAGACATGGTTAACCCTATGTACACCAAGTGTCATTTCATGTCGGGTTCTGCATTTTCACAAAAGCCGGCAATTGAAATTAGCGGCTATTATACTATGTAGAAGTGTATGAACTACAAATATAAATATATATATATATGTGTCCACAAATTCAATGACATGTATATATATATATGAGGTGTAAATTGCTGAAAAAAAATGCGTGGGCTCCCGCCCATTTTCGCAACCAGACAGACAAAGCCAGTGAGTGGGGGCAGATAATAATAGCCCAGAGAGGGACCATTATTTTTGCCCCCCCCGGCTACTAACATCTGCCCCCAGACACCCCAGGAAAGACAAATCTATAATTAGATTCGCCCTTTCTGGCACTTTGCCCGTCTATTCCCATTGCCCTGTAGCGGTGGCGAATGGGTTAATATGGGGTTAAAGCCACCTTGCTATTGAAAGGTGACCTTAAGCCAGGTTAATAATTGAGAGCTGTCAATTAGACAACTATCAATTATTAATCCTATTGCATGAAATAAAAATAAAACACACACACTTTAATTAAAAATCATTTTAATGAAATAAAGACACATGTTTTTGACCATCTTTTATTTTACTGCAAAACCATTTCCTGTAATAAAAATAAAATAAAAAAAGCAAATTATTTTACCTATCCCCATGCACAGTCAGGTCCCACGGTGTAATCCTTCAGAAAGGGTTAATGTTTACTGCAGGGACCGCAGCTAATGCTGCAGCCTCACAGTAAACCCCAAATGATTGAGTTCCTCTCCTGCCTGACAGGAGAGTAAAGGCTGGGTGTCACATAACGATACACCAGCGATCCCGACAACGATATGCACTTGTCAGGATCGCTGGTGTATCGCTACATGATCGCTGCTGAGCTGCCAAACAGGCAGCTCAGGCAGCGATCTGGGACAGCGACACTGCGGGTAACATCGCTTAAGGGCCCGTCTCACATAGCGATATCGCTACCGAGATCGCTGCTGAGTCACTAGTTTTGTGACGCAGCAGCGAGCTCACCAGCGATATCGCTGTGTGTGACATTCAGCGACGATCAGCCCCCTGCCGGGTATCGCTGATCGTCGCAGAAATGTCAGGACCTTTTTTTGATCGCTGGTTTCCCTCTGACAGGCACGCATCGCTGCGTGTGACAGGCGGGAGACCAGCGATCCGCTGGTAACCAAGGTACACAGCGGGTTTCCAGGCACCGCGCAGCGCTTGGAAACACCGCTATGTACCTTGGATACCAGCTCCCTGCATCAGGGCGCTGGTATCCAAGGTACACAGCGGGTTTCTAGGCACAGCCCCGCGCCTGGAAACCCGCTGTGTACCTTGGTTACCAGCGGATCGCTGGTCTCCCGCCTGTCACACGCAGCGGATGTGTGCCTGTCAGCGGGAAACCAGCGATCAAAGGTCCTGACATTTCAGCGACGATCAGCGATACCCGGCAGGGGGGCTGATCGTCGCTGAATGTCACACACAGCGATATCGCTGGTGAGCTCGCTGCTGCGTCACAAAACTAGTGACTCAGCAGCGATCTCGGTAGCGATATCGCTATGTGAGACGGGCCCTTAAGTGGAAAGCTTAATTGATTGCTTTCCACTTTCACTTCAGGTCAGCCAGGGACACAATGAGTGACGTCAGAGGGAACTGATTAACAAAAATAGGGGTTCCTTCGAAAAAAAAATGGCGTGGGGTCCCCCTATTTTTGTTAACCAGCCAGATGAAGCAGACCGCTGAGGCCTGGATTTTCAGGCTGTTAAGGAGCCAAGATCCATGGACCTTGCCAGCCTGATAATACCAGGCCACAGCAGTCTGCATATCTTGGCTGATTAACAAAAATAGGGGATCCCCTCGAAAAAAAATTGGCGTGGGGTCCCCCCTATTTTTGTTAACCAGCCAGATGAAGCAGACCGCTGAGGCCTGGATTTTCATGGCTGTTAAGGAGCCAAGATCCATGGACCTTGCCAGCCTGATAATACCAGGCCACAGCAGTCTGCATATCTTGGCTGATTAACAAAAATAGGGGATCCCTCGAAAAAAATTGGCGTGGGGTCCCCCCTATTTTGTTAACCAGCCAGATGAAGCAGACCGCTGAGGCCTGGATTTCAGGCTGTTAAGGAGCCAAGATCCATGGACCTTGCCAGCCTGATAATACCAGGCCACAGCAGTCTGCATATCTTGGCTGATTAACAAAAATAGGGGATCCCTCGAAAAAAATTGGCGTGGGGTCCCCCTATTTTTGTTAACCAGCCAGATGAAGCAGACCGCTGAGGCCTGGATTTTCAGGCTGTTAAGGAGCCAAGATCCATGGACCTTGCCAGCCTGATAATACCAGGCCACAGCAGTCTGCATATCTTGGCTGATTAACAAAATAGGGGATCCCCTCGAAAAAAATTGGCGTGGGGTCCCCCCTATTTTTGTTAACCAGCCAGATGAAGCAGACCGCTGAGGCCTGGTTTTTCAGGCTGGTAAGGATCCAATATCCATGGACCTTGCCAGCCTGATAATACCAGGCCACAGCAGTCTGCTTAGCTTGGCTGGTTAACAAAAATAGGGGATCCCCTCGAAAAAAAAACGGCGTGGGGATCCCCCTATTTTTGTTAACCAGCCAAGTAAAATGAAGACTGCTGCGGCCTGGTATTAAAAGACTGTCAAGGCCCATGGATTTTGGCCCTCAACAGCCTGATAATACCAGGCTACAGCAGCCCCACATTTGGCGCATCAAAAGATGTGCCAATTGTGGCACTTTACCCGGCTCTTCCCACTTGCCCTGT
This sequence comes from Oophaga sylvatica, assembly GCA_033576555.1. NCBI lineage: Eukaryota > Metazoa > Chordata > Amphibia > Anura > Dendrobatidae > Oophaga > Oophaga sylvatica. Next base: position 126,294,312 of record JARQOD010000009.1, on the reverse strand, counting down.
AGCGGTGGCAAGCGGGGTAATAAGGGGTTAATGTCACCGTTGATTGCACGGTGACAATAAGCCCGGTTAATAATGGAGAGGTGTCAATAAGACACCGATCCATTATTAATCCCAAAGTTATTAAATGTATAAAAAAAAGACAAAGCAAGAAAAAAGTCTTTTAATGAAATAAAAGAGACAACACAGTTTTCATTTTTTTTATTGTACTCTCATTCCTGCGACGCCATCGATCTCCTGTAAAAAAAGAAAAAAAAACAAACCAACAGTATACCACCTGTCCGACGCAGTCCATAACGACAGTCCCACGACGATCCAGCTCTGCTACATCGCAATGACAGGCAGAGCCTGTCATTGCAACGCAGCACAGCTGATTACCTGCTTCCCGGCGGTGACGTCATCGGACTGACTGCTTTACGGCCGCGATTACCCAGCAGTCACTGCAGTTATCGCGAGAAACTGCATGTGACCGCCGGGGAAAGAAGATGGCGGCCATGAAGCAGTGCAGGACGTGACCGCCGGAGATCTTCTGCCAGGTAAGTGCCGCTGACTCCTGACAGACCCGACTGACGGACACTGACAGTGACAGTGACAATCCCGATTCCGGTATCCGATATGACGAAAATATCGGAACTCGGAATCGGAATTCCGATACAGCTAATATCGGCCGATACCCGATATTTGCAGTATCGGAATGCTCAACACTAGTGGTGATCTAAAAGTTGATGTACTTCAATGGGGAGGGTGCAGCTGTGCTGGGGGAGAAAATGGCTTGAAGGTTGGAGGAGTGTTTAAACTAGGGACTAGGGGGAGGGTATTCATTTTATAGAAGGAGAAGACAGTGCAGATAGAGACCTGGGCACAAATAATGAAATTGGGGGTGGGGGTGGCATGGGGGTGGGGTTAGAACAGTTAATAATTTAAGAAAGAATAGAGGTACTGAGAGATACATAAAGTGCATGTATACTAATGCCAGAAGCCTCACCAACAAAATGGAGGAATTAGAATTAATTTTGTTTGAACATAATTATGACATGGTGGGGATATCTGAGACTTGGCTGGATGAGAGCCACAACTGGGCTGTTAATTTGCAGGGCTATAGTCTGTTTAGAAATGACTGTACAAATAAGCGAGGTGGGGGTGTGTGTTTATATGTAAAATCATCCTTAAAACCCATCCTGCGTGATAATATATGTGAATCTAATGAAGATGTAGAGTCCCTGTGGGTGGATAAGGGGAGGGGGAAAAATAATAAATTACTGATAGGGGTTTGTTATAAATCTCCAAAAATAATGGAAGCAACAGAGAATATCTGTAAAGCAAATAGATGAAGCAGCGACTCAAGGAGAAGTCATTATTATGGGGGACTTCAACTACCCTGAAATACATTGGGGAACAGAAACCTGCAGTTCCAGCAAAGGTAATAGCTTTTTGACAACTATGAGAGACAATTACCTTCCACAACTAGTTCAGGACCCAACAAGAGGGGGGGCACTGCTAGACCTAATATTAACCAACAGGCCAGACCGCGTATCAAATATAAGGGTTGGGGGTCACTTGGGTAATAGTGATCACAAAATAATAAGTTTTCATGTATCCTTTAATAAGATGTGCACTAGAGGGGTTACAAGGACACTAAACTTCAGGAAGGCAAATTTCCAACGGATTAGAGATGATCTTGGTGCAATTAACTGGGACTATATCCTGAGACATAAAAATACACAAAGAAAATGGGAGACGTTTATTAGCATCCTGAATAGGACCTGTTCACAGTATATACCCTATGGGAATAAACATGTTAGAAAAAGGAGGAAACCACTATGGCTAAATAGAGCTGTAAGGGGTGCAATAAGTGACAAAAAGAAAGCATTTAGAGAATTAAAGCAACTAGGTAATGATGAGGCATTAAATAAATACAGAAAATTAAATACATTCTGTAAAAAGCAAATCAAGACAGCAAAGATTGAGACAGAGAGACTCATTGCCAGAGAAAGTAAAAATAATCCCAAAATATTCTTTACATAAATAGTAAGAACTAAAAAATGATAGTGTTGGTCCCTTAAAAAAAGTCTGGGTGAAATGGTGGATGAGGATGAGGAAAAAGCCAATATGCTAAATTACTTTTTTTCAACAGTATTTACACAAGAAAATCCCATGACAGATAACATGATCAGTGATAAAAAAAAATTCTCCATTAAATGTCACCTGCTTAACCCAGCAGGAAGTACGGCGGCATCTAAAAATCACTAAAATTGACAAATACCTGGGCCCTGATAGGATACACCCCGAGTACTGCAGGAATTAAGTACAGTCATAGATAGACCATTATTTTTAATCTTTAAAGATTCCATAATAATGAGGTCTGTAGCACAGGACTGGCGTATAGCAAATGTGGTGCCAATATTCAAAAAGGGGACAAGAAGTGAACTTGGAAATTATAGGTCAGTGAGCTTAACCTCTACTGTGGGTAAAATCCTGGAGGGTTTTCTAAGGGATAATATATTGGAGTATCTGAAGAAGAATAACCTCATGACCCAATATCAGCATGGGTTTACGAGGGACCATTGTCAGACTAATCTGATGAGTTTCTATGAAGAGCTAAGTTCCGGAATAGACCAAGGGAACGCAGTGGACGTGGTGTACATGGACTTTTCAAAAGCTTTTGATACGGTGCCACACAAAAGGTTGATACATAAAATGAGAACAAAGGGGTAAAGGGAAAATATGTGTAAGTGGGTTAAGAACTGGCTCAGGGATAGGAAACAAAGGGTGGTTTTTAATGGAGCACCCTCGGACTGGGTCACGGTTAGCAGTGAGCTTCGGCTGATAAATGGCAAATGAGCTTTAATGGGGATAAATGTAAGGTCATGCACTTGGGTAGAACAAACAAGATGTATAATTATGTGCTTAATTGTAAAACACTGGGCAAAACTGTCACTGAAAAGACCTGGGTGTATGGGTGGGCGACAAACTCACATTTAGAGGCCAGTGTCAGGCAGCTGCTGCAAAGGCAAATAAAATAATGGGATGCATTAAAAGAGGCATGATGCTCATGAGGAGAACATAATTTTACCTCTATACAAGTCACTAGTGCGACCACACTTAGAATACTGTGTACAGTTCTGGTCTCCGGTGTATAAGAAAGACATAGCTGAACTGGAGCGGGTGCAGAGAAGAGCGACCAAGGTTATTAGAGAACTGGGGGGTCTGCAATACCAGGACAGGTTATTACACTTGGGGTTATTTAGTTTGGATAAACATTTCTAATGATCTTTTTACTCTTAGACCTGTGACGGGGACAAGGGGGCATCCTCTACGTCTGGAGGAAAGAAGGTTTAAGCATAGTCACAGACACAGATTCTTTACTGTAAGAGCAGTGAGACTATGGAACTCTCTGCCGTATAATGTTGTAATGAGTGATTCCCTACTAAAATTTAAGAAGTGCCTGGATGCCTTTCTTGAACAGTATAATATTACAGGTTATATACACTAGTTTCCTAGATATTGCGTTGATCCAGGGAGCTAGTCTGATTGCCGTATGTGGTCAGGAAGGATTTTTTTTCCCCAATGTGAAGCTTACTGTTTGCCACATGGGTTTTTTGTGCCTTCCTCTGGATCAACATGTTAGGGCAGGTTAAGATAGGATATGGGTTGAACTAGATGGACTTAAAGTCTTCCTTCAACCTTAATAACTATGTTACTATGTTACTTCTTGGACTGCAGCTTGGATATACAAAGTATTGTTATTTTATTTGTGAGTGGGATAGTCGTGCACGAGAAATGCACTATTTCAGAAAGGAATGGCCACTCCGCAAAAACCTGTTTGCTGGACAGAAGAATGTTAAACATAATCCTCTCGTTGATCCAGCAAAGATATTTCTCTCTCATTTGCATATTAAACTTAGGCTTATGAAGAATTTTGTCACAGCAATGAACAAAGAATCGGAAGCCTTTTCTTACTTGTGACAGAAATTACCAAGAATAAGTGATGCAAGGATTAAAGAATGAATTTTTATTGGCCCATAGATTAGAGATATAATGAATGACAGTAGCTTTGATGGTCTTTTGCAAGGTGTTGAACAAATGGCAATGGCCTTTAACCCCTACATGACCCAGCCTATTTTGACCTTAATGACCTGGCCATTTTTAACAATTCTGACCAGTGTCCCTTTTTGAGGTAATAACTCAGGACCGCTTCAACGGATCCTAGCGATTCTGATTGTTTTTCCGTGACATATAAGGCTTCATGTTAGTGGTAATTTTAGGTCGATAATTTTTGCGCTTATTTGTGAAAAAAATGGTAATTTGGCGAAAATTTAGAAAATTTCGCAATTTTCAAATTTTGAATTTTTATTCTGTTAAACCAGAGAGTTATGTGACACAAAATAGTTAATAAATAACATTTCCCACATGTCTACTTTACATCAGCACAATTTTGAAAACAAAACTTTTTTTTGTTAGGAAGTTATAAGGGTTAAAATTTTACCAGCGATTTCTCATTTTTACAACAAAATTTACAAAACAATTTTTTTAGGGACCACCTCACATTTGAAGTCACTATATGGTAGAAAATACCCAAAAGTGACAACATTCTAAAAACTGAACCCCTCAAGCTACTCAAAACTACATTCAAGAAGATTATTAACCCTTCAGGTGCTTCACAGGAACTAAAGCAACATGGAAGGAAAAAATGGACATTTTAATTTTTCCAACAAAAGTTTTTTATTTTTACATGGGCAACAGAATAAAATGGATCCTAAAATTTGTTGGGAAATTTCTCCTGAGTACCCTGAGTGGCCCCTGATGTGCCTAAACAGTAGAAACCCCACAGAAGTGACCCCATTTTGGAAACTAGACCCCAAAGGAGCTTATCTAGATGTGTAGTGAGCACTTTGAACCCCCAAGTGCTTCACAGAAGGTTATAAACGCAGAGCAGTGAAAATAAAAAAATATTTTTTGTAACAGGATAAATTGGACCCCAAAAGTTGTAGTTCAGTTTATCCTGAGCACGCTGGTACCCCATGTGTGGGGGGGAAACCACTCTTTGGGCGCACGGCAGGGCTCAGAAGGGAAGGAGCGCCATTTGACTTTTTGAATAGAAAATTAGCTCCAGTGGTTAGCGGACACCATGTCATGTTTGGAGAGTAGTGTTGAGCGATACGATACTGCAAGTATCGGGTATCGGCCGATATTAGCTCTATCGGCCTTTCGATAATTAGTTTCGATATTTTCCATATATCGTATACCGGAATCGGAAGTTCCCATAATTCTTTGAGAGGCAATGTGATTTTAGTCAGCCAATGAGGAATCCTAAGAAGTGTGGGCACATCCTGTACTGCTGCGGTCATGTTAACTAATGGCATGGCTGTGACTGGATGCTGAAATGATGTCAGAATGCACTATAAAAGGCGCCGCCGCCATTTTAGCGTCACTGTGCTGTGAATTCAGTAAGGGACAGAACGCTGCTGTGCTGACTCTGAGGGACAGTTAGAGATTGCAATTTAGTGTACTGTGCTGTAGGCAGGCTAGCACCAACCGCTGTGTAAAGCTTCCTTTTGCCTGCAGTGTTGTTTTAACAGCTCTGCAAGGTGTGTGAGTGCAGGTGACGCTGCAGTTTGCTCTGCATGCAACGCTGTCTGTAGGCATCTGCACGTGTCACTCACAGACTCTTTTTCTTTTCTTCAGTGTAATTCTTGCAGCTCCATGCAATTTAACTATTAGTGTGACGCGCTTCCATCCGTATCCAATACATTGGTTGCAAACACTATAGAAGTAGACAAAGGAGTAGCCTTTCACAGATTGTGAACAGTTGTGTTTCAGTGTTCACTTCAGTCTGTGTTTTTTATTTTTTGAGTGCACATCACGCTCCAGTTACTTGTTCAAGCACTGCTGCTTGTACTCTGCTGAGCGTGTCTCAGTGCCTCATCCTTTTCATTTATCTCCAATTGGTTCTGCTCCATTCCATTTAAAATATAATCTATTAGTGTGACGCGCTTCCATCCGTATCCAATACATTGGTTGCAAACACTATAGAAGTAGACAAAGGAGTAGCCTTTCACAGATTGTGAACAGTTGTGTTTCAGTGTTCACTTCAGTCTGTGTTTTTTATTTTTTGAGTGCACATCACGCTCCAGTTACTTGTTCAAGCACTGCTGCTTGTACTCTGCTGAGCGTGTCTCAGTGCCTCATCCTTTTCATTTATCTCCAATTGGTTCTGCTCCATTCCATTTAAAATATAATCTATTAGTGTGACGCGCTTCCATCCGTATCCAATACATTGGTTGCAAACACTATAGAAGTAGACAAAGGAGTAGCCTTTCACAGATTGTGAACAGTTGTGTTTCAGTGTTCACTTCAGTCTGTGTTTTTTATTTTTTGAGTGCACATCACGCTCCAGTTACTTGTTCAAGCACTGCTGCTTGTACTCTGCTGAGCGTGTCTCAGTGCCTCATCCTTTTCATTTATCTCCAATTGGTTCTGCTCCATTCCATTTAAAATATAATCTATTAGTGTGACGCGCTTCCATCCGTATCCAATACATTGGTTGAAACACTATAGAAGTAGACAAAGGAGTAGCCTTTCACAGATTGTGAACAGTTGTGTTTCAGTGTTCACTTCAGTCTGTGTTTTTTATTTTTTGAGTGCACATCACGCTCCAGTTACTTGTTCAAGCACTGCTGCTTGTACTCTGCTGAGCGTGTCTCAGTGCCTCATCCTTTTCATTTATCTCCAATTGGTTCTGCTCCATTCCATTTAAAATATAATCTATTAGTGTGACGCGCTTCCATCCGTATCCAATACATTGGTTGCAAACACTATAGAAGTAGACAAAGGAGTAGCCTTTCACAGATTGTGAACAGTTGTGTTTCAGTGTTCAATTCAGTCTCTGCGCAATAACCACACTTAGGCCTTATAACTTTTCTGACTTTCTTTATCAATCTACCAAGATGAAGAAGTCAGTGAGTAAGGCACGTGGTCGTGGCCGTGGAGTTTCAGCAGGGAGAGGACGTGGGGATTCTGTGGCTGCTGCCGCCCTCAGTGACACAGCATCCACCAGTTTTACCCATGAGCGTTCCTTTATGCGCACTTTGGTAGGAGCTCGGCGTGCCCCCCTGCTGCGGGAAGAACAAATTGAAGCCGTTGTTGGTTGGATGGCAGCCAATGCATCGACTTCAATTCCTTCCACCTCCTCTCAGGAACACAACACTGTTGAGCAACCATCTGTCTGTTCACCGCCTGTCAAATTGCCCAGGCAGTCAGAGAGTTCTGTACAGGAGCCAGCTGAGTCTCTGCTTCTGTTCTCAGAATCTGTTGGCTCGCAAACACGGGCACAGGCAAGCAGCATTCTGCAATTTGAAGAAGAGGGAGTATGCAGTATGCGCAACAGCTGTGTCTCTCTCAATCTGAAGAGGCGGGTGAGCCAGTGCCGATGGACAGCACACCGCAGAACGCATCTTATGATGATGATGAGACTCAGGTGCCAGGTTTTGTGGAGCATGGTGCTGCCCAGACCATCCAACAGCAGCAGGTGTTGGAAGAGGGTAGTGGAGATGATGAAGTCCGAGACCCAACATGGCGTGAGCAACAGGAAGGTGGTGGGAGCAGCTCTGAGGAAGAGATTGTCCCAACGGTACAAAGAGGAGGGAGAGGTAGGCTGCAGACTTGCTTGCCTGTAGCCTCCAGTTTGGCACCTGTTGGGAGCAGTTCTCTTAGAAATGTCAAAATTGGCGCTCCCATGACTTGCACTGCGTGGTCCTTTTTTGACAGACTTGTAGATGATATTTGCTATGTTCAATGCAAGCTGTGTAAGCAAAAAGTTAAAAGAGGTAAAAATATCAGTAACCTGAATATCACAAATATGTGGAAACATGTACGGACAAAGCACGTAGCTGAGTTACAAAGACACACTGGAGATGTAGGCCAACCTACAGCAGCACCTACATCTTCAGGTCGTGTTCGAGCTCTACCTCCAGCTCACACACACCTGGTTCGACTTCCTCACAGGATCTCCATGGAAGAACCTCGGTCACTGTTGTCCATAGACAAACTGTTATTCCACCCACAGCAGCAAGTTCACAGTCATCGTCACACTCCCAGAACAAAAAACAGCCATCGGTACCACAGGCATGGGATAAAAGACGGCCATACTCGGCAAACCATCCACGAGCACAGGCTCTGAATGCTGGCATTGCAAAACTCCTGTCCCTTGAAATGCTGTCATTCAGGCTGGTGGAGACTGACAGTTTCAGGAACTTTATGGCATTGGCAGTCCCACAATATAATGTGCCAAGCCGATTTTATTTCAGCAGGCAAGCTGTCCCTGCTCTGCAAAAACATGTCGAGGGAAACATTAAACATGCGCTACTAAACGCCGTCAGTAGCAGGGTCCACCTGACCACCGATGCGTGGACCAGTACCCATGGCCAGGGACGATACCTTTCCCTCACTGCCCATTGGGTCAATGTTGTGGAGCCGGGTACAGATCTTGCCAGTGGCGCTGTACGTATTCTGCCAACTCCAAGGATTGCAGAAATCCAGTCTGTACACATTGATTCCTCCTCCTACTCCAGTTCCTCAGAATCATCGCTGCACGAGCCGTCACGGTATACCTCCACATGGACCCGTGAACCTTACCTGTTGTGACCGATATGAGCACAGCCGTGGCCAAACGTCAACAGGCCGTCCTGAAATTAATTTCCATGGGGAATCGAAGCCACACAGCGCAGGAGCTCTGGGATGCCATCAAGCAGGAGAGCGACGTGTGGTTTTTGTCAGCTAATCTCCAGCCAGGCTTGGTAGTGTGTGACAATGGCCGAAATCTGGTGGCAGCTCTGGGCCTTGGCAACCTCACTCACATACCATGTCTGGCACATGTGCTCAACTTGGTCGTGCAGAGTTTTTTGAGGGACTATCCGGATCTTGATGCACTGCTGCACAAGGTCCGCCTAGAGTGCGCTCACTTGCGACGTTCCAGCATGGCCAGATCGCGCATTGCAGCTCTGCAAGTCAGATTTCGCCTTCCTGAACATCGCATCATATGTGACGTACCCATCAGGTGGAATTCCACGTTACATATGTTGGAGCGGTTGTGTGAGCAGCAGCCAGCAGTAATGGAGTATCAGCTGCAACAGGCGCAATCAACTCGCAATTTGCGCCGTTCACACTTCACCACTACTGAGTGGGCCTCTATGAAGGACATCTGCGACGTTTTGCGTGCGTTTGATGTCTCAACGCGGATGGCGAGTGCAGATGATGCACTAGTCAGCATGACTGTCCCCCTTATCTGCCTGCTTCAGAAATCACTGAAAGCACTAAAGGAAGAGGTTTTGGAAGAGGTGGAGGATGAGGAGTCACAAATTCAATTACCTTCAGGACAGTCAGCGCAACGTGGTTCCTCACAAAGGGCTGGGCAGGGCTCACTTTGTGAGGAGGATGAGGAGGAGGAGGAGTCAATGGAGGAGGAAGAAATCCCTACAGAGGGAGGTACACAACGCTCTAGTCAGTATGTAGAGCGAGGGTGGGGTGATGCAGAGGAGGCAGAGATGACGCCTCTTCCAGAGGACAGCCTTTGTTGGCCAGTTGGGAGTCTGCAGCACATGGTTGATTTCATGCTTCAGTGCCTGAGAAACGACCGCCGCATCGCCCACATTCTCACCACGTCAGATTATTGGGTGTACACCCTCCTAGACCCTCGCTACCGGGACAACTTACAAACCCTCATCACACCGGTGAACCGGGACCGTAAAATGCAGGAGTACCAAGACACACTGGTGCAATCCATACTGTTGTACATTCCAGCCGAGAGAGCTGCTGCTGCTGCTACTGCTTTACAAAGCAGCTCTGTGCGTCGAGGCAGTGTAGACACCTCTACAACAAGAGGGAGCAGAAGCAGCGCCTCTGCACAGGGCAAGAGCTGTATATTACAAATGTGGCAAAGTTTTGTGACAGCGCCAGCAAGGTCTACACCATCCGAGACGGCTCCAGTCACCAGGAAGAAACGTTTCCGTAAGATGGTGACAGACTACTTGGCTTTCCCTCTAAGTGTACTCCCAGATGCCTCTTCCCCTTTCAAATTTTGGGTCTCTAAGTTGGATACATGGCCAGAGCTTAGCCAGTATGCATTGGAGGTGCTGGCTTGCCCTGCTGCCAGTGTATTATCTGAGCGTGTCTTTAGTGCTGCAGGTGGTGTAGTAACAGACCGTCGCATGCGACTATCCTCAGAGAATGTAGACCGGCTTACTTTTCTGAAAATGAACAAGGCATGGATCTCACCTGAATTTGCCTGTCCGTTTTCAGATTAAATAACTGTTTGGCAACGTTTTCCATGTCTCCTGTTATGTTCATCTTTCTACCACCTGAACTCTACTCCCTGGGCTACAACACCGCCATTTGTTGCTCGTAAGTAATTGGCAGGGGTACTGACTCATGGCCAGCCTGGTTACAGCACGACAGCTGTTTCCTGGCAGTGTGAACGTCAATTATCCTCCAATAAGTTGTGCTGTCGTGTTGCATTCTGGTTAGCCGACTCTATGGTGCCTGCAGTTTAGGTGATTCCTATGTGTGCTGTGGGATATGTAAATAAAGGCGGTTTCCATTGTGACAATAGGACAAGCACCCACTGTAGGACTGTGTGATTCGGTAACTGCGGACGGCTTGCGTCCTGTCAACTTACATTTTCATGGGTGCGTTCTTCTACCCGTCCGGGGTCCAGTACCGTCAACTGGTTCTCCCCAGTGCCTTTGGCCTAGGTGCCTCCATCTCCGTATCCAAGTTCCACCAACGTCTGCTGGTCCTTGGTAGTGCTTTGGAGCACAGGTACCTCCTGCTTAGTAACCGTGTCACAGTAACGTCAGCTGGTACTCGGTTGTGACATTGCCTCTTTTCCTTCTGCTACCCGTCCGGGGTCCAGCACAGTCAGCTGGTCCTCGTTACTTCCATTGTCTCTTGCTCCATCTGATACCCGTCAGGGTTCCAGTAACGTCAGCTGTTTCTCGGAAATTAGACGACCTTAAAGACCACCCAGAAGAAGATGACGACAACAAGGACGACGAGCATGAAGCCAACCAGCCTGAACACCATCACAAAGAAAAAATAAAAGATTACCCAGAAGAAGATCACCAACAGGACAAAGAAGGTTAAGACAAACTACAAGATACAGAACAAGAGACAGAAGAACAATAAGCAGAAGATCAAAAAGCTGAAGAACATGAAGTATAAGACCAAAATGAAGAGCAAAATATATGCTCTAAATTCGAAGCAGAAGAAGACTAAGCAGTGTATGGGGGTGAGTCCGTTCCTCCTCGTGGTGCCCCTGGAAAATGCCTGCTGCTGCAGGCTAAACTGAACACGGACAAATACTGTTGTAATTTAAATATTTTGTGACAGCAAGAACGGAAGGATGAACAATTCATACTTTTACAGATTACAAGTACAGGAATCTCTGTCACAAATAAGAATATGATGAAGAAGATGAAGAGGAAGAAGATGAAGAATTTGAATATGAAGAAGATTAATTAGTTTAATAATAACAATATGAGTAATGTAAACAAAAACATGAATAGCAAGAAGTTTAAGAAGAAGATTAAGAAGGTGAAGATGAAGAATAATTGATGAGAAAGATAATGCTGCTGCTGAAGATTATGAAGGAGAAAGTGTGGCACTGGCAAAAGTTAAAAAGGTGAAGAGCATGGAAGTTGTGAAACATACATATTTGCCAAAATAGAAAAAAGGTTAACAACATTGTCAATTTGTTAGTCAATCCAAACGTATTTCCAAAAAAAAATATATTAATGCTATTCCAATGCATTGGGTTAAACATGTATGCCTTTATTGTCTCCTCAACCTCCCCCAATACATTCTACATTAGTCTTTGTTGTTTTCCTTCATGTACAATTAACCAACAAGGCAAGAATGTTTTTTTTTAATGTCGATATTTGGTTCCCATAGACTTACATGGGACTTCCGGTATCGGAATCGGATATCGACGATATTTAGTGATATCGGCGATACCATTCCGATCCGATATTTTTAGATATCGAGCAGTATCGCTCAACACTATTGGAGAGCCCCTGTGTGCCTAAACTTTGGAGCTCCCCCACAAATGACGAAAATGATTTTTTAGCCCCCTATTTTTTATTTTCACAATGTTTACAGGAGGACTTGGACCCCAAAAGTTGTTGTACAGTTTGTCCTGAGTACGCTGGTACCCCATATGTGGGGGGAACCACTGTTTGGGCACACGTTAGGGCTCGGAAGGGATGTAGTGACGCTTTGAAATGCCAACTTGATGGAATGGTCTGCGGGCGTCTTGCTACGTATGCAGAGCCCCTGATGTGCCTAAACAGTAGAAACCCCCACAAGTGACCCCATTTTGGAAACTAGACCCCCAATGAACCACCATGACGCCCACGTGCTTCACAGAAGTTTATAATGAAGAGCAGTGAAAATAAAAAAATCATTTTTGTTTCTCAAAAATCATTTTTTAGCGCGCTATTTTTTATTTTCACAAGGGTAGCAGGATAAATTGGATCCCAAAATGTGTCCAGTTTTTCCTGAGTACGCTGGTGCCCCATATGTGTCACGCGGTCTTATGATATGTGTACGATGTCAGTAAACTATTCTTAAAAGAACAACACTCTATACAACATATAGATTAGCAACATCAGCATGTAAATATAGAATAGATTTACCTGACACGATATCGTTGAACTCAGGGTTAATCTTGAGGACTTGATACACTGTCACAGGAAAGAGGAGGACCGGGGGTCTAACCTGACCCTAAACTGGGGTCCTAACTAATCCCTCACCTTGGAGGTACTGATAATGGTTCAGAGGTCCAAGTCTCCAGCCTAACCCTGTCTCCTATCAGTCCCTGAACCCTGTAATCAGTCCTAAGAAGGATTCTGATTACCACCAAAGGGATATGGGCTGATCTCTGCTAAATACACAGATTAGACATATAAGACAGACTGGAGAAAACACAGACTTGCATACACACTCAAACACAGAAGGAACATAAATGATCTGGGATATTAAACTCTAAGCAAGGTGAGCTTAAAACAACTAAGGAGCTCTTTAACTTAAGTCTATACAGATACAATCCTATCTGTGGTCTGCATGAAGAATTTCACTGGCAACTCCCAACACAGACAACCAGAGATTTAAAGGAAACCAATCAACAAATAATTAATTGCAGCCGGAAGAAACTGCACCCAGTCCCAGAACTGAGCACAGACAGAATTAACTCCCTAACTGCCAAACACAAAGAAACAGCAACTCAGCTGTGAGAAGTCAGAATGTGCAACCGCGACGATCTTCGTGGCGATGCACACATGACAGTACCCCCCCTTCTACGAGGGGCCTCCGGACCCTCAGGGCCAGGTTTGCCCGGGTGAGTTCTGTGGAAGGTCCGCACCAAACGATCTGCGTTAATGTCAGACGCAGGAACCCACGTCCTCTCCTCTGGACCATACCCCTTCCAATGCACCAAGTACTGAAGGGACCGGCGATTCAGACGTGAGTCAATGATCTTTGACACTTGAAACTCCAAGTTACCATTGACCACCACTGGAGGAGGAGGTAGAGGTGATGGTATGACTGGTGCCACGTACCTCTTAAGTAATGACTTGTGGAACACATTATGAATTTTAAACGTAGGAGGGAGGTCCAGACGAAATGCCACAGGATTAATTATGGAACTGATCCTGTACGGCCCGATGAATCTGGGCCCAGCCTCCAGGAGGGAACTTTAAGTTTTATATTCCTGGTAGACAACCATACCAGATCGTTCACATTAAGATCTGGACCAGAAACTCTCCTCCTATCAGCCATACGTTTATAACGGTTCCCCATAGCACTCAGATTATTCAATACACCTCTCCACACTGAAGCAAGTGACGACGAGAAACGCTCCTCCTCAGGAACCCCAGAAGGGCCCCCCCCATTGAATGTACAAAACTGGGGATGAAAACCATATGCCCCAAAAAACGGGGACTTACCAGTGGACTCGCTCCGCCTGTTGTTAAGAGCGAACTCTGCCAGAGGCAAGAAAGAAGACCAGTCCTCCTGGTTCTCTGAGACAAAACACCGAAGATAAGTCTCTAGGCTTTGATTCAGACGCTCTGTCTGACCATTGGTCTGCGGATGAAAAGCCGAGGAAAATGACAATTGCATCCCCCGACGTAAACAAAATGCCCTCCAAAACTTGGACACAAACTGAGACCCCCTATCTGACACCACATCAGAAGGCAACCCATGAAGTCTCACAATCTCCCCAATGAACACCTGCGCCAGAGTTTTAGCATTAGGGAGGGCAGGAAGAGCAATGAAATGTGCCATCTTACTGAACCTGTCAACAACCACCAGTATGACAGTCTTCCCTGACGACTGAGGAAGGTCCGTGATGAAGTCCATAGACAAATGAGTCCATGGACGCTCCGGAAGTTTCAAGGGTAAGAGGGTCCCAGACGGACGGGTATGAGGGGTCTTAGAGCGAGCACAAACCCCACAGGACGCGACAAAAGTTAAAACATCTTTATTAACGTTAGGCCACCAAAACCGGCGAGAAAGGAGATCTAAAGTAGCCTTACTCCCTGGATGTCCTGCTAAAGCAGAATTATGATGTGCCTCAATAACCTTTTGTCTCAACTGATTTGGGACAAACAGTCTCCCTGGAGGTCCTGCAGGGGCGTCCCCCTGAGCCTCTAACACCTCCTCCTCAAGCTCAGAACATACAGCCGACACTACTACCCCCTCCTGAAGGATAAGAATCGGGTCATCCATTTTCCCGGCCCCTGGGAAACTGCGAGACAAGGCATCCGCCTTAACATTCTTAGATCCAGGGCGATAAGTGACAACAAAATTAAACCTGGTAAAAAACAACGACCATCGAGCTTGTCTGGAATTCAGACGCTTAGCAGATTCCAAATACAGCAGGTTCTTGTGATCAGTAATGACGGTGACCGGGTGGACTGCCCCCTCCAAAAAGTGACGCCATTCTTCAAAAGCCAACTTAATGGCCAAAAGTTCCCTATTGCCGATATCATAATTCCTTTCGGCGGACGACAATTTTTTAGAAAAGAAAGCGCACGGATGCCATTTACCAGGGGACGGACCCTGGGACAATATTGCACCCACCCCTACGTCAGACGCGTCCACCTCCACAACGAACGGCTGTGATGCATCTGGTTGGATGAGAACGGGTGCCGAAGCAAAACATTTTTTCAAAGAGGAAAAAGCTTGGCAAGCTTTGTCCGACCATTTAGAAAAATCCGTCCCTTTTCTTGTCATGTCAGTGAGAGGTTTGACAACAGATGAGAAATTACAAATAAATTTCCGGTAGTAGTTAGCAAACCCCAGAAAACGCTGCAGAGCCTTAAGATCCTCTGGCTGATCCCATTCAAGCACTGCTCTCACCTTTTCAGGGTCCATACGGAAACCGGAGGCTGACACCAAGAAACCCAAAAACTGAAGTTCCTGTACGGCGAATACACACTTTTCCAGTTTGGCGTATAGTTTATTGTCTCGCAAGATCTGCAACACCTGTTTCACATGCTCCTGGTGAGACACAAGATCTGGTGAGTAAATTAAAATGTCATCCAAATATACGACCACAAACAGCCCCACCAGATGACGAAAAATGTCATTAACAAAATGTTGGAATACTGCTGGTGCAGTAGTCAGACCAAAAGGCATGACAAGGTTCTCATAATGTCCCTCCGGCGTGTTAAACGCCGTTTTCCACTCATCCCCCTCTTTTATCCTAATCAGATTATACGCCCCCCTGAGATCCAATTTAGAGAACCATTTGGCGCCAACAATTTGATTGAAGAGATCAGGAATCAGAGGGAGTGGATACGGATCTCGAACAGTAATCCGATTAAGTTCGCGGAAATCCAAGCAAGGGCGTAGGCCTCCATCTTTTTTCTTCACAAAGAAGAACCCCGCGGCCACTGGAGAAGATGAAGGTCTAATATGCCCTTTGGCCAGACTTTCCGAAATATAATCTTTCATAGCCTGCCTCTCAGGACCAGAAAGGTTATATAACCTAGCTTTAGGTAACTTAGCATCAGGAAGTAAATTAATAGAGCAGTCATACACGCGATGAGGAGGCAACTCCTGACACCCCTCCTCAGAGAACACATCCCCAAAGTCCTCCAAAAAAGGAGGCAAAGTACTAGGCACGACCGCACTGATGACTGTGTTCATGCAGTTACTTTTGCAAAACTCCCCCCATTGGCTTATATCTCTGGACTGCCAATTAATCACAGGGTTATGTTTAACCAACCAAGGAAGTCCCAACACAATAGGAGTAGGTAGACCCTCCAACACATAACAAGATAATAGTTCCCTATGTATTGCCCCTACCCGAAGGTCAATGTTATGAACCTCATGAACAAAGCTACCTTGGCCGAGAGGCCTGGCGTCAATGGAGAATATAGGGATCGGTTTGACCAATACACTCAGATGCATACCTTGAGCCTGAGCAAACTGAGCGTCAACCAGATTAGCCCCGGACCCACTATCAAGAAGAACAGAAAATCTCTCCACTCTCGTACCAACCACCACCTCCACTGGTACAAGGAACTGAGAAGAACTAGCGGACGAAATACATATTCCCAGGTTGTCGTCCACCACACAACCTGGGATTAACAGTTTTCCGGCGACTTTTTGCTCAACAAGGCACGGGATGGACATCCCCCAACAAAATGTCCCTCTTTCCCGCAGAAGAAACACCTTCTAGTCCTGCGGCGTACCGCCAATCCCCTCCTACGAAATGATGTCCCTCCCAACTGCATAGGCTCCTCCGAACAGACAAGGGGAACCTCAACATAAGGGACTTTAGTAGTAGGTGGAGTAACAACAGGGGGCAGAGTTACCTCGCACCTCTCCCGGAGCCGTCTATCAGTACGGATAGCTAGGGCCATAGCAGCCTCCAGTGATGGAGGAGAATCATACTGAGCCAAAACGTCCTTTAATTTGTCAGAAAGCCCATGACAAAACTGGCTCCTAAGAGCTGGGTCATTCCACTGAGTATCTGTGGCCCATCTACGGAACTCAGAAGCAAATTCCTCCGCCGGACGATCTCCCTGCTGTACTTACGTAATTTTGTCTCAGCAAGAGAGACCCGATCTGGGTCATCATATACCAAACCCAGGGCAGTAAAAAATCGATCTACTGACTGTAGAGCCGGGGATCCCGGAGGAAGGGAGAAGGCCCAGGATTGAGGGTCCCCTTGTAGGAGCGAGATAACAATTCCCACTCTCTGCTCTTCACTCCCTGATGATCGAGGCCGAAGCCGAAAATACAATTTACATGCTTCCCTGTAGGTAAAAAATTTGTTTTCGCCCACCAGTGAACCTGTCCGGGAGAGCTACTTTAGGTTCAAATCTGGTTTGCTCCGAGGGAGACAAAACTTTGGACTTAATGTCCGTCAGCTCCATGGATAATCCCTGCAACTGCAGAGCCAGCTGGGCTACTGGATCCATGGCAACTGGGAATAATTTTATAGGCCAGTGAAAATGTCACGCGGTCTTATGATATGTGTACGATGTCAGTAAACTATTCTTAAAAGAACAACACTCTATACAACATATAGATTAGCAACATCAGCATGTAAATATAGAATAGATTTACCTGACACGATATCCGTTGAACTCAGGGTTAATCTTGAGGACTTGATACACTGTCACAGGAAAGAGGAGGACCGGGGGTCTAACCTGACCTAAACTGGGGTCCTAACTAATCCCTCACCTTGGAGGTACTGATAATGGTTCAGAGGTCCAAGTCTCCAGCCTAACCCTGTCTCCTATCAGTCCCTGAACCCTGTAATCAGTCCTAAGAAGGATTCTGATTACCACCAAAGGGATATGGGCTGATCTCTGCTAAATACACAGATTAGACATATAAGACAGACTGGAGAAAACACAGACTTGCATACACACTCAAACACAGAAGGAACATAAATGATCTGGGATATTAAACTCTAAGCAAGGTGAGCTTAAAACAACTAAGGAGCTCTTTAACTTAAGTCTATACAGATACAATCCTATCTGTGGTCTGCATGAAGAATTTCACTGGCAACTCCCAACACAGACAACCAGAGATTTAAAGGAAACCAATCAACAAATAATTAATTGCAGCCGGAAGAAACTGCACCCAGTCCCAGAACTGAGCACAGACAGAATTAACTCCCTAACTGCCAAACACAAAGAAACAGCAACTCAGCTGTGAGAAGTCAGAATGTGCAACCGCGACGATCTTCGTGGCGATGCACACATGACAATATGTGGGGGGAACCTCTGTTTGGGCACACGGCAGGGCTCAGAAGGGAAGGAGCGCCATTTGACTTTTTAATGAAAAATTAGCTCCAATCGTTAGCGGACACCATGTCATGTTTGGAGAGGCCCTATGTGCCTAAACTTTGGAGCTCCCCCACAAATGACCCCATTTTGGAAGCTAGACCCCCTAAGGAACTTATCTAGATGCCCAGTGAGCACTTTGAACCCCCAGGTGCTTCACAGAAGTTTATAACGCAGAGCCGTGAAAATAATAAATCATTTTTTTCCTCAAAAAATGATTTTTTAGCCCCCTATTTTTTATTTTCACAATGTTTACAGGAGGACTTGGATCCCAAAAGTTGTTGTACAGTTTGTCCTGAGTACGCTGGTACCCCATATGTGGGGGGAACCACTGTTTGGGCACACATCTGGGCTCAGAAGGGAAGTAATGACGTTTTGAAATGCCGACTTGATGGAATGGTCTGCGGGCGTCATGTTACGTTTGCAGAGCCCATGATGTGCCTAAACAGTAGAAACCCCCCACAAGTGACCCCATTTTGGAAACTAGATCCCCCAAGGACCTCATCTAGATGTGTGGAGAGCACTTTGAACCACCAAAGTTCTTCACAGAAGTTTATAAAGCAGAGCCGTGAAATAAAAAATCATTTTTTCCCCAAAAATAATTTTTTTAGTCCCCAATTTTTTTATTTTCCCAAGGGTAACGGAAGAAATTGGACCCCCGAAATTGTTGTACAATTTTTCCTGAGTACGCTAATACCCATATGTGGGGGTAAACAACTGTTTGGGCACACGTCGGGGCTTGGAATGGAGGGAGCACTGTTTGACTTTTTGAATGCAAAATTGACTGGAATAAATGCTGGCGCCATGTCGCGTTTGAAAATCCCCTGATGTGCCTAAATAGTGGAAACCCCTCAATTCTAACTCAAACAGTAACCGCAACACACCCCTAACCACAACCCTATCCCCAACACACTCCTAACCCTTATCCCAACCCTAACCCCAACACACCCCTAGCCTAATCCCAACTCTAACCATAACCCTAACCACAAGTCTAATCCAAATCCCAACACTAACCCCTACACACCCCTAACACTAATCCCAACTCTAACCCCAACACGCCCCTAACCCTAATCCCAAATCTAACCCTAACCACAAGCCTAACCCTAATCCCAACCCTAACTCTAATTCCAACCCTAATCCTAATTCCAACCCTAACCCTAATTCTAACCCTAACCCTAATTCCAATCCTAACCCTAATCCTAACCCTAACCCTAATCCTAACCCTAGTTACAACCCTGATCCTAATTCTAACCCTAACGCTAATGCTAACCCTAATGGAAAAATAAAAAATATTTTCTTTGTTTTATTACTTGTCCCTACCTATGGGTGATAAAAGGGGGGTTTATTTACTTTTTTTAAATTTTGATCACTGTGAGAGTTTATCACAGTGATCAAAATAAATGAATGGAATCTGCCGGCCGGCGGGCGCACTGCGCATGCGCCCGCCATTTTCCAAGAGAGCGGCGCCCATGAAATATCCCGGAGGGACTCCGGGACGGCCACAGGGACATTGCATGTCCTGGGAGAGGTGAGGGGGGGATCGTAAGGTGGGGGGGAGCAGATAGTGACGGCGGCAACCGATCGCCGCTTAAATCGGTGGTGGCGGCCGATCGCCGCCATCACTCGGTGTGGGGGGGTCGGATCTCGGTCTCCAGCCATGGCCGATGCTATTGCAGCATCGGCCATGGCTGGATTGTAATATTTCACCCAATTTCATTGGTGAAATATTACAAATCGCTCTGATTGGCTGTTTCACTTTTAACAGCCAATCAGAGCGATCGTAGCCATGGGGGGTTAAGCCACCCCCCTGTGGTGAAGCACAAAGGGTGTTGTGCCTGCGGGTCGGGTGTCCTTTCAGTGACCCGGTTCACCCGACCTGCAGGAATGGAATCTGCCGGCCGGCGGGCGCACTGCGCATGCGCCCGCCATTTTCCAAGATAGCGGCGCCCATGAAATATCCCAGAGGGACTCCGGGATGGCCACAGGGACATTGTATGTCCCGGGAGAGGTGAGGGGGGGATCGTAAGGTGGGGGGGAGCAGATAGTGACGGCGGCAACCGATCGCCGCCATCACTCGGTGTGGGGGGGTCGGATCTCGGTCTCCAGCCATGGCAGATGCTATTGCAGCATCGACCATGGCTGGATTGTAATATTTCACCAAATTTCATTGGTGAAATATTACAAATCGCTCTGATTGGCTGTTTCACTTTTAACAGCCAATCAGAGCGATCGTAGCCATGGGGGGGTTAAGCCACCTTCCCTGTGGTGAAGCACAAAGGGTCTTGTGCCTGCGGATCGGGTGTCCTTTCAGTGACTCCGGTCACCCGACCTGCAGGAACGGGATTTATACCATGACGCCTATGTAGGCGTCATGGGTCGGGAAGGCACAGGTTTTCATGACGCCGACATAGGCGTCATGGGTCGGGAAGGGGTTAAAGATGTGACCTTCAACTTCCTTGGTAACAGCAGGGCACCGAACTTTCAACAACTCGTGGACAACATGTTCAAGGTATATCATTTGATGAAATGCAATATGTCACTAAAAATGCAATTTCTACATTCTCACTTGGACTTTTTTCCAGCCAATCTTGGTGCTGTTAGCAATGAACACGGTGAAAGATTTCACCAAAACATTGGGCTGATGGAGAAAAGGTACCAAGGAAAGTGGAGTATGTCAATGCTGGCTGATTATTGCTGGAATCTTATTCAAGAAACATCTGACACGGATTATAAACGAAAGTCATCTGCAAAACACTTTTGAACAATTGCTTTTGCTACTGACATCGATGCACATGTATGTAGTGTCTCAGACGTCATAATGTAGACTATAAACTGTTGTTTCTTAAAAACCTTAGGTCACGTGATGTGACTTCTGGAAGCAATTAGTGACTCATGATCTTATTTAGGGGTATCAGACTACAACTGGACTAAATGCATGTCACAATTTTCAGATTTATATTGTTAAAATAATTAGAAATCCTTTATTATTTCCTTTACACTTCACAAAGACTTTCTATATTGTGTTGGCATATAACACAAACTTTAAATAAAATATATTTAAGTTTGTGTCTGCAACATGAAAATATGTGGAAAAGTTCACGGGCTATGAATACTTTTTTCAAGCCACTGAATATGTATATATATATATATATATATATATATATATATATATATATATATATATAATATTAATATTTATGTGCCCATAAAATTTTAGTTACACTTGGTCCAACATTCACAATAGATGGCTCCCAGTTACCTCTCCCTCCATTTACTGTGACCTCTGCAGAGCTACCTAGAAAACTCTCTTATTGAATCCATGTAACTTGACCAACTAGTATTATCAAACATTTGGGTAACATTCTACAATAAAACAGCAAAGTTAGCAGCATACCTGGAAAGTGAATGTAAAAATGGCAGACATGACCCAACTGAAGGTGACACTACAGTGAAATGGTTAACAAGGAACATTTTAAAGAAAAGCGTTGTTAAATGAGTAAAATATCAGATTTTTTTTTGCAGTTGCATCCTGTTACAGCTAAACTGTGCTCTGCGGGAGCCGTCACATTCAGGCGCTGTCAATGGAAAAAAATATTTGCACAGTGAATAAAAGGCTTTTTATAAGGCAGGTGAATACTTTGCTAATGGCTTATGTAACAGAGGGGTTTCTAATTCAACAAGGGAAAATGCAAACCTCCATGCTCTGTCTGTATCCTGTTATAGTGAGCTGCTGCTTTGTGCTTCATCCACGCTCAGGTTGCAGTGATAATAGGAGATTGCTGAGAACGGATAATGCAGAGAAATAAATTTATATATAAATATATATATATATATATATATATATATATAAATGTAGCGGCTGAATAAAACCTTTGCAAAGGAGAAACATTAAAAAGGAGAGAGTTTTAAATAGAATTCTAATCGGCAGCCACAATGATTGAATCGTAAAAGTGATTGAGATGTCACAGATAGTTGAAAATGAGAAAAGTGCAAGATGGAAAGCATAACAGAGGAGTTGGTGTGCGGGCTCCTAATTCCTGCAGTGCTAGAGAGGCCTTTAGTAACACACAACACAGTGTGCAATAGTAACATTCTAAGTGCTTCTTCTATCTAAGCAAACCTGCTTGTAACAGTCAGAGTTATAGGTAGCAATCCAATTTGATGTCTGTTCTTTCAATGCTGTTTCTAGGACAAATTTAAAACATGTATAGAGAATGAATAAAAAGTTGTGAATATGTTATAAACAGTGATTTCCACCATGCAAAAGGTTTATGACTACAGCTTGGGCTATAAAATGAGAATTGAATGTATGCTTGAGATAAAAAAAAACCTCTACAACTTGTCTGTGTGACATAAAGCGTTCTAGATGTTAGAAGAGCTTTAAGCTGAAAGGAGATTGGCCAACTCCAGAAATGTCAGGCATTAACTTAGCCAGAGTTTAGACAAGCTGACCATGGTCATTTACCGCCGATTGATGTGTGCAAGATGATCAGTGGTCATTTAAAGAATCTCTCCAACAATTTTTTATTTTACTCCTGGAGTGGTGCTTAGAATCTAAGGCCCATGCCCCCTCTCTGATACTAGGATCTGAAGAGTTTTTAGATAACTCCTGTGATGCCGATTATTGAAAACGTCAATCCAAAGAAATGTATTGATTGTTTCAAAATGACAGGCACTGTTTTTTCCTGAAGAAGTGCTTGTCACTTTGAAACGCGTTGAATAAAAGCCACAAGCTAATAAATTTCTTTGGGTTAATGTGTTCAATAATCGGCAGTGAGGGAGGTATCCACAATTTCTCCACTTCCTGATATTCATTGGTTTTGACAACTCATGAATGTGCAGCAGCTGAACATCAACTTAAAAAAAAGCATAATACTACAGATCAGGTTAGCACAATCTGATAAAAAATACCTAGAGTAGGGAAAATAAGTATTTGATATACTGCCAATTTTGCAAGTTTTCCCAACTACAAAGAATGGAGAGGTCTGTAATTTTTATCGTAAGTACACTTTAACTGTGAGAGACAGAATCTAAACATAAAAGAAAACATAAAATCACATTGTATTATTTTTAAATAATTACATTGCATATTATTGCATGAAATAAGTATTTGATCACCTACTAAGTGGCAAGAATTCTGTCTCTCACAGTCCTGTTAGTTTTTCTTTAAGAAGCCCTCCTACTCTGCACTCATTACATTAATTAATTGCACCTGTTTGAACTCATTACCTGTATAAAAGAAACCTGTCCACACACTCAATCAATAGCACTCCAACCTCTCCACCTTGGCCAAGACCAAAGAGCTGTCTAAGAATACCAGGGACAAAATTGGATGGATTAATATTCTGCAGGGCACGCAAGGTCCCCCTGCTCAATGCCAACACATGTCCAGGCCTGTTTGAAGTTCTCCAATGACCATCTGGATGATTCAAAGGAGGCATGGGAGAAGGTCATGTATTCAGATGAGACCCAAATAGAACTTTTTGGTATCAACTCCACTCACCATGTTTGGAGGAAGAAGAAGGATTAGTACAACCCTAAAGAACTCCATCCTGACTGTTAATCATAGTGGGAAACACATCATATTTTGGGAGCTCTTTTCTGCAAAGGGGAAAGGATTACTGCACTGTATTGAAGAGAGGATGGATGGGGTCATATTTAGCGAGATTTTGGCCAACAACCTCCTTATCACAGTAAGATCATTGAAGATGGCTTGTTGCTGGGTCTACCAGCAAGACTGACCCAGAACACACTGCCAGGGCAAGTAAGGTGTGGCTTCGTAAGAAGCATTTCAAGGTGCGGAAGTGGCCTAGCCAGTCAAAGGACCTGAACCCAATACAACTTCCTTTGGAGGGAGCTGAAACTCAATGTTGCCCAGAGACAGCCCTGAAAGCTCTAAGATCTGGAGAAGATCTAAATGGAGGAGTGGGCCAGTATCCCTGCTGCAGTGTGTGCAAATTGGTCAGGAACTGTAATACAGGGAGCTTATGGCCTCTGTAATTGCAAACAAATGTTTCTGTACTAAATATTAAGATCTGTTTTTCTATCTTATCAAATGCTTATTTCATGCAATAAAATGCAAATTAATTATGTAAAAATCATACAATGTGATTTTATGGATTTTTTAAGATCCTGTCTCTATGTACATATGATAAAAATTACAGACCTCTCCATGCTTTGTAGGTGGGAAAATATTATATAAGACCCTATTTGTGCCACTTTTTCCCCTATTTTTTTGCCCTGTCTAATGCTCACCTTCCAGCGTCTTCATCTGTTATCCCTACTGCTCCTGTCGGTCTCCCACAGTTTGTGACCTACCTGCTGCTCCAGTGTTTGCTGGAGCGAGCAAGAGATCACAACCCAATACAAATATATGTAAACCTCATTCTGGAGCTTGAGAGCTTGTGATGCAGCTTCTGACTTCCAGCTAGTCAGATCCTGCAGACACATGATGATGCTGGACGAGTGGAGAGTCACGGAATAAAGTTTAAAATGCCAGAGGGTGAGTATAAGTGTAGAGACAGGGACATTAGATTTAAAATAACACTCCAGGTCTGAGAAAAAGACTACTGGAGTGGTGGTTTAATGGCTTGTTTAGAGAAGTTGACCTCCCTTCCATAAACTTGAAATAATCAGTAATACAATGTTCCGTCACACAGGTGGGTGCCATGGGAGGGTGGATTACAGTGATCATGGTGTCAGACAAACTGTTTAGTGAAGGTTGTGACAAAGTCACTGGTAAAGTACCGGAGAGAGATATGTGTTACTAATAGAGATGAGCGACTTTCCCTTTTTTAGGGTCGAGTTTCATGAAACCCGACTTTCTCAAAAGTCGGGTCGAACGAAATCGGCCGACTATCGGGAAAAGTCGGGGGTCCGACTAAAACACGAAACCCAATGCAAGTCAATTGGGAAGCAAAGTCGCCATGGAGTGGAGGACAGTAAACACACCTACAGTGCCCATTTCAATGCCAACAATATACATTTTATTACTTAAGCTTGGCAACCTTAATTAACTTTATACTAATAGTTACGCATTGAAAACTGGGGGTTATTTCGCTAAACTTGTGGGGGCAGGTAGGGCTGGCTCCCGGTTTTCGTGTGCCCCGGGCCAAAGAGTGTCAATGGGCCCCTTTAACACATACCACAATTCATCATGCTCCGATATGGCACATAAATATAGGTGTAGTACAATGAAAAATACTTCACTTCTTACATGACATGACTGATATGTATGTTAAAATCTACAATAGCTCAAAAAACGGACAGTATATTCCTTCATACAGTATTATGGCCACCACATAGTGTGCCAAACAGAAAAATGAGACTCATATATTGCTCCATACAGAATAAGCCCCATATGTGCCCCATATGATGCTCCATACCATATATGATGCCCCATAAATAATGAACCCCATATGATTCTCCAGTATATGATGAGCCCCATGCATGCTGCTCCAGTGTCTGATCTGCCCCATTTAGAATGCTCCAGTATATAATGGGCCCCATGAAATATGCTCCAGTGTCTTATGGGCCAAAATAATGCTCCATATGTAATGGGTCCCATTTATAATGATCCAGTGTATAATGGTCCCTGTAAAAGCTGCTCCAGTGTCTATTTTCCCCCTTTTAGAACGCTCCAGCATATGATGGGCCCCAAGGATGCTGCTGCAGTGTATGATCTGCCCCATTTAGAATGATCCAGTATATGATGGGCCCCATGCATGCTCCTCCAGTGTCTGATCTGCCCCATTTAGAATTCTCCAGTAAATGTTGGGCCCCATGCATTGTCATGGTCTGCTGAGTTTCTGGGATTAGGTGGTTTTAGGGTTAACCGGGATGGCCTCACTCTGGGATTCTGGGAGGCTTTTTATAGCCTCATTGTGGGGCCATCCTCTGTCGCTTATACTCTGACCCTTGGCCGAGTGTGTGTGACCCTGTTGTGCTTGTGCCAGTGCTTTGTGCCTGTGCTACGTTCTGTTTGTCTGGTTCTGATTTGGCTGTGCCCCTGTTTTGAGTTTTGCCTGTCCCTTTTGTACTCTGCTGCCCTCTACGTGTATGACCCTTGGCTACGTTCTGACTCTGCTCTGCCTGCTCCTCTTGTACTTCGTCGCTCTCTACGTGTATGACCCTTGGCTACGTTCTGACTCCGCTCTGCCTGCTCCTCTTGTACTTCGTCGCCCTCTATGTGTATGACCCCTTGGCTACGTTCTGATTATCCGTTTGGTATATGCCCCTTGGTAACTGTGTCCCGTAGTTACCCTTCTAGGAGTTTTCCTTCACCTCATAGCTCTCTGGAGCTTAGGCCACGCCCACTAGCAGTCACGTGCCTGCAGGTCCTTTGGTCTGAAGCATTCTCTATCTGCTACTGCTGACTCTGAGAGACCTGTGGCCGGCTCCGCCCACTAGCAGTCACATGTGGAAGGTCCTGTTACTGAGAAACACACGTCATCTCTGCTGCGGCTCTGCTACAAGTATCTTTGGGCATAGTTTGTTCACTAAGGACACACGCACTGGCTCAGTGAGCAAGTGCAGTGCGGTGTCCCTGACATGCATGCTGCTCCAGTGTCTGATGTCCCCCATTTACAATGCTCCAGTATATGATAGGCCCCATGGATGCTGCTCCAGTGTCTGCTGTCCCCCATTTACAATGCTCCAGTATATGATGGGCCCCATGGATGATGCTCCAGTGTCTTATGGGCCAAAATAATGCTTCATATATAATGGGCCCCATTTATAATGATCCAGTGTATAATGGTCCCCGTAAATACTGCTCCAGTGTCTGTTTTCCCCCTTTTAGAATGTTCCAGCATATGATGGGCCCCAAGGATGCTGCTGCAGTGTCTGTTCTGCCCCATTTAGAATGCTACAGTATATGATGGGCCCCATGCATGCTGCTCCAGTGTCTGATCTGCCCCATTTAGAATGCTCCAGTATATGATGGGCCCCATGCATGCTCCTCCAGTGTCTGATATGATCCATTTAGAATGCTCCAGTAAATGTTTGGCCCCATGGATGCTGCTCTAGTGTCTGATGTCCCTCATTTACAATGCTCAAGTATATGATGGGCCCCATGGATGCTGCTCCAGTGTCTGCTGTCCCCCATTTACAATGCTCCAGTATATGATGGGCCCCATGGATGATGCTCCAGTGTCTTATGGGCCAAAATAATGCTCCATATATAATGGGCCCCATTTATAACGATCCAGTGTATAATGGTCCCCGTAAATGCAGCTCCAGTGTCTGTTTTCCCCTTTTTAAAAATGCTCCAGTATGTGATGGGCCCCAAGGATGCTGCTACAGTGTATGATCTGCCCCATTTAGAATGCTCCAGTATGTGATGGGCCCCATGCATGCTTCTCCAGTGTCTGATCTGCTCAATTTAGAATGCTCCAGTATATGATGGGCCCCATGGATGATGTTCCAGTGTCTTATGGGCCAAAATAATTCTCCATATATAATGGGCCGCATTTATAGCGATCCAGTGTATAATGGTCCCCGTAAATGCTGCTCCAGTGTCTATTTTCCCCCTTTTAGAATGCTCCAGTATATGATGGGCCCCAAGGATGCTGCTGCAGTGTATGATCTGCCCCATTTAGAATGCTCCAGTATATGATGTGCCCCATGGAAGCTGCTCCAGTGTCTGATCTGGCCTATTTTTAATGCACAAGTGTATGCTGGGCCCCATATATAATTCTCCAGTGTATAATGCTCCCCATATATTGCTCCAAACATTAAAAAAAATGTAATACCTCTCCTAGCTGTACACTACTCTACTCTGGACTCCTCAGTGCCGCCATGGTACAGCTCTCTGCACTCGGATTGTTTAGGTAGAGGGCGTACAGACATGACGTCATCGCGCTCTCTAAGCTGAATGTCACTGTCAGGAAATGCGGAAGACGTCACAGCGGTGGAGCAGGGAGAGGTAAGTATTGCAAGTGCTGGGGCACTGAGCAAGCAGGGGGGGCCCATTCGTGGCGATGGCACTGGCACAGGGCCCCTCATAGTACGCCAGTGTGTCTGACGGCGAGTGGGCCCTCCCACCGTCAGAGAAAATTTTTTGTACTATGAGGGTCCCCGTGCCAGTGCCATCGCCCACGAGTCGGCCCCCCACCTGTTCAGGGAATCGGCACTTGCCCGGGTGCGCCAGGTGCTGACACCGGCCCTGGGTGGGGGGGATTTGTAGGTTTTGTAGTTCATCCACGCTTGCAAGTGCATGTTCATTAAATGTTTAAGCATGCAACTGGTATTCAAATTTCAGAGATTTTTCCCTCGGCTAAAGGGCCTTCCGCACTTCTTACAGATAACCTGTTATGAGCTCGGTAGCAACAACTTTAATATATAATGGATTGCAACCGAACCCGGGGTCCGCGATGCAGTTTATGTCACTGCTGCCGAACACCCTTTGGGTAACAGGGTATCAACTGACAACTAAAGGATTAAATTAGATCTCGCCTGTGTTAGTTCACACTTGGGGAGATGTAGAATTGGCACTATCTCCGTTAACGTCACAGGAGATGTAGCCCTGTTAATGGCACAGAAGCCACTTGCCAGATATTAGGTTTGCACTATGTGCTGCAAGTTGGTATAGACGTAGCCATGTTGGCTGCACAGAAGCTACGTACCAGCCGCTAGGAAGTGCTTGCGACTAGTGCCAGGCATACGTGCTACCAGCCGGCGTGAGACCGGACTGAGCAACTCTCTGTTCATCTTGGCAGGTGATGCCCAGATTATGTGCCCCGCAGTCTGCTCAGGGTGTATGGCTACCCTATAATCCTAGCAAGACTGCGTCACATTGGCTACAGGTTACGCGCTCCGCAGTCTGCTCAGGGTGTATAGCTACACTATATTCGGAGCAAGACTGCGTCACATTGGCTACCTACCTGGCATAAGCTAAACCTGCCTGAAGGACCTGTGATAATTAGCCGAGCGAACTCTGGCATCGGCAGGTCCCGGAGAGCAAAGCTAGAGAGCACTTGAAGCCCAGATTCTGGTACATCCACACATGAGCACTGCCTATTTTAGTATGATCGGACCTTGCCGCGGACAGACAAGCTATTTAAGGGCTAAGCTCCGCTCCCCGCCATCTCGTCAATTGCATCACCGATGACGTCATCCGTGACCAATCAGGTGATGCCAGGACAGAGGATCAGCTGACCTTAACCACCAATCATGGTTCGCCATGTCACAGACATGCTCAGTGCAGGCATTTCTGGACTTAGACTATAACAGCCCTGTCTCCTGTAACCTATGCTTAAGACTAGTATTAACAAAGACCCTGGAGACAGCTTGTACTCTCTTGTACTGGCTAGGAGTTGGGATTGATGGTGAAGCTAAGCAGCATCTGCCATGGCTGAAACCTGTGTGGGGGACCAGTGATTCTTCAGATCCAGGTTCAAATCCAGATGCCTAACATAACCTTTGCCTCATCAATAGGATTTTGGTCAAAAAGTGCCACACTGCACTCTTCCTACTATGGTAAACATTTTCAGGGCTTGCACGCTATGCTAATTTGACCGTCTCTCCAAGCTGTACTGCCACTCTTTTTTTTTTTAACACCTTTTGGACTGCTACTGGCCTGCCAGAAAACCCCACCTGCGATGTCGATCCTCCTCCTCTTCTGAGCTATTGCCAGCGGCACCCTCTTCCCCCACTGGATGCCAATCCGGGTCAACAACTGGGTCATCCATCACCTCCTCTTCAATTTCATCTGCACCTTCCTCTGTGTCACCGTGTAAGGTGGTATAGTATGCAGGAAGGGGCACCTGAGTTTCATCAGGGTCACATTCTGGCTCAGTACACTGCGAGGGAAATGTAGTGCTCTGGGTGAATGTACCAGCAGAATCATCTAGCAGTGGCTGTGCATTAGTGCACTACATCTCAGATTCATCTTGGACTGGGGAATTCAGAATTTGACTTGATAACCCAGGCATGGTATGTGAAAAGAGCTCCATGGAGTAATCTGAAGTGTGGGCTGACGCATCCTTCACTTTTAGTAGGGGTGAAGCACACAAGGAAAGGTGTTGTTCCTGACCAGGAGCCTGCACTGATGACTCAGTGATTGCATTTTTTGAAAATTCAGAATAGGAGGCGATAAAGCTGGATGCTGTTTCGGCAATGTAAGTCAAAACCTGTTCCTGATGCTCTGGCTTTAAAAGCAGTTAACCTACTCCCAGTTAAGGGAGCCTTCCAGGCCTTCATGAGCCACACGATGACGCCGGCTCAACACCTCCTGCCTTAGGTGCTATTGTGCTTATGGCACTTCCAGCAGATGCATCACCACCACCATCAGTACCAGCTAGTCCCCCACGTCCGCAGCCTCTTCCACCATACTTCCCCATTTTTGTGAAAATGTACCAAAAATACCAGCAGGTATATGTTACTGTATCAGAAACGTACAGCTGTATACAGTCTAGGAATAATTGTAAATCTCCGTATATATTTCAGGAGTCACACACAGATACTCTCAGGCTCAGTATGGATTACACTAGAACATAAAAAGAAGAAAAAAGGTAATGTATTACAAGAGTACAGCTGTACAGTCATGGCCAAAAGTTTTGAGAATGACACAAATATTAATTTTTACAAAGTCTACTGCTTCTACTTTTTCTAATGACAATTTGCATGTTATGCAGAATGTTATAAAGAGTGATCAGCTTAACAGCAATTACTTGCAAAGTCAATATTTGGCTAGAAAATGAACTTTATCCCCCAAAACACATTTCAACATCATTGCAGCCCTGCCGTAAAAGGACCAGCTAACCTCTTTTCAGTGATTGCTCCACTAACACAGGTGTGGGTGTTGATGAGGACATGGCTGGAGATCAATCTGTCATGATTAAGTAAGAATGACACCACTGGACACTTTAAAAGGAGGCTGGTGCTTGGCATCATTGTTTCTCTTCTGTTAACCATGGTTATCTCTAAAGAAACACGTGCAGTCATCATTGCAATGCACAAAAATGCCCTAACAGGGAAGAGTATCGCTGCTAGAAAGATTGCACCTCAGTCAACAATCTATCGCATCATCAAGAACTTCAAGGAGAGAGGTTCCATTGTTGCCAAAAAGGCTCCAGGGCGCCCAAGAAAGACCAGCAAGCGCCAGGACCGTCTCTTAAAAGTGAGCTGACAAGCGGCGGATACCGCGTCAGTGTGGGAGAGAGCGGCGCTACCCTCGTATACCATATAGGAGCGATTAGAATCCTGTTGGAACATAAATCGTGCACCCTGGACCAAAAGGTCCTTTTTCTTATCCTGCCGCATGAACAAGTTTTCTTTCCTACATTACCCTCTCCTTCAAGGCACATAGCCTGTATGACTCAAATTGAAATAAAATACTCACCTAAAAGCAGTCGGATTGATGAAGGTCCATATTGGACCGAAACGTCTCCATCCTGTACCCACGTGTACCTTGACTGCAATAAAGTTGGATATACTATATTTACTATAAGTTGAGTGCCAAGTTTTCTATTCACTATATC
The DNA here is from genome assembly GCA_033576555.1 of Oophaga sylvatica. Taxonomy (NCBI): domain Eukaryota; kingdom Metazoa; phylum Chordata; class Amphibia; order Anura; family Dendrobatidae; genus Oophaga; species Oophaga sylvatica. Next base: position 126,262,475 of record JARQOD010000009.1, on the reverse strand, counting down.
TGGTTGGGAACCTACTTGTGCACCACCACAGTTGTGCTACGTCATATTTTCTTAGCCTAAAAACACAGCCATGAATAAAGAATGGTACCAGAATGTCCTCCAAGAGCAACTTCTCCCAACCCTCCAAGAGCAGTTTGGCGATCAACAATGCCTTTTCCAGCATGATGGATCACCTTGCCATAAAGCAAAGGTGATAACTAAATGGCTCAGGGAACAAAACATAGAGATTTTGGGTCTATGGCCTGGAAACTCCCCAGATCTTAATCCCTTTGAGAACTTGTGGTCAATCATCAAGAGACGGGTGGACAAACAAAAACCTAAAAATTCTGACAAAATGAAAGCATTGATTGTGCAAGAATGGACTGCTATCAGTCAGGATTTGGTCCAGAAGTTGATTGAGAGCAAGCCAGGGAGAAATGCAGAGGTCCTGAAGAAGAAGGGTCAACACTGCAAATATTGACTTGCTGCATTAACTCATTCTAACTGTCAATACAAGCTTTTGTTACTCATATGTTTGCAATTATATTTCTGTCTGTGATAAAAACATCTGTCAAACACACACATAAAAACCAGAGGGCAGCAGATCATGTGAAAATATAATATTTGTGTCATTCTCAAAACTTTTGGCCATGACTGTATACAGTGTTGGGGTAATTTTTAAATCTCCGTATATATTTCAAGAGTCAGACAATGACGCTCTCAGGCTCAGTATGTATTACACAATAATATAAAAAGCTGAAAAAGGGTAGTGTTTCACATGATACAAGGTATATATAGTATAGTGAAAATATTCTAAATCTCAGTATATAATTCAGGAGGCAGACAATGACGCTCACAGGCTCAGTATGGATTACACAAGAATATAAAAAGTTGGGGACTGGAGGAGGGGGGACAGCCCAGATAGGGAGGTTGAAAAATGGCATATGTTGAGGTGTATAATGGACGTAAAGCAGCTGCAAATTGATGAATTGGAGAAGTCCGAGGAAGAGGAGGACAAAAAAGGGGTACTGTATCACCAGATACAAGGTAGTATAATGAAAATATTCTAAATCTGCATATATATTTCAGGAGGCAGACAATGACACTCTCAGGCTCAGTATGGATTACACCAGAATATAAAAAGTAGAAAAAGGGTAATGTATTACAAGTGTAGAGCTGTATACAGTGTTGGGGTAATTTTTAAATCTCCGGATATATTTCCGGAGTAACAGATAGACGTTCACAGGCTCAGTATGGATTAGACCACAATATAAAAAGCTGAAAAAGGGTACTGTATCACCAGGTACCCAGTATATATAGCATAGTGAAAATATTCAAAATCTCTGTATATATTTCAGGAGGCAGACACTGATGCTCTCAGGCTCAGTATGGATTACACAATAATATAAAAAGCTGAAAAAGGGTACTGTTTCACCAGATACAAGGTTTATATAGTATAGTGAAAATATTCGAAATCTCAGTATATATTTCAGGAGTCAGACATAGACGCTCTCAGGCTCAGTAAGGATTACACAGTAATATAAAAAGATAAAAAAGGGGTACTATATCACAGATACCAGGTATATATAGTAGACTGAAAATATTCTAAATCTCCGTATATATTTCAGGAGACAGACAATGAAGCTCTCAGGCTCAATATGGATTACACAATAATATAAAAACATGAAAAAGGGGTACTGTATCATCAGATACCAGGTATATATAGTATGGGGAAAATATTATAAAGCTCAAAGAACTTTAGGGTGTTTTAACTGAAGAATGGGCTAAAATTCCTTTGGAAACAATTCACACCTTGTATGAATCCATACCTCGGAGAATTGGGGCTGTAATCGCCGCAAAAGGTGGACATACACCATATTAAACTAACTTTTGTTAATGATTCCAGGTGTTTTCATTATTTTGTCCAACCCCTGTATTTCAGGAGGCAGACAATGACGATCACAGGCTCAGTATGTATTACACAATAATATAAAAAGATGAAAAAGGGGTACTGTATCACCAGATACCAGGTATATATAGTATGGGGAAAATATTCTAAATCTCCGTATATATTTTAGGAGGCAGACACTGACGCTCTAAGGCTCAGTATGGATTACACAATAATCTAAAAAGATGAAAAAGTGGTACTGTATCACCAGATGCAAGGTAGTATAGTGAAAATATTCTAATTCTCCATATATAATTCAGGAGGCAGACACTGTCGCTCACAGGCTCGGTATGGATTACACAATAATATAAAAAGATGAAAAAGGGGTACTGTATCACCAGATGCAAGGTAGTATAGTGAAAATATTCTAATTCTCCATATATAATTCAGGAGGCAGACAATGATGCTCACAGGCTCAGTATGGAATACACAAGAATATAATAAGAAGAAAAAGGGGTACTGTATCAGCAGATACCAGGTATATATAGTCTAGGGAAAATATTGGAAATCGCCGTATATATTTAAGGAGTCAGACAATGACGCTCACAGACTCAGTATGGATTACACAAGAATATAAAAAGTTGAGGGGTGTAGTAAAGGGGGACAGCCCAGATAGGGAGGTGGCAAAAATGGCATATGTTGAGTAGTATAATGGATGTAAAGCAGCTGCAAATGGAGGAATTGGAGAAGTTCGAGGAAAGGAGGACAAAAAAAGGGTACTGTATCACCAGCGACAAGGTAGTATAGTGAAAATATTCTAAATCTCCGTATATATTTCAGGAGGCAGACACTGATGCTCTCAGCTCAGTATGGATTACACAAAATATAAAAGATAAAAAAGGGTACTGTATCACCAGATACAAGGTATATATAGTATAGTGAAAATATTCTAAATCTCCGTATATATTCAGGAGTCAGACACAGACGCTCACAAGCTCAGTATGGATTAGACAAGAATATAAAAAGCTGAAAAAGGGTACTGTATCACAATCATACAGTTGTATACAGTGTTGGGTTAATTTCAAATCTCCATATATTTCAGGAGTCAGACACAGATGATCTCAGGCTCACTATGGATTAGACAAGAATATAAAAAGAAGAAAAAGGGTATGTATCAGAAGATACCAGGCATATACAGTGTGGGGTAATTGTAAATCTCCATATATATTTCGGAGTAACAGACAGACACTCACAGGCTCAATATGGATTAGACAAGAATATAAACAGCAGATCCGCAAGACATAATCACACATGTGGGCTATTGTTCCAGGTGTCAATGATGCACTGACAGTGGTGGTGGAGGAGGACTTTCTGCAAAAGGGTTCTATATCACAAGCGTACAGCTGTATACAATCTAGGGGTAATTGTAAATCTCCGTATATACTTCCGGAGTAACAGACAGACGCTCTCAGGCTCAGTATGGATTAGACAAGATATAAAAAGCTGAAAAGGGTACTGTATCACCAGATACCAGTATAGTGAAAATATTGTAAATCTCCGTATATATTTCAGGAGTCAGACACAGACGCTCACAGCTCAGTATGGATTAGACCAGAATATAAAAAGAAAAGGGTACTGCATCACCAGATACCAGTGTATATAGTATAGCGAAAATATTCTAAATCTCCGTATATATTTCAGGAGGCAGACAATGACGCTCTCAGGCTCAGTTGTTGATTACACAATAATATAAAAAGATCTACAAGAAATAATCACACATTTGGGCCAATGTTCCAGGTGTCAATGATGCACTTACAGTTGGGGGGATAGGATGACTTTCTGCCAAAAAGGGTACTGTATCCCAAGCATACAGATGTATACAGTCTGGGGGTAATTGTAAATCTCCGTATTTATTTCCGGAGTAACAGACAGACGCTCACAGGCTCTGTATGTATTAGACCAGAATATAAAAAGTAGAAAAAGGGTAAAGTATTGGAAGCGTCCAGCTGTACACAGTGTTTGGGAAATTGTAAATCTCCATATATTTTGCCAGAGTCAGACACTAGCTCTCACAAGCTCATTATTGATCACACCAGAATATAACAAGTAGAAAAAGGGTAATGTATTACAAGCGGACACCTGTATACAGGGTTGGGGAAATTGTAAATCTCCGCATATTTTGCCAGAGTCAGACACTGGCTCTCACAGGCTCAGTATTGATCACACCAGAATATAAAAATTAGAAAAAGGGTAATGTATGACAAGCGGACACCTGTATACAGGGTTGGGGAAATTGTAAATCTTCATATATTTTGCCAGAGTCAGACACTGGCTCTCACAGGCTCAGTATTAATCACACCAGAATATAAAAATTAGAGAAAGGGTAATGTATTACAAGCGGACAGCTGTATACAGGGTTGGGGAAATTGAAAATTTCCATATATTTTGCCAGAGTCAGACACTGGCTCTCACAGGCTCAGTATGGATCACACCAGAATATAAAAAGTTGGGGGGTGGAGGAGGTGGGGGGGACAGCCCAGATAGGGAGGTGGCAAAAATGGCATATGTTGAGGTGTATAATGGACGTAAAGCAGCTGCAAATGGAAGAATTGGAGAAGTCAGAGGAAGAGGAGGACAAAGAGAGCCATTTTACTGGCAACCTATGTGTCATCAGAGGAAGTTGGGACAAAATCCTTTGCAACCCATGCATGGTTTATTTTAATGAAGGTTAGATCATCAACTGTTTTGTTTTGGTAGCTGAGGAGAGCAGGCAAAAACGGCAATACACCAGAGAGGTTGGAATCTACTGGAAAAGGCAAATGAACAAACAACAGTGGCTCCAGAGGAACCGAGAGGAGCCCAAGCCCCCCGGGGAGGGGAACCTGGCCAACCTCATAGAAATGCAGAGAAATATGCAAATGGCAAGCACAAAAACAAAAAACAGAAAATATCTTATCTGAGAGCAGGAGAAGAGGCAAGACTCAGCAAGCTTCCAAGTGAACCAGGAAACAACGTTGAGACAAGAACAATTGATCATCGGCAACCATGATGGGGGAAACCTCCCTTATATCCAGCCAGTCTGTGATTCCTGATTGCCAATCCTCATTGAATGGTTCAGTACCGTTTTTAACCACCAGAGGGAGCTTCTGCTCAGAATTCATTTCTAAAACATTCATAACAATCAACATTTTGTGTCGACAGACGGGTCCTTCTTTCTGTCAGGATTGATCCAGCAGAACTGAAGACTCTTTCTGATAGCACACTACCAGCAGGGCAAGCGAGCTCCTGTAAGGCATATTGTGCCAATTCAGGCCAGGTGTCCAGTTTACAGGCCCAGTAGTCAAAGGGGAATGAACTGTGAGGGAGAACATCGATAGGGGAGGAGAGGTAATTTTTAACCATAGTTGACAACTGCTGTCTCCTGTCTGTTGCAATCGATTCAGTATTAACAGTCGTGTGAGCAGTACTCTAGAAATCAGTCCACAACATGGTCATGAAACCCTGTCTCCAACGCCACTTCGGCTGTGTGCATCACGAACACCTCTACCATTTGGCCCAGTACGGCTCGTGATAGAACCTGCACCGCTGCTGTGTGCTGGGAATGTCTCTAACAAACGGTTTACCAGAGTTGCTTGTTTGTTTGCCAATATTAGCTCTAGGTTCTCCTGTGGCATGATATTCTGTAATTTGCCTTTATAGAGTGGATCGAGGATGCTGGCCAAAGAGTAGTTGTCATCCTTCATAACTTTGGCAATGCGGGGGTCCCTTTTTAGGATCCGCAAGACATAATCACACATATGGGCCAATGTTCCAGGTATCAATAATGCACTGCCAGTGGTGGGTGGAGGAGCACTTTCTGCCAAATCCACATCCCTCCAGTCATGCACAAACCCTGTACCTGACCTTGGCAAGCAAACATTTTCTCTTACCCCCTGAGAAGCATCCTCCTCCCCAAAATAATCATCCCCCTCATCCTCCTCTTTCTCTTCTTCCTCCACCACGTCCAGGACAGTTCCCATGAGCAGACAATGCCTGACTGTCATCAAGGCTTCCCTCCTCCTCCTCATCCTCTGCTGCAGACACCTGATCCTTAATGTGCATCAAAGTTTGCATGAGCAGACGCATAAGTGGGATGCTCATGCTTATGATGGCATAGTCTGCGCTTACCAGCCATGTGCATACCTCAAAACACTGAAGGACTTTACAGAGGTCTTTCAGGTTTGACCACTGCACACCCGACAACTCGATGTCTGCCCTCAAACTGCCTGCCCGTGTATCCTCCCATAAATGCATTACAGCCTGCCTCTGTTCGCACTGCCTCTCAATCATGTGCATGGTGGAGTTCCACCTTGTTGCAACGTCTATGATTGGGCGATGCTTGAAGATGTGGAGCAATAGCTGCAGCCTCTGCATACGACTGGAGTCTACGGGCGAGTGACTGATGTGCGAGTACAGTCTTCGCACCTTATGGATCAGGGCTGGTAACTCCGGATAATTATTTAGGAAACACTGCACCACCAGGTTCAAGGTGTGAGCCATGCAAGGTAAGTGTCTAAGTTTTGCCAGGGCTTTGGCCGCCACAAAATTATGGCCGTTATCACTGATTACCTTGCCTGGCTCAAGATGTATACTGCCCAGCCGTGACTTAGTTTCTCTCTGCAAGTAGTCAGCCAGTACCTCCGCGGTGTGTCTGTTGTCTCCCCAAGACATCATCTTTAAAACAGCCTTCTGACGCTTACCACTAGCTGTTCGATAGTGGGACACCTCGTGTGCAACACTGGCAGCAGCGAATGGAGTGCTCATGCGACTGCGCTCTGTCAACGAGCATTTGCTTCTTGAGTAGGAGGAGGGTCGAACGCCTACAGCCAACTGTAGCCTATACCATGGGCTAGGAAGCACTGTCCCACCGCCGCTGTCCCCTGTGGACCCTGATGGACACGTAACGGCCCTGGCCATGCCTACTGGCCCATGCATCTGTTGTGAAGTACACCTTTCCACTCACTGATTGTTTGAGTGCATGGACAATGCGGTCTTTCACATGCAGGTGGAAGGCAGGGATGGCTTTTCTAGAAAAGAAGTGCCGACTGGGTAGGTCATAGTGTGGGACAGCGCAGGCCATGAGCTCTCGGAAGGCTGCACTTTCAACCAAACGGAAGGGCATCATCTCTAATGAGATCAGTTTGGCAATGTAGGCGTTCAAAGCCAGTGAGGTTTTGTAGTCCGTCCACGCTTGCAAGTGCATGGTGTTTAAATGTCTAAGCATGCAACTGGTATTCAATTTTCAAGAAATTTTTCCCTCGGCTAAATGTCCTTCCGCACTTCTTACAGATAACCTTTGCCTCATCAATAGGATTTTGGTTAAAAAAGTGCCACACTGCACTTTTCTTACTGTGGGATAAATTTTCTGGGCTTGCACGCTGTGCTAATTTGACCATCTGGCCAAGCTGTCCTGCAACTATTTTTGTTTTTTTAACACGTTTTAAGACTGCTACGGGCCTGCCAGATAGCCGCAGCTGCGATGTCGATGCCTGCTGCGGATACTCCAACTCTTCTGAGCTATTGCCAGCGGCATCCTCTTCCCCTAATGGATGCCAATCCGGCTCAACAACTGGGTCATCCATCACCTCCTCTTCAATTTCATCTGCACCTTCCTCTGTGTCACCGTGTAAGGTGGTATAGTATGCGGGAAGGGGCACCTGAGTTTCATCAGGGTCAGAATCTAGCTCAGTAGACTGCGAGGGCAATGCAGTGCTCTGGGTGAATGTACCAGCAGAATCATCTAGCAGTGGCTGTGCATCAGTGCACTCCATGTCATTTTCATCTTGGACTGGGGAATTCAGGATTTCACTTGATAACATAGGCATGGTATGTGAAAAGAACTCCAGGGAGTAATCTGAAGTATGGCCTGCCGCATCCTTCACTTTTGGTGGGGGTGAAGGACACAAGGAAAGGTGTTGTTCCTGACCAGGAGCCTGCACTGACGACTCAGTGCTTGCATTTTTTGCAACTTCAGAAGAGGAGGAGATAGGGCTGGAGGCTGTTTCAGCAATGTAAGCCAAAACCTGTTCCTGATGCTCTGGCTTTAAAAGTGTTTACCTACTCCCAGAAAAGGGAGCCTTCCAGGCCTTCTGGAGCATGACGATAACTCAGGCTCAACACCTTCTGCCTTAGGTGCTATTGTGATTTTGGCACTACCAGCAGATGCACCACTACCACCATCAGTACCAGCTGGCCCCCCCACCCACGTCCGTGGCATCTTCCACCATACTTCCTCATGTTTGGGAAAATGTACCAAAAATATCTGCAGATATTTGGTACTGTATGAGAAGCGCACAGCTGTATACATTGTATCGGAAAATTTCAATCTCCGTATATATTTACAGAGTCACACACAGATGCTCACTCAGTATGGATTTGACCGTAATACAAAGAGCAGATATACGGTACTGTATCAGAAGTGGACAGGTGTATACGGTGTACAGGAAAATTTCAATCTCCGTATATATCTTCGGAGTCACACACAGACGCTCACTCAGTATGGATTTGACCGTAATACAAAGAGCAGATATACGGTACTGTATCAGAAGTGGACAGGTGTATACGGTGTACGGGAAAATTTAAATCTCCGTATATATTTCCGGAGTCACACACAGAAAGTCAGCATGTATTTGTCCGTGATACCAGCCGGTACACGGTAGTGTGTGAGGAGCGTACTCCTCTGTACGGTGTGGGAAAAAATGAACGCTCGGTAACTGTGCAGAAAAAAAGACTAAAAGTATTAGTGCTGTGTACAAAGCAGTCTGTACAGCAGTGTACACACAGCAATACAGCTATCAGGCAGCCTAATAACAGCGCTGCTGCACACAAGAAAATCTTCCCCTGTCACTGCACACTAACTGTACAGCACAATTGCTATCAGCACATGCACAGAAGAACTTCTCTTTCCAGCGCTAACTCTCTCCCTACTGATTAACAGTGTTAGCAACCTCTCCCTACTGTTAGGGAGTAAGTAAAATGGAGGTCAGAGGTCAGGGCTTTTATAGACACTATGACGCCCCCCAAAGCAAGCCAATCACTGCAATGCCCTTCTCTAAGATGGTGGTGGACGCTGCAGATGTCATCTCGTTGCCCACAGTGTACGTCCTTGCTCATTGGCTGAAAAGAAAGCGCCAGCAAGCATTATGGGAATAAAGACTTGGGCGCTGGGGTCAACGACTGCATGGCTGACTGCACGCTATGGTCGTGTTTCGGCCAACGAAACCCGACTTTGGTGTTAATCGGTGACTTTTGAATCTGACCGACCTGTTTCGCTTAACTCTAGTCTGCACCATACCTGAGTCATCTATCATGACTTTGATGTCCAAAAAGTCAATTTCTTTCTCTGCAATCTTATACATTAGTTTAATGTTATAATGATTTTGGTTTAGCTCTTGGATGAAGTCATGAAGCCCAGGCTCAGGACCTTGCCAAACATCAAAGATGCCATCAATATACTGATACCAGCACTGCTCATGTGTAGGGGCACGGGCACCATCCCCGAAAACCTCCCTCTCCAAAAACCAAGAAAAAAGTTTGCGCAGGATGGTGCACCACACCGCGCTCATTGCAGTGCGGAATCTCTGAAGAAAAAATTTGGTCCTTAAAAGTAAAGAAATTATGTGTAAGTATAAACTCCAGCAGTTCCAGGACAAGGAGCACAAATTGTGGTCAAAATGAGGTCAATATTACTTGCACCCAGAAAGACCCTAGCAGCCTTCAACCCATTCAAATGGCCAATACTCGTATAGAGTGACTCTACATCGATTGTAGCAAGAAGCATATCGATCGTTAAGCCATTTAATTTCCCCAAGACGTCCAGTGTGTCCCTGACATAGGAGGTTAGGGTCTCCATCAATGGATAAAGGTAATATTCAATGAATTTACTTGCTGGATCACACAGTCCCCTAATGCCAGAGACAATAGGACATCCTGGGGGAATCAAGGGATCCTTGTGGATCTTGGGCAGCAAATAAAAAGTGGGAATCGCTGGGTTTTTAACCATTAGCCCTTCCAAAACTTTTTTGGGGGGATAATCCCCTGTGCAAACGCTCTCTCCAATATCTCATTCAAAGTTCCTGTAAATTTGACTACCGGATTTTGGTAATGAGCTGTATGCATCCCTGTCCTTAAGCTGGCGGAGGGCGTCCCTCTCATGTAATTCCGTAGGCCAAATAACCACGTTCCCCCTTATCTGCTGGTTTTATTACCACATCCTTCATCGATTTCAACTCCTTAAGAGCCAGTCGCTGTGCTCTGGTTAGATTATCCTCTTCTGACTCGAGATATTTTAAAAGTCTGCCAGGACAAGTCTATTAAAAATCTCAATCTGTGGAAATCTCAGTCTGTGGACATAGAGAGAAGGGGGAAACATGGTAGATCTAGTTAACACAGATGTAGGGAAGGTACCTTGGGCAGGGGTGTTGCTTTCCCTTTCTAATTCCTCCAAGATGGCCACTGCTTCCCACTCCATTGTGGTGTTAAAGCCATAAGCATCCACAGATCTGGTGTGGAGCTTGCGTAGGATCACCTTACGTAAGAACAAACTGCAGATCCTTCATGGCTAAAAAGAAATTAAAACCATTGGTAGGAACAAGCGTTAACCCTAAACTAAGGACATCCTTTTGGGAATCTGATATTACATGCTCAGAAAGGTTGATTACCTGTAAGTTAGTATTTGTTTTATAAAAATATAATGATTTTTGCGCACACTAACCTCACAATTGGAACAGGATGGACCAATAGGCAAGATGTATAGTAACTAAATATTTATTCAAGCAAACAGAAGAAGAGGAGGGTTAGAGTTATATAGTATTGTAATAATATTGCACAATGCCCAGGAATGGTGGGAGTTATGACTTCATGGTTTTTTCAGGAGATAAAGACAAAAAATAATTAAAATAAATATGATTAATGGAGAAAGTAGTTGTCTGCTGTACACTTGATGAGAGACCTGTAACCAAAGTGTAAAAAATCCTGTGGGATAAAAGAGACAACTAGATATTGCTGTTACTTATATGCATATTATTATTATATATTTTTTTCAACAGGGTCAATTTTAATTATTCATTTGCTTTTTAATTATTCTTTCCAGGAATATATTTATTTCTCCCTGTTTATTCCTAAGGGGAACACTACTGTGTGTCTCCTCTTTATCGAGTTGTCTCTTTTATCCCACAGGATTTTTTACACTTTGGTTACAGGTCTCTCATCAAGTGTCCAGCGGACAACTACTTTCTCCATTAATCGTATTTATTTTAATTACTTTTTGTCTTTATCTCCTGAAAAAACCATGAAGTTATAACTCCCACCATTCCTGGGCATTGTGCAATATTGCAATATTATTCCAATACTATATAACTCTAACCCCCATCTTCTTCTGTTTGCTTGAATAAATATTTAGTTACTATACATCTTGCCTATTGGTCCATCCTGTTCCAATTATGAGGTTAGTGTGCGCAAAAATCATTATATTTTTATTTACATACTTTTTTGGCAAAATAGTGTTTTTTTTGTCTTTTTTTGCTGCACCACGGTATTCACTCTAGCGCCACTGTATCTATTACTATTAGTATTTGTTTTAGATCGTTTTTCTGACGACTGTGGAGGAGTAAGTTTCCTCTTATTAAACGTCGAAACCTTTTTAGATGCATGTCTGCCAAATCCCAAATGTACATCATGTTGAATAGTGGAATAACTGGACTTTGGCAGCTCCTCATCCATTGAAGATGACGAGGAAAAGGAGTTATGATGGGACCTTGATGTGACAGTGGATGTTCCTTGTTTTTTACTCCATCAGTATACCCGATTACTGGAGAAATCCATCAAATCCCTCTGATATTTTTCGTTTTCAAAGTCACTATCTCTTTTTCCCATCTTACAAATTCCCCTTCGGGTTCGATGGAGCTGTGTTGCAGCTTGTTTTTAGTGGGATGTTTTCCGCTACACCATATTTATTTACATGTGACTTATTGATCACGTTTTATTCCACTTTAGTCCAGCATTATAGCATAGTCTGCCAAGTTTTCCTTTCCGTTTTTTTTACGCCGTTCACTGAAGGGGTTATCTAGTGTTACATTTTTATAGATTGGGTTGATCCGGGAGCACTGATACCAAATACGTGTACTTTTTTGTCTTTTTTTTTTACATAAAAATGTTCATTTATTAGTGTAATAATTTAAATTTTTTTGTTATTTTGTAATTTTTTAAAAATATGTTTACAATTTTCTTTTACTTTATTTTTTTTTACCTTTTACTTAGTCCGTTTATGGGACTTTCACTTTTCTTTTGCAGGTATAATGCACTGCAATGACCCACCATTGCAATGCTTTATACCTATACAGAAGCTTCTTGCTTTGAGCATGGTCTAAGAAGCTTTCCGTAGCTTGGTGACCCAGCTCACCGTAGAAACAATCAGGCCCTTCGTGATGATGTTGCGGGAGCGCCGATCTGAAGGCAGAGGGAGCCCCTTCCCTTTCTCTGCCTCCTAAATGTTTCAATCATTCTCAATTGCAGTATTTAGGGGTTAAACAGCCAGGGGCAGTGGTGGCATATCCTATGCTTTTAGCGCAGGAGCTCGACCACTAGCAGCGCCGAGCTCCTGCTTTGATCAGGCAGGAGGGGCTGATATTTCAGCCCCTCATGTGCAATCATTCTGTGATCAGTCAGTCAGATTGACAGACAAATCACCGCCCCCTGAGTGTGAGGACAAATAATATGGGTCCCCACACCTCTTCTTGTTCTGCTCAGCTGTCACTGACAGCTGTCGGCATGGAACTGTCACTGCGTGTTTACGCAGGCATAGCACGTCATTATGGGGGAACTGACATTCCTCATGACGTGCTGTGTCTGAAATTAGTCGTAAAGGGGTTAAGCAGAATAGAGTTAATTTAAAGACCTTTCCATTATTAACGTTTATTACAATGTACACTAAGGTATCAACCCTATTAACATTTGACTGTGGCTCTTTCAGCACCATGGACAAGGAATTTCCTAGTTGTTTTGTGAATAGCACTCTAGTTCCAAATTTCTAGAGTTAATTTCCTCCTTGTTTGTAAATGTGTTTTATTACTGAAAATATGGTAATGTTTTTCAAAGAATATTAGATACAGCACAGACCAAAAGTTTGGACACACCTTCTCATTCAAAGATTCTTCTGTATTTTCATGACTATGAAAATTGTAGAATCACACTGAAGGCATCAAAACTATGAATTAACACATGTGGAATTATACATTACACTTTACAAAAAAGTGTGAAACAACTGAAAATATGTCTTATATTCTAGGTTCTTCAAAGTAGCCACCTTTTGCTTTGATTACTGCATTGCACGCAGAAAAGGTGAACGGATGGACTCTACATGCCTGGTTCCCACCGTGAAGCATGGAGGAGGTGGTGTGATGGTGCTTTTCTGGTGACACTGTTGGGGATTATTTAAAATTGAAGCGGTGAGCGGTCCAGCTCACGACAAACCATCTCGATTGGATTCAGGTCTGGTGACTGTGGAGGCCAGGTCATCTGGCATAGCAGCCCAACACTCTCCTTCTTGGTCAAATAGCCCTTACACAGCATGGAGGTGTGTTTGGGGTCATTGCCTTGTTGAAAAATAAATGATGGTCCAACTAAACGCAAACCGGATGGAATAGCATGCTGCTGCAAGATGACGTGGTAGCCATTCTGGTTCACTATGCCTTCAATTTTGAATGAATCCCCAACAGTGTCACCAGCAAAGCACCCCCACACCATCACACCTCCTCCTCCATGCTTCACGGTGGGAACCAGGCATGTAGAGTCCATCCGTTCACCTTTTCTGCGTGCAAAGCAGTAATCAAAGCAAAAGGTGGCTACTTTGAAGAGCCTAGAATATAAGACATATTTTCAGTTGTTTCAGCCTTTTTTGTAAAGTGTAATGTATAATTCCACATGTGTTAATTCATAGTTTTGATGCCTTCAGTGTGATTCTTCAATTTTCACAGCCATGAAAATACAGAAAAATCGTTGAATGCGAAGGTGTGTCCAAACTTTTGGTCTGTACTGTATGTGATATGGATTAAATTATGAAAATAAATATACTACTTGTATGTATTAGATACCCTTAGAGAGGAGCAATCTGTTCAAGAACGTGACATTTCTCACCTTCACTCCCAATGTCCATCTCATGCAATGTTTTTACTGTACAGTGAATGCTAAATACATTTTCCTCTGTGTTTTCCAAATGAGCTTCAGTAAACAGCACATACCCTCACACATCAACCCTATTGATTTCCTAATGATATGCACAGGAGGCAGTCCCCTGGTGCTGGCTTGTCACTTTGACTAATCATCTACTTTTTCTGTTGGCAATATTACAATTGAATGAAAAGCAGCATTGTCAATAATGGTTTACCAACACTATTCTAGAATCCCAGAACATGTTATTAATATAAACGTGCATGCTGAAAATGAATCAGAATCAATGAGGTTTGTCTGTGGTTGACCTTTAATAAATCTTTATTGCTTTTAATATTAACTGAAAATATCCACTGTGACCTAAGTTCTAGAAGCTTCAGATTAATCACTATTAAATTAAGTTACAAAAACTTCTTGCAAACACCAAATCTTTAGATAAATTGCCTGGGTACGGACATTAGTGGGAGCCCAGGTTTAACATTACAGAGTTGTTGCCTTCTGACATATTTAATTAAAGAATTGTGACCTGAAGAAGTGACTAGTCCCTTAAGGTGACACCTTGTGATCACCCCTCAACATGAAACCCTCTAGTAGGAATTGTCTAAATCTAAGCAAAATTAACTACCGTATATACTCGTGTATAAGCCGAGATTTTCAGCACCTTTTTTTGTGCTGAAAATGCCCCCTCGGCTTATACACGAGTCATAGGGCAGAAACCAGCGGGGAGGGGATGCGGCGGCAGGAGCCGGTGGCTGGGACATCATACTCACCCTCCCCGTGCCATCGCTGAATGTCCCTGCAATCCTGCGTTCTCCCCGGCTTCCTGCAGCTCTCCCCGGCTCCCTGCAGCTCTCCAGCGCTGAGCGGTGACGTAATACCCGCTCATTAAGGTCATGTAATATGGACGCGACGCCACTCCCATGGGCGTGGCCTCCATTTTCATGGCCTTAATGAGCGGTATTACGTCACCGCTCAGCGCTGGAGAGCTGCAGGAAGCCGGGGAGAGCTGCAGGAAGCGGGAGACGCAGGATTGCCGGCCGGGACGTTCAGCGATGGCACCGGGAGGGTGAGTATGATGGAGGAGGATGGGGGGAGCATGGAGGAGGACAAGGAGCATGGAGCAGGATGGGGGGAGGACGGAGAGCACGGAGCAGAACAGGGGAGGACGAAGAGCACGGAGCAGAACGGGGAGGACGGAGAGCACGGAGCAGGATAGGGGGAGGACGGAGAGCACGTAGCAGAACGGGGGGAGGACGGAGAGCACGGAGCAGAACGGGGGGAGGACGGAGAGCATGGAGCAGAACGGGGGGAGGACAGAGAGCACGGAGCAGAACGGGGGGAGGACGGAGAGCACGGAGAAGAACAGGGGGAGGACGGAGAGCACGGAGCAGGACGGTGGGAGGATGGAGAGCACGGAGCAGGACGGGGGTGGGCACAGAGGAGAATGGGGGAGTGCAGAGCTGGATGGGGGAGCACGGAACAGGACGAGGGGAGGATGGAAAGCACGAGCAGGACAGGATAATGGAGCAGGAGGAGGGGAGCACAGAGGAGAATGGGGGCGCACAGAGCTGGATGGTGGAGCACAGAGCAGGACGGCAACTTATACACCCGACTTATACGCGAGGCAATAAGTTTTCCAAGTTTTTTGTGGCAAAATTAGGAGGGTCGGCTTATACACGGGTCGGCTTATACATGAGTATATACGGTAAGTATAAATCTATCTAACAATCAACCAATAGTTGTAGAATTGAACACTGTCATAATGTCTAAATTTGCAATATCTAAGTTGTTACTAGGGGAAGTTGAATAGGTTCATTTTATCGTGCAAAAAAACATAGTAAATGGATCAGTTTTTTATGAAAAAAAATTGAAAATAAAAAACAAAGCTAAGGCTACTTTCACACTTGCGTTTTTTTGCGCTGCGCATCGAGCGCACATCAAACGCATGAAAAAAACGTGTGCAAACGCGTGTAATCGCTGCGATATTTTGCCAACGAATAGTGCGCATTGTTTTTGAAAAGCGCAGCGATTGTAAGCGATTCTATGCGATTTAAAGCGTTTTTGTCTGCGTTTGCGTTTTTTCTGTGCAAAACACATGATGAAAATCCTTGAAAAATTCTTTCAACAGAACCCACCAATGGGACACCAGTGGGCGTGTCTTATTGAAAATATAAATAGAGCCTGTTCACAGCCATTCTTCACATTTGCTTGCATTTGCCTTGGTGAACATGGATCAGCTTATGCAGACTTTCTTCTTCAACCTTGATGTGGACATGGATATGGCTCGGGCTTATGCCTTTGCTTGCCATGAACAAAGGAAGAGAGATAGACAGTGGAGACGGCAGCGTCGTCGTTTGTGGGTACATCCCATTGTAGAACTCCGGGAGAGCCGTGGAGCGTATCACACCCTCTACAGTGAGCTGCAGTCAAACCCGGAGAAATTTAACGACTACACCCGGATGTCACAACAATCCTTCATGGATTTACTTGCTCGGGTACAACAATTAATAAGGAGACAGGACACACAGCTCCGTCGGGCGATTCCTCCAGAGGAAAGACTCCTGGTGACTTTACGGTACGTATTATTGAGAAACCAATGCCTGCATAATTGTATTACCATATATACCATGTATGCCTTGTACTATTCCAAAGATGACATCATTCTTGTTCTGCCAGCTAGTAAACAAAGACCTGCAGAATTATTTTTATTTCATTTTTTGGATTATTAATGTTTTACAAAAACATATACAATAATATTTTTTTTGTTCTTTCTCTAGATTCCTTGCTACTGGAGAGAGCCTGTCTTCACTCCACTTCCAGTACAGGATTGGTATCTCCACGTTGTCAGAAATTGTTCTGGACACCTGCTGGGCATTGTGGACTGTTCTCTGTCCGGAATTTATGCCCCTGCCCACCACAGAAAAGTGGCTACAAATTGCTGACAAATTCTGGACAACCTGCAATTTCCCCAACTGTTTGGGAGCAGTTGATGGGAAACACATACGGATTATCAAACCCAAAAGAACAGGCTCGGAGTACTACAATTACAAGAAGTACTATTCTACAGTTCTTATGGCCATTGCGGATGCAGACTGTATGTTTGTTGCGGTGGACATTGGTGCATTTGGCCGTGGGAATGACTCACAGGCGTTTAAGAACTCGGACATGGGACGGAGGTTGTATGAAAACCAGTTTAATTTCCCCATGCCACGGCCTCTTCCCCACACCGAAACTCCACCATTGTCATTTGTAATGGTTGGGGATGAGGCATTCCAGATGAGCCAACACCTGCTTAAACCCTACTCCAGCCGGGACTTGGACCACAACAAAATAATTTTCAATTACAGGCTGACCAGGGCAAGGAGAACTGTAGAGTGTGCCTTCGGTATACTGGTTTCCAGATGGCGCATTCTGGGCACAGCCATTCATCTGAAACTGGAAACAGTGGATGAAGTGGTGAAGGCCTGTGTGGTGCTACATAACTTTGTGATGTCTAAAGAGCACCCAAACTTTGAACTTGATGATGCAGCTCCTAACCCATTGCCTGACTTCACTCAGCACCCTCTCAGGTCTTCTGTTGAAGTCAGCCAAATGAGAGACCAATTTGCGGCCTACTTCATGTCAGATGTAGGACGGGTGGATTGGCAAGATGAAATGGTGTAAAATAATGTTCTTGTCTGTATGTTAATAATTTTTTTTTTTTTAATGTAAATAAAATAACTCTGTTTATACCTGTACCACGTGCAGTCTGTTTTTAATTTTAAAAAAAATTATGAAATGGCCAGGTTTACCAGTGAATTCATGATGCATATTTTTGGGTGCATCATCAAATCATTTGTAATCCTGACTATGTAGTTAAATATACATGCACACAAGTTGTATGACCTTTATTATTTATCCACTTTTGCTTCCATTTTCAGTGACGGTGGAGATAACACAACAATTATTTGTGGCACTGTGAATTGATTTGTATTGCAGAGATAAAAGATTAGACATCTTGTTCTATACCAATGCCTGGTGGCATGCTGAAGTGGTGATACCCCAAATAACGCATGTATCAGGCCTAGGCAGGTGAGTACACGAGTTATAAACAGCAGCATCGCTACAGTATGCTTCAAATTAATGCATACTGAAGCAACGCTGCTGGTTAAAACTCATGTCTGTTCACCTGCCCAGGTGTGATAGTAATGATCGAAGGTCAGGGTATTGTACATATATAGTGTATTTTCACCATCATTTCCTCTGTTTCTTCAACACACACTGAATAGAGGATGTGCTCAATTACAAGCTATATGTAGAATCCCTGGCCTTCTATCACCAAGTGAAATAATGTAAAAAACACACCACACTCAATTCAGTTTTTAGTATATATGGCAAGGTTAAATAGATATGCCTTGCACGGAACCCCATCCTCTATTCAGTCTGTTCAATATTAGCAGACTGACAGAGTGGTTGTGAAGAAAAAAGGAATATATTTGTGTTTTGGAGTAAACATATCTCCATGAAGTACACAAACTTGTGTCATTCGTGGAGTTATGTGTACTCAAAAACGCAAAGTGTACGGCGCAGTGTGTGTACGGCCAAGTGTGTAGGCGGCAAAATAAACACAAAGCAAACCAAAATTACTAAAAGAAGATTGGCACATTTATTTTCTACAACCGTAAAACAACATTTGAATTACCAATTTTATTTTTGGCTGACATTTCTACATATCACATTAAATAATTTTTTGGTTTACTCATAAAAATGAAAAATAGTCACACAAAGGTTTTGGATATCAGATTATTAAAATTTGGGTCAAACATGACCATGGTATCGTCACTGCCACAGAAATTGTATAGAAATGTGAGAAATTTTTATTGCTAATGACGTTTTGGTGGTGATTTTGAGACTCTGGGGGTGTGCAGAGATGAAGACCGGCTGGAAAGCGATGAAGGGGTTTGAGGGGAAGGGGAAACAAAAGTAGTAGGTGAAGGAAGCTGAGACATTAAATGAGAGTCACTTTCAGACACATTAGGAGGAGAGGGTGGATGCACCAACAAAGATTTTTTTTTTTTCTTCTTGGGGACTGGAGTACCTTGCATGGACCGACTTCTCTGTGTCCGCCTTAAGCTGGTTGACTGTGGCCTTGACCTAAAAAAGACAGAATGTAGGTCACCGCTCTCATGCTCGCTGGTGGCAGTGGCGGTGGAAGTGTTGCCAGTGCTCGGAGTAACAGAAGGGTTGGCGGTGTTCCAAGGAGAAGTGGCTGCCCTTGAAATGCATGGTTGATGACTGGTGGCGGTACTCATAGCATCAGTGGCTGGTGTGTCCATAAATTGATGACGACTCGTGGCGCTATTCATAGAAGGAGAAGTGGGTGCCCTTGAAATGCATGGTTGATGACTGGTGGCGGTACTCATAGGATCAGTGGCTGGTGTGTCCATAAATTGTTGACGACTCGTGGCGGTACTCATAGAAGGAGAAGTGGGTGCCCTTGAAATGGCTTTCTGACTGGTGACGGTACTCATTTGATCAGTGGGTGCTGTTCCAGAAAATTGTTGACTGGTAGCAGTACTAGTAGAAGGACAAGTTGGTATGTTGGCCCAAGCAGGTAGTGTGCTAGCTTGAGTCCATGACTGTGGACCAGTGTCAGTGGTGGTGTTGCTCCACACAGGAGCAGCGCTTGCCATGGTGGTGGCAATGGTGGACTGTCCAACAGTACTTGGACTTGTGGTGGTGTAGTGTTGACTTGGAATGCTGGTGGCCGTGCAGTGGTATGCAGCAGAAGTCGGTAGTGATGTGTGGCGAATCAGTGGTGGCACTGTTGGATATGCAACCACTGACTGCTGCGCGTACCGATTCTGCTGGATATACTGCATGTAAGCATTGTTGCAGGCCTGCATCACACCCAGCTGTTGCTCAGGAGTAAGGTGTTCCGCCATGCCCCGTTCTATTTTACTAAAAAAATGGTGCGCTGGTCTGTTGAGGTCGGCCTCCAGGCGATCAAAACGCTGGTCGACAGCGTTGAAGCGGTGATCCATATGGGTAAAACCACGTTCCATCAGTGAAAAACCGCTTCCAACTCTGCCTCCAAGCGTCTTGATATTGCCTTGAAAGGACTCGCTCAAGTGAACAAACTCGGGCAAGACATTCCTCTCCATGGCCCTCTGCCGCTGGCGGGAAGTGCCCGCATAACCATGGCAGAGACCTGGGAGAGGGGAACACCTGATGGACCAGCTTCCTGGTCACCAGCTGTCCGTGTTGCTGACCTGCAAGTTGCTTCTTGGCTGTCGGATGGCTGGGACGTGTTCAAGGTCGTCCGAGGAAGGACCGCTTCAGGGACAGGCTGCATGGTGCTGCTCCAGGTGCTGTGGAAAGAAAAACAAAACATTACTATAATGCATGAACAAGAAGCATCAGCTGTAGAAAAGAAAAAATAAATTAAAAAATAACAAAAAAATTGAAAATCTAAAAACTTACGCTCTGCTGGCAAGGACCGGTCTCAGGAACGCCAACTCGCGATAGTAGCGATATTTCTTTTTGTGCCTTGCTGCAGAACCACTGCGAACCTGTCCCTCTGCTCGAACATCAGTGTTGAAGCGGTCTTTCATCGAGCGCCATCGTGTGCGTATTTTGTTCACTGTTTATAAAAAAAAAAAAAAAAAATTAATACAATGCAGTATGTGCAAATTCACTCTCAACACACATAACTCAATATAAATGTCAAACTGTTAATGAAGCATTATAAAAAGCTTTAGAATCCACATGTCATTGACTGTTGAACCACATGACACTGTTATGTTTGCTGTTAGAATATATCAGGCAGCAAAAACAAACTTCACATGAGGAACAAGAGTGAGTGCAGCATAAAAACAAACACTAGAATGCAGAACTCATAGCAATAGCATACACAGGGCAGTCACTTTTGAACCTGAGGGCACTGTTGGGTTTGCTTGCAGAATATATCTGCAAGTAAACCCATCAGTAGACACAGGAACAAGAGTGAGTGCAGCATAAAAACAAACACTAGAATGCAGAACTCATAGCAATAGCATACACAGGGCAGTCACTTTTGAACCTGAGGGCACTGTTGGGTTTGCTTGCAGAATATATCTGCAAGTAAACCCATCAGTAGACACAGGAACAAGAGTGAGTGCAGCATAAAAACAAACACTAGAATGCAGAACTCATAGCAATAGCATACACAGGGCAGTCACTTTTGAACCTGAGGGCACTGTTGGGTTTGCTTGCAGAATATATCTGCAAGTAAACCCATCAGTAGACACAGGAACAAGAGTGAGTGCAGCATAAAAACAAACACTAGAATGCAGAACTCATAGCAATAGCATACACAGGGCAGTCACTTTTGAACCTGAGGGCACTGTTGGGTTTGCTTGCAGAATATATCTGCAAGTAAACCCATCAGTAGACACAGGAACAAGAGTGAGTGCAGCATAAAAACAAACACTAGAATGCAGAACTCATAGCAATAGCATACACAGGGCAGTCACTTTTGAACCTGAGGGCACTGTTGGGTTTGCTTGCAGAATATATCTGCAAGTAAACCCATCAGTAGACACAGGAACAAGAGTGAGTGCAGCATAAAAACAAACACTAGAATGCAGAACTCATAGCAATAGCATACACAGGGCAGTCACTTTTGAACCTGAGGGCACTGTTGGGTTTGCTTGCAGAATATATCTGCAAGTAAACCCATCAGTAGACACAGGAACAAGAGTGAGTGCAGCATAAAAACAAACACTAGAATGCAGAACTCATAGCAATAGCATACACAGGGCAGTCACTTTTGAACCTGAGGGCACTGTTGGGTTTGCTTGCAGAATATATCTGCAAGTAAACCCATCAGTAGACACAGGAACAAGAGTGAGTGCAGCATAAAAACAAACACTAGAATGCAGAACTCATAGCAATAGCATACACAGGGCAGTCACTTTTGAACCTGAGGGCACTGTTGGGTTTGCTTGCAGAATATATCTGCAAGTAAACCCATCAGTAGACACAGGAACAAGAGTGAGTGCAGCATAAAAACAAACACTAGAATGCAGAACTCATAGCAATAGCATACACAGGGCAGTCACTTTTGAACCTGAGGGCACTGTTGGGTTTGCTTGCAGAATATATCTGCAAGTAAACCCATCAGTAGACACAGGAACAAGAGTGAGTGCAGCATAAAAACAAACACTAGAATGCAGAACTCATAGCAATAGCATACACAGGGCAGTCACTTTTGAACCTGAGGGAACTGTTGGGTTTGCTTGCAGAATATATCTGCAAGTAAACCCATCAGTAGACACAGGAACAAGAGTGAGTGCAGCATAAAAACAAACACTAGAATGCAGAACTCATAGCAATAGCATACACAGGGCAGTCACTTTTGAACCTGAGGGCACTGTTGGGTTTGCTTGCAGAATATATCTGCAAGTAAACCCATCAGTAGACACAGGAACAAGAGTGAGTGCAGCATAAAAACAAACACTAGAATGCAGAACTCATAGCAATAGCATACACAGGGCAGTCACTTTTGAACCTGAGGGCACTGTTGGGTTTGCTTGCAGAATATATCTGCAAGTAAACCCATCAGTAGACACAGGAACAAGAGTGAGTGCAGCATAAAAACAAACACTAGAATGCAGAACTCATAGCAATAGCATACACAGGGCAGTCACTTTTGAACCTGAGGGCACTGTTGGGTTTGCTTGCAGAATATATCTGCAAGTAAACCCATCAGTAGACACAGGAACAAGAGTGCAATATTACAGAGAATGAAAATACTTACTAAACGCCTTTTTCAGGTTTGGAGAGGCGCTGTCCCAGCCATCCATCAACGCTGCGGCCACCTCGTTCCATAGCCGCCGGGTCACCACATTGTCCTTGTACTGGGTATTTCGGCTGTCCCACAACGGGACACGCTCCTGGACCTGGCAGATCAGGGCATCGTTGTCCACATACATGTCCTCGTCCCCTTGTGGAACCTAGAAGAAACAAAACACAAATTACAATCTTGTATATTTTAGACAAAGAAAAGAACAATAGGAGTAGAAAAGAAATAGACATTCAAAGGCTATATACTTACATTCCGTCTCGCCACCGGGACTTGACTCGGCTGCGACTGCTCCTGCTGAGACTCCTCAATGGCCGTGTCCGACGATGATGTCTGAAAAAGGAACCCAAATTTAAGCCATTTGTAGATTCAGCAGCAATACTTACCCAAAGGCAGGAAGATACTCACATCATGCTCTGCTTCGGCCAGTTCTTGCCGGGATGGGGAATATTCAGATCCAGAAGACATGCTGCAAAAAAAAAATAAAAATACATGAACACATATTACATTATAAGGACAGTCTGTCATTTGGTTAAAGAATACTCACATTCTTGCCCTTTGGATCTGTCTTGATTCAAGAAGCAGTGTCTCCAGACAATGTTCAGCCTTGGTCCAAGATGGATCTTCAAGTGTTCAGCTACAGTCTCCAGGCAGTGTATGTAGCTTGTTGGTTGCTGGCCTTTTATAGGGATCCAGGCTGTATAATCTTCAGGTGTTATCAGCATGCAGTGTCCAGATAGTCTGAGGGGTCTGTGTGTCACTTCCTTTATCTATACTACTTTTATCTAGACTCCTCACAAACAATGTATCTTGTCTAGGGGGTCATTTGACAAGTGTCTAGACATGTTTACTAAAATATCGCATGCGCACACAATCGCTGACAAGCGCACAGCCATGCGCACACCAGCGTTCACATAGACTGCAATTATATTTTTATGCGCATAGCGTGCGCACACGTGCGCACGCGCATTTTTATAATGGTGTGCTGAAAAAAAAAATGCAACATGTAGCGTCTGGCGCGTCTGGGCGCACACCTGGAAAATGCGCTGCGCACGTAAAACGCTGATGAACGCGTGCAAGCGCAATACAATGCGCCCGCCATGTTAATGATAGGGGAAAATTGCGCATGCGAACAATAGCGCACGATGCGCAGCGCAAAAAAACGCAAGTGTGAAAGTAGCCTAAGCTGGCACAAATTCTCTATTTCAATCACAATTGGTTGTTGAGTTGATAAGTTGTATTCCGTTTTTCTGCTGAAAAAAAAAGATAAAAATGTAAAGAAAAAAGCTAATGTGAACTCTCGATCTCATACGTTTGTTAACGCAGAACATTAATATTTCCTCAGAACATCAATATTCCCTCAGCTTATTTAGAAGAACTATTAAATATGTGAACTGCTCCCCTAACATCTGATTCTATTTCCTAATAAATTCAAGTTTGGTGAAAACCGAGGAAGAAGCAACTAATTAAGGATTTATGTAATAAAGTGGCAGCTAAACATAACACTGTCTTCTCAAGAATTCCACTCATACAACTTGCATTATTTTATTTCCATGTTTCATAGTCTTAAACTCTTAATCATGGACCTTTCATACTAACTCATTAAACGGAATGCCTCTCATTTTCACAGTGATGAGTTATCAGTGCACAGGAGAATACACATCAAGCAGCTTTTTAAAAAATGAACAGACTCACTGGATTTTAACTTTCGTATCAAGTCAGAAACTAATTATTTTGTAGAACAGGCGCTTTTTTGTCACTTGAGCAATGCGAAATATTTTACCCTTTGTTAGATGTCCGTATTATTGACTATAAAACAAAATCTACCACTAAATAGAAAATGCCAAATGCAAACAAAAAAAATGCTTAATCTGAATTTTCCCAAAACAGTGCCAAATGTCTGGTGTGAATGTCACTTTAAATGGTCATATTAAACGCTAACATCCATCACTCATTTGGGATAGTTGGCATGGCAGGAGCTATGACATGACTTTAGAATACAATATAGCAATATGGGGCAGAAGTATCCTGTGACGCTCCCAGCGATGTGCTGTCATTTATAAGGAGATGTAAACACATGTAAGTGAATGGGGTTGGATCAGGTAGTGATAACACTTACCAGCTTGTGTGTGTCTTTCTGTAACGGGAACATAAGAAAAGCAATGGGAAGTAAAAGAAAAAGTTTTCTTTTACATGACTCATTAATGAGAAACAAATCGCACAGGGGCGAAGAAGGACTGTCTGATCATCAACCTGAATAGAGTTCTTAGACTCTATGCCTCTCTTCTGGGGTAAAAAAATGTTAAAAAGTTTAAAAATTTTGGAGCAATGCGAAGCTGCGCTAAAATATTGTGGCTTTTGGTGGTCTCTCAAATGTTACACACGTTCCAGGTCCAGGCTCTTCTCCCTTCACAACGGTCTGATGCTGTCTGTTGTTCACCACGTCTGGCTTTGAAGGTTGCCCGGCATTTGACATAATCTCCTTAGGTCTTTTAAGGCCCATTAGGACACAAACCTTTGTCTTCGGATTGTTATTCAAAATTTTAGTTTATTACTCTGATTCTCCTGTGCGCATCATGTTACTTGCTTCTATCCCTTTCTCCCTACTGACTTTGCTGCATCCAGCCTGCTGTTCCCACAATTCCTGAAGTTGTTTCTCAATGTGCCACTCAGACATCTGCATTAAATGCTCGGGACCAATGTATCCATCCGGACTTGGGGCTTTGTGGGTCAACTTAACCAGGTGAGCCATAATGTCTCCATTTTTGCCACCTCCAAGAATGGTGGTGGACCTGGGGAGGGCCAGGGGCATGGCATCTCCTGCTCACCTAATTCAGGATGAATGGCAATGTTCCTTGTGCCTCATAGAGAAAAAACCTAAGGTCTGGTGTGAGCAGTAAAGCATTTCTTTGGTGTCGCTAACTGTGAGAGGAGACAAGTAGAACGATTGCAAGATCCGGAGCAAAATCGAGGAAAAGTGAATTACTAGAGACGGGTCCTGGCAGAAAACACCTAGCAGTAAGGGCAAGAGTTTAACTGCTAAAGGTTACGGGCCTAGACAGGATGGAGTATATACAATGAAGAGAGTTCCCTTGGCGGGAGTTCCAGCGCTTCAGTAGAAGATAATTACTGCTACACTGGCAAAATAGCTCCCCTAAGGGAAAGAAGACGCAGAAACGTGAGTTGAGTAAAGGACTCTTGCTAGCTGGACTGTAGTGTTGAGCTGGGTTGTTATGAAGTAGTGAGGAATAGTGAAGACAGAGAACAAGTAAAGAGAGAGAAGAGAAAGGGATTGAAGTTGTGTGAGGAAAATGTTATGCGTTATCAATAGTGTTGAGCATTCCGATACCGCAAGTATCGGGTATCGGCCGATATTAGCTGTATCGGAATTCCGATACTTAGTTCCGATATTTTTCCTATATCGTATAGCGGAATCGGAAGTTCCCTTAATTCTTTGAGAGGCAATGTGATTATAGTCAGCCAATGAGGAATCCTAAGAAGTGTGGGCACATCCTGTACTGCTGCGGTCATGTTAACTAATGGCATGGCTGTGATTGGATGCTGAAATGATGTCAGAATGCAGTATAAAAGGCGCCGCCGCCATTTTAGCGTCACTGTGCTGTGAACTCAGTTAGGGAAAGAACGCTGCTCTGCTGACTCTGAGGGACAGTTAGAGATTGCGATTTAGTGTACTGTGCTTTAGGCAGGCTAGTTTACCACCGGCTGTGTAAAGCTTCCTTTGCCTGCAGTGTTGTTTTAACAGCTCTGCAAGGTGTGTGTGAGTGCAGGTGACGCTGCAGTTTGCTCTGTATGCAACGCTGTCTGTAGGCATCTGCACGTGTCACTCACAGACTCTTTTTTTTTTTTTCTTCAGTGTAATTCTTGCTGCTCCATGTAATTGAAATAATAGTGTGACGTGCTTCCATCCGTATACAATACCTTGGTTGCAAACACTATAGAAGTCCACAATGGAGCCTTTCACAGCAAGTGAACAGTTGTGTTTCAGTGTTCACTGCAGTCTGTGATTTTTTTTTTTTTTTGAGTGCAGATCACGCTCCAGTTACTTCATCTAATGCTGCGTGTACTCTGCTGAGCGTCTGTCACTGGCTCATCCTTGTAATTTTTCAAAAATTTCTGCTGCTTTCTTCTATTTTAAATTTACAAAAATCTATTAGTGTGACGCTCTTCCATCAAAATACAATACATTGCTTGCAAACATAATAGAAGTCCACAAAAAGGCCTTTCACAGCAAGTGAACACTTGTGTTTCAATGTTCACTCTAGTCTGAGCTTTAATTTTTTTGTAGGAGTGTAGATCCCGCTCCACTTACTTCAACCACCGCAGCGTGTACTCTGCTGAGTGTCTGTCACTGGCTCATCCTTGTAATTTTTCAAAAATTGCTGCTGCTTTATTCTATTTTAAATTTACAAAAATCTATTAGTGTGACGCTCTTCCATCAAAATACAATACATTGCTTGCAAACATAATAGAAGTCCACAAAAAGGCCTTTCACAGCAAGTGAACACTTGTGTTTCAGTGTTCACTCTAGTCTGAGCTTTAATTTTTTTGTAGGAGTGTTAATCCCGCTCCACTTACTTCACCACCGCAGCGTGTACTCTGCTGAGTGTCTGTCACTGGCTCATCCTTGTAATTTTTCAAAAATTGCTGCTGCTTTATTCTATTTTAAATTTACAAAAATCTATTAGTGTGACGCTCTTCCATCAACATTACTTGCAAACATAATAGAAGTCCCAAAAGGCCTTCACAGCAAGTGAACAGTTGTGTTTCAGTGTTCACTTAGTCTGAGCTTTAATTTTTTGTAGAGTGTAATCCCGCTCCATTACTTCAACCACCGCAGCGTGTACTCTGTGAGTTCTGTCACGCTCATCCTTGTAATTTTTCAAAAATTTCTGCTGCTTTCTTCTATTTTAAATTACAAAATCTATAGTGGACGCTCTTCCATCAAATACAATAATGCTTGCAAAATAATAGAAGTCCACAAAAAGGCTTTCACAGCAAGTGAACACTTGTGTTCATGTTCACTCTAGTTGACTTTAATTTTTTTGTAGAGTGTAATCCCGCTCCACTACTTCAACCACGCAGCGTGTACTCTGCTGAGTGTCTGTCACTGGCTATCCTTGTAATTTTTCAAAATTGCTGCTGCTTTCTTCTATTTAAATTTACAAAAATCTATAGTGTGACGCTCTTCCATCAAAATACAATACATTGTTGCAAACATAATAGAAGTCCACAAAAAGCCTTTCACAGCAAGTGAACAGTTGTGTTTCAGTGTTCACTCTATCTGGCTTTAATTTTTTGTAGGAGTGTAGATCCCGCTCCACTTCTTCAACACCGCAGCGTGTACTCTGCTGAGTGTCTGTCACTGGCTCACCTTGTAATTTTTCAAAAATTTCTGCTGTTTCTCTATTTTAAATTTACAAAAATCTATTAGTGTGACGCTCTTCCAAATAATACTTGCTCAAACATAATAAAGTCCACAAAAAGGCCTTTCACAGCAAGTGAACAGTTGTGTTTCAGTGTTCACTCTAGTCTGAGCTTTAATTTTTTGTAGGAGTGTAGATCCCGCTCCACTTACTTCAACCACCGCAGCGTGTACTCTGTGAGTGTCTGTCACTGGCTCATCCTTGTAATTTTTCAAAAATTCTGCTGCTTTCTTCTATTTTAAATTTACAAAATCTATTAGTGTGACGCCTTCCATCAAAATACAATAATTGCTTGCAAACATAATAGAAGTCCACAAAAAGGCCTTTCACAGCAAGTGAACACTTGTGTTTCAGTGTTCACTCTAGTCTGAGCTTTAATTTTTTTGTAGGAGTGTTAATCCCGCTCCACTTACTTCAACCACCGCAGCGTGTACTCTGCTGAGTGTCTGTCACTGGCTCATCCTTGTAATTTTTCAAAAATTGCTGCTGCTTTATTCTATTTTAAATTTACAAAAATCTATTAGTGTGACGCTCTTCCATCAAAATACAATACATTGCTTGCAAACATAATAGAAGTCCACAAAAAGGCCTTTCACAGCAAGTGAACAGTTGTGTTTCAGTGTTCACTCTAGTCTGAGCTTTAATTTTTTTGTAGGAGTGTAGATCCCGCTCCACTTACTTCAACCACCGCAGCGTGTACTCTGCTGAGTGTCTGTCACTGGCTCATCCTTGTAATTTTTCAAAAATTTCTGCTGCTTTCTTCTATTTTAAATTTACAAAAATCTATTAGTGTGACGCTCTTCCATCAAAATACAATACATTGCTTGCAAACATAATAGAAGTCCACAAAAAGGCCTTTCACAGCAAGTGAACACTTGTGTTTCAATGTTCACTCTAGTCTGAGCTTTAATTTTTTTGTAGGAGTGTAGATCCCGCTCCACTTACTTCAACCACCGCAGCGTGTACTCTGCTGAGTGTCTGTCACTGGCTCATCCTTGTAATTTTTCAAAAATTGCTGCTGCTTTATTCTATTTTAAATTTACAAAAATCTATTAGTGTGACGCTCTTCCAGAGGACAGCGTTTGTTGGCCAGTTGTGAGTCTGCAGCACATGGTTGATTTCATGCTGCAGTGCCTGAGAAACGACCGCCGCATCGGCCACATTCTCACCACGTCAGATTATTGGGTGTACACCCTCCTAGACCCTCGTTACCGGACAACTTACAAAGCCTCATCACACCGTTGAACCGGGACCGTAAAATGCTGGAGGACCAAGACACACTGTTGAAATCCATAATGTTCTCCATTCCAGCCGAGAGCGCTGCTGCTGCTACTGCTTTACAAAGCAGCTCTGTGCGTCGAGGCATTGTAGACACCTCTGCAACAAGAGGGAGCACAAGCAGCGCCTCTGCACAGGGCAAGAGCTGTATGTTACAAATGTGGCGAAGTTTTGTGACAGCGCCACCAAGGTGTACACCATAGTGATGGGAAATCTAGTTAATTTTGTTGATTAGTTCACCATGAACTAGTTCACTGAAAAGATTAGTTCCAAAAGATTAGTTCATTTAGTTCATTTAGTTCAGTTTTTCTCCACCCTATCCTGTGAGGAGCTGATAGGAAATGCATCATGTGACCTCTGAACTAAATGAACTAGATGAACTGCTGAACAAAATGTTCTATTGAGAATGACTCAGGACAGCCTAGTTCAATCTGATGCCTCTGACTTAGCCCAGCAGTGCCACATAATGATTGTGTATGAGGGGGCTGAGAAGCAGTTCAGCATCCACCATTTTAAGAACAGAACAGGGGTCAGTGTTAAAGATTTTAGCAAGACTGATCTTCTAGGCTAGAGGCATGAGCTACACACAGAAACACTCTCTCTTATACACACATATGAGCTGTGTCTGTGTACTGTGTGTGCAATTTCATTTTTTATTAATAATATTATTATTACTGTTATATTTGTATTTGATGTGTGGTATGCCTTGGAGGTGCTGGCTTGCCCTGCTGCCAGTGTATTATCTGAGCGCGTCTTTAGTGCTGCATGTGGTGTACTAACAGACCGTCGCATGCGACTATCCTCAGACAATGTAGACCGGCTTATTTTTCTGAAAATGAACAAGGCATGGATCTCACCTGAATTTGCCTGTCCGTTTTCAGATTAAATAACTGCTTGCCAACGTTTTCCAAGTCTCCTGTTATGTTCATCTTTCTACCACCTGAACTCTACTCCCTGGGCTACAACACTGCCAGTCACAGGGGAATGATCATTTACAAAACAAAATGTTATCCCCAACAAATAGTAGCGCAACGACTCCAGTGCCCACTTTATCGCCAGGCACTCTCTCTCTACAATGCTGTCTCTGTTTTTTGATGGAGTAAGTTTTCGACTCAGGAACTAATGGGATGCTCCTCCCCGTTAAGCTCCAGTCCTGAGACAACACGGCACCCATACCTACCTCTGACGCATCAGTCTGGACAATGAATTCTCTTTTGAACTCGAGTGTGCTCAAAACTGGTGACCCACACAGTGCCCCTTTTATTGCCCCTGTTGATGACCCCTTGCTGATTTATTAACCGGCTACACCAGATCCATGGGTATTCTCTCAAACTGGACCTCTAAAATTTTTAATGGCACCAAGGGACTCACTAAATGAGGCTGAGGACTGTGTACCTGGCGCATGCGACAAGAGTTACAATACCGTTTAACTTCTTGATAGACCCCCTGCCAGTAAAACCATTGTATAATTCTGTGTAGGGTTTTCTTTTGGCACAAATGTCACCCTAGTACATGCGCATGCGCTAAGTCCATTACCAACCTCCGATATGACTGCGGTAGCAGCAATTGTTAAAAAATGTCAACATGTATTTTATAAACCTGATACAGCAAATCTTGGTTCAGCTCTAATTGTTGAAATACTGTAGCTGCCCCGGGTGTTGGGGTTCCCCATTGACAACCAGTAAATTTTCACGGGCTAGACTCAACGTAGGGGCCGCGGAGTTGCGCCTTAACAAATTTGTCACCTGTCACATTTAAGTATTACAATTCAGGTCCCGGTGTCAAATCTTCCATCTCCCCAACTAACACTTCGATAGGAGAGGGGTTTTCCTACTCCACCGAAGGCAAAGGTAATACTGCCCACTGCACACATGTGTTATGCATAGTGAGACTGATAGTAGCCAACAAAGTAGCAAACAAAGGCCACTTGTGATCGCCCTATCAGCGTAGGACCAATGCTACTCAAAAGATCTGCCATGATCCTGGACAAAATCTTGATATAATGGTCAATGAGTGAGAATGTACGATAGGATCCAGGCAGATGTGAATGTTTGTTTGGTTTTAGTAGCAACTTCATGTGTGACATGTTTGAATGGCTGGGCAACCCTCCTGTCTCCAATATATGATTGAAGGTGCGTACCAATGTGGACGGGATATCCTCACTCAATAATTTAAATAATTTGGCTGTAAACCCGTCAGGTCCTGGAGCTTTTCCGTATTTAAAGTAACTTATCACTTCCGTCACCTCAATTTGTTTTTTTAAAAGGAGAAGCTGATGGATGGTAACCGTATTCCATCTACAAAGGTGTTACCCTCCGCACTATCCGTATGTTCCACCTTATATAAGTCTGAGTAGTATTCTTGTAGAATGGTGTTTATGGTTCGAGGGTCTGTGTTCATGATCCCATGTTTATTCGTTAACGCTGTAATATGTTCATGACGAATGTGATTTCCTTTCGCTAGTGATGATAATAGTCTCCCTCATTTGCTACCATAACGATATACATCGGCTCTATAATTGTTATTACTGCTTGTCTCTCGTCGATATACCCATACGTGTAAGTCAGCCTTAGCCTGCTTACATCTATTTTTAACCTGTGTTGATGAACTTGTCTTGTTTGCCGTGTACCTATCGCGTAATATCCTGCTAGCCTGCGAGTAGTTTGTCGCGATCTTCTTTTTTAGCGTTGTCTGATAACCTATTAGTTTCCCAGCGCATTACTCCCTTCCCTGCTGCCCATAAAAGTTCCGGCCTATCCCTAGTATCTCCATTATCCCTTACATATTAAAAACACCATTGCTTCACGTGATGTCGAAACTTCTCATCCATTAACAAATAGGTCGGGAAGCGCCAAGTTTGGTTTGGCCCCATCTGCACCATATCTGGCAGGGTCACTGATACGGGTGCGTGGTCATATTTAGCTACGTTGTGCACATCTGCCTCTTCCACTCCCCTTAATAGCTCGTGTGCTAGCAATATATAATCTATTCTGAACCAAGAGTCATGTGGCGCCGAATAGAATGAATATTCACTGCCATCTGGGTTCAGGTGTGTCAAAATGTGTACAAAGTTACTCGTGTCTAGCAAGGGTTATTATAAACGTGTGTCATGTGATCGCACATTCATTCGCATCGACCTACAGTTCTTCACTGTTTAGATTCACCATATTTAAGTCACCACCGTGGGTGGTTTTAATGCTCTCCTATCGGCCTGATATGCTTGGATACCTGGGATAAATTCAGGAACGTCTCCAAACTCCCTACTCACATGTCAGCGCAGGAACCGTAAGAGGGAACGTGCTTGTTTTGTTGCGCATAGGTGGAGTTTTATACAGTAAATGATTACTGCTGTCTTATTTTTTGCGTCCCAAGCACAGAATAAGTCTGCGTAACGTTACATTTTACAGACACTCATATAATAGACACACGCTACCCTAACCGTGACACAAGAAGGTATTGTTGCCGGATAAAGCCGCCATTTTAGCGTCACTGTGCTGTTAATTCTGTTTGGGACAGAACGCTGCTCTGCTGACTCTGAGGGACAGTTAGAGATTGCGATTGTGTGTACTGTGCTTTAGGCAGGCTACTTTACCAACCGCTGTGTACATCTTCCTTTTGCCTTGCAGTGTTTTTTTCACAGGTCTGCAAGGTGTGTGTGTGAGTGCAGGTGACGCGCTGCAGTTTGCTCGGCATACAACGCTGTATGTAGGCATCTGCACACGTCACTCTCACACTCTTTTTTTTTTTTTTTCTTTAGTGTAATTCTTGCTGCTCAATTCAATTGAAATTATAGTGTGACGTGCTTCCATCCGTATCCAATACATTGGTTGAAAACACTGTAGAAGGACACAAAAAGCCCTTTCACAGCTAAGAGTTGTGTTCACTGTAGTCTGAGATTTTAATTTATTCAATTTTGATCATGCTCAAGTTACTTCTTCAAGCAATGCTGCTTGTACTCTGCTGAGCGTGTCTTACTGCCTCATCCTTGTCATTTTTCTCTAATTGGTGTACATGTACGTCAAAGTAGTCTTCATTTTGATCGAAATCCAAGCAGGTACCCGGACACTGTATGGCTGCTTTTATACGGTGGACTGGCTCCAACATTCAATAACACTTAAGATGCAATCGGGCACCTTGTCAAGGCCCAATCCTCTTCTCCCTCTGATATAATAATAATAATAATAATCTTTATTTATATAGCGCCAACATATTCCGCAGCGCTTTACACTTTAACAGTTTCAAAACACAAGTCATAGGTAACAACGTTAACAATACAATAATTAAAGTAAAATAGCCGACCCTGCTCGTGAGAGCTTACAATCTACAATGAGGTGGGGGAGATACAAAGTACAGGTGTGTATATATAATGGTGCATTTCCAATGATGGTCCAGCCATCTTGAGGGAGTGAGGCATGGATGGAGATAGTGAATGGGCTCCACATACACACTTAAACATAGAACGACTTTGGTTATTGAATTTCATAGGCCATTCTGAACAAATGTGTTTTGAGGGAGCCCTGAAACCAGGCAAATTGTGGATAGTCCTAATTTCTTGTGGTAGAGCATTCAAGAGGATTTGCGCAGCGCGGGAGAAGTCTTGTAGTCGGGAGTGGGAGGTACGGATTACTGCAGAGGTTAGTCGAAAGTCATTTGCAGAGCGCAGCAGTCATTTAGGCCATAGATAGAAATGAGGAGGAGATGTAGGGGGTGCTGCACTGTGGAGAGCTTTGTGGGTGAGAACCAGTACTTTGAATTGGATCCTATAATGAATGTGCAGCCAGTGTAAGGACTGGCGAAGAGCGGACGCGTCCGAGTACCGATTAGCCAGATGGATGACCCTGGCTGCTGCATTAAGGATGGACTGGAGAGGGGATAGTCGAGTAATGGGGAGGCCAAGTAATAGAGCATTGCAGTAGTCCAGGCGGGAGTGGATCAATGCTACAGTGAGGGTTTTTGTTGTTTCCATGGTGAGAAAAGGGCGGATTCTAGAAATGTTCTTTAGGTGTGTAGACGGCAAATATCTAACAAACAGGTCATGCTGGAGAGACTTGCACCTACTGCCACTCAGGGTCTTCAGCTCCTTTGTGAGAAACTAATGTTTGGCCAGCCAGTATATCAAATAAAGTTCATGAGAAATGGGAACTGTGGTTGGCTTCACTTTTGGTACTGGCTGGGTGCTAATACCAAACCATGGTGTGGCATTCAATGGATATTCCTGGCTGGTTGGAGACAAGCTCATTCCCACAGAAAAGTACCTGAAAGCTAAGGAGATGGTGGCCTCTCTCAACATGAAGGAGTTTGCTCGTTGTCTAGGAGACCGACCACCCCTGCTGTGTACCTTGTCAACGTTGTGTTGAAGCTTGCAAGGATTAAGAGGTTACAGTGGTAAGTCTGGTTTTTACTAAAGATCCTGCTGTGTATTATAGTTTTATTTTTAAAAAAAATTTATCTTAGGAATGTTAAATAAATTTGTTATTTTTTTGGTTAAATACAATGTATGTTATGAATGTTAAATAATTTTTTTTTGTTTTTTATAAAATAAAATGTATGTTATGAATGTTAAATAACTTTTTTTTTTTTTTTTTCAGGTATTTGATCTACCGTAGCTAGTTGCTGATCGTTGACTCTACACCCCTCTCCCCAGAATGTTACTCGGGTTATGGGGAGAAAATCACCGCTATTCCAGACTAATTTAATGTTAATGTGTCTGGCTCTTACACAGCACACAGCACTTGATGTTAGTTTATCTTTTTCCTAAATTATTTGTTACACTGCCCTTCTCACATTTTATTTTCACTTTTTTTTTAAGCACAAGTTTTTTTACACTTCCTTGTTCTGTAAGTAGGCTTAATGGTTAAATGTTTTATACTAGATGTAAATATGTAACATGTAAATTTTAGATTAAGATTTTGCAAATTATTAGGTCCACACCATCAGCTCTTTCGTCCCCTCTCCCTCAGAGTAGCGGTAATATATCGGACCCCAGGCTCGCCCACACAGTTCCTTGACCACTTCTCTGCCTGGCTGCCGCACTTTCATGTCCTCAGAAGTACCAACCCTTATCCTTGGAGACTTCAACATCCCCATTAACAGCCCTACTTCCACACTCAAAACACATTTGTTCAGAGCGGCCTATCACATTCACTAATCAAAGTCATTCTATGTGTAACTGTGTGTGTGTGTAGCCCATTCACTATCTCCATCCATCCCTCACTCCCTGAAAATGGCTGGGCCATCATTCTAAATACACTATTGTATATAAACACCTGTACTTTGTATCTCCCCCACATATTTGTAAATTGTAAGCTCTCACGAGCGTGTGCGGATTATATTGCTTTCATTATTGTATTGGTAACGTTGTTACTTATGACTTGTGTTCGGAAACTGTTAAACTGTAAAGCGCTGCGTAATCTGTTGGCGCTATATAACTAAAGATTCTTATTAAGCGTTCACGGATCCATGTGGAGGTAGACCGTGACGGCTCCTGCAACGATGTTTCTGAGGAACTGGAGAAGGAGGAGTCAATGTGTACAGACTTGATTCCCGCAATCCTTGTAGTTGCCTGAACACGTACAGCGCCACTCGCAAGATCTGTACCCGGCTCCACAACATTGACCCAATGGGCAGTAAGGGAAAGGTATCGTCCCTGGCCATGGGTACTGGTCCACGCAGCGGTGGTCAGGTGGACATTGCTACTGATGGAGTTTAGTAGCGCATGTTTAATTTTAACCTCAACAACATGGTTTTGCAGACTAGGGACGGCTTGCCTGCTGAAATAAAATCAGCTTGGCACATTGTATTGTGGGACTGCCAATGCCATTAAGTTCCGTAAGCTGTCAGTCTCCACCAGCCTGAATGACAGCATTTCAAGGAACAGGAGTTTTGCAATGCCAGCATTCAGAGCCTGTGGTCGTGGATGGTTTGCCGAGATTGGGCCTACACCCGATACGCCACAACCTGACACCCACAGATAAACAAGCCATAAAATCTCTGAAAGATAACCCCAACATTATTATTAAACAAGCAGATAAGGGGGGTGCTATCGTTATTATGAATAAGACCCAATCTATTGCCGAAATTCATAGACAACTGTCAGTTAACCTAACCTACAGACAACTCAATTGTGACCCTACATTTTACATCTGTCAAAAAATTGATCGTATCCTGACAAAACATCTTTAATTGATCACCATAGACTGTATGACTATGACATTCCTTAATATTCAATACCCCATCACCCCTGTTTTCTACACACTCACAAAAATCAACAAAAAACTACATTATCCACCCGCATACCCTAGAGGGATAATTCTCCGTGTTCTACAGTATCACCCAAATGTTTAACATGTTGCCTAATTCCTATGTATATATATTCTTCACCCTATGTATATATTGTATATATTATACATTGTCATTGACTGTAAATTTTTCTATCTCTTCCAGCGACTATTTGATAAAGGCCACTGCGTTGCCCAAAACGTCAGTCAGTCGTCTCATAGCTATTTTCTTTTTTCACATCAAGTGTGCAATAAAAATTTCAAATTTAACCATGACATATGCAGTTAAACTTGTGCTGTGATTCTCTATAGACTGTACATCTTCAGTGTGTCTTTGTAACTCAACTACGTGTTTTCTACGCACAATTTTAGACATATTTGTGGTATTGAGGTTACTGACACTTTACCTCTTTTTACTTTTTGATTACACAGCTTGCATTTGACATAGCAAATATCATCTGCAAGTGTGTGAAAAAAGGACCACGCAGTGCAAGTCCTGGGAGCGTCCGTTTAGACTTTTGGAAGAGAAATCCGAACAGGTGCCAAAATGGAGGCTACAGGCAACAGAGTATGCAGCCTAACTCTCCCTCCTGTTTGTACCGTTGGGGCAATCGCTTCCTCAGAGCTGCTGCCACAACCTTCCTGTTCCTCACGCCATGTTGGGTCTTGGACCTCATCATCTCCACTAACCTCTTACAACACCTGCTGCTGTTGGGTGGCCTGGCCACCACCATGCTCAACAGAAACTGGCACCTGAGTCTCATCATCATCAGATGCGTTCTGCGGTGTGCTGACCATCGGCACTGTCTCACCCGCCTCTTCAGATTCAGAGAGACACAGCTGTTGCGCATCACTGCATACTCCCTCTTCTTCACATTCCAGAATGCTGCTTGGCTGTGCCCCTGTTTGCAAACCAACAGATTCTGAGAACAGAAGCAGAGACTCAGCTGGCTCCTGTACAGAACTCTCTGACTGACTGGGCAATTTGGCAGGCGGTGAAGAGACAGATGGTTGATCAACAGTGCTGTGTTACTGAGAGGAGGTGGAAGCAATTGAAGTCGATGCATTGGACCCTGGGCTCCAACACCGCCAGTTGTTGCCTGTAAGTGTTGAAAGCACAGTCAACACTTGCTACTGTGTTACTGGGGTTGAGTAATGGCAGCTGTTCCCCTGCTGTGTGTACGACAAAAAGTCATGCTGCCTCCACCCTGTCCTCCTCTCATCCCTGGGCTCCAACACCGCCAGTTGTTGCTTGTAAGTAATTGGCACGGTACTGACTCATGCCCACCCTGTTTACAGCACCACAGCTGTTTCCTGGCAGTGTCAACGTAAATTAGCCTCCAATAAGTTGTCCTGTCATGTTGCATTCCGGTTATCCGACTCTATGGTGCCTGCAGTTTAGGTGATTCCTATGTGTGCTGTGGGATATGTAAATAAAGGCTCTTTCCGTTGTGAAAATAGGACAAGCACCCACTCTAGGACTGTGTGATTTGGTAACTGCAGACGGCTTGCGGCTAGTGTTGAGCATTCCGATACCGCAAGTATCGGTATCGGCCGATATTCGCTGTATCGGAATTCCGATACTTAGTTCCGATATTTTTCCTATATCGTATACCGGAATCGGAAGTTCCCATAATTCTTTGAGAGGCACTGTGATTTTAGTCAGCCAATGAGGAATCCTACGAAGTGTGGCCACATCCTGTACTGCTGCGGTCAGCTTAACTAATGGCATGGCTGTGATTGGCTGCTGAAATGATGTCAGAATGCACTATAAAAGGCGCCGCCGCCATTTTAGCGTCACTGTGCTGTGAACTCAGTTAGGGACAGAACGCTGCTCTGCTGACTCTGAGGGACAGTTAGAGATTGCGATTTTGTGTACTGTGCTTTAGGCAGGCTAGTTTACCACCGGCTGTGTAAAGCTTCCTTTTGCCTGCAGTGTTGTTTTAACAGCTCTGCAAGGTGTGTGTGAGTGCAGGTGATGCTGCAGTTTGCTCTGTATGCAACGCTGTCTGTAGGCATCTGCACGTGTCACTCACAGACTCTTTTTTTTTTCTTTAGTGTAATTCTAGCTGCTTCATTCAATAGAAATTATAGTGTGATGCGCTTCCATCCGTAAACAATACATTGGTTGCAAACACTGTAGAAGTACAGAAAGGAGCCTTTCACAGATAGTGAACAGTTGTGTTTCAGTGTTCACTGCAGTCTGTGAGGTATTTTTTTTTTTTTTTTTTAAATGCAGATCACGCTCCAGTTACTTCTTCAACTAATGCTGCGTGTACTCTGCTGAGTGTCTGTCACTGGCTCATCCTTGTCATTTTTCTAAAATTGGTGCTGCTTTATTCTATTTTCAATTTACTAAAATCTATTAGTGTGACGCTCTTCCATCAAAATACAATACATTGCTTGCAAACATAATAGAAGTCCACAAAAAGGCCTTTCACAGCAAGTGAACAGTTGTGTTCACTGTTCACTCTAGTCTGAGGTTTAAATTTTTGGTAGGAGTGTAGATCCCGCTCCACTTACTTCAACCACCGCTGCGTGTACTCTGCTGAGCGTGTCTCACTGCCTCATCCTTCACATTTTTCTCGAATTGGTGCTGCTACATTCTATTTCAAATAATTCAAATCTATTACTGTGACGTGTTTCCATCCGAATACAATACATTGGTTTCAAACACTATAGAAGTACACAAAGGGGCCTTTCACAGCTAGTGAACATGGTTTTTTAATTTTAACTAAAATATGTATTTTTTCAAATGACACAAATATAAGTAATGTTGAAGAGGAATAGTCCTACATCCATTGTTTGCACAATGTTACAGGTGTACATTACGTCCCTTAATCAACAATGTATTATTATATTTACTTGTATGCTTTTATTTAAAAGCCAAGAACACAGAAGGATAACCTTCGCACTGCAGCTGTTGTCAAAGTTCAACCCACATTATGCACTTCCAACATTGCAGCATTTGAGGCATGATGTGAGTTGGATTTGTCAAAGTTATGGAGTGAGAAGGTTCACCATCAGTACCCTATAGCATAAGTATGCTTTTGTGTTAGCATTTGTGTTAGACATGTGGATATCTGCCATAATATGTCACAATTATTTAGTTACAGATTTGTTACCAACAGTAATCATTGAATGGTTTTAAATGTGACGTTTCACTTGTTTACAGCTTAGAAATAAGGGTGTAGCCTGATATCTATGTGTAGCACTAGCCACTTTAACATGTCATGTTTTTTTCAACATGTGTAGCTAGGTAGCAGTAATTTTTGCCGGACACACAGCAGGGGAACAGCAGGCGTTACTGAACCCCACAAACACATCATCGATTGTTTTGATCTGTGCATCCAACACTTCTGAGCCCAGGGTCAAGGAGGGTGTAGCCTGAGGCCTAGTATGAGATGTTTGAACTTTAATTTGAACTTTAATTTGGAGTTAGCAGCATTAATTTTTGTCAGACACACAGCAGGGGAACAGCAGGCGTTACTGAACCCCACTATCACTATAGCTTGTGTATTGGTCTGTGGACACGACACTTCTGAGCAGCAACTGGCAGTGTTGTAGCCCAGGGAGTATAGCTCAGGTGGTAGAAAGATGAACATAACAGGAGACATGGAAAACGTTGCCAAACAGTTAGTTAATCTGAAACCAGACAGGCAAATTCAGGCGAGATCCATGCCTAGTTCATTTTCAGAAAAGTAAGCCGTTCTACATTATCGGAGGATAGTCGCATGCAACGGTCTGTTAGTACACCGCCTGCAGCAGTAAAGACGCGCTCCGATAATACACTGGCAGCAGGGCAAGCCAACACCTCCAATGCATACTGGCTAAGCTCTGGCCATGTATCCAGTTTAGAGACACAAAACTTGAATGGGGAAGAGCCATCTGGGAGTACACTGAGAGGGCAAGACATGTAGTCTGTCACCATCTTACGGAAATGTTGCCTCCTGCTGACTGGAGCCGTCTCGGATAGTGTAGACATTGGTGGCGCTGTCACAAAACTTCGCCACATTTGGAACATACTGGTCTTGCCCTGTGCAGAGGCGCTGCTTGTGCTCCCTCTTGTTGCAGAGCTGTCTCCACTGCCTCGACGCACAGAGCTGCTTTGTAAAGCAGTAGCAGCAGCAGTGCTCTCGGCTGTAATGGAGAACATTATGGATTGCACCAGTGTGTCTTGGTACTTCCGCATTTTACGCTCCTGGTTCAACGGTGTGCTGAGGCTTTGTAAGTTGTCCCGGTAGCGAGGGTCTAGGAGGGTGTACACCCAATAATCAGACGTGGTGTGAATGTGTTCGATGCGGCGGTCGTTTCTCAGGCACTGCAGCATGAAATCAACCATGTGCTGCAGACTCCCAACTGGCCAAGAAACGTTGTCCCCTGCAAGAGGCGTCATCTCTGCCTGCTGTGCATTACCCC
Source organism: Oophaga sylvatica (assembly GCA_033576555.1). Lineage (NCBI taxonomy): Eukaryota > Metazoa > Chordata > Amphibia > Anura > Dendrobatidae > Oophaga > Oophaga sylvatica. Next base: position 126,221,162 of record JARQOD010000009.1, on the reverse strand, counting down.
ACCCTTGGTCTACATACTGACTAGAGCATTGTCTACCTCCCTCTGGAGCGATGTCTTCCTCCTCCATTGACTCCTCCTCATCCTCCTCACAAAGTCCTTCAAATACATAAAAATTTACAAAATTTAAAAACATTGTATCATAATTCTGTAACATCAGTTTATGGAAACACAATAGCATTACAAAAGGATAGACAAAAACTGTACATTAAGTGCTTTGTAAATACATTAAAAGTTTGGAATGGTTATGAAAATATAGACAGCGACTCTGGAGGTTCAATTGTTGATACAGCATGGTACTTTGAAAGTCCTCCAGCCCTTTGTGAGGAACCACGTTGCGCTGACTGTCCAGAAGGTGATGGAATTTGTGACTCCTCATCCTCCACCTCTTCCAAAACCTCATGCCTTAGTGCTTGCAGTGTTTTTTGAAGCAGGCAGATAAGGGGGACAGTCAGGCTGACTAGTGCATCATCTGCACTCGCCATCCGCGTTGACTCATCAAACGCACGCAAAACGTGGCACATGTCCATAGAGTCCTTCGCCACTCATTACACTGGCTGCCCATTCATTATAGGATCCAATTCTAATTACTGGTTCTCACCAACAAAGCTCTCCACAGTGCAGCACCCCCCTACATCTCCTCCCTCATTTATATTTATCGGCCTAACCGACTGCTGCACTCTGCAAACGACCTTTGACTAACCTCTGCAACTAATCCGTACCTCCCACTCCCAACTCCAAGACTTCTCCCGCGCTGCGCCAATCCTCTGGAATGCTGTACCCAAGAAATTAGGACTATCCGCAATTTGGATGGTTTCAGGCGCTCCCTCAAAACACATTTGTTCACAGTGGCCTATCACATTCACTAATCAAAGTCATTCTATGTGTAAGTCTGTGTGTGTAGCCCATTCACTATCTCCATGCATCCCTCACTCCCTTAAAATGGCTGGACCATCATTGTAAATGCACCATTGTATATAAACACCTATACTTTGTATCTCCCCCACCTCATTATACATTGTAAGCTGTCACGAGCAGGGGCGACTTATTTAGCTTAAATTATTGTATTGTTAACGTTGTTACTTATGACTTGTGTTCTTAAACTGCAAAACTGTAAAGCGATGCGTAATATGATGGCGCTATATAAATTAATATTATTATTATTAGGATTCCTCTGAGCTGCTCCCACCACCTTCCTGTTCCTCACGCCATGTTGGGTCTTGGACCTCATCATCTCCACTACCCTCTGCCAACACCTGCTGCTGTTGGGTGGTCCGGTCAGCACCATGCTCAACAGAAACTGGCACCTGAGTCTCATCATCATCAGATGCGTTCTGCGGTGTGCTGACCATCGGCACTGTCTCACCCGCCTCTTCAGATTCAGAGAGACACAGCTGTTGCGCATCACTGCATACTCCCTCTTCTTCACATTACAGAATGCTGCTTGGCTGGGCCCCTGTTTACAAGCCAATAGATTCTGAGAACAGAAGCAAACACTCAGCTGGCTCCTGTACAGAACTCTCTGACTGCCTGGGCAATTTGACGGGCGGTGAAGAGACAGATGGTTGCTCAACAGTGCTGTGGTCCTGAGAGGAGGTGGAAGGCAATTGAAGTCGATGCATTGGCTGACATCCAACCAACAACGGCTTCAATTTGTTCTTCCCGCAGCAGGGGGGTACTCCGAGCTCCTACAAAAGTGCACATAAAGGAACGCTCACGGGGAAAACTGGTGGATGCTGTGTCACTGGGGCCGCAGCAGCCACAGAATCCCCACGTCCTCTCCCTGAAGAAACTCCACGGCCACGACCACGTGCCTTACTCCCTGCCTTCTTCATCTTGGTAGATTGATAAAGAAAGTCTGAAAAGTTATAAGGCCTAAGTGTGGTTATTTCGCAGAGACTGCAGTGAACACTGCACACAACTGTTCAGTAGGTGTGAAAGGCCCCTTTGTGTACTTCTATAGTGTTTGCAACAAATGTATTGTATACGGATGGAAGCGCGTCACACTAATAGATTTTATTTATTTGTAATAGAATGGATCAGCAACAATTAGAGAAAAATTTCAAGGATGTGCCAGTGACACACGCTCAGCAGACTACAACCAGCAGTGGTTGAAGAACTAACTGGAGCGTGATCTGCACTCCAAAAAGGAAAACCTCAGACTACAGTGAACACTGCACACAACTGTTCACTACCCAACCGTCTCAGCAGGAAGGCAGTCTGTGCGTTAAAACAAAGGCGCAAGCATACATCCACATACCCTGTTTATAAAGCTATATAAAAAAAATTATGTAGTAGTGACGCACACTTTATTGAGGTACAGTATTACATCGCCATTCACCATCTGTGGCTATGCAGTCTCATCTATATATACCTTATCTATCCGTTGTCATGCTTGCAAGTCGACAGTCAGGCATAAATAGCAATTTTCACTATGCACTATGCACTTTTTAAAGGTTATGTTTGTTAATAAAAATGATTATTGCCACATATTATGAGTATTACATGATGGAAATTGTATAATTTTGTATAAACTGTTTAGTGACATTATTCAGCAAATGTAACATTTTAGTAATGTCACAGATAACTTGTAATGCTGATGATGTTTTGAAGTCAGACATTCATTGTCTATACAATAAAAATGGTGTACATACTGTTACTTATCCATCATTAATGGATTCAGATATGTACTTGTATGCTTTTATGTACAACCGTATAGCAGATTTCCTTAACTAATTTATTTTATGGTTTGCATTGCTGTTCAACATGTTAATGTATGTGTTTATGTTTGTCAATTCTTTATTTATCTAGATATTAGTTTAAATGAAATCATCATCTTATGGTAGTAAAGGTTATCTTTCTCTTGTTTGAAGTATAGACATTTAAAATTGACAGGTAACAAGGAAATTACTTGATCTAGTATTTAAACATCCTCCTTGACCCTGGGCTCCAACACCGCCAGTTGTTGCCTGTAAGTGCTGTTAGCACAGTCAACACTTGCTCCTGTGTTACTGGCGTTCAGTAATGTCAGCTGTTCCCTTGCTGTGTGTACGTCAAAAAGTCCTGCTGCCTCCACCCTGTTCTATTCTCATCCCTGGCTCCAACCGCGTGTTGCTCGAGTGCGTAAACAGTCAACACTGCTGTGTTACTGGTTCAGTAATGTAGTGTTCCCTGCGGTACGGAAAAGTCTGCTGCCTCACTGTTGTTTCTATCTGCTCAACACGCCAGTGTTGCCTGAAGTGCTGTACACAGTACACTTGCTCCTGTGTTACTGGGGTTCAGTAATGTCAGCTGTTCCCCTGCTGTGTGAACGGCAAAAAGTCCTGCTGCCTCCAACCGGTTTCTTCTCATCCCTGGGCTCCAACACCGACAGTTGTTGCTCGGAAGTGTCATTGGCACGGGTACTCACTCCTGCCCAGACTGGTTACAGCACGCCATCTGTTTCCTGTCAGTGTAAACGTCACTTAGCCTCCAATAAGTTGTCTTGTCGTGTTGCGGTCGGGTTAGCCGACTCTATGGTGCCTGGAGTTTAGGTGCTTCCTATGTGTGCTGCGGGATATAATAATCTTTATTTTTATATAGCGCTAACATATTCCGCAGCGCTTTACAGTTTGCACACATTATCGTCGCTGTCCCCGATGGGGCTCACAATCTAGATTCCCTATCAGTATGTTTTTGGAGTGTGGGAGGAAACCGGAGTACCCGGAGGAAACCCACGCAAACACGGGGAGAACATACAAACTCCTTGCAGATGTTGTCCTAGGTGGGATTCGAACCCAGGACTCCAGCGCTGCAAGGCTGTAGTGCTATCCACTGAGCCACGTGCTGCCCAATATGTGATGAACGGGCACACAGTCCGCCACACGGTAGCCCGGGGTCACGGCTCGTGATCCCACCGCTGCCACCAATATGTGATGGAACGTGCACACACACGACGGCTGCTGCCGTCCGACCCAGTAAACTGCAGGGATTTATAACTATCCCACTTCCACTTAGGAACTTGCAGCTCTCTTATTTGCATATATTTGGGATATGCAAATAAAGGCTGTTTCCGTTGTGACAATAGGACAATCACCCACTGTAGTACTGTGGGATTCGGTAACTGCGGCCGGCTCGCGGCCTGTCAACTTAAATTTCCATGGGTACCTTCTGCTACCCGTCCGGGTTCCAGTACCGTCAGCTGGTTCTCCGCAGTGCCTTTGGCCTAGGTGCCTCCATCTCGGTATCCGAGTTCCAGCAACGTCTGCTGGTCCTTGGTAGTGCTTTGGAGCACAGGTACCTCCTGCTTAGTAACCGTGTCCCAGTAACGAAAGCTGGTCCTCGGTTGTGCCATTGGCTCTTTTCCTTCTGCTGCCCCTCCGGGTTCCAGCACAGTCAGCTGGTCCTCGTTACTTGCATTGGCTCTTGTACCTTCTGCTACCCGTCCGGGTTCCAGTACCGTCAACTGGATTCTCCGCAGTGCCTTTGGCCTAGGTGCCTCCATCTTGGTATCCGAGTTCCAGCAACGTCTGCTGGTCCTTGGTAGTGCTTTGGAGCACAGGTACCTCCTGCTTAGTAACCGTGTCCCAGTAACGTAGCTGGTCCTCGGTTGTGCCATTGGCTCTTTTCCTTCTGCTGCCCCTCCGGGTTCCAGCACAGTCAGCTGGTCCTCGTTACTTGCATTGGCTCTTGTACCTTCTGCTACCCGTCCGGGTTCCAGTACCGTCAACTGGTTCTCCGCAGTGCCTTTGGCCTAGGTGCCTCCATCTCGGTATCCGAGTTCCAGCAAGTCTGCTGGTCCTTGGTAGTGCTTTGGAGCACAGGTACCTCCTGCTTAGTAACCGTGTCCCAGTAACATCAGCTGGTACAAGTTGTGCTACAAATACAAGATACAGAACAAGAACACAAGAACAATAAGCAGAAGATCTAAAAGCAGAAGAACATGAAGTATAAGACCAAAATGAAGAGCAAAATATATGCTCTAAATTATAAGCAGAAGAAGACTAAGCGGTGTATGGGGGTGAGTCCGTTCCTCCTCGTGGTGCCCCTGGTAAATGCCTGATGCTGCAGGCTAAACTGAACACGGACAAATACTGTTGTAATTTAAATCTTTTGTGGCAGCAAGAACGGAACGATGAAAAAATCATACTTTTACAGATTACAAGTACAGGAATCTCTGTCACAAATAAGAATATGATGAAGAAGATGAAGGACTATAATATGAAGAAGAATAATAGTTTAAAAAGAACAATATGAGTAATGTTAACAAAAAGATGAAAAGCAAGACGTTTTAGAAGAAGATAAAGAAGGTGAAGATGAAGAATAATTTGATGACAAAGATGATGCTGCTGAAGATTATGAAGGAGAAAGTGTGGCAAAAGTTAAAAAGGTGAAGAGCATGGAAGTTGTGAAACATACATATTTGCCAAAATAGAAAAAAGGTTAACAACATTGTCAATTTCTTCATCAATCCGAACGTATTTCCTAAAAAAAAAAATTAATGCTATTCCATTGGATTGGGTTAAACATCTATGTCTTTAATGTCTCCTCAACCTCCCCCAATACATTCTACATTACTCTTTGTTGTTTTCCTTCATGTACAATTAACCTACAAGGCAAGAATGGGGTTTTTTTAATTTCGATATTTTGTTCCCATAGACTTACATTGGACTTCCGGTATCGGTATCGGGTATCGCCGATATTTTTTGGGTATCGGCGATACCATTCCGATTCCGATACTTTTGGATATCGGAAAGTATCGCTCAACTCTAGTTATCAATGAAACATTTGAGAAGATATATTTACAAAGAAGATGAAAATCCGGCACTAAATAAACTCACATACCTCCAAGAGTGCATAGGATTCAACTTGCAGACTTATTGCTTCTTGCACCGAAGACTCACAGGTGCATGTGAACACCCCAGCAGATGAGTTCATTCAGATATGCAGGATAGAAAATGAAGGGTGGCACTCCATGGACACTGATAGGTGAAAAAAACTTCTTTATTAGTTACATAAAAAAGACATGGAGGCGGGGGAGCACAGGTGACCATGCGGATTATGGCCATTTCGCATACACACTATGCTTCAACGGCTCAGGTATCCGCTATCTGGATAGCCAATATATACCCGCTATCTACCATATATAACCATCACCAAGTTAAAGATCAGTAAAAATGTTATTTTCAACTGGTAGTCTCCCTCCTTCAACAGAACATTTGGTCCTGGAGAAACCAGCAATATTGATTATTACATGCAGCCTGCATTGGTGTAGTGCCCTCACAGAATAAGTCCACACACCCAGCCAGGACCCCCAATTTCATGTACCGTGTCGGTGTGTGAGTACCTCCCTTATGACTAACACTCAGCGCCACATTACATGTGTACCAACACTACCTCTACAAAACACATTTGATGGTCGCAATAGGGATACCGCAAATGAACATTTGTTTACGCATACCTGTTCATTGGCAGCCATTCCAAGTGACTCAAATTAACCTCCTTGAGAGAATGCTAAGAGTATGTAAAGTTGTCACCACAGTAAAAAGGTTTGTTTCTCACATGTTCTTTTACTTCTTGTTTTCTTACATGTACCTTTATGGTTTTGCTTTCTTCGTACTGAATCGACAATATGCACATTCCAATAGTAACAAGGAAAACCTCTACATAACTGGGAATGTCCAAACTTTTGACCAGTACTGTACATAGGATCCCTTCAAAGCTGTTTAAAGCGTATATGACAAAGCCATTGTCTGCATGAATGAAAAACTGGCTTCCTCATTACAAACTTGTACTAGTAAAAAATACAGTTGAAAGCATGGCTGGGGATGAGGTGACTGGATGTCCCTGTGGGTTTCTTCATATCAGTCATGATAGTTCTCTTCATGTCCAGTGCATTGGTCTCTCTGCACCAAATGCTCTTTAACTCCTTCACAATGCTATTAAATGATGGCTCCAACATCAAAATATGAGCTCACTCCAAGCAGTTAGGAAGGGAGCATTCAGTGCTAAGGCCCAAGGGTACGGCACTGTGGAAACAGTACACAGGAATAACATACTACATGTTCAGCCGGTTTGGCCGTACAGAGGCCTTTGGGTTAGGGGGGCCTAGTCAAACTAAATGCCAGGACACTGCTATGATCACTTTTTCTGTTATGTATTCATTTATAGTTAAATGCAGACCGAAACTTTACATCTCTGCATACTATTACATTTCTATAGCCTTGTATTTTTTGGTAAAATAAAAGTCTGACTTTTTTCTATAGAATTACAAAAAAAATAATGAAAGACAATTTTAATAATCACATTTTTAATGCACTTTTTAAAAACAAAAGTCACAAATTAGTAAATTACATGGACACATTTGGTATCCCTATGATGATAACAACATTTAAAATGCAGGAAACAGTGATTGGTAAATGGAGTAAAAAATGGTGTGATTGTTTTTCTCCATTAAATCCATAAATAAGTTAACACAAATGTACATTTTTATACGTGTTTGGCAAAATGGTACAAAACAAAGGTTTGTAACTGCAGAAAACAAGACCTAGTATAGTAAAGTTTAGCTGAAAAAAACTTATCTATGTTAAAACTATGAATGACTGAACAAAAGAAAACTTGTCAGGTTGTATGAAGAAAAATTTCATTGTGTACATGCATGTTGTATGTATGTGCATATTTTACACATTCTTGTGATGATTTGTGTAATATATATAAGTGTGTAATATGAATATGCACATGCATATTATATATATACACAGTGGTGTGAAAAAGTGTTTGTCCCTTCCTATTTTTTTGCATGTTTTGTCACACTTAAATGCTATATATCACCAAACAATTTTAAATATTAGACAAAGCTAACACAAGTAAACATAAAATGCAGTTTTTAAATGAAGGTCTTTATTATTACGGGAAAAGGAAATTTTGAGCTTTGCACGCCACCACCATGTCCACCTCCATGTGATTATGCGACCCTCGCTGAAAATTAGCAGAGTGCCAGCAGGTGTCATGAAACCTGAGTTTGGTAGGGGCCCTTAAGTGGCCCTGTATCATACATTTGGGAGAGATCTCACTCATACATTTGGGAGGTCCCTCCCTCATGCCAGATAGTAAGCCAGATAGTGGAATACATATTCTGCATCACTTTACAATGCCAGCTAAAACATGCCCATTTGAATTTTGGTCTTTGCGAGCCACCACCACCATGTCCACCGCCATGTGATTATGCGGCCCTCGCTGACAATTAGCAGAGTGTCAGCAGGTGCTGTAAAACCTGTGTTTTGTAAACTCCCCAGTTCATTTCTGCCACTGGATCCCAATGGCACAACTGTCATAGCGGGTGAAGCCACTGTAAGGTGAATACATGTTCCGCATCACTTTAAAATGCCAGCTTAAACATGCCCATTTGAATTTTGGACTTTGCGCGCCACCACCACCATGTCCACCGCCATGTGACTATGTGGCCCTCACTGACAACTAGCATAGTGCCCACAGGTGAGTTTGGTAAGGGCCCTCAGGTGGCCCTGTGTCATACATTTGGGAGAGCTCTCACTCCTACATTCGGGAGATTTCTTCCTCATGCCAAATAGCCACATAGTGGAATACATATTACCCATCATTTAACAATGCCAGCTTAAACCTGCACATTTGAATTTTGGGTTTTTCCCGCCACCACCACCATGTCCACCGCCATGTCATTATGTGGCCCTCACTTGCAATTTTCAGAGAGCCAGTAGGTGCTGTGAAACCTGCATTCTGTAAACTCCACATTTCATTTTTGCCACTGGATCTCAATGGCACAACTGTCATAGCAGGTGAAGCCACTGTAAGGTGAATACAGTATAATACAGGAGTTGGGGAGCTGAATGATCAATGTCAGTGAATTGGATTCTACCAGACACCAAAATCATTAGAATTAAACTCTGAATTTAGTGTATGAAAGAGAGGGCTGTATTGTGGTCAGTCTGTCAGACCTGGAACCCATGTCAGGAACATGTACAAGCCTCATTTTACTTGGAAGCAGCCTCCTTCAGGGAAAGAGACAGGAGTGCCATTTACCAATCTGCATAAGCCTATGCATTTTCTATTGGTTTAATAAATTTCATATCTTTATCTAGCAGTTGTGCCACTGGCATAAAGCCTGCAGAGATATGTAAGCGTGACTAGTTATCTCTAATTTTTGTGAGTCTGCTGTTGCCGTGTGTAATAAAGCTGAATCTTAAAAAAAAACTGCCATACATTGCTAGATATATTGAATTTGTACATAACACCTCTGTGAGTTTACTTGTCAAAAAATAAGCCATGATTTTTTTTTCTCATAAGAATAAAGCATTCAATATGAGAAAGGATAATGTTAAGGGACGTGGTAAAGATCCAGTTACAGATCAGAAGGTGACTGGATCTTGTTTAAGCTTCCTGTCAAAACGTGGTCAGCGTGGTACATCATTCACGAACCCAGACAATTGCCAGGATGCTGTGGGTTGGATAGCAGACAAAGGCTCCAGTGTGTTGACAAGCAGCACCACAAAGTTTTTCAAATGGTCCAGTCTCAGTAGCCAAGAGGTTGGGCCTCTGAATCCTAAACCTAGTCTTCCTTCCTCCCACCATTGAGTCCCAGGAAACATAAGACCCCAAACGCTGGCCACTCTGAGGAACTGTTTCCCTTGTAATTTGTCAGGCCTCTCAACGTGCACCATTAAAGACAGTCATGAGGAGGTGGAGTGCAGTGATGCCCAAACATTTGAGCACCCATGACCAGGAGAAAGCCACGTTGGGGAAGGTCAATTCATGTCTGAAGAGGTGGAGGATAATCATGGTGCACAGTTGCCATCAGGTCAGTCTAAAATCGCAATTCAGAAGGAGGGTCATATTCAGGAATTCGCAGAGTACATGGTCGATGATGAGGCCACTGATCCAACCTGGCACGGTGGCATGCCTAGTGAGCACAGCAGTACAGACGGGGATTGGTCTGTAGCACAAAAACAGGCAAGAAGAGGTAGTGGTTTGACAAGGGGGCAAAATAGTTAGCAATTATTTTTACAAATAGAATCAAAAAAATCCCAATTATATTGACCAAAATAGCAGCAAAGGGACTTAATAATTAAAACTTAACATTTAATCTCAAAGTTTTTAAATCCGGACACACATATAATTAGAACCATCCTCATTAACAATTCATCATGTTAACAGAGGATATTGATATGCTCAGGAGAAATAAGCCAATAATATTGGCCAAAAGACCATTCGAAAAGGAGAATAATGATAATTCAGACCATATTAAGAATAACCCAGCACCGCTGGAACTTCATTCAAATCATCTGAAAGCATAAGGGATGCCAATAATGACGGATTGAAAAAATGTCACCCATCTACGGAGACACCGCCTTCTTATATTAACTCCTTTAAAAGGAATCCATCAGGGCACCTTCATCCCAACACCAATAGGGCCGCTTCCCGACGCGTTTCCTCCATCATGGATTCATCAGGGGATATGACGGTATAAAACATTAGTGCATACATCTACCCAATGCACAGGGTCCGTCTCTCATATAGATGATTCCGTTACGTATGCCTCCTTATATCCCACCACCAAAAAACACCAATCAGTGAGATTTACCATCACTAAAACCAATCAAAGACCATAATCTTCTAATTAAAATATTTGTGCAAGCAAACCTGGTGCATTATTTGCTGAACCGCAAGCCCCACAAGTGTGGGGAAACCATTTCCATCCCGCGCTAGAGTACCGCTCACCTAAAAGTGACTTTCGGTCATTCAAGCATTCAGGCTTCCTGTAAAGGCCAGTCGCATGCGCGGATCACTTCTCCGGAATCCATAATGGAAACCATTAGGCGCCTGCGCTCAAGTATCCGTCACCTGACCGTACAAGTTACGGTCATCTTCATGCGTTAGGCGCATGCGCAAGTCCACCCTGCCGTACTTACCCCGTCAGATGTTGGGCGTCAGCGCACATCAACCAAAAGGGCTCATATGAAATAGCTGAGCTCCTGGCACATCAGATGTCGGGTGCCTACGCACATCACTCAACCCAGGCTTATATAGAATGTTTAAACTCCTGACATGCCAATAAAGCGTACACCTTATAAACCAGCAGGCGGCTCATGTCACCAGACGCTTATACCCTGAAAGAACTGGCTCAAAATATCTCATACAAGGATGATCTGAAAAAACATACTATTCATAGATACAGAGTTTTTTTCATATTTTTCGTATGTTTAATGATCATGCCGTTTATCTGCAAGGTCACATATGATAAACACATTTTAAAATGAGGGGGAGCAAAAGATGCTATCCATCAAAAATACATCAAGCACTTCCAATCTCTTATTTTATACCAAAATTAGGGAGTATCTATTTCATGTGCCCCATAATCTCACGTTCTAAACTCAAAGTTCAATGAACAAAAGACTGGAGATAAATAGAATGGCTGAAGACTCAGTATTTCAAAATTTATATATATCAAAGCTTTGATCGGCTTCCAATACCATATGAATGACATCAGAGAGGTATTTTCATGAATCACATTGTTTCTAAGTGAAAAGGAGGGGAATGGACATATCAAAGGGAAAAACAGTATTTACAGGACATAAAACTCAACTTCCAATATCACATAAATGACATCAGGGAGATGTTTTTATGAGTCACATTGCTTCAGGGTAAAACGAAAGGAAAGGGTATATCAAAAGGAGGAACCAGCACCTACAGGACAAATAATTCAACAACAAACTAGGAAAGGAAAAGAGAGACATAAAAAAGCTTGATGTCACCCTTACAAAAATTCTAACACTTGTTGCTCCCTTCCTAGGAGCGGAGCTTGGAGCCTTAATACCTGCACCAGTGGCCCCCCCGGGGTGAAGTAGGTCTACTGTTCCACAGAGCACCCCGCACTCGGCTAGATAACAGGCCAAGGGTGCGTTATTCTCCTGTTTGGCAGTTTTTTCTGAAATTCTTTCAGACATAACAACTGTAATTTGCATCATATGCCAAACCAAGCTAAGAAAAGACAAGAACACTGCCAACCTGAGCACCACCAGCATGAAAAAAGCACATGGCAGCGAAGCACCCTCAGTAAGTGAGCGGAACACCTTGGTATAAAATCTTTGTCTGATGGTGAAACCACTGCCCCTTCCCCTGTGTTATGACTTTCCCAATCTGCTGTCCATGAAGAAGGCACTGATGCCTCCTGCCCACAACCTGCAGTTGCACAGACACAACAGTCAGCAACCACATCCAGTACGTTATCCCAGCGCAACGTTCACTTGTTCCTGCCCAGACGTTTAACAAAAAGCAGAAATATTGACGCACCCACCCACAGGCCAAAATGCTAAACACTACAGACACATGGACAAGTTTTTGAGCACAGGTATGCTACATTTCCCTTATTGCACACTGGCTGAACTTGGTGGAGTGTGGGACAGAGTCAGAGTCTGGGAAATCACACATCTTACTCACACCAAGAATAGCAGTTCCAACTTCCATCAGGGTTTCAGTCACCTTGTATTACCGTTTCTGTCTCTTCTCCTCACTGAAAGTAGCCTCCGCATCACTACCCATCTGGGGGTCTGCAGCACTGCTTTGGCAAAGCTGCAGCATGCTTTGCTGAAGCTCATCTGTTTAGGTGACAAAGCTCACAACGCAGCGGAGCTGTTGAAGGTGATAAAAGAACAGACAGATCAGTGGCTCTCTCCGCTGAACCTTCAACCAGGTTTGGTTGTGTGTGGGGTGTAACTTGGTGGCTGCTTTAAAGCTCAGTAAGCTGGTAAACACGTTCCATGCATGGACCACGTGCTGAACTTGGTTGTACAGCGATTTTTAAAAACATACCCTGACTTGCCAAACCTACTTGCCAAATTTACAGCGTGTCAGCACATATTTCCAAAAGTCATCTCAGGCTTTCGACAGACTAGCTTTGCCGCAGCAGCGCTTTAATTTGCCTCGTCACAGACTGATATGTGACCTGCCCACACGCTATACTGTAATTCGACCTTTAATAATAATAATAATAAACAATAATAAATAATAATTTTTTTCTATAGCGCCAACATTTTTCGCAGCACTTTACACTTTAGAGGGGACTTGTACAGACAATAAAATACATTACAGAATAACAATAATCACATCACAAATCACAAACAACAGATAACAAGAGGAATGAGGGCCCTGCTCACAAGCTTACAATCTATGAGGAAATAGGGGAGACACGAAAGGTGGATGATAACAAACGTGTTATGTTACGGTAGCTGAGGAGTGCAGGTAAAAAAGGCAATACACCAGAGCAGTTGGAATCTATGAGATTGCAGTACCCTGACTAACCACCACAACTAGAGGCAGCCGTGGAGCGTTCCTACGTTGGTCCTAGACGCCTCGTCACAGCCTGAGAAACTAACTACTCCTAAAGATAGAAATAGGAAAGCTATCTGCCCCTGAGCAGACCCCAAAGATAATAGAAAGCCCCCAAACATGTAATGGCGGTTAGACAAGAGGAAATACTGACACAGAAAGAAAATAGTATGAGCAAACGCTGGGGCCAAAACTATCTAAATAGAAAAGGACAGGAAGGGTACTTACTGCAATCTCACAAAACCCTGAAAAACACCAACTCTACTAATTTCAAAATCACCTGAGATCACACGACCTCTACCACCTAAATTAGTTCTCTGGTGTAACAAAATCAAGACAGCAGTCACTGAAAAAACTGGAAAAGCAAAAGTACAAAACTCAGTGGCTGAACAAACTGAGAGGGCAAAAGCCCCCGGAGGGGACCCAGAAGGCCCCCACAGAAGTGCAGGACAAAATGCAAAAATATAGCACAAACACAAAAGAAGAAAATGTCTTATCTGATAGCAGGAGATGCAGACACGACACAGCAGGCTACAAGGGAAACTGGAAAGAAGGATTCAGACCAGAACAATTGATCACCGGCAACCCTGATGGGAAAATGACTCCCTTATATAAGACCATACAGTAACACCTGATTCCCAGTCCTCACAATCTTCACTAGTACCGCTAGTAACCACCAGAGGGAGCCTCTGCTCAGAACTCATCTCAAACCCATTCACAACAGTACCCCCCCCTTGAGGAGGGGTCACCGAACCCTCATTTGAGCAACCAGGTCGGTCAGGATGAGTTCTATGATAAGCACGGATAAGTCTCCTAGCATGGATGTCCGAAGCAAACACCCAAGAATTGTCTTCCTGACCATAACCTCTCCATTTAACCAAATACTGGAGTCTTCGTCTAGAAAAACGAGAATCCAATATTTTCTCAACCACATACTCCAGATTGCCCTCAACCAAAACAGGGTCAGGAGGCACAGCAGCAGGAACCACTGGCTCAACAAACCTCTTCAACAAGGACTTGTGGAACACGTTATGGATCTTAAATGTCCCTGGAAGAAGCAAACGAAAAGAAACAGGATTAATAATCTCCATGATCTTATAAGGTCCAATGAACCTAGGCTTAAATTTAGGAGATGCTACTCTCATAGGAATATTCTTTGAGGACAACCAGACCAAGTCCCCCACTTTAAACCGAGGACCATCAGTCCTATGCCGGTTAGCAAACCGCTGAGCCTTCTCCTGAGAGAGGGACAACCTCTCCACTACCTGGTCCCAAATCTGTTGCATACGCTCAACAACAGAGTCAACACCTGGACAGACAGAAGCTTCCGTCTGTCCTGAAGAAAATCGAGGGTGAAACCCAGAATTACAGAAAAACGGAGACATCAAAGTGGCAGAGCTAGCCCTATTATTAAGAGAAAACTCAGCCAAAGGCAAAAAAGAGACCCAGTCATCCTGATCAGCAGACACAAAGCATCTTAGATAAGTCTCCAATGTCTGGTTTGTTCTCTCAGTTTGACCATTGGTCTGAGGATGAAATGCCGAGGAGAAAGACAATTGAACACCTAGTTTAGAACAAAAAGTCCTCCAAAATCTGGAAACAAACTGGACTCCTCTGTCAGACACAATGTTCTCAGGAATGCCGTGTAAACGAACCACGTGCTGAAGGAACAACGGCACCAATTCAGAGGAGGAAGGCAACTTAGGTAATGGCACAAGATGTATCATTTTGGAAAACCTATCACAAATTACCCAGATGGTGGTCATTCTCTGAGAAACAGGAAGATCGGAAATGAAATCCATAGAGATATGGGTCCATGGTCTCTTGGGCACAGGCAATGGCATCAACAAACCACTAGAGCGAGAGCAAGGCTTGGAGCGAGAGCAAGTCCCGCAGGACTGCACAAATTCCACTGACATCGCGAGACAAGGTAGGCCACCAAAAGGACCGACTAACCAAGTCTCTGGTACCAAAAATTCCGGGATGCCCAGCCAATGCGGAACAATGAATCTCAGACATCACACTCTTTTTCCATTGGTCCGGGACAAAGAATTTTCCAACAGGGCAGCGCTCGGGCTTATCCTCCTGACACCCCTCCAGAGCAAGTCTCAAATTGGGCGAGATGGCGGAAAGAACTACACCCTCTTTCAAAATAACAGAAGGATCAGATAACTCAGGAGAGTCCGCAAGGAAACTCCTCGAGAGGGCATCCGCCTTAACATTCTTAGTGCCAGGAAGAAAGGAAACCACAAAATTAAAACGTGTGAAAAACAAGGCCCACCTGGCCTGTCTAGGATTGAGTCGCTTGGCAGATTGCAGATAGACCAGATTCTTATGGTCCGTAAGGACCACCACCTGATGTTTGGCTCCCTCCAGCCAATGTCTCCACTCTTCAAAAGCCCACTTCATGGCCAATAACTCCCGATTACCCACGTCATAATTACGTTCAGTAGGAGAAAATTTTCGAGAGAAAAAGGCACAAGGGTTACTTTTAGAGGTCTCTGGATCTTTTTGGGACAAAACGGCACCTGCCCCAATTTCAGAGGCATCAACCTCCACCTGAAATGGCAGAGAAACATCAGGCTGCCGTAGAACAGGAGCAGAAGTGAATCTCTGCTTAAGTTCCTGAAATGCAGAGACTGCCTCAGGAGGCCAATTCACCACATCAGAACCCTTTCTGGTCAAATCAGTTAATGGTTTAACAATAACCGAGAAATTACCAATAAATTTACGATAAAAATTGGCAAAACCCAAAAATCTCTGAAGAGCCTTTAATGAAGTAGGTTGGACCCAATCACAGATGGCCTGAACCTTGACCGGGTCCATTTAAATAACAGTTGGGGACAAAATGAATCCCAGAAATGAGATCTTCTGTACGCCAAAAAGACACTTTGATCCCTTCACATACAGAGCATTCTCTCTCAAAATCTGGAATACAGTTCGAACATGTTTCACATGAGAGTCCCAGTCATTAGAAAAAATCAAGATATCATCCAAATAAACAATCAGAAATTTGTCCACAAAATCCCTGAAAATGTCATTCATGAAGGACTGGAAGACGGAAGGAGCATTAGTGAGCCCAAAGGGCATCACTAGGTACTCAAAATGCCCTTCAGGGGTATTGAATGCCGTCTTCCATTCATCCCCGTGCTTAATGCGAATAAGGTTATACGCCCCCCTGAGGTCAAGCTTGGTAAACCAAGTAGCGTTTTTCACCCTGGAAAACAGGTCAGAAATCAAGGGTAATGGGTATTGATATTTCACAGTAATATTGTTCAAGAGACGATAATCAATACACGGCCTTAATGAACCATCTTTTTTGGCCACAAAGAAAAAACCGGCATCTAAGGGTGAAGAGGATGGTCTGATATGACCCTTCTCCAATGATTCCTTGATATAAGACCGCATAGCGTCATGTTCAGGTACAGATAAGTTAAAAAGGCGACCTTTAGGGAATTTACTACCCGGCACTAATTCAATAGCGCAGTCATAGCTCCTATGGGGAGGCAAGGATGCAGATTTACTTTCGCTAAACACATCAGAAAAATCAAACAAAAAGTCAGGAACATCCTGGGCCTGGGGGGAGGCAGAAAAAACAGGAGTGTTGGTATTAACACATTGGCAGCCCCAACTGGTTACAGACACAGATTTCCAATCCAAAACAGGATTATGAGACTGTAACCAAGGGAAACCCAGCACGATAATGTCATGCAGATTATATAGAACCAAAAATTTGCAGCACTCCTGGTGATCAGGTTCAACCCTCATTATCACCTGAGTAGAAAACTGGGGTTTATTCTCAGCCAAAGGGGTAGAATCGATCCCCAGTAGGGGAATAGACTTCTGTAGGGGTATCAAGGGAAACCCACAACGTTTAGCAAAATCATAATCCATCAGGTTAATAGCTGCTCCAGAATCAACAAAAGCCTGAGCAGAAAATGAGGACAGAGAGCATATCAGAGTGACAGTTAATAAAAACTTAGTCTGAACACTACCCAAGACAACTGAGCGTGCAAAACGTCTTCCCCGCTTAGGGCAGACTGAAATAGCATGAGAGGCATCACCACAGTAGAAACATAACCCATTGCGCTTTCGAAACTCATGACGCTGTGCCCCAGACACCACTCCATCACACTGCATGGGCTCAGAAGCTGGTTCACAAGGCAACACCATTCCACGCATACTTCTCCGCTCACGCAAACGTCTGTCAATTTGAATCGCTAATGACATAGAATCATTGAGACCAGAGGGGACAGGGAATCCCACCATAACATCCTTTACATTATCCGACAGACCCTTCCGGAAAAGGGCCGCCAAAGCGTCGTCATTCCATTTGGTCAGGACTGCCCACCTACGGAATCTCTGACAGTATAACTCAGCGTCATCAAGCCCCTGATTTAATGCCAACAAGGCTTTTTCAGCTTGATCAGTGACATTAGGCTCATCGTACAATAACCCCAAGGCCTGAAAAAATGCATCAACATCACTCAAAACAGGATCCCCAGGTGTCAGGGAAAAAGCCCAATCCTGAGGATCGCCGCGCAGGAGAGAGATGATAATTTGAACCTGCTGCGCTGCGTTCCCTGAGGACTTAGATTTTAAGGCAAAAAACAATTTACAATTATTTTTGAAATTCTGAAACTTAGCTCGATCCCCTAAAAACAAATCTGGCATGGGGATCCTAGGTTCCACAACAGGCAACCTAGCAAGATATGCAGCAATACTCTGAACCTCAGTGGCAAGCTGATCCACACGGCCAGACAACTGTGCAAACTCCATTGGGAGAAAAGATCCTCCCCAGCACCCAGAGGTACAGAGGGAAAAAAATGCAACAAACAGAGAAAAAAAAAATTTTGACAACTTCCTTTTTTCTTTTTCCTTTTACTATTTTTTCCTTCTGTTGAGTACCATATAATTTTCAGTTAGTCCGGTGATACTGTTATGATTTGGTAGCTGAGGAGAGCAGGCAAAAACGGCAAATACACCAGAGAGGTTGGAATCTACTGGATTGCAGTACCCTGACTAACCACCACAACTAAAGGCAGCCGTGAAGCGTTCCTACATTGGTCCTAGACGCCCCGTCACAGCCTGAGAGGTTAACCACACCTAAAGATAGAAAGAGGAAAGCTATCTGCCCCTGAGCAGATCCCCAAAGAACATAGGAAGCCCCCAAACATGTAATGGCGGTTAGACAAGAGGAAATACAGACACAGACAGAAAATAGTATGAGCAAACGTTGGGGCCCAATCTTCCTAGACAGAAAAGGATAGGAAGGACACTTACTGCAATCCAAAAAACCCTAAAAAATACCAACTGTACTAATAGCAAAAACACCTGAGATCACACGACCTCTACCACCTAAATTAGTTCTCTGGTGTAACAAAACTAAGCCGCAGCTTCTGCTCAGAATTCATTTCCAACACATTCACAACAGCTTCCCCCACAACTTTAGCCAAATAACCCCCAGTTTTCAATGCGTTACTATTATTATAAAGTAAATGAAGGTTGAAAATCTTAAGTAATAAGAATTGATGTCGTTGGCATTGAAATGGGCACTGTAGGTGTGTTTACTGTCCTCCACTGACTGCCGACTTTTTTTCCACCATTGACTTGCATTGGGGTCGGGTTTTCAACACTACTGTTTTTTCTGCCTCTCCCAGGCTCAGGATGTTCCTGACTTTTTCACTGATTTTTCTGATGTGTTTAGCGAAAGATTTTTCTGATGTGTTTAGCGAAAGTAAATCTGCATCCTTGCCCCCCCATAGGAGCTATGACTGCGCTATTGAATTAGTGCCTGGTAGTAAATTCCCTAAAGGTCGCCTTTTTAACTTGTCTGTACCTGAACATGACGCTATGCGGTCTTATATCAAGGAGTCATTGGAGAATGGTCATATCAGACCATCCTCTTCACCCTTGGGTGCCGGTTTTTTCTTTGTGGCCAAAAAGGATGGTTCATTAAGGCCGTGTATTGATTATCGTCTCTTGAACAATATCACTGTGAAATATCAATATCCGTTACCCTTGATTTCTTACCTGTTTTCCAGGGTGAAAAGTGCTACTTGGTTTACCAAGCTTGACCTCAGGGGGGCGTATAACCTTATTCGCATTAAGCAAGAGGATGAATGGAAGATGGCGTTTAATACCCCAGAGGGGCATTTTGAGTACCTAGTGATGCCCTTTGGGCTCACTAATGCTCCTTCCGTCTTCCAGTCCTTCATGAATGACATTTTCAGGGATTTTGTGGATAAATTTCTGTTTATTTGGATGATATCTTGATTTTTTCCAATGACTGGGACTCTCATGTGAAACATGTTCGGACTGTGTTCCAGATTTTGAGAGAGAATGCCCTGTATGTGAAGGGATCAAAGTGTCTTTTTGGCGTACAGAGGATCTCATTTCTGGGATTCATTTTGTCCCCATCTGTTATTGAAATGGACCTGGTCAAGGTTCAGGCCATCTGTGATTGGGTCCAACCTACTTCATTAAAGGCTCTTCAGAGATTCTTGGGTTTTGCCAAGTTTTTTCATAAATTTATTGGTAATTTCTCTGTTATTGTTAAACCATTGACTGATTTGACCAAAAAGGGTTCTGATGTGGTGAATTGGCCTCCTAAGGCAGTCTCTGCGTTTCAGGAACTTAAGCAGAGATTCACTTCTGCTCCTGTTCTACGGCAGCCTGATGTTTCTCTGCCATTTCAGGTGGAGGTTGATGCCTCTGAAATTGGGGCAGGTGCCGTTTTGTCCCAAAGAGATCCAGAGACCTCTAAAAGTAACCCTTGTGCCTTTTTCTCTCGAAAATTTTCTCCAACTGAACGTAATTATGACGTGGGTAATCGGGAGTTATTGGCCATGAAGTGGGCTTTTGAAGAGTGGAGACATTGGCTGAAGAGAGCAAAACATCAGGTGGTGGTCCTCACGGACCATAAGAATCTGGTTTATCTGGAATCAGCCAAGTGACTTAATCCTAGACAGGCCAGGTGGGCCTTGTTTTTCACACGTTTTAATTTTGTGGTTTCCTTTCTTCCTGGCACTAAGAATGTTAAGGCGGATGCCCTCTCGAGGAGTTTCCTTGCGGACTCTTCTGAGTTATCTGATCCTGCTGTTATTTTGAAAGAGGGTGTAGTTCTTTCCGCCATCTCGCCCAATTTGAGACTGGCTCTGGAAGGGTGTCAGGAGGATAAACCCGAGCGCTGCCCTATTGGGAAATTGTTTGTCCCAGACCGGTGGAAATAGAGTGTGATGTCTGAGATTCATTGTTCCGCGATGGCCGGTCATCCCGGAATTTTTGGTACCAGAGACTTGGTTAGTCGGTCCTTTTGGTGGCCTACTTTGTCTCGTGACGTCAGGGAATTTGTGCAGTCCTGCGGGACTTGCTCTCGCTCCAAGCCTTGCTCTCGCTCTAGTGGTTTGTTGATGCCATTGCCTGTGCCCAAGAGACCATGGACCCATATCTCTATGGATTTCATTTCCGACCTCCCTGTTTC